>OX369284.1:1229166-1843750 GCA_947284805.1 Coleophora flavipennella
TAAATGTCATCAACTTTTGTAGTAACCAAGCGAACATCTTTCAAAACAGGTAAGCGCGAGGTAGATTCTGGACTAAGTTTCTCTTCCAAACCGCAATGGAATTCAAATTCCAAAGGACAATGGAATTAACTGACGAAATTTATTCCACAAAAAAAGATCTAATGGTTTCTAGTCAGTCTCTATGTGAGCTACATAGAGTTGTTCAGGACTTCCCCCCCATACTGTCCTAGTGTATAGGTAAATAATAAATGCAATGTATTTCCTGCTTATTTTTACTCAGGGTTTTTTGAATAAAGGGTGACTCATTAGTTCATTATGCTATTATTACTATCATTGAATTTACATCATTATCACCTCATAAACATCCCCACTGCTGGGGCATGGGTCTTTTTCCACACTCGGGAACGTTACTCTATACTCCACACACGGGGGCCAAGGCCCACACTTTAGGTCAGTTAACCTGCGTAATCAACCCAACCATGCAAATGGCACTGAGTGTGAACTGCTTTACATATTTACTTACCTTTAAACATGTGCACTGATACAATACCGTCTAAAGTGCATAATTTATTCCATGCAACCTGGGCAGTATCCACTTGATTCCACAGTAAGGAGTTCATGTAGAGACTTCGCCAACTCATACTGGGAGAGGACTTATTTCTAAATGTTGATCCTTGATTCATCATACCCTCCTGAGCAATTTTTGGCCATGATTTATTGTGCTGAAATATGTAACATTCTTTCATATTTTTGATAGTGAACAGAGAAACATTTAGGATATAAGGATAGTTGTAATAATGTAGAAATCTTCATACTGATTGGCAATATAGGTATAATTTTTGTTTGAATAGGTTCTTACAGTAAGGAGTGGTGCAGAAGGGTGATATTTACAGGCGCAAAATTGGCCTGACTGATTGAATTCTCACATGAATCACGTCACCTCACCACACCCATATCACAGGAACCTACACAGGCCTATAATAACAGTCAGTGATAGATATCCTATATCACAAACATTTAAATTCATACACATAAACATAAGGAAATTGGTTCTACCATCACACTTATTTCTGAGAATGGGTTGGCATTTGAGATTTTCATCCCGACTTTGGGACTGCTAAGGGGTGTATTTTATAGGGGTTGGTTGCCCCTTTCAAATCACACCCCTCTCCTCCTGTGGAGACACATTTTTTTTATACGTGTTTGAAGTTAAGTGTAAGGAAATGTTTTTAAATTATTTATTGTTATTTTATAATTATATTTTATTATTTTATAATTATATATTGTTATTTTATGATTATATATTGGTATTTTATAATAATTCATTGTTGTTTGAGGTAAAAACAAAAAATAACAAATTATTTGTATGATCATCATGAAACGGAATGTTCTCCACCCTTATGTCATCATACAACCTAAGTTGATTTAGGTCCCTTGGGTTGCAGAACCGGATTGGTGCACCACACTTCCACGTGGTCTTGTTTGTCACATAACTAGTGTTGTTTAAAAGCCGGAGGCGCAGAGGGTGTGCTGTTCTTGCCTGCTGTAACTAAGTACAGGCACCAGTGCGAACGGAGGGGCTGAGGCGACCAACAAGCCAAAGCTGCGGAGGTGAGCATGAGTGCCTGTACTATGTTACATAAGGGCAAAGGGGCTGCACTTCCCGCAGCGCAGGAGCAGTTGAATAAACACTGTTGGTTGGGTTAGGTTAGCATACATAACCAATTTTTTTTTGGTGGAAACTACCAATTACCGCGATTGAGGGGGGTGTGGGGACGGTGGGGGTATCCCCACACCCCCCCCTCATCCCACTTCCCCTCTAAACCACATAATATAAAGATGCGAATTTCAAATGCATCGCCCTGAGAATCTTTATAAATATTAATTAAATGATTCCTCAGATAAAATGTAACATTATAAATGAGTACATACCTGAGCAAAGTGGTCAACAGCATTCCACCACCACCTGTTAGCTCCCATGCAATTAAACAGGCTTTTCGGATCCAGGCATTTGAATATCGAAAACAATACATCTTCAGGGCAATCGTCCCAACCATTCGACAAGTACACCACTTCGCTCGCAATTTTGCTAACCATTTTCCTTCTAATACTTATTCTGCAATACGTGTGCGATTGTCGTGTCGGTGTTTTCGCGACGTAATGATAACTGATCACAGCACAAGTTAGGGTTCTCAAAAAGCATCGCTCGCTAGTTAGTAATGATTATGGTTATATGTACGTACCACTTGTAGGTACGATCACAATGTACCTATGTAAAAAGTACCAATAGGTAACACAAGGGTACCAAGTTTCAACAAGTTAAAAGTTTTGTTTACAAATACAATTTAAAAACATCAGTAACCCACTCAGACTTTTTTTTTTGGTTTCTTCTTTCCGGCTTACAAAAAGCGCGGAAAAGGCAAAGGTAACTTAGACCATACAGCCAGGTCTGACGTATTTAAGCTTCCTTTAGCTTTTTGATTTGTAATGCTAGTGCCGGTGCATTACAAATCTTCTCTGAAGTTCTTGACAGCATATTTTGCAGCAGCTGCATTCTGAGGTGGAACACCCAGTTGCTGTAGGGCGTTTATAAAACTGCACCCAGAGCAAGTTGGGTTCTCACGTCCTCCTTCGTTTAATTTTCTTGTTCTCCACATTGCTCACGTGCGCTAGACGATTTTCTCCAATATGCACCACTTCTTAAACAAAATCCTAGCAGAAAACAATGAAAAAACAACAAAATAAAACTACGAATGCGTCTACCACAAATCCCGCCAAAAAACTCCCCCCACTCCGACTTTTAAATTAGACGCAGTAAACTGTCGTTTCATGGGTTGCCATTTATTGGCAAAAAAAAAATAGGGATGTAACAAAGTGAACAGATAACGATAACGAACACAACGTATCGAAAACTTAACAACAATGGTTACAAAAATAACATGCATTGATTGGACCAAATAAAACTATTCAATGGATTAAAACATTCATTATTTAATTCATTTTAAATAGGTACCTACTACAGTAAAAGATTTATGTTTTTACTATGTAGAAGGGAAGAAAATTCAAATTGAAATCATATGATAATATAATCAATCTATATAGGAATCAATGTCGCTATCGCTTTCGGTTACACTTATGACAAATCTTTCTGTCACTTCATCAATAATATGGTCGAGGTGGCTCATTTTGTCTTTCACTTTTAAAATGTGAGACACACAGTTACTTACTCCACTTAGCCGGTGTCACTTTGTTTATTCCTTCTTAGAATAAAGTTTTTACTTCTTGCATTTTAAATGTCTTATTATTTCTTGCGACGTGCCCCTTTACTTGTGCCCAAACCAACTTGATGGGGTTTAGCTTACAGTGGTAAGGGGGCAGTTTTAAAATAATGATACTGTCGTCGCAGCACCTGTACCAAAGATGACCTACTATTCCGCTACTTCAAACCAGCACTAACAATTTTAGAGCTTAAACTTGTGGTCGAATAGAAGGATCAGGGGGCATCACTAAATTACTTGGGGTCCTTTGTTTTTATGGTATATGTACGATAATTTTGGCACTAAAATGTACCTAATAATATGTACTATCGTACGTCAAAGTACGATACCTTAAAATCATCTAAAAATACAAAATAATATCCATGGTCTGGGATTTACCCTTGAATCTATCAAATCAACAAATGAATGACAGTGATAGTTTATTTCATTCATAATCCTTAGATTCAAAGTTAAGTTAAGTTAAAAAAAATGATTAAAATTGTTAAAAAGTTCCAAATTACTTGGATTACCGTACTTTTAACTTTGGTAAGTGACTAACTTTGTTTTTTGTTTTGCGAAATAGCGCGTTTAACTTTAACGATAACTTTTCATCTGGTACAGCAAATTTCGAATACCGGTACGATAATTCACTTGCACTCGTCTGGCAACCCTGTAACCAATAACGAGAGGTTATGTTTGTAATATATCTCTTTAGAGTTAGACTGAAGGCCTTGTTGCCAAAGTCTTAATAAATAAAAAAATAATAAAACGGGAGGTTATGTTTAGTGTTTTAGTGTGTTTATAGTTAAAATAAATAATATTGAAAACATAAGTAGCTTATTTATTATTTATTACTGGTTGAGTGACCTAAGTTGTTTTAATTAATTTGCTTTTCTTGTAAAGTATTGGCGTTTAAAGTATTTTCTCGTGTTATTAGAAATTTGAAAAAAGTTTAAATGGTAAGTTCTTATTACGAATAACTTAACCACCTTGGTTTGGTCTGCCTGTGACTATGATGATCTTTCACCCAGCTATGAATTGATAATAATACAAGTAGGTAATCAAAGTTAAATGGTAAGTCTACTCACGATTATCTCATCCACCAGGTGGATACTCATTGCCTGTAATCCAGGATCCCTATAGCTATCTTAGGAAATGCCAGGGTAAAAAAGTAGAAGGATTAGAAAATGTATTAGTACCTACTGTTTGAAATTCTTACTCTGCCTTGAGGACAAGGGAGGAGCAATCCTGTGCTGAAATATTTTTAATATAAGAATGGACTCCACTGTATACCTGACTGACTCTGCTTCAAAGCTATAGATAGGTAGGGAAAGGCGGGGTTTGGGTTGGGGGGTTCAAGGGTAAAGAGGAATAATGTAACAAGGTTAAGAATCTCCACTCTCAATTAAAAAATATATTTTTACATCAGATAAAATTACAGAAACATATTTTTAAAACATATTAAAAAGGAAGTATTCATTGCAAGATATCATAATAATTGTTCATAATGAAAAGCAAAAATAGTGAAATTATCAAGCTTTCCTTAAAAATAACCCCCTTTTTAACCCGGGGATTATGTGGTGGGATGTGACACTCCCCAGCCATCAATGAAAGTTGTGTATTTTTTTACCCACAACGGAACAGTGAAAGGGTATGTGTTTAGGGAAATGAATGTCGCCATTTATCTCCAAAATAGTTTAACCAATGTTGATACAGTTTTCTGTAAAGGGTTTGTGATGCATTAGCAATTGTTCTTAGATAGGATTTACGGTGTAAAATTGCTAGGGGGTGCCGCTAATGCTAATAACATCACTCAGAAACAAACATTGCCATTTATATCCAACCAATTTAGATAGGGTTTTTTGTAAAAGTTTTAAGATGCATTGGCGATGGTTCTTAGATACGAGTTATGGTAAGAAATACAAAATTCAGCTCTACGAGGACCCCTGGGAAGGCCAGAACCTATCGGACCTTCGGATCTTTACCGATGGGTCCAAAACTGGAGCTGGGACCGGCTGCGGGGTCTTCTCAGAAGACCTAAACATAAAAATATCCAAACCACTTGGTGCGTACAACACAGTCTTTCAGGCGGAGTGTATGGGCATCATTCTGGCTGCTAATGCAATCACTGCTAGAAGGGTACAGGGCTACTCCATTCGTATCCTTTCAGACAGTCGAGCGGTTTTACTGGCCCTCCAAAGTAATGTCATCACTTCGGGGCTAATACACGAGTGTCACCAAAGACTAACAGAGGTATGTTACCACAGCAATGTAACTCTGCAGTGGATCAAGGGACACAGTAACTCGCGTGGAAACGACGCAGCCGACGAACTGGCCAGGAGAGGGTCAGAACTTGTAGCTGTAGGACCAGAACCTATTTTACCCCTCCCCTCGGGCTGGTTCAGATCCACCTTACGGCTGCGTACAAGGTCAGAACATAACCGATATTGGACAGGACTGGAAGCATGTCGCCAGGCCAGACAGGCGCTACCGTCGCCAAATGCTGGCCTGACTAGGAAGCTCCTGAAACTCGGGAGACTCCAGCTCCGTAAGGTAACAGCGACCATTACCGGTCACGGTTACTTTAATAAACATCTTTTTACCCTGGGGATTACAGACAGCCCGCTGTGCCGCGCGTGCATGGCGGCCGAGGAGACAGCCGCCCACATCCTCCTGGATTGCAGAGAGGTGGCGGCGTACAGGGCCGAGCATCTCGGCGACCACAGGACACTCCCGGAAGTCGTCGGCAACCTGCGGGGGCTACTAGGCTTCCTGGAGGAGCTGGGCTGGCAGTGATGCCGGCCAACCACGCAAAATGGGCGCTCAGGCGCCTGGTTGCGGAAATCAGCCCGTCCTTACAATTACAATTACAAGACCACACGTTTGCCTGTCAGCGATCTGGCTGAAGACCCAAGAGCCAGACTAACCCGACACTATACCAAAGATATCCCGGACGTCAGCCTGTACGAGATTAGAATGGCTCTCAAACAGCTCAAGAACAACAAGGCACCGGGTGATGATGAAATTACGGCTGAACTTCTGAAAGCAGGTGGATCACCGGGACTAAAAGCTCTTCAGAAGTTATTTACTTCCGTTATACTCGAGGGACAAACGCCTAAGGCATGGTACAGAAGTGTGGTCGTGCTTTTCTTCAAAAAAGGTGACAACACCCTGCTGAAGAACTACAGACCCATCTCACTTCTGAGCTATGTCTACAAGCTGTTTTCGAGAGTCATTACGAATCGTCTCGCACGCAGGTTTGACGACTTCCAGCCTCCCGAACAAGCCGGTTTCCGAAAAGGCTTTAGTACCATAGACCACATACATACGCTGCGGCAGATTATACAGAAGACCGAAGAGTACAATCAGCCACTATGCTTGGCGTTTGTGGACTATGAGAAGGCCTTTGATTCAGTCGAAACCTGGGCTGTGCTACAGTCTCTCCAGCAGTGCCAAATTGACCATTGATACATCGAGGTGTTGAAGTGTCTGTATGAAAACGCCACCATGTCGGTTCGCCTCCAGGACCAGAACTCGAAACCTATCCAGTTGCAGCGAGGGGTGAGACAGGGAGACGTTATATCTCCGAAACTGTTCACCGTCGCCCTGGAAGATGTTTTTAAGCTTCTGGACTGGGGTGTACTCGGCATCAATATCAACAGCGAGTACATATCCCACCTCCGATTCGCTGACGATATCGTGGTCATGGCTGAGACTATGGAAGACCTAAGCACAATGCTCGATGGCCTCAGTAAAGTCTCTCAACAAGTGGGTCTTAAAATGAACACGGACAAGACGAAAATAATGTTAAATGTCCTTGTCGCACCCACTCCTCTAAAGGTTGGAGACTCTACACTGGAAGTTGTTGACGAATATGTATACCTGGGACAAACAGTCCAGCTAGGTAGTTCCAACTTCAAAAAAGAGATCAATCGACGAATCCAATTGGAGCTTGTTTTTGACAAGCTCATCGTCACCAATGAGTCTCCGAGCGCGCCGGTCGATAGCGTCCAAGGTATCGTCCAATTTTGGTTCTATACATAATAATAAGTTATCAAATCGGCAAAAATGTGTAAAGGACCAAAAAATTTTTTTCATATTTGATATATAGTTTCTTTGGGAAAGTTGTTTGTAATCACAAGTAGGTACATTCATATCCTTTGCTATCAAGAACTAATTAAAAGTCAAGCGTCGGTGACTCAATCGGTAACGCCTCGGTCCTTCTAAACAGAGGTCCTGGGTTCAAATCCAGACGGCCAATGTACCAATGAGTTTTTCGAAACTTACGTACATATTCTTACCGATTGCTTTAACGGTGAAGGAAAACATTGAAAGGAAAATTGCACATCTGATTCCAGATGTGAATAAAGGTCGCAAAGGTAGGTGTATATCTAAATGCCCTACACGTGACCACGGGTGTGGGTGCGGATCCCTCGGATAGCATGGTTAATCGTGCCACTACCACTGGATAAGAGAGAGAGAGAGAGAGTATGTGTGGGTATACAAATAATTTGAGGACAATTAAACTAGCATTTTAACAGTTGACAAAAGCGATTCGGTCACTTACGGCCACTTCCTCTAATGGCCACTATCCAAATTCCTAGTTTGCCCACATCCTTGAACGACCACTTCTTTTTTTGTACATTTCCTTGTTCGTCCACTTCTTTTTTCATACATTTCCTTGAACGACCACTTCTTTTATTGTACATTTTTTTAAGATAAAACTTAGTAAAAAAACTGTAAATGAGCGAGCGAAGCGAGCGATATTAGGTTCGGTCAGGTTTGATTGATTATACAGTCAAAGAGCCTCGCGTTCGCGAGGCTCCCCCTCCCCATGGGTAGCAGAAAAAGGCGAGTTAAAAAGGATCCGGTCATTTTAAAAGGTGACGAGTTAGGAAAGTGACAATTTAGAAAAAAGACAAGTTTAAGAAAATGACGAAGTCGAACTGAAAGCACGTGGCCTTTCTAGTGTTATGGTTGTTCGAGCGACATGGACGTTCAGGGATGTGGGCATGCCAGGTATGTGGCCGTGCGAGGAAAGTGGCCCTAAGTGACCGGATCCGACAAAAGTAACTGAAAAATACCCGTTCGAAGTGGAACATATCTTTTTGAAGGTTACGTACAGAAAATAAACAACATTAAAGTTAGATTTTTTAGGGTTCCGTACCCAAAGGGTAAAAACGGGACCCTGTTACTGAGACTTCGCTTGTCTGTCCGTCTGTCTGTCACCAGCTTGTATTTCATGAACCGTGATAGCTAGACAGTAAAGTTGTAATTTTCACAAATGATGTATTTCGCTATTGCCGCTATAACAACAAAAACCGAATAAAATAAATAATAAAAGGGGCTCCCATACAACGTGATTTCTTTGCTCTTTTTTGCTCGATATTGATAACGGCAACAGGTAGACGCTTAATATATTCACAGAATATTAAGTTTTATATTCGCTTTAAAATTAAATAATCAAATTAAAATAAAACAAATCTTTAAGGAGGGCTTCTGTACAATAAACATGATTTTTTTTGCTCGATATTGATAACGGCAACAGGTAGACGTAACGGTAAGGACGGGCTGGTTTCCGCAACCAGGCGCCCGATGCGCCCGATGCGCCCATTTTGCGTGGTTAACAGGTAGACGTTTGAAATATTCACAAAATATTGATTTGTATTGTTGGGCAATTCCATATGTGACTGACTCTACATTTGACACAATTTGCGTTTTATTTTGCCTTATATAACGATTAATACTATGTTTTTAATTTCAATTTAAACATGGCTTTGTAGCCAGTTTCAACAATTATCCTATAGAGAAAAAATTGCAACCAATGATATTGTGAAATATTATTTATTTAGTAAAATGTAAACGTGACTGACACTACATGCATAAGGAAGTCGTTTTCGAAAGTGTCTTTAAACTTCAATAATCTTCCTCTGTACTGACGTCATAACTTTAATTTGTGTTTTTATCGAAAGTGCATGAAACAAACTATTATAAAATGGTGAAATAAAATCTTTAAGATTTAAAAAAATATTTATTAGTAAAATAAATTGCGACTGACACTACAGCCCAAAACGTGACCGACACTACACTCACTTTGTATAGTGTAAAAGTCAGTATTTTTACATGAAACCTTAGAATTTAAATCACAGCACATTAAATAGGAACTCTTAAATTATTTTTAAGAAACAAAAGTGTAATTAATGAACTCCTTAAAATTCTATTTTTGAACAAAAACACCACCTAAACGAAATCACTAATAATATTTTAGAAATCAACATTGAAACTAAAATAATTCAAAACAAAACCTTTTAAGAAGCAAGATTTTTTTTTTAAATACAAAGAATTTATTTAACAAAGTATAAATTCTTTTAAGCCTTTTCAAAGACATCTAGACTATTTGGAAACTTTATAATCTATTGCCCTTAAGAATCAGATAATGATTAGGTAATATCTCCAATATGTCATCAAAAGAAACATAAGATAGATCTTCCTCATCAGCTATAAATAAAGAGGCATCGTTTTTTATTACTTTTAGGCTCATAAGTTTGACTTCCTGTTCTCAGATTCCTTTTTTCTTAAATTCTTCAAATAATCCTTTACCTTTTAGCTTCTCTCTCTGCTTGCGCTTCCTTTCTGCTGCTGTTTTCGCCATCTATGAGAAAAAAACAAACAAAAAGCTACATTTAATTATGATACAGGCTGTTACTGACTCTACCTACTCCGTGACCGACTCTACAATGTGACTGACACTACAAAAATGTTTCTTAGAGTTTAGGCATTTAAAAAAAATGATAATAATTTTTTACCATCGGCATCATTTGAGTTATACCGTCAAGTAGGAAAAATACTTATTTTCATGGTAATTAAGTAATTTTACTGTAGTTAGAGACAATAATAATGTCTATTCCTACACCTTGATACTGTGATCTTATAAACCTAATATAACTTAAAAAATTAAAATTTCCATGAATTACTGAATGAATACAATTATACATAGACATAATTATATTTTTTATCACACATATATTAACTACTAGCTGTTGCCCGCGACTTCGTCCGCGTGGGTAACTGAACATGACAAAAAGAAAATTATGAAAAAACCACATGACAATTAATCATTTGAGATCCTTAATCTCAAATGATGACGCTTACGCGCTTGATATGAAACGGGACTTTTTCAAGATGTGGAGGATGCCAATCAAATCAAACGAAACCAACCAATCACTATGCCAAATTTCAGTTTGTTAGCTGTAAAGCCTGTAAAACAGCTGTGACATACTGACAAACGGACATGTCTAAGCTATGGAGGTTATTACGAACTCGTGCCCTCGATCTCGCTAGGATACGATCATTGAAAGTCGCAATTAGCTCGTTTTCATGGGTGAGAATCCTCACACACACAAGAGACTTCATGGTGTTTGACCAAGATCACCCCTACACGCTGATTTACACATAACGGACAGTACAATTTTACACAGAGACTGGCAGTTGTTCCAATCCATTGGTGTACGATAATTATTCCTTTTCGACCTTGAGCACGTCTGAAAGCTCTTGAATGTGAACTCTCCCGGCCATGTACAAAGCGCTTAAAGCAGGCGTTCACTTTACCGGCAACGTCTGGCTTTATAATTAACTAAATAGAACTGTGATAATATTGGTTCATGACTTTATGTCCTCTAGAGGGCGCCATATTCAATTTAAAGTGACGTCATATAGCCTATAACCAGCGGACGATCAAGACTATGATCGCTTCGCCATAGTCGGGTAAAGAAGGCTAACTTATGTTTTTATACAGTCGGGGTTTTAATTTTTAATTAAATTGGTTAGCTTGTTTATATGAATAATATTGTAAAAAAATATGTCCTTTTTTCAGGCGCGGAATGCAGAGAAAGCTATGTAAGTATGTGTAGAAAGTGGGTCTTTTCATCATTATGGCAACTTCTGCAGTACTCGACCGACAAACGACTACATAATCAAGACAGACACAACGGGCAAGCTACATGGAGTTTCTCCAGCGTCTCAACAAATGGCGCCTAGAGCAAATGTAACGCTAAATTTGTATTTTCTCGGCACTCCAAACCATAAACGGTCGGACGAACAGCTAGTCCTCAGGCATGCCACCTCGCTTGGCGGAGATATCTCCGTTTGCTTCGAGAAATAGGAACACGACGTTTCTACATTGGTGACCCCGACGTGATGTGGCCTCATGACCACACCGTTCCTGCAATCAATCATCCCCGCCGGACCTCGTCTCCAGTTGAACAAATGTCTCATCCATAGACTTCCACTGTCCGTTCTGATCGACACTCTACATGCATCTAGCGACATTCATGTAGGATCATCATACAGTTAGATAGGAGTTTCAATTACAAAATAGTTGAGAACGCTAAAAACTTTAAAACATTCTATTTCAAATACAAAATATGCATTTCGTGAACCGTGATAGCTAGACAGTTGCAATTTTCACAGATGATCTATTTCTGTTGCCGCTACCGCTATAACAACAAATACAAAAAATTATGAAAAGTGAAAGTCTCTGTACAAAATACGTTTTTTTTTAAAGTGAAAAAACTAGCGCCCGTCATCTAGTATGATGGTACGGAACCCTTTTTTTTAACAGGATGAAATGTTTGCGAATTATCTATTACATCGAAACTTACAAACTCAACCTCCTTATAATATTAGTGTAGAAATGAGTCGAGAAAGCGTCAGTGGGCCGCTACCACCTATCCGGTAGGTTGTGATTCGACTCCTACCACGTATCAATGTGTTTTCGAATTTCGATTTCATATGTACGTTTACCCGACGCTCTTGCGGTGAAGGAAAACATCGTGAGGTAACCTACACACGCCTGCGGAGAAACTCGAAGGTTGTGTGTGAAGTTGACCAACCCGCACTGGGCTCGATCGTCCTAATTCGGGGTAGGCTCTGGCCCCTCGGATTTGGCAGCACCCACAAGCAGCTTCTCACCTGATGGTAATTGACGATGCTGCCGAGATGGCTCACGCGAGCTCGTCTATATAATATAGGCACTTTTGCATAAAATGTATTCTCAAATAGTTTATTATGTCGTTCTGTTTGTCTCGTTGCGGCGCGGCTTCGACAGGACGACGCTGGCGCGGTGGCGCGCGGCACAGGTGCAGGAGGCGGGCGGGCAGCGCGAGCGACGGCCCTACCTCGCCTCCGAGTGCACCGACCTGCCGCAGGCCGAGAAGTGGCGGCTGCAGATCGTGCGCGAGATCGCCAAGAAAGTGGCGCAGATACAGAATGGTATGGCGTTTTACTTTGCTCAATACATTTGTGATTCTCATGAGGTATTTTAGTGTTCCGCACCCAAAGGTAACGAACGGGACCCTATTACTTAGCGTACGTCGCGTCGTCCGCATAATTTTTTTAATAAATAGAGTTTAAAAAAACTAAAAAACATGCTTTTAAAGTACATCAGACTAAAAAGTATTATTTTTTTATTTTTTAGTTCAAATTTATGAAGTCGGTGATTCTGTCCGTTTAAAGTGGGTCAAAATCGAGTCCAAAGGAGTCGGTTACATACAAACATACAGGTGAAGCTAATAAAAGCGTGATGAAAAATGTCAAAAACTAAGGACCCTCCTTACATGTTACGTGTTTTTTAAAGGTTTCTCGTTTTGCTCTATCGTACGAGTAAAAACAGTAGGTAAGTAATTTACACTAACGTCAAACTTGATGTGATTCTAAAGTTCCAAGGTTGCCCGCATCCAGCGGCTTTCTACGTCCCTCACGAGGTCGTCGTCCACCGAGTGGGAGGTCTTCCGGTGCGCGTTCGCCACTTGACAACTTTACTACCCCAATGGCCATCTGTTCAATGAAGCATGCGCCCCGCCAACTGTAAAAAAATACGTTTTTGCGTTGGCTGCACCTCTTCTTGGTAAGTGCCGATGCAGCCGAGGACATAACACGCAAGCTCAAATAGTGCGTATTCACTCTCGTCTTGAAGATTCCTAAATTATACTAATCGGGGAACACAGTCTTGGCCGTTCGCGTGATGGACGCAGGACGACGTAGCAAAACGTTGCGTTCGTATATAGGTGCACAAAGGGATGGAATCGCCCGCCGGACCTGGGCGTGCGATGATGGAATGGAGAAGCGGGTAGAAGGTCGCGGGAAGCCGCTAGATGCGGGCAGCGCAGGACCGGTCGTCATGGAAATCCTTGGGGTAGGCCTTTGTCTAGCAGTGGACATCCGTTGTCTGATATGATGATCACCAAAGAGACCTTAGTGCAATGTACATTGTCCGATCAAAACGTGCAGATGGTTCTCCTTAAGGCAGGGGTTACCAAACTTTTTAGGGTTCCGTACGCCTAAAGGTGACCAACAAGACCCTATTCTAGTACTCTTTATTATACTGTGCTGTTACTCAGCCTCCGTTGTCCCTCCGTTTTTAATTTATTGTTAACACCAAATTTTGTACTTAAAACTAAGCAAATAAATTATATTTCATTTCATTTCATTTCCGTGTCGTCTCCCTGTCTGTCTGTTTGTCAGAGGGCTGTATTTCATGAACCGTAATAAGTACACAGCTGAAATTTTCACAGGGTGCATTCACAAAACAGATAAGCATTGTTCTATTGCCTCTAAAACAAATAATAAAAATCGGGAAAAAAATCAAGGGTCCTCATACAAAAAACGTGTTTTTAGAGGTATTTTTCACTAAACTCTATCGTAAAAACGGTAATAGATACAAGCGTGAACCTCGGTGTGGTTATAGCACTAATTTTGAAGTAAAGCAACTAATAATAACAACCGGCCAAGTGTGAGTCGTACTCGCGCTAAGGAGTCCGAACTAAATAAAAATAAGAGCATTACTCTGTCGCTCGCGTTCATTATTTTATTATTTATTTTTATTAAAAATTTGAGTGCGTTTGACTGCAACTCACCTGATTGTAAGTGATGATGCAGTCGAAGATGGTACTCGCAAACTCAAATAATGCCTATTCGCTCCTGCCTTGAAGATCCCCAAATTAAAGGAATCAGAAAACGCTGACGCAGGCAAGGAGTTCCACGCATATATGCGTTGTACGCATAATAAATGAAAAAGCGTAACGATTCGTGCGATGTCTTTTGTTTGTAATGTGAATAAGTATTATTGCCATAGTTGTGTGTGGAGAGGTGTAGTGATGTAGTGGCACGGAACTCTCGCAGCGCGAGTCTGCACTTAGCCTGTTTTTTGTTAGTTCTTCGTGCTTTAGGCGTGGTTGAACGTGTACATGCACATTGCGGTAGTGTGCGTGTCTGGCGGAGCTATCATATCAGTTACAATGTTCTTATTGTTACGCGACGCTAATTACCACGTTGTTGTACTGTCAGCATGTCAAAGCGAAAGTGATTCGTAGCGAGGTAAATTAGTTTTATTTTTTCATTAATAGTACAAAAAAGCATGTATACAAAAAAATTAAAAAGAATAAATCTGAAGTATTTTGATTATGACTTCGAGTTTGTCATTAATTTAGGCGAAACAAGTGACAGCGACACTGATGAGTTTGAAAGTGACAGTGACAGTTTATACGAAGAAGATTAGGTATTGTACCAAATGAATCCAATTATAACTTAATTAAATTATTTTTCATTATTTGCCTGTAAAGTAAATTTGTTAACATTTATCTTTATTTTGTTTATGCTAACCGTACCCACTTACGCTCTCACACACACGTTGAAACGTATACAGATACCTGTTCGCCACAAGTAAAGCCCGCTCGCCTTCGAGAATTGCAAGAACTATATCTATACACGGTGCCTTGGTCACCATATTCGGCAATGAGAGACAGAAATAGATACAACATTATGTTTAGATCATGGTAGGTATAAATATGCTGTATTTTTTGCCTGCGGTAGTGATAGCTTATATAGTCGCTTATATATACGCCCATGTTCTCTCTCCACAGCTCTCCAAGGCGCCATAGCATATAAAGCCTATGATCTTTCTTTTAGTCATGTTGATCCTGGAAGTCGATTCTAAATATTGGTGAAAAAATTTTTGAAATCGGATGAGTAGTTTCGGAGATTGCCTTTTACATATAATACTTCTTTATAATATTAGTATAAATAAATAGGTACTTTTTTAGTTTAACTCAAATAAGGTTTAAACCATGTTATATATTGACATTATAACAATTGTTTTACTAAATTCAACGATTTTATTAATTGATCTACTAGGCTATGGATGCTTTTTAAAACTTTAAAATGTTGTGGGGTTTCAAATTCTTTGTAATAATGTAATTTTTTTTTTGTTACCAAATCAATCAGTTTTATATAATTAAATTACAATAATGGCCGATGAAACTGAACCTGACGTGGCAGCAGATGAAGTGGACGTGGCTCCGCTGCCATCCAATAGAACGAGCCCTACAAAACTATCAGTCACACTCAGCCCAACCAAGCTAACACCGTCGGCCTCGGTAAAAGTGAGCCTTAAATCCGATAACGCAGAACATACCATAGACGCCACCGTTTCCCAACTGGAGCCGCAAGGCCAGATCATCAGTGAACATGTGCGAGAACTGAACGACACAGTCAACAGACTAGCTAACACTATGGTTGATCCTCAGTCGCCTGTAGTAGGCTCCAACATAGAAAAGATAGCTGAAATGAGCAAAATGTTAACTGGCGAGGCTAACGCCCTGAGGGAATCTATAAGAAGCCTATCTCAAGACATTGCACGTACTAAACAAGAGCTGGGCGCGGCTCCTGCGATGTGGCAAGAGGATGTTAATTTCCCTTATCACCTTTTCTTGATTGAATTGATAGTAAACAAAATACACATGAAATGTGAATGCTTCGATCTCGATTATAACAACCTCGTAATTTCAGCAACATTCCTCGGCAAACCGCCAATAATTCTATACGATTCTACGTATGGAAAAATTGATAATTTTAGCAAGCTTAATGTGGGAAAATCTACTTTGTTTGCCATGACCTATGATAAGATTAGTACCATAAGAGAATTTGAAGTGGTTTTGCAGCTGACAAAACAACCGCCATGCGCAAATTGCGCTATTAAAATTGCTGAAACCCACATGGATTACACAAACGAGTTTATAAAACTTCGCGAAGAGTTATGTAAGAAATGGAGTGAAGAGCAACCCAATGACAATATAATCTGTACCACGTCTACTCCTCTTTCAAAAAGCCTATTTTACTTAACTTGTGGGGACCAGTGCAAGCCAGAACCAATCGGAGTCATCGAAGTGTCCTGTCGTATGTCCTTCCTGGGTAAAGAGATAACGACAGCTTTTAGCGCGGGACCCAAACCTCGCGGCACGTCTCAGCTGCAGAAAGACGATATGGGTATGATGATGTACTCTTGTCAAAAGGTGGAAATGGACGATCAGGGAAAAATATTATTGGACGAAGATGTGCTTGACCCAAGCTCAAATTGTCCTTCTCCTCCCGGAAGAAGTAGAAGTCCAGTGTCGAGTTTACAGACTTCGAATAATCGTCCATACGGTTTACCAAGTGGTCATAACAATACTAAATACGATGAAATATTTACAAAAATGAACGAAAACGAACTGAGAATCAGAGTTCCGAAGAGCACAAAAGTCGAAAGAACAAGAAAATACGATAAAATACAAGAGCTATGTTCTTGTGAAGAAACCCCTTACAATACTGGAGACCAAATTCAATTCGAATTGCCCAAAGACCTCTGTTATCCTGATAAGACTCATAACACTTACACATCCGATGTAAAATATACATACAAAGGTTGCGATCGAAGCTGTGAAAAGAAAGACAAGAAAGTCGTGAATGTAACACCAACTAATTGTCCCGTACCAGTCAATATGGAGAAGGTAGTGCATCCACAGAAGGATGTGTTTATATTGAAAATAGGAAAAAAACTTGAGACGAAGGACAAAAAAATTGATCTTGAGATCGAACTCGTAACACCTAAACTGAACTCTGACAAAAATGAAAACAACGCTGGCACACAAAGCAGTACTACTGCTTTGGGCACGACAAAAGGCAAGAAAAAAGATAAAGGTAAAAAAGGTGGCAAGAAATCAAAAAGCAAAACAAGCCTCGGCAAGAAAAAAGCTAATGGGAAAAAGAAATAAGTAAACAATAAATACGTGAATAATATTCCTTAATAAAACATTTACCTACCTTAATTCTTGTTTTTATGTTGTGTTTGAGCTTTCTTGTTTGGAAACTTTGATGAGAGGTCCGAATTTATTTTTACAAATTGATTGAGCATTGAACTTCAGTAAGCTTGCTTTTTTATCACGCTTTTATTAGCTTTACCTGTATGTTTGTATGTAACCGACTCCTTTGGACTCGATTTTGAACCACTTTAAACGGACAGATTTAATTCAAACTTTGTAGACTTATCAAGAATCACTGACTTCATAAATTTGAACTAAAAAATAAATAGAGTTGAAAAAAAACTAAAAAACACGCTTTTAAAGTAAATCAGACTAAAAAGTAAAAAATAATTCTTAATATAAGTTGAAAATAATAATTAACAAAAAATACTAGTATTATTGTGAAAAAGTGTGGGTTGCTCGATAGACGAAAAATATGTCACAGAGCGCCCCACCCTTTTTCACAATAATACTAGTATTTTTTGTTAATTATTATTTTCAACTTATATTAAGAATTATTTTTTACTTTTTAGTCTGATGTACTTTAAAAGCGTGTTTTTTTTAGTTTTTTTAAACTCTATTTATTTTAACACTTTTTCTGTTACGTGTTGGGAAAAGTTAATTGGAATAGCAATGGAAAGCTTTTAAATAAATAAATAAATGACCTAATAATACCTGCCCCCTTGCAGCCGGCCTCGGCGAATTTCGCATCCGCGACTTAAACGACGAGATCAACAAGTTGATGCGCGAGAAGCGCCACTGGGAGGTGCAGATCAAGGCTCTAGGGGGGCCCGACCACGCGCGCGTCGGGCCCAAGATGCTGGACCAAGACGGGAAGGAGGTGCCGGGGAATAGGGGATACAAGTACTTCGGAGCTGCTAAGGATTTACCAGGTTAGTAAAATTAGTAAAAAAAAATGAGAGTCCGCAGCATTCAAGCTGAGTCGGCTCATTTTTTTGCCCTATGTATAGATCGACCAGAATCTCATGAAAATAATTTTTGAACGTTAATTTTCACGTAACAATGTAAGTCCAATCTAACAATTAATCTGCCGAATTGAACTATGTCTTTAAGCAGAACAATACTTAGTAATTTAAATTATAATAAAATTGTATGACAGTGCTTCCGAAATAGCTTGTTAATTTTGACAGATCATTGTGCCACGTCCATTTTAACTCGTATAACCTCTGGATGCGGGCAGCGCAGGACCGGTCGTTGTGGAAGTCCTTGGGGGAGACCTTAATTGTCCAGCAGTGGACGTCATTGGGCTGATATGATGCTATTAGTATGCATCAATTACAAATGAAAAAGAAAGTATGTGTTTTGTAAATTATTTACTTCGTGCAATCACTGTACTTACATTCACATTAAAATAGGTAATTTTAAGAGAAAGTGGCCGCACAGCTTCTTTTTTTAATAAAAATTTGAGTGCGTTTGGCTGCACCTCACCTGATGGTAAGTGCCGATGCAGCCGAGGATGTAAGCTTGATGTATGCTTTAAGTATATTAATAATTTAAAATAATTTCATGTAATATAATTATCTTACTAATATCTTTACTAATATTATAAATGTGAAAATGTGTTTGTTACCTTTTCACGCTTCAACGCCTTGACCAATCTTAATAAAATTTGGCACGCAGGTAGCCTGTGACACGAGGAAGGACAATAGGCTACTTTTTATCCCGTGAAAATAGCGTAGCCCGATGCAGCTCCTGAGCGAACTGAAAATATACTCTTTTTTTGGTTAATTTCTTTAACATCGCAACGGAACAATAGATTGTGTGATTTTTTGCACAGTGATGGTTGGGGGGTGGGAAATGACAGGATTTACTAATAAGCATATCCTGACATAGTTCCCGATGGATCTGGAGAAAATTTATGTCCACGCTCGCAAACCGCAATTGCGGCTCGCGCACCGCGCACTCTCTAAGACAGTTATAAAAACGATGTCCACGCGGGCGAAGCCGCGGGCAAAAGCAAGTGTATTATAAATGTGAACGTTAGTATGTATGTATGTATGCATGTTTGTTACTCTTTCACTCTTCAACCACTGGACGGATCGGGATGAAACTTCGCACATATATGTCCTGGGAAAGGATATAGGCTACTTTTTACCCCGGGAAAACGTCTTATTCCCACGGGAAAATCGAAAAAACAACGCGGGCGTAACCGCGGGTGGTGGGCTAGTTGTGATATAATTTAATCTATATATTTAAAGAATTTATGAGATTTAATGCGACTCCGCCCGGCCGTTCTATCCAACTGATTTGCTTATTAAAAAAAAGGTATTGGTGCACAGATTTGTCATCAAGGGTTGGAAATCCCTAACTTTTGCATATTGTATGCTTGATATAGTAGGTTCTTGGTGGAACACTGAACTGAACATATTTAGGTTTTTTCTTGCACTATACCACAATTAATGTAAATAAAACAAAATTTGTTTATACTGCAACCGGTTTCGTGATCATCTTCAGGCAGTAGACTACTTTATTTCATAAGTGAGGGTAGTGTGATACTTACTAAAAATAGGGATAACAGTTTCTGAAAAAATCTACCAAAACGGTAGTTTTTGTGTCATACTAGTACCTAAATAAATAAATAAGATAACAATTGTATCTGAATGTCAAATTTAAAATTACTAAAATTACAAATGTCAGCTTAGGTTTTTGAATTTAAATTAAAATAACTTAAAACAGGCGATGTCGAGAGATGTGTCTGATCGTTAAGCAATGGAAATTTGGTTGTGAGTCTCTGTTTGTTTACTTCCAGGGCTTCAAGGGCATTTAGTTTGCTTCCTTTCTTACAAACGTGTAGGATTCTTGTATCTCTTGTAGGGTCAAAAGTGTGAGCATGTTCATTGAGGTGTTCTGCAAAGGTTGATGTTGTTGACTTCTTTTGCCAACTGTTGATATGTTCCTTTATCCTCAATTTGAACTTTCTGCCTGTCTGCCCGACGTAAACTCCTTGGCAGGTTCCGCATGTGAGTTTATAGATACCGCTGTGTTCATTTATTGGGATTGTGTCTTTATTATTGCAGATACGGTTTTTAAGTGACTTGGTCCAGTAAAAGGCAATTTTTTTGTCTTGTGTGTCAAGGGTTCTTTTTAGTTTCTGGGATATGTCACCAAGATATGGTATTTTTCTCCAAATCTGAGTCTGGAGCGTTTCTTCGTTTGGCTTCAAGCCTGCTGTTATAAGATTTTTAACTGATCTGCCTTGGACTTTTTTCAATATCTTGAGTACTAACTCAGCAGTGTATCCGTTGTTGATGGCAATCTTTTTGATCTTTTTGATGGTTGATGGCAATCTTTTTGATCGTTAAACAATTTCCATTGCTTAACGATCAGACACATCTCTCGACATCGCCTGTTTTAGGTTATTTTAATTTAAATTCAAAAACCTAAGCTGACATTTGTAATTTTAGTAATTTTAAATTTGACATTTTAAATTTGACATTCAGATACAATTGTTATCTTATTTATTTATTTAGGTACTAGTATGACACAAAAACTACCGTTTTGGTAGATTTTTTCAGAAACTGTTATCCCTATTTTTAGTAAGTATCACACTACCCTCACTTTGAAATAAAGTAGTCTACTGCCTGAAGATGATCACGAAACCGGTTGCAGTATAAACAAATTTTGTTTTATTTACATTAATTGTGGAATAGTGCAAGAAAAAACCTAAATATGTTCCTAACTTTTGCCTTTCTCAAATAAATTAATAAATAAAAAAATATAATTCTAATACGAATCTGTCTGGCCGTTCTATCCAACCGATTTACTTTTCTTTAAATGAGAGGTATTTACGTACAGATTTGTGAAACATTGAAAACCACCTAACTTTTGTCCTTCTCAAGTTTTACAAGGGACTTCAGAGTAAGTATGTAGGTACTTACTCTGAGCCTGGGACAAACAAACAGTCCAGTTAGGTAGGTCCAACTTAGAGAAAGAGATCAGTCGACGAATCCAACTCGGCTGGGCAGCGTTCGGGAAGCTTCGCAATATATTCACGTCCCAAATACCGCAGTGTCTCAAGACTAAGGTCTTTGACCAGTGTGTGTTGCCAGTGTTGACATACGGAATCAAGACATGGTCACTTACTACAATAGTATGGGCCTCAAAAACTAAATTATTCTTTACTTGCAGGTGTTTTTACCCATATTAAATTTCTGTACACAATGAACGTAAATAAAATTAAAATTGAAAAAAAAATGGAGGATAAGGCAATGGAGCGTGCTATGTCCGGAGTTTCGCTGCGTGATCGAATAAAAAACGAGAAGATCCGTACGAGAACCATAGTAACCGACATAGTTCTCAAAATTGCTGAACTGAAGTAGCAGTGGGCAGGGCACATAGCTCGTAGAACATATGGCTATGCGGATAGTAAAGTTCTTGAGTGGCGGCCGCGCACTGGTATACATAGCGTAGGCAGGCCTCCCACTCCGTGGAACGCAACCTGGTGAAAGTCGCGGGAAGCCGCTGGATGCGGGCAGCGCAGGACCGGTCGTTGTGGAAATCCTTGGGGGAAGCCTTTGTCCATCATTTCGGCTGATATGATAATGATGACCTGCATAAAACTGTTTGCTTTCAATGATATAGGTTAGCTGTTGCCTTCATCTTGACATTTATTGTTATTGTAATATGTCTTATTATCTAGAATAAAATTAAATTAAAATAAATAAAATCAAATGACTCCACGTTGGCAGGCGTCCGCGAGCTATTCGAGCAGGAGCCCCCGCCTCCCCCGCGGCGCACCCGCGCCGACCTCATGCGGGACGTGGACGCCGACTACTACGGGTACCGCGACGACGACGACGGCTTGCTGGTGCCGTTGGAGCAAGCCGCCGAGAAGGAAGGTACGAATACTCTCATGTCTTCCAACTTACGCTACGGTATAAAGAGATTCGGTGGCGTAATGGCTAGGGGCCGCCGACTCCTGTTCGGGAGGTCGTGGTTCGAACCTGCCACGTACCAATGTGATTTCGAATGTAGATTTCATATGTACATTTATCCGACGCTCCTGCTGTGAAGGAAAACATCGTGAGGAAACCTGCACACGCCTGCGAAGAAACTCGAAGGTTGTGTGTGAAGTCGACCAACCCGCACAGGGCCCGCGTGGTCGACTAAGCCCGATCGCCCTAATTCAGGTTAGGCTCGAGCCCCTCGGTGAGGACGTATATGAGCTGATAATGATAAAGAGATTAACAGTAAGGACAATCCTCAGCCACCAATTATTTGAAACACGGTACCTCACTCACCCTCTAAATACTAAAGAAAGGGCTATCAAAGACGATTGCACGCAGCAGAGTAGTGAAAAACTCATTCGGGTATATGTATGTATATGTCTGTTTCTTTGGCTGACCCTGTAGCCTAAACGGTTCGGTAGATTTTGGAGTGCGAGGTGTCGTTCGATTCGTGTTTATCCTCTGAGTGACATTTTTAACCTGTTTTTACTTTCTCGACCCGGTAGTAAGTTATGTTACGTACGTACGTAGGTTAGAGGATATATTGTTATCGCGAACAAGTTTTCCCAATTTCATAAGAATGTGTTCTATATCAATAACACATACCGAAAAACCGAATATCTCAATTACATCCGCCCGTGCGTCCGTGCGTCCGTGCGTTCGTCCGTCACGCTCGGCTCTGGAGTCTAAATCCTCGGTCCGATTTGGAATTTGAGCTTTAAATTATTTCATCGAGGGATTATCAAAAGTTTCTTCGTACCGACAAACCGAAAAGTAGCTGTCATCCAACAGAAACTGAATATTTTTTTCTCAAAAACGGCTCTAGCGATTTTGATGAAACTTTGCACGTCGGAGTTGCTTATGTTTGTCTATTACTTAAGGGTGTCAATTAAATGGTTAGCATAGTATTGTTATTTCTGTGAGCAGAAAAATATAATCGGTCAGCAGAAATAGCTAATCGGTCAGCAGAAATAGCTAATTGGTCAGCAACTCATGGTCAGCAAACATTTCAAAATCAATCAGCAATTTATGTCATTCTGGATGGCTGTAATTATTTTAAACATCCCCGTACTACACTCTTCCTACAGTGTTGAGTGGTCGACGGAGCCCCTTCGGGGCTCCTACTTCTGTGCTCTCATGTTAAACCTAACACTACGACTGTGCGGGGAGGCGAGCTTAGCTCGCCTCCCCGCACAGTCTCCGAACCTAACGGATCCGAGTCGGGGTGCTCCGCAAGTCCGAGCTCGCTTCGCTCGCTCCCGCTTCCATTTAGAACTCCCCGTACCACACTCTTCCTACAGTGTTGAGTTGCTGCTTATAGACATGTTTTTCTGCCGCTCAATCATGAAATCTTGCCGCTCAAGTAGTTATTTTGCGGACTGAATGTTTATTATGCCTTTAAAAAATATATATTTCATTACTTAATAATACCCGTTGATCTAGAAAAATTGTGTTTGTATGGTTCTCCTACAAATGAGATTGAAACTTGCTATTTTCTCACAAATGGTTGGAGTTATTAAATTGTTATGTATTACGAATAAGTACCTATAATTTGGTCATGCAACAGGTATACATCAAAATTATTTTAAATAAATCAAATTCTATATGAAAAATTAAAAAAAATATATGTTGAGAAATTTTAGTGCGGGCTTACGTGCATTTTATTTTCAATCCTTCTATGCCCAATGGAATCAATAGTATCTCATCTGTGCCAATGGTTCTATATCTTACGATAGAAGCAATGTTTGTGCTCGGTTAGACGGAGAAGTGGAATCAAGTAAAATATTATAAAGACGATTGCTGAAGAAAATAAATTCTATAATTATTTCAATATACTTTGTAAACGTCACTCGATATAACGATTCACTCTTTATAACGTCAAAATTTTCTGGCTCCAGTTGGTTTACTTTGACGCTAATTTATCTCTGTATAACGAAAACTCTCAATAACGTCACAAAATGCCCGGTCCCTTGAGTGTCGCTATATAGAGTTTACACTGTATTTGTCTCATTCTCACTATACAGCAGCAGATGAGGACGAGTACGCCATATGGCATACTCAAACGTGGGGACATTCACGTGACATAGAATCTCTATCTGGATATGAGCTCATTGTTTATCCCTATCGCTTGGCATGATGTGTATGCGTTACTGAACCCGTTCCTAATTATTTTCTTGCAGCAATTGCGCGTGCTGTTGCAGAATGGAAGAAGAACAAGGCGCAAAATAAAGAACAAGATTTGCCTGAAGAAGAGAATATATACCCAGAAGACGTGAGTACCTATAGAATGTTTTATTGATTTGTAAGAAACACCAACACTGCTTCTTTCGCGCCGCTATCCGTATATTCTTCTTTGTCGTAGTCTATGGTGGTTCCGAAGTAAAATGTCGAACGACCGGCTGTCGTCTGTCTTAATAGAGCCTTAAGAGTCTCCAGGAGGCTCGAGTTTCCATACAAACGTAGTTCCGCTTTAATACAAAAACTACATGCTGGATTGAATCCAAACTTTGTAAATATATTGAGTAGACACATATCGATGTTTGTAATTAGTTTTCATAGTAGTAAATTTTACAATACTAAACGAAGGCTTAAATAAGTTTTGTACTGAAAGTTTGAAACTAATTTGTCCATTTTAAAGTTGACCACTAATTACAAACATCGATATGTGTCTCCTCAATATATTTACTATATTCAATCTGGCATGTAGTTTTTGTATTAAAGCGGAACTACGTTTGTATGGAAACTCGAGCCTCCTAGCGGCTGGGTCCTCGCGGTCCCTTGCGAAGAATAATTTGATATTCCTGTAATATAGTAGCTTTTGCCCGCAGCTCTGCTCGCGTGTATATCGCATTTATGGCTTTATTCGAGGGTGCACAGTCCGCGAGTCGCAAGCGGGTGTCTATTTATTTTATTTTATTAATTTCGGAAACAAACAGTCATATAGTATTACATATAATTTTTAAATTAAAAACTACCTGGAGTTCCACTTAATAAAAATAAAACATTAAATATACGAGATTTCCTAGATCCTCGAGAAGTATGCATTTTAACGTGATAATAAGTATCTTAATATGTTGGTATCCTCCCTTTAATTTAGCTTTATGCCAAATTTAGCGAATAATTTTCAATTTATTTATTTATTTTCAGGCTTCATCCCTACTAATATTATAAATGCGAAAGTAACTCTGTCTGTCTGTTACGCTTTCCCGCAAAAACTACTGAACGGATTTGGCTGAAATTTGGTAGGTAGACAGATTAGGACCTGGCTTAAGACATAGGCTACTTTTTACCACGCTCGCGAGCCGCTTCGGCTCGCGCACTGCGCACCCTCGAAAAGTCATAGAAACGTGGTCCACGCGGGTGAAGCCGCGGGAAACAGCTAGTTGACCCATAAATGTGTTAATAACAAATACAAAAACCTTAAATAACTATTGTTAGTAGGGTACAACTAAATATTGAAAGAAAATAATAATAATAATTATATAAGTAATTAAATAAAATGTCAGTCTTACGATGGGGAGCGGTATATACTACCTCACTGTGTGAAAGGTGTATCCACCGCTCCAGCATCGGACTGTCCCACCTGTCAGCGACTAAGCCCAGGATACTGTTGGTACTGTCGCGCACACGTCTCAGCATGGAGGCACAGCGTTTCCTAATGATGGCATGGTAACCATCAATTTGTGCCGCCGCAAACATACCTGAGGCGCTGCAATAGCGCGGCAGACCCAACAGTACCCTGAGTGCATTGTTATACTGGATACGCAGAGCCTCGTATGCACTCTGCGTATACTTGACCCATAGGCTGCACGTGTAGAAGGACTGACAGTATACCCGAAAAAGCGTCTTTTTAACCTCATTAGTACAGCGTGCAAACCTACGGGCCAGCATGTTGCATCGGACAGACAAAGCTCTGCGCTCTCGTTCCAAATCTAAGTTATCACTTAGGTTAGCATCGACCCAGTGACCCAGATATTTAAATTGCTCTACTCTATTTAGAGGAACGCCCGAAAGTGTTACTTGAGGCACAATTGAGTAGCATTTGGTGCCTGCTTTGAATACAAGCAATTCACTTTTTTTGGCATTGTATCTGAGCCAATGGGCCTCAGCATATGACTCACATATATGAAGCAGTCTCCTCATGACCATATCGTCTGCGTAACTAAGATTATTAACACACGTACCGTCAATATGACTTCCGATATTGGTCTTATTGAGCCCAACAATCAGCCCATTTATATACAAGCTGAAGAGTCTCGGGGAACTAAGGCCACCTTACCTCACCCCACACTCCACCCTGTACTAATACTACTAGTAACACAGTTTCCACGCTCGCTCTTGTCGCAACAGAGCAACGTATTGTCGTGATCTTTTGCACAGACATGGTTGAGGGGGTGGGAAGTCGCATTAACCGACATACTAAATTAACATAGCCCGATATAGATCCCGAGGGTCCTGGGGAAAACATTTCAAATCTCTACGCTCACGCACGTTGGTGCCGGTACAGGGCTAGTTGACGTGATTCTTTGCATATAAATAGTTGACGGGATGATAAGTGACACAGACTGAAAATCTGCATAGCTAATGTACTTCCAGAGAGATCTGAAGAAAACTAATTTTCACGCTTAGTGATATTTTGCATAGATATAATTGTTATTTTTTTTTATCAACAATTGGTAAGCCCTTGACATCATCTAACCTGATGGTAAGTGACGATGATGCCGAAGATGGAAGTGGGCTTATTAAGTTTCCCAATGGGGATCTGGCTGTCTTATCTTCAAGCCGGAACACATCAATGCTGTTAACATTGATGTTTTGCGGCAAGACTTAGATAAGATGGTGGTAGCTAGCCAGGTGAAAATGCCCTACCACCAACCAAACCGAGTCTTACAAAGTTGACCCCGCTGGGAATCGAACCCGCGACCTCCTGGTGTGAAGCGAACGGACTAACCATTACGCCACGGAGGCGGTATAAGTGACATAGACAACTAATTAGCATAGCCCGACATAGTTCTCGAAGGATCTAGAGAAACTCATTACCACTCTCCCTCGAAGACAGTCATAAAAACAATGGCCATAAGGGAGAAGCCGCGGGCAAAAGCTAGTACAAACTAAAATTTAAAATTTCTTGGAAATAGATAGACCTATTTTAATAAAACTTTATAGGCGAAGACACGAAAGTCTAAAGAGTGTGTTGATTACTTTTTTGAAATGGAACTTTCAATTTTGGGATTTTGAAGGTAAGAGTGAGGTGGCATTATTTGAGTTATATGTACCATCCTCGACTGAAGTTGTTACTTTCCATCAGATGATATGTAGGCAAACGCACTCAAATTTTAAATTTAAAAAAATACATTTATAAATGATCAGCGAATTTGGAGATTGCCATACAACCTTAGTGACATTACTTTTCGAAACAATACGTACTCCTAGTTTATTTCGTGTATAAAGTTTTATTAGAATTCATTTTCAATAAATTTTAATTTTTAGTATGTATGGGAAAATACTTTCAGTCGTTAACAACGCATATACGTCCCCACCGCTGGGGCACGGGTCTCTTTCCATACTGGGGATGGTTAGGCCACACTCCACACACGGGGGCCAAGCCGGGTTGGCAGAGGTTGTAGGGATAGTGGCGAACCCCACTGTCAAAAGGTTTTCAAGCCACCCATTATAAGGCATCAGACACGGCTTAACCACTGAACGGTTTAACGTGGCTTGCGAAACACGGAAACGGTGGAGAAAAATACCATTAACAGTCAAACACATCCAGGTAATTACCTTGCTTCAAGTCAGTTAACCTACGTGATCGGACGCAACCTCGCAAGTCGCACGGAGTTTCCGACGGTGGGATTGGACTTTCTTTAACCGCCTCCGTAGCTCAGATGCAAAGTTCACTGGCTTTACACAGGAGGTCGCGGGTTCGATTCCCGGCGGGGTCAATTGTAAGACTCGGTTTGGTTGGTGGTAGGGCATTTTCTAAGCCCGCCTGGCTAGCTACCACCATCTTATCTAAGTCTTGCCGCCAAATATCAATGTTGATATCATTGGTGTGTTCTGGCATGAAGATAAGATAGCCAGTTCCCCATTGCGTTGGGGAATCTTAGTAAGCCCGCTTACATCTTTGGCAACATCGTCACTTACCACCAGGTGAGATGTTGTCAAGGGTTTACCAATTGTGAATAAAAAAAATATATATAATCGAGCCATCCATATTAAACTGTGTGTTCCTATTGCAGCCTGAGGACAAGAGGATAGAAGACGACAGTGAACCGCAAGTGGTGGAGCTCGCGTCACACGTGGCGGTGCCCTCGCAGAAGGACATAGAGGCCGCGCTGCTCAGGAGAAAGAAGCAGGAGCTGTTGGAACGGTACGGGTGTCTCGAGGTCAAGATTGACAAAAGCTGATAAGAACATGTTTCATTTAAGGGCATACCCCGGCCAACTAGCGCCGACCTCAGTTAAAATTTAAATCCTCGCTCAGTACATACTCTTATTTCATCGAACATTTTCATTTATGAATTTAAAGACTCTCCGTGTGAACTGACCTACTCTCTTGTCAAAGGCATTATTGACATTATTAACTGATGATTGTTTGTTTATAATTCTTTTCACAATCTGATATTATGTAATGTAATCGCTATCTTATGAATGAAAATAAAAATGAAAATTTATTCATAACACTTGTTACATGTCATCAAACAATAGTAAATAAAACAACAGTAATCCATAAAGTACTTATAGTCAATACTCATTAAATCAAATTTAATTAATAAAAAAATAATTTACCAGAAAAAGTAGTAATAATAAAAAATAAATTACACAGTTACCTAAATAAGTAAGTATGACCATCAGAAAGAGGGTAACATGCACCTATTTTGGAATCTTGAAATCTTTGAATAAGTACTGTTGTTAGAAACTATCAACTCTGCAATATAGCTGGTATAGTACACTTTAGTCACAGAGAGCTTAAGCGCTACAAGTGGCCGCTTTTGGTGTGTTGTATATTTAGAAACTAAATAAATACCTATTCTACAAATAAGTCGTTGAAAATTTTGGATAAAGTAAGTATGTACCCGAAAACACCGGAAAATGTGGCGTAGGCAGGACTCCCACTAGATGGACCGATGACCTGTTGAAGGTCGCGGGAAGCCGCTGGATGCGGACAGCGCAAAACCGGTCGTTGTGGAAACTTGGGGAAAGTCTATGTCCAACAGTGGACGTCCTTCGGCCGATATGAATAAAGTTTGTACCCAGCGAGTAATTATTTTTTAACTGATGGCACTAGTTAGATCGAGTTAAGTGTCATTTTAATTTAAGGTTTAATAAATACTGTTATTGTGAATAAGTATATATTCGTATGTTTTTCAATCATCTGTGACGGACATGACTCGGTGGTTCGAGTAAACTTTAAAGTAAAACTCCATTATCATGGAGCTCGCTACGTAAGGTCCCACATTACATTGTCACGGAGCGCGCTACGTAAGGTCCCACATTACATTGTCACGGAGCGCGCTACGTAAGGTCCCACATTACATTGTCACGGAGCGCGCTAAAATCCTGCACTTCGTAATTTACGTAGCCCTCCCTCATTGTTACTGGTGAAGTCTACGTACTATACACATGTAAGTGCATTTCGTCATGATGCCCCATACGTACGTACTGATGTGGCCTACGTACTGTGTAGATGAAGGTGCCTCTTACGTACATTCTGGTGTGGCCTACGTACTCTGCAGATGTAGGTGCATTACGTCATTGTGACTCTAACGTACATACATTCCTTTGGGGGGGGGGGGTGGACTGGATTTATGTGCATCCCTAAAAAGCAATCCCTATTTATAATGCAGCCCCATTACGTTTAGTACTATTACTGTACAGCATTGTAATTTAGACGGATATTTACTGTACGCAACAGGCGCCACTGCAGTCGCACATATACATCGAGTCCGTGTTTAAAAATTATAAAATAATGATTAACTCAACTTTTTCAAATAGCGAAGTGATAGTTATGTTTATGCATACAAAGTTAAAAACATTACTCGTACATTTAGAGTTCAATGCAAAAACTGTTTCGAACACAAAAGCATTTTAACCATACCATTGTACATATTTGAGAGTGTTTTGTGTAATAAACGGATTAATTGCTCTGATTAGCTAACATTAACAGTTGAAAATTAACATTAACAGTTAAAAAGTTGAAAAAAATGGTTAAATAAAACAAAACCATAATTAAGTTCCGTTATGAGATATAAAAGTGACAGTACCAATGATAATATGATTCATCCATCACTTTATCAGCTGACACGTAGAAGTCGGACTATCGGAGTACGATTTCAGTTCCGCTTCTCGACAACAGAGGGCGGCTCCTATTTGGTTCTGCTACTCAACTAAGAGGGAAATGCAGAAAATGTATCGTGAAATGACAACCAGGTGCGGAAAATGCAACAATGCTGTGAACAATGCTATCGAGAGAAGAAACTTCTTACTATGTGCTAAATGCTAAAAATACTATCATTTGGATATCACAAGCCTAGGAGAAATATTTTATCTGATGAAACCAGAAAGTAGGATAAAATATCAAGCGACCCATGTCGTTCCGAGGACAGAGAAAAATCTATTGTAATAAATGTACAGAGCCCAGCATATAAAGCTATACACTCGTAGTGCGATTCTGATCCATACCCGTTCGGCATAAGAACGGTACAAAGTCCAAAGTGTGTAGCTTGATGTGCTGACCTGTGTACCAACTGAAAATTCATTACAAGTATTATCGGAACAAGTCGGAAAATGTTGAAAAAAGTAACTATGGATTTCGTAACACAGAGGAAAAAAACACCCAAATCTCAATTGAACAACTCAGCTCAATGTAATTTGAGTTCAGTCACATTTTCGGAGATATCTCATTTAAAGCCTACCAATTCTTGAGAGCAATAAAAATAATTCACGCGTCATCGAATTAAACGAATAAATCAATGTAGTTTACATTTAGAGCTGGAATTAGTGCCGACCTTGAGATTCAGAACAGAATATAATGGTAGAAAATCAAACATTAAGAAATAAATTAGCAAAATGTCAATTTAAAATAAAAACGTTATAAAAAAATTGGAATAGACGACATCATTAAGGGAAACCAAAACATTAGAACTTCATCGCCATTAAAAAAAATTACCACAGTTTGTCAAAGCAAAGAAAAATAAAAAAGGGCGAAAAACCTCAAATTGGTCAAACCTCTGAGCCATCCGGGACCATAGTGAATCCAACTGTGCCGCCATCTATGAGTTTTCCAAGAAACAACAAGGAACCTGAGAATGAAAAACCATCACCTCCAGCAGCGACAGCTTCTAAACTGGACAAAGAGAGCTGCGCCGGCGATTGCAACAGTATTAATGAGTACCAAGCATTTTAGACTAGATAGCGCCACTCACAAAAAAACAGAGTTGCCTTTCAATGAAAAACGCCCTGGACAAAAGCCTCAAATACTACTTCTCGCGGATGAAACCGACAGGAACACATTTATAATTTGCCGTAGGACGGCACGGCACGATAACACCGTGGAAGTCTCAGGTAATTTTGTAGCCGTCGACGGCATGCCGTGCCGTAGGTCGGTTTTATAATTCGCCGTAAAATCATTTACGCTTTGCGTCTTCAAAGAGCGGACGTCATGTTCTCGAAGAGACAGCGACTACTTATTCTAATTTAAAAAAAATAAAAAATATATTTATTATTACATTTATTTATTTATTTATTGTTTTTCAATATTATTTTTCTTGTTGTTCTCCGCCCTCGTCGCCCACCCGACTACGCACACACAGCTACATTTCTTGTACGTACACAATACACTCAATAATGCCGCGACGATGCGATGGGGAGCGCAGTGTGCTACGGTGACGGCACGGCACGGCAGACGTTTGCCGCTGCCGTAGCAGATAAATTAAAAGCGTCTGCATACAATTCCATATATTTTGCTTTCCTATTTTACCGTGACGGCAAAAACGTGCCGTGCCGTGCCACGGCAAATTATAAAAGCGGCCAATGACTTATATTTATTACTGGCGTAAGGACCCGGCCAACACGCGCGACTAATGCTCCCAGCGAATTGGTGCGAAAATCGAAAGTTTCGCACACCCGCGACTCAGTCGTCTGCGGGAGATTGTAGAGTGCGGTGGAAAGATATTCCATAAAAAAATCCCTTATCGTGTTGTTAGACGCTATAAAAGTCGTGAAAAAAGGCTAAAAAGAAACATGGGATGTCGTATCATCGGCAAGTAACCTTAACCTTACAATGTATTTTTTTTTCTTGTAAATAAATTAAATAAACGCATTTTTAAAGCTAGAATTCTACCAAGGTTCTTTTAGCGCGGCACTGACGTCAACTCTGTCCACCAAGTGGGAGGCCTGCCTACGCTATGTCATCCGGTACATGGTCACCACTTGAGACATTTACTGCCCTAACGGTCATCTGTTCTACGAGCTATGTGATCCGGCACATATCTCGTAGAACAGATAGTCGTTAGGATAGTAAAGTTCTCGAGTGGCGAACGCGCACCAAAAGACGCACAGCACACCGCATTGGAAATGACCGGTCCTGCTTCCCAAGTCCAGCGGCTTCCTGCGACCTTCACCAGGCCGTGCGTGAACAACGACCATAAGGTCGCGGGCATAGATAATATGACCAACTAACGGTATACCAATAGGATATAATAAAAAAATGGCTATCATACTTATATCCTCTTTGGTCATACGATGCTGCTGTCAACACATGAGAAACTGACAAGACTAGGATGCAATGGGGATGGGATGTTCGCGACAGAAAATGGTTACAATATCGATAAAAAGAATAGTATGATACAAAATAACTTTGTAATTTTTATTTTTTTTCATTTACAAAAACTCAAACGAGCTCAAATTCGAAGTGGATCGTTTTCAGATGTAAATAAATCTTTAAGAAAAGCTAAAACCATAATTAATTCTACAAATTTACTATGGCTGGGAGTGAAGCGGCATATTGCGTGACGTGTTCGTGTGAGCGCACACTTGAAAAAATATACCTACGCGCTGGCATAGAGCCGGCCCTTATTACTGTAAAATTGTTAGTATTTTCAAATTAAATAAAAAACGGTAATTTAAAAAAACTAAAAAACCCGACTGCCTTCCTGTGTAGTTTGGAAATGAAAAACCCTAAAACAAGAAAGTCGTCATACCCGATTGCACTTAACTTAAGAAAAATTGTAGCAGTCGGGACCCATTCTAGAAAGTCAGCCCTCTAGTCAGTATATTGGAGTAATCTGCAATGTAATATAGGTATAATGTGCTCTCAATTCACTAAGCCTCCATTTCTAGAATGGGTCCCGACTGCTACAATTTTTCTTAAGTTAAGTGCAATCGGGTATGACGACTTTCTTGTTTTAGGGTTTTTCATTTCCAAACTACACAGGAAGGCAGTCGGGTTTTTTAGTTTTTTTAAATTACTGTTTTTTATTTTATTCATTTTTTAGTTTTATTATTGAATGAGTTTGTATAGTAACCTATATACACAATGACACACATTAAATTTACGCAGATTATTAACTTATCAGTTGATAGAAAATCCATCGAGCCGTTCTGGCTGCAGAGCGTGCCAAACATTTGAAATTGGCGCCAAAAATCCGCCATTTTGTTTTTTTTTATTTTGATATACCCAGTGTCACTCTCACAGTAAATACGAATCTAACGACACCTCTCAAGCCAAAATCCATCCAGCCGTTCAGGCTGCAGAGCGTGCCAAACAATTATACATACATACATACATACTCTCGAAAAACATAACCCTCCTTCTGGCGCAGTCGGGTAAGAAACAAGAAGGCAATATATTTGCACCAGTAGCTATAATGCAATTGTCAGTACCATTCAGGTACTTTTCTTCGCTTTGGAATTTCACGACTTGTACTGGAAGACGCGGTACGGACCTGAACAGCCAACAAGTGAATGGGAACAGGAAGGACAGACGGACGGACGACGACGTAGGCAAGATATAGGGTCCGTTACTTTTCAGTACAAAATACTTCACCAGTAGTGACTAGTGGCAAACACTATTGGCGCCATAATTATTTTCAGATTTTTGTTTTTGTTTTAGTACATTATATTGAATAACATATAAATGAGTTTCCACACCAATGAGTTATTTTTTTATATTCCTGTATCATTCAATTGTGATCGAATTGACTCTGTGGTTCGGGTGAACTTAAAGTCAAACAAAATAGTGTAATATTTTCGTATATTTATATGTATTGCACAATTTACATATAGATGCAGATTCCTAAACAAATTATATTTAATTTAAAAAAAACAATTTATACACCATAATAGCTAAGCTTTTTTTTAGTTATAAAAAAGAAAACCAAATACACATATTATTAATCAACACCTTTTATAAGACTGTATCCAACGTGTAATTCAGGAAAAAAACAAATGTGTATTTAAGTATCTACTTTTAAGATTAAGATTTTAAAAGCCTACACACCTGTTGGCTATTTTCCATATAGGTAAGTACCTACATAAATTTTCTTATAATAAAAAGGAATGTACATATAAACTTAAAATATTCTAGTAGATGCGCTAATAAGAAAAAAATCTTAAAATCTAAAAAACAAAAAAACCAGGAACAAAAAAATTATTAAGTAAATTGGATTAGGTACTTACTTAATTATCTTATTATTAATCATCTGGCTCTTGGCATACAATTACCATAAGAGAATCGAGTTTATGTTACACAATCGGTTCTTAATCCAATCAAGTTGTTTGTCACATAAAACTTGTTATTTGCACTCTACAATTAAACGATACAGCTACTGGTGAAAGGAAATTAATCTCTTTCAATACAGTTGCTCGAAAAATGGTACTTTATATGCCAGTTTACTGTAAGCAAAATTGATTTTACCGCACACATACTTTTTACTTTTTCACTATTTTTTTCATTTCTATTTTAAAGAAACAAGACATTTCTAGCAAATAAAAAATATAATAACCAAAGATACAGAATCTTGTTTGAGACTTTTGAAAGGAGAACTTTGAAAAAGATAGGTTGTTCCTTTGAGGGGTTACATAACGCTAGTGGTTAGATTATCTTTGGGTTATAGATAGATTGATGACGCGTGAAGTGCGCAGGTTACACCAAGGTATAGGTCATCTTTTCCAAGGAGGTTTTAATGCTTACAATATTATCCTGAGCCTATATATGGTAATAATAAAAAAAATACTACTATCGCCTGCGTATGTGTGCCTAGCTAAAATAAGGCGCAATTTTCTTGAAACTGAATTATTGTTTTGGTGGTGAATACGAATAAAATAATTATTAGTTAATATATGTGAAAAAATATAATTATGTGTATGTATAGGAAGAACTAAGTGAGATTACTCCCCCGGATCATTTAAAATGAGCCACAAGTCGCGCAAAATGAATTTTCGTTGCCGAAAACTCGATCGGTTTGTACCCATGTATGTAAGTTTTTCTGTTACCGTCCTTTTTAGGGTTCCGCACCCAAAGGGAAAAACGGGACCCTATTACTAAGACTCCGCTGTCCGTCCGTCTGTCACCACGCTGTATTTCATGAACCCTGATAGTACTTAGACAGTTGAAATTTTCACAGGTGATGTATTTCTGTTGCCGCTTTAACAAATACTAAAAATTAGAGAAAGTGAAAGTCTCCATACAAAAATGTGTTTTTTTGTAAAACGTGAAGAAACTAGCGCCATCTAGTATGATGGTACGGAACCCTTTGTGCGCGGTACTGACTCACACTTTACCGGTTTTTTTACCTGTTTTCTCACAACTGTATTGATACATGGGTGTAAAAGGTAAATGGCGAACTCGTGATGATGGTAAGCGCTCGCCTACGGCGCGGGCTTATCAAGTCGCTCGTTTGTTATTGACTTTTTATCACCCTTGTATTATAAACGTATCGTGCGACAAACAGCTAAATACGTTAGTAGACACTTATATCAGTAGTGAATATGTAATATTACATAACTTATGTACCATAAGGCAAACAATTGTTTCCGTTAAGTTGGAACCTCCAAACGTTTTGTGTGGCCATTTATTTTTCCGTCGGAGGTACTATTTATCCCTATGGATAAAGCAATAAATAGTATGGCGGACAAATTAAAAGTAAAAGACCACATAAACCATTTAGAAGTCCAAATTTAACTAAAGGCTCCTCGAAAGTAAGCAATCGTTTGCCTCATGGTATCACCACATGTTTCTACTGCCGTTTATTGCAATTGACGAGAACAGCATTGGGTAGCACAGTTAGATTAGTAGTTAATACTCGCACACAAACATTTAAACACATTATGCCTGAACTACACCGAAACTACTAATAACAGTGGAATTGCGCAACATTTTCTAGCTACAATAGAAGCCTAAATATGACAAAATATTTTCTTATCTCCATAACATTTATAAGACTCTGTTTTACTATGTATGAGTTTTACCTATGTATTTCTACGTTACCACTATCTGTATATAGGGCGGGTCATTCCGAAATAACTGAAAATAATCTAGGAGGTGGTTCAGCTCATGGAGGACCAGGACCCCTAGTAAAGACCCGTATAGACCAACTGGTTGGACAGAGCAGGTGGACTACTCACCGAACTGGACAACTTTCTCCGACACACCCATCGTATACTGAAATTGAATCTACCATACAAAGTTTGCTATCAGATAACATGACAAGCCCAAAATATATTTAGCGAATTGAGTACTTATAGCTTCCTTGGGGAAAGTTTTGTGAGCTGAAACCACTCCTTGAATTATTTTTGGGCATTTCAGAAGGACATTATACAAGTAAACGAATTTTACACGCACCTCCATAAACCATAGTTAGTTATATATTTATTTTTACAAATTAATTGTTATTTAACTATCACTGTGATCGAGCGCAAAAATCCGAACTAAAACGTAATAAACGATCAGACTTTATGAAAGTCTGCTCTACATAAATCTAACAATAAAATACTAAATAAGTATAGGAACAAAAGCGCCATTTTTTGTTGTTTCTTGACTGGTAGAAATATAAAAAAGAAACCTAGATATTAATATTAAGTAATTGAAGTTCTTTCTTATACTATTGTAAGAGAAAGTGCATTCTCTGTTATTTGGGAAGCCATTCAAAATGCAATTGTCAGAGAAAATGGGGTTAAATTGGGGATAATCCAAAATAACATTAGTTCTACTTTTCGTAACCGAAGGCGGGGTGTATTGTACCGGCCGGTAACTTCAGTAACATAACACGTCAGATACAGCTGCGAACAATCAAGTGGAAGCCGCTTTTTCAAACATGTGTTATGTGTGTGGGCGTGTCTTGGACGAGTTCTACGACGACGTCTTAGCAAATACTATCGAGTATTTTGGTGTGGTTTAGGTTTCTATTTGGAGTAGTTTGGATTGGCATCACATTGAATTTACGCGAAGTTCTAGCTGAACTTTTATCCGATCTGAGCATGACACCTGAAACGCCTTACTTAAATGGAGTAACCAAAACATCTCACAAAAACATCAAACGTTCATGCTTGGACATAACTCGGCCACAAAACAATATCCACCATAACTTGCTGCGTATAACCTATTTATGACGTACTTATATGTCTATATTGTATTTACAATAACAGCGAGGCCACTCGTACCGGCAGGCTACTGGCAGGCTACCGGCAGGCTACCGGCAGGCTACCGGCAGGCTACCGGCAGGCTACTGGCAGGCGAGTGCAGTTAAGACTGGAACAGGGTTTGCTGTTTGTCGTCGTTCTCGAAATCGGTCCACGCGTTGTTCAGCTCCATGAATATCATCTTGGCTAAGTTCTCGTTCGGTGTGCCCATTTGCTGCAAAAAGAGCAAGTACTACTTTGTTGCACGCCAAACACAATACAGGACCTACGGTTAATAGTGTACACAAAGTGTAAATACGGTCTTATCGCTTAAAGCTATTTATACCAGGCAACCTGTGATATAAAGACGAAAAGTAATACTAGGCTTGCTCAAGGCCAATCAAGGAGCATTGGACGTGGCCAGATCATCATATCAGCTCATATACGTCCCCACCGAGGGGCTCGAGCCTACCCTGAATTAGGGCGATCGGGCCTTAGTCGACCACGCGGGCCCAGTGCGGGTTGGTCGACTTCTCACACAACCTTCGAGTTTCTTCGCAGGTGTGTGCAGGTTTCCTCACGATGTTTTCCTTCACCGTTAAAGCAATCGGTGAGTATATGTACGTAAGTTTCGAAAAACTCATTGGTACATTGGCCGTCCGGATTTGAACCCGGCACCTCTCCGGGTTGTTGGAGGTAATGGGGCAAGTGGCGAACCCCACAGTCACAAGTTTTTCAAGCTGTCTATGGCATCGACACGACTTAACGACTGCCATCTAGTGAAAGCAACCAACGGCTTAACGTGCCCTGCGAAGCACGAAAACGGCCAAGAAAACTGTCACTAATAGTCAAACCCACCCAGGTAATGACCGTGCTTCAAGGATAGTCAACCTGCGTGATCGACGCAAGCCGCACGGAGATGCGACCGCTTCACTATTACATTAGTAACTAGCTTTTTCCCGCGACTCCACCCGCGTGGACATCGTTTTTATGACTGTCTTTAAGGGTGATTAGTAAATTATGTCGTTTCCCACCTACTCAACCATCTCTGTGCAAAAATCACAACAATCGAGTATTTTTTTAGTTCCCTCAGGAGCTGCATCAGATTATGCTATTTTCCCTGGATAACTATGTCCTTCCCCGTGACACAGGCTACCTGCATGCCAAATTTCATAAAGATTGGTCAACAGCGTTGAAGCGTGAAAAGGTAACAAACAAACACATTTTCACATTTATAATATTAGTAAGGATAACGTAATAGGAACCTTGTCGGGGTGCACGGCGAGACAGGCTCTCCTGTAGTTGCGCTTCACGTCCGCCGGCGTGACCAGCTGCGCCATGTTGCACGCGCTCCAGCGGCACTCCTCCCACACCACAGTGTGCAGGGAGCAGAGCAACGCGCGGATGTTCGCCTTCTTGCCTTCCGTCTGCAAACATGTTGGGACGTGTGACGCGACAGTGGTGACAATTTAATGCAAAATAGGCCTTAGTAGAGCGTATATAGGTTCAGGCAATGTGTATAATACGATTCATTTCATACATTGCCTAGGTATTGTATTAAATGCCCAAAGCGCATCAAGCAATGTGTATAATAAACGACTACGGGAAGGAGACGCGTGCGCGGCGTGCGGGACTACCCCGCAAACAAGGTGCAACTCCAAGGTTGCCAGACGTACGAGAAATAGTGAAAGGGACATCGCTCACGTATACAAATTCTGTTACAACTGTTATTACGTACATTAAATATGCTTCAACTGGCATTCTATACAATGCCTAGGTATTCTTTACATTTCCTAGGTAAAATAGTTCAAACATTGAATATCATTTCATACATTGCCTGAACGACCCCGGCATTCTATACATTTCCTAGGTATTGTATAGAATGCCTGCATTATACACATTGCCTATAACATATACACATTAAGTTTGCCTAGGGATGTTTAGACTATTCATACAAAACATGGTTTTTTGACGAACTATAAAAAAAACTTAAGACAAGGTGTAGGGTAAAAACTTTCCAGATGAGCACGTGCTATATTTTCCCTCTCAGTTATTATAAATTAATTAAGTTTTAAGTGGTTTTTTGTAAAAATGCGCGAAAAATTAAAATTTAATTTTTAAATTATCATAGGAGGATGGATGGATAGTAAAAGCCATGTTTATAAAAACTGACATCATCATGTCAGCTCATATACGTCCCCACCGAGGGGCTCGAGCCTACCCTGAAGGCGATCGGGCCTTAGTCGACCACGCGGGCCCAGTGCGGGTTGGTAAACTGACAAGGTACTCGTAAATATAACACTTGAAAGCTTTTATACCCCCTGTCACACCCCGGACACTGCATACAAATGGTCGTGAAATGACATTTCTAAAAACAAATGACGGAACAAACAAAATCACGGCAAAATCCTATACGTTCGAGAACCAATCTGTATCAATATGGGTGACGAGAGGGTGAGGTCGCAATCTAGAGAGCGGCAGGGAGTGTCCATACTGTATGTTAGTACTAATTATATACTTTGACCCTGTGCTGCACATGTCCTAAGTAATTTTCAATAGCTTTTCAAGAAACCATGTTTTGCATGAAAATTTTTGTGCGAATAAAGATTCGTACAGACTAGAGGCAGCCTCGCCACGCACGGCTCGCGCCAAGGCACGCACATTCCGAGACATTCCCCAGGCTGAGCGCGTCCACATTTGAGCAAATGCACAGAGGCATCGTGCCTCAGCCCGAGGGTGCCTCTAGCATAGTACAAACAGAATAGTAGGCTATCTGCCGCCCTGTTCGAAACTTAATAGCCTACACACATAGGCTGTGCCATTTTTTTATGTTTTGTAGGTAAGTGCAATAGGCTATTTAGCCGTATAAAAAATAAATTAAAAAACACTATTTAATAAATAGCATTTCTTCTGAAATAACAAAACACTTGCTCATTTGAAATATTAAACAATTTTTATAATACACTAGCTGTTTCCCGCGGCTTCACCCGCGTGGACAACGTTTCTATGACCTTTCGAGTGTGCGCAGTGCGCGAGCCGCTTGCGAAAAAAGTAGCCTATGTGTTAATCCAGTTCCTAATCTGTCTACCTACTAGCCAGATCCGTTCAGTAGTTTTTGCGTGAAAGAGTAACAAAAATACATACATACATTCTTACAAACTTTCGCGTTTATAATATTAGTAGGATTACCTTAAGATACGGACACCGACTAAGACTGGCGCAACGTTCGCCGCGCAGAATTCTCGTAGTGTGCGTGCACATGTGCTCTGCACGCCTACTGGCGCCGCCGCGCCTATTGTATGCAGGTAACCTACCGTTCTGTTTGTTTGCACTATGTCTCCACTAGTCTGTACGCGCCGTAACGTTAGTGCGCTCAACGACAATGCGGTTTTATTGAATTATATTAAAACGGACCTTTTTCATAACTGAGGGTAACCAGTGCATTATGAACGTGAAAAATCGTTAAATATGTCGCAGCCGTTACATAGAATCCGCCAATTTGCTAAACAGCACGCTGCTTTGAAAAACGGCGGCTTATTGTAACTAGGTACTGTAAAAAAACTCCGAATTAAACCGATGATTTCTTCTTCTGCGAAGCACTCTGCTACCCAGGCAAGCTCTTTGACTGTATAATCAATCAAACCTAACCGAACCTAATATCGCTCTCTCATATACAATTTTTTACTAAGTAGTTTCTACACAAAGCGGCGTCTTATACAACGCGGCGTACTTTATTTTAGCCGAATTGCAATCCATCTGAACGTGATGTCGCCGCATAACAAAACGCTGCCGTTTTACGATTCGGCGTTATTCAGCGCACTGTTTTACAAAACGGCGGATTGTACAACAGGACTTCCACAGATGCTTACATTTGCTCTAAGCATTAAAAAAATCATTCATTCCCCACGCGAGAATCTTGTCTAATTGATTCTAGAAACTTTGTTGTTTCTTTACACGTTTTCAAACTTTTACTAGGTACTCAACTCACCCATTCATGAATCTTCAGTTTCTCGGGGTCCATATCTCTGACCATCTCCTCCTTCCTCATGGCGTTCATGGTCTTTGGGCCCGCGTCGCGGCGGCTCGCGAACTCGTACCCCTGGCTGCCGAGGAGGTCCCCGAATATGTCCGTCGACTTTTTCGGCATGTCCTCTGGCGACTTGGCTGGCTCGAAGTGCGACCGACTGGTGGGGTAAAATTGGTCTATAGCCGAAATAACATCTCTGTCTGAAAATATTGCGAATAGTCAATGAAACATTAAAAAAATGGTTCTCGCAAGTTCACTAGATAACATTGACATCAGTTTGAGAATCAATAAAAACCGGCCAAGTGCGAGTGGGACTCGCGCACAGTAGGGTTCCGTAGTCTTTTCAAAAAATAAATTTATATTTTAAAAACAAATTGGTTTTTTGCAGTTGGTAATAGAACATTTTAAACAGAAATCCATGAACTTATTACAAATATAACTGTACAAAGTTGGTCGACTATTACTCCTAAACTAAGAAAGTGTTATTAGCCGTGATAGTAAAGGAGAACACCCAAAAAAGCCCAAGGCCCGGCGCAAAAGAAAGATATCTCAAAATTTAGTGTATTTTATTAGAACCTGGAACAAATTAAGGAGAAGCTTGCTGTCGTTTCGTATCGGGAGGTAAAGATGTTGGCCGAGGACAGAAAAAATTGGAGATGACTCCACCGGCAAGAGCATTAGCTTTTAAATTTGAAAAGGACGAAGTCGTGCTATTTAATATTTTTTCAGTTGTCCTGAAATAGCGGTTTAGCTGTTGGGAGGCGGAGGGGCACTTAACTAGGACTTTAAAGCTTAATTTTTCGCAAAAGGAACCCTGAATGGAAAAATTGTTTTAGCATTCAAGATTTTCCACTTTGTCGGCACTCGGCGCGATGCGCGCTTCAAGATTCAAGGTATTTATTCAAAACAGGTGCAAATTACACTCTTTCTGATAGTTATAAATTAATAATAACATAATTTCATTTGTGAAAAATCAAGAAATAAACAATCATTAATTAGTTAATAATGTCAAACTTAAATTCTAGAAATAAACCAGATTATGTCATTGAAACATGAAAACAATATGACACGAAAAGTTATATACACAATTATTGAATGACATTGAAACCTTTGACAAGAGTAGGCCAGTTCACACGGACAGCACCCGGTCACGAGTATAACGCGAGAGTCAGCCATCGCTCCCATCGATTAATATGTATCTCCATGTAAAATTACAGCTTTCTAGTACTAATAGTGATAGTCTCTGAGCTAAGCCACGGACAGATGGACAGACATGGCGAAACTATAAAGGTGCCTTGTTGACTCCGGAACCCTAAAAAATGAGTGAAATCTTTGTTAGTTGTCAAGCCATAGAAAATGCTAAATAAATCAAAATACTATTGTAGAACAAAAACCGGGGACTTAGCTGTGTTTAATTTTTATTCGTTTTGGTACTAAATATCTAAAAAATAATTTATTGAATCCAAAAATACAAGGATGATTAGTTTGCGGTATTACTACCAGAGGTCCTGGGTTCAAATCCGGACGGCCAATGTACCAATGAGTTTTTCGTAACTTACGTACATATACTTGTAGTGAATGAGGGTAAGTAGGTACGTACGTACGTGAATCACTACACAAAGTCTATCTTCACAGATAACAGTTTATTGAAGCAGTTAGAAGCACATACACAGCAAGGCAAGCGTAAGTAATGATAGGTAGAAAGTACAGTTCGGAAATAGGAAGAATTAGAAGAACAGATAGTAAATTGATAGATCGCGAGCGAGAACAATAGCTGTAGCGGTAGCAAGCGACATGCGTCCTGCGCGGGCGTCGGTTGTAGGCGGACTGGCCGGGCAGGAACGGCGATCGATTGAATGGATCGCTCGACGAAACCGGTCAGTACTGGCCAGGGCCGGCGGCAGAGCGGCAGTGAGACGGGGGTTGGTATGTAGTAGGCACCAGCCTAGCGAAACTCTATAGAGAAAATTGTTTATATGAAACTGTTACGAATCAAAGAGAATATAACAACGAACTATGTTTGTCTCTTTCTACCTTGTGCAAATGTCTCTTTCTTGATCTGACAATTTCGGATTCGCTCACTGACAAATGCCATTTAGTCAGGCACCAAACAGTCTCTATCGTTTTATTGCGTCGTTACGAAGATTTCTGTGTGTTTTGGTTTTTTCCATAAATACAGGCTTAAATAGTGGATACACGCTGTGTGACATCGTTAGAGTAATTAAATAGTTATCTGGGGTGTAATAACAGCAATAATGAATTATAAAACTTGTGAAATCTGTGGATTGAAAGCCGGCCGGACTAACAATACAAAACGTACGTTTATGGCGAAATTTCCCTTAGTTAGATGATAAAAAGGTATTATTAATTCATTATTTTTATTCTTTAACTTGTCCTTAACCTTCTTATAAGAGATTTAATCCAAGTTTTACGAAAAATTTTGTTACCAAACCAAATGCAATAGGTATAGTGTGGACGAACTTTTATCGATAAGTAAATATCGATATTTTGATTTTTATATTCAGGTTATTTTTAATTAAATTGGGGCATTAAAGTTTTCGAGTGGCGACGTAGATGTAGAGTAGGCAACGACCTGGTTAAGGTCGGGGGAAGCCGCTAGATACGGGCAGCGTAGGACCGGTCATCGTGGAAATCCTTGGAGGAGGCCATTGTCCAGCATTGGACATCTTTCGACTGCTATGATGATTATTATTACGTGTATTAATTGCAGTGAATTTTTATTTCAGAATGATCCCTGCATTAATATATTAAACTTTAAAATTTCGATGTTGGAAAATAACTTCAAAAACAATGTCATAACGAAGTAGGTAAGTAATCACTAATCACACCAGTTATTATGTTCTAAGATAATATTTTGTTCTATTTTGTTTTTACTTTTTACAGCTTGGAAGCCACTCTATAAAAATAATCATCGAAACGCCAGAAGTAGGTAATAATGAAGTTGGTAATGACTCGCTCCTCTTTTTATAACTCAACGGCCGGCGACGGCCGCGCCATCTACCTCGTACTAAATCGATTGACAATTTACAGATACAAACTACAACAATAAAGTGGAGTTACAAGATTACATTGCTAGATGGCACTAATAGTACAAATCAACCTATGACAAACCAAATGTCTATCGATTATTATTTGTAACTATTTATTTTTAATTTAGAAATGCTTTATTTAATTAATTCATACATAAATAACTATCTCATCGCTCATGTGCGGTTGTTGGTGGCGCTAGTGCTCGTGGAGGCTGTTAACAATTTGTAGTTATCTGCAGTAAATAAAACGTTTAAATTTTACCGAGTTTTTTATTTATGAAAATTAATTACAAAATTATTTTGCATTATATTATTCTTTTTATCGAACTTGACACCCTTCTCTGTCATCGACATCCCATCTCTATCCTAGTCTTTATCAGTTTCTCATGTTGGCAGCAGCGTCGTAAGACCAAACTGAATATAAGTAGGGCTGCCATTTTTCATTTTATTCTATTGGTATTAGTATTCGTACGCGTTCAATACAAAGCTATAATTCCTTTCTATGTATGGGAGTCCCGACTCTTAAAAACGTAGTTTATTATATTCTCTTTGGTAGGCACCACATACTCACCGATTGCTTTAACGGTAAAGGAAAACATCGTGAGGAAACCTGCACACACCTGCGAAGAAACTCGAAGGTTGTGTGTGAAGTCGACCAACCCGCACTGGGCCCGCGTTTTCGACTAAGGCCCGATGGCCCTAATTCAGGGTAGGCTCGAGCCCCTCGGTGGGGACGTATATGAGCTGATATGATGATGATGATGATTATTATTTTCCAGAAATGGAGGCAAAAAAGCTCACTTGTAAAAATATTCATACCAAATTGTATTTCTGACTGTTCAAAAACGTTGTGACTAGTAGTCTGTGACGTTACAATAATGTTACCTGCTGGCCACTTGGTGGGCGCGTGAGCCTCTTCGTGCCCGCCATGTACTACTGGCAGCAGGTTGGGTGACGTACTATATCCCAGTAGGTCAAGTCACTCACTGATGATCCTACCTGCTGTCAGTCTATGCTTAATTGATGACACTATATTGTCGTGCTGTACAGTGGCATCAACTTTTTAGTTTGTTTTCAATCTGTTTTAGTATCATCTTCTTTTAATTTGTTCTTTTCTCCTTTTTTAAATCCTATCCAATGCAATTCAATATATTTATTCAAAATAGGTGCAAATTACACTCTTACTGATAGTCATAAAATAATAATAACAATGTCATTTGTGAAGAATCAAGAAATAAATAATAATTCGTTAATAAAATCATAATTCAATCATTGATATAAACCAGATTATGTCATTAGAACATGGAAACAATATGACACGAAAAGTTATACATAAAAATCAATGAATGCATTTAACAAGAGTAGGCCAGTTCACACGGACAGCACCCAGTCACGAGTATAACGCGAGAGTCAGCCATCGCTCCCATCAACCATACTAGAGGGATAGGAACGACCCGGCTCCGTCCAGTTCCGTCTTTCCTTTTCTGATATCATCTATTCATGTTTTCATTTTCTAATAACAATGTCTTATACACTTCAATTTATTCAGTTTTAAACAATTAACAGTTATCCGGTGGAAACCCTTTTATTTTACTTAATTGGACCCTGCCCCGGCTCTTAATTGCTAATTATTTAATTGAGCCAGCATCCGCGCGAGTTGGAGGACACGTCGTGGCTGCAGCAGTAATGTTACCTGTAGTCCGGTTGGTGCGCGGGGGTGTGCGCAGGTGAAGCTCTGGGTGTCGGCTGAGCGCTGCTGGCCGTGGGCGGCATGTTGCTGCCCAGCAGGTGCAGGTCGCTGAACGGATCCTTGGAGGTATGAGTTGGTACGTCCAGAGGTGCACTTTGCGATCGCCCAGAGACTGCTATACAATTTGGAACAAGAAATAAGCTCATTTAAACATAACACCGCCCAATTTAAGTTATAGTGGTTGGGGCACATAGCTCGTAGAATGGATGGCAGTTGGGGTAGTAATAGTTCTTGAGTGGCAACAGCGCACTGGAAGAAGTAGCGTAGGCGGGCCTCCCACTAGTTGGACCTGCGACCTGGTGAGGCGCAGAAGCCGCTGGATGCGGGCAGCACGGGATCGGTGGTTGTGGTAAACGTTGGGGGAGTAGAAAGTCTTTCGGCTGATATGAAAAACATAATTCTTTGTTTGAAAAATCTGAGGTTTAGTTTAACAATGAAAATTTAAAAACTATGAATGAAAAAATTATAAACACCCGACACTTTTTTTTTTTACTATAACGACAATTCCAATGCGTGAATGCGCCCAAACACGATATTTCTTTTTTTTATTAACAATTGGTCTCACATTGACATCTCACCTGGTGGTAAGTGACAATGTTGCCGAAGATGGAAGCGGACTTACCAAGATTCCCCAACGCAATGGAGAACTGGCTATCTTATCTTCATGCCGAAACACCCCAATGATATCAACATTGATATTCGGCGGCAAGTCTTAGATAATTTGGTGGTAGCTAGCCAGGCGGGCTTAGAAAATCCCCTACCACCAACCAAACCGAGTCTTACAGTTGACCCCGCCGGGAATCGAACCCGCGACCTCCTGTGTAAAGCCAGTGAACTTTGCCTCTGAGCTACGGAGGCGGTTAAAAATTTCTGCTGTAAGTTGGCGAGGAGTTGGGTATCCTGCAGATTCCAGGTCATGCTGTAGCATCAGGTCAACGTTACCATGTTCTTGCAATATTGACGAAACAGGATACAAGATTTACTTAGGGCTTCTACTCGTCATACTGAACAAGTTTTCTCAAGAGACCCATAATCCATTCGAAAAAAAATCTAACACTTCGGAAAATCGGATCAATATTGTGCATTTTTGTATAGAGCGTCGAAAAATCTTTTCGAAATCTGACTTTAGTTGCTTGGGGAAAGTTGTTCAGTATGATGGTTAGAAGCGCCATTTAACAGATCCTAAACTAAACCACTTTATTTCATACGCTGTATAGTACTAGAGAACCGTTTCTTTTCCTAGGATAGTACAATAATATAATATTATAAAGAGAAAAGATTTGATTGTTTGTTTTGAATAGACCCGAAACTACTGGACCGATTCGAAAAATTCTTTCACCGTTGGGAAGCTACACTATCCGCTGTTGTTATAGGCTATATTACATTTTCAAAAAAATTACGAATCTTTACTAAAACTCAAATAATGTAACCCAAGGTGTAAAAATGACCTAAAAATTCCTGCAATATGTACAAAACGTAGTGTAGTGTCACACCTCGGTCACTGGCGATCAAATGTATGAAACAAACGCGTTCCTACGCACACAGTCTAAGCTCGTGTAGGTGAACGCGTACCATGCTTGTGTGAGTGAGATAAGACGTACTAGCCGATACCTGGGAGCTAACGAGCGGGGGTGGGCGACACTTTCAACGGGAGGCAGGGAGTGACTATACTGTACGCTAGTACTCTTTATAATACTGCGGTAGTGTAGTGGTAGTGTAGTGGTCGTGGTAGTGATAGTGGTATTGGTAGTGGTAGTGTAGCGGTAGTTCGCCGGGACAGCTATACATACAATAAAATTAAATTACCATCATCTTTCACCGTTTGCGGCGTGAGGAGCGGCTCTTGTTTCGGCAACGGGTCATTGAGGCCGAACGGGTCGAAGTTGAGTTCACTCGAGCTCGCGGCCGGCTTGGCGGCCTCTGTGGGTGGTGCGGGTAGATCGCCCAGTATGGGCTCTGAGGCGAACGGCTGCAGGGAAGGAACAAAGCATAGTGTACTTTTTACAGGTTTTTATCATGTCTAAGCGTCGGTGGCTCAACCGGTAACGACTCGGTCCGTGCCGGGTTCAAATCCGGACGGCCAATGTACCAATGAGTTTTTCGAAATTTACGTACATATTACTCACCGATTGCTTTAACGGTGAAGGAAAACATCGTGAGGAAACCTGCACACGCCTGCGAAGAAACTCGAAGGTTGTGTGTGAAGTCGACCAACCCGCACTGGGCCCGCGTGGTCGACTAAGGCCTAATCGCCCTGATTCAGGGTAGGCTCGAACCCCTCGGTGGGGATATAATAATGAGCTGATATAATAATTGCATAACAATACATGTTTATAGGCGTCACACTTTAACCGTACCAAATTTCAGCTTTATACCTGTAATAGTAATTGAGTTAAACGACTGTGACATTCGGACGGACAGACAGACACGGCGGAACAGGGTTCCTAGTTTGACTACTGAACCCAAAAAAAAATATAGAAATTAAAAATCCTTGTTCACCATTACAAAGTATAGCGTGTGCCACTAAAATGAGACTTGACACGACAAGAAAAACATTAAAAAGACAAGTAGGAAGTGTACAAAATAGTTATCCATTATATACAGGCTGTAACAAAATTGGTGTAGGTCCCGTCAACTGGGGCTTCTACTCGTCATACTGAACAACTATTGTTCTGCGACTTTGCTGAAAACGAAAATTTTTTTTTACTCTTCATACAAATCGATCAGTTAATCGGCCGAAATAGTGCATTTTAGTATGGAGGGTCCAATTTTTTTTTGAGAAATGATTATGGGTTCCTTGGAGAAAGTTGTTCAGTATGACGAGTAGAACCCCCAATTAACGAGACCTACGCAAATTTTGTTACAACCTGTATAGTTATTAGTTATCCATAATCCTTTCCTTCTTTTGACATAAAAGTGTATACGTCGTAAACCATCTTCTTACTTAGTCTCTTTAATGTTTTACGTGGTGTTTCAAGTCACATCTTTAGTAGCACGCACTATAGAGCAAGTGGGGCTAAAGTGCAAAACCAGCATTTCGCCTGTAATAGGGTTTTGACAGTATTTAAAATAAATTAATAGTTAGTTAAGATACAAGGGTGGTAAAAAGGTAAATAGCAAACGAGTGACTTTGTAAGCCCAAACCGTAGGCCAGGGTTTACCATCGTCACAAGTTTATCAATCACCTTTTACACCCATGTATCATACGATATTTTTCAATACAGTTGTGAGAATACAGTTAATAAAAACGACCGTGACAGAAAAACAAAAGTTTCGGCAACCAAAGCTCTTGCGCGACTTGTGGCTCACTTCAAATGTCCGGGGAGTAATCTCACTTTGTTTTTTCATATATAAAATTTTTAAATATTACCATAAATAGATTAATATATAAGGCTTGGGATAATATTATTGTAAGCATTAAATAAAACCTCCTTGGAAAGGATGACCTATTCCTTAGTGTAATTTAGTTACTTGGCGGTTATGGGCAGCCGCACTAGCCCCCAAGAACTCGCCGATCGATCGCGTGATCAGTCTTCTCCATCATCCCGAACAAGTCGAAAGAATCGTCAATATTCTCAGTTTTCATCTGCGCTTGCTTTTAAGCATGTTGAGGATACGCTTCGCGGCTAATTACTAACCTGAGGGTTGTCGGCGGCCGCACTAGCTCCCAGGAACTCGCCGAACGCGTCATCTGTCTTCTCCATCATCCCGAAAAAGTCGAACGAATCGTCGTTCTTCAATTTTTTCTCAGTTCTCGTCTGAGCTCGACTAGGTTCCTGCGAGGCGATGTTGAGTAGATCGGTGGTGGGCTCGGGACGCGGTTGCGGTGGCGGCGGGCGGTGCGGCGCGGGGGGAGCGGGGGCCGCGGGCCGCGGGGGGGGCGCACGTTCCGCCTCCTTAGACTGATAGTCTACCGTCACTGTGGCAAACAATTTGTAAAGGTAAATAATTGAATTAAGAGCCCGCTGGGGTTCATAAATCCCATACAAACGTAGTATTTGATTCATTTGTTAACCAAACAACCGATTATGAAATAATTTTATATCGATAATCGGGTGACGTATATCTGTGTCTGTACCGCATTACTTTTTTGAAAAAAGAAACAGGAATCCATTTAATACCAATAAACTTGTTTTCCGTCTCTTACATTAAAAACAAGTTTATTGATTAATAATGGATTCCTGTTTCGTTTTTCAAAAAAGTAATGCGGTACAGACACAGATATACGTCACCCGATTATCGATATAAAATTATTTCAAAATCGGTTCTTTGGTTAACAAATGAATCAAATACTACGTTTGTATGGGATTTCTGAACTCCAGCGGGCTCATAATAGAGGATCGAAACGCACCTTACACTACTCTGTATTCAGGAATCCTAACTTCTTCACGAATGGGACAAAGCTATTATGTTTGACAAATAATGTAAGTGTGTCTATTTATAACATATACCTTTGTATATTTTGCAAAACATTAGGATTTTTGAAATCAGATTAGTGTAATAGGCACTTAACTTTGAATTATTTTAGGTATAAATCTACTGCTGAACTGAGACGTCACAGAAGGTAGGTACGCGATGAGTATGCGACGACAGATGCAGTAAAAATACTGTTTCGCAGCACTTTGCTGTCCAACCCCCGTCACACCGCACACCTGTACCAATAAGGAGACGTGTCTACGGGGTGTTTTTAATAGTGTGTAAGCCGTTAAGGGTTGGATCTACTCGTTATACTGAACAACTATCTCCGAGATGCCCCTAATAAATCGGACACCGTACAACGGGCTGATCGATTTGTATGAAAGTCCAAAAAAAATTGCGATTTCATTATGGGTTCCCTAGGGAAAGTTGTTCAGATGCATGATACTATTAAATAAATTGTACAGCCACGCTGTGCATACTTTCTCGCGAAGCCTTCACCGTTTGTCGTAGTCGGCTATACACAAATCTACAGTAAACATTACACTTACTTAATAGCAAATAATAAAGCTAGGTATATCAGACTTGATAAAAAAAACACAAATAATTTGTGTTTGTATGGGAGGTACCTTACACAGAATTTTCCAGGAACAATGCAGTTTCTAGGGCAGTAAACTTTATAAAGTCCTAATTACTCACTAAGATTCATTAAAATTGTTAGAGCCTTTTGGAGAAAAAGTATCAAACGACCTGGATTTGTATGGGAGGTACCATATTCCGATTTTTCATGGAACAGCGGAGTACCGAGTACTGTAGGCCATATACAATACAGTAACGTAACACACCGGATTCATAGAAATCGTTAGCTATTTTTGAGTAAAAAATAACAAGTGATTTTTACTATGGTGTCCACCCTAAAAATCAAGATATGGGAAAATTAAAAAAAAAACGGCTGGAGTTATATTAATAGTTGACATGAAATAGAACGTGCCCCGGTGCATGAAACGGAACGCACCTCGGCATCGTCCACTCTAGTGTGTCTGTGGCTACACATCATCATTTGCAATTCGTTATGTGTTACCCTTATTATAATTCATATACAATAAAGTAAACTACAGTGTCATCTGAGTTATTTATTTGTTAATGTTACAACGTAACATTACATGGTGCCGAAATGCCGAAGGAGGAAAATACGGAACCAGCGACCGGTCATGTAAAACCGCCGAAGTACTTCGCGACTAACAATGGCGCATCTGAAAATATTGCTGTCGCATGGAAACTCTGGCTACAACAGTGGGAATGGTACGCGACCGCCACAAACATTGTCAAAAAGAGTCCTGAAGTGCAAGTAGCGATCTTCATGTCGTGCATAGGCCCGGACGCGGCGATAGTGTACAATACATTTAACCTCTCAGAAACTGAAAGCGTGTCGTTGTCACTCATCAAACAAAAGTTTTCGGACTACTACACGCCGAAAATTAATGAAACCTATGAAAGGTACACGTTCAACACAATTCTCCAAAAAGATGACCAACATTTTGATGAATTCATCACTAATTTGAAAACTAAAGTGAAAAACTGTGGTTATGGTACTTTGGAGGAAAGTATTATACGAGACCGTGTTGTTGTTGGAATTAAGAGTGATGACACAAGAGAAAAATTGCTTGCAGCAGATAACCTAACACTTCAGAAAACTATAGACATCTGCCACTCAGCGGAGCAAGTTAAGAAGCAGGTTAATTCAATGAAACAAGCAGCTACAGTAGAAATGGTGACCTGTAAAAGTAAAAACACAAAATCAAAACAAAATCAAAGAGAAAATAAAAATGAACTGGAAGAAAAGTTTCATTGTGGAAGATGTGGACTACACATGGACGTCGAGCCTGTCCTGCATTCAGGAAAACCTGTAAAATCTGCAAAAAGAAAGGCCACTTCACAAAATGCTGTAAATCAAAAGTAGTCGATGCAGTCCTAGAAAATGAATCTGATGAAGACGAAAGCAACTTCTATGTATCAGCAATCGATGCAGGAAAAGACGTTGATACCGAAGACTGGTTTGCAGATGCCTTGTTACCTGAAAATCAAAAAATAAAATTATAACTTGATTCAGGAAGTCAGTGTAATGTGATAACTAAAAATATAGCTGAACGAGCAAAAGCAGAAATAAGACAGTCCACAACAAAATACTTAACCTCATTCTCCAACCATAAAATACCTGTTTTGGGTGAAACAGATATAGAAACGATAATAAAAGGAAAAAGGAGAAAAGTGAGATACATAGTAGTAAATGAAAATGTTACACCAGTGCTAGGAAAAGCAACCTGTGTTAACATGAATCTTGTGAAAAGAGTAGACAGTACAATTAAAAATGAAGTTAATATATTTACAGGAATTGGCTGTCTAAAAAACTTCACATATGATATTGATCTGGTGGATAACCCGAAATTGCCTATTTGCCCAGCAAGAAAAATACCACACAGCATCCGAGAACAAGTCAAACAGGAACTGGACAGCATGGTCGAGCAAAAAATTATAAAGCCTGTCACAAAGCCTACCCCAGCCGTGTCACCCATGGTTGTAGTGAGGAAGAACAATAAAATTCGACTTTGCATAGATCCATCAGAAATCAATAAAAAATTAAAGAGAAGATATTATCCTTTAAATACTGTTGAAGAGATTACTGCACGCATCAATGGTTCAAAATGGTTCACACTGCTAGATTGTAGAAAAGGCTTTTGGCAACTGCAGGTAACACCACGTACTTCTGATTATCTCACATTTAGCACACCCTTCGGTAGATATTCATGTCTGAGAATGCCATTTGGATTAGCATCCGCACCGGAAGTTTTTCAGCAAGTTATGAGCTCCCTAATAGCTGATGTAAAAAATACCGAAGTGTCAATGGATGATATATTGATACATGCTCCTACCAAAGAAGAGCTACAACAAATCACAGAAAAAGTACTGATAAAGTTAAACAAAGCAGGATTAAAACTAAATGAAGAAAAATGTGTGTTTAACACACAGGAAGTTAAATTCTTAGGACATGTTGTAACAAGTGAAGGCTTGAAACCAGACCCTGAAAAATTAGAGGCAATTAGCAAAATAAAAAGACCAGAAGATGTTAAGGAACTACAAAGATTCTTGGGACTGGTTACATATCTTTCAAAATTTATTGAAAACATGGCAGATATAACTAGCCCATTGCGACAATTACTGCAAAAAGATACTGAATGGATTTGGGACTATAAACAATAAGTTAAAAGAATGTCTCCAAAAACCACCCATTCTTGGTTATTATGATGTAAAAGCTCCTGTCCTACTCTCAGTAGATGCAAGCAGTTATGCCTGTGGTCGACTAAGGCCTAATCGCCCTGATTCAGGGTAGGCTCGAGCCCCTCGGTGGGGACGTATATGAGCTGTAATGATGATGCCTGTGGAGGAGTGCTCATTCAAAATGGAAAACCAATAGCATATTGCGCAAAATCTTTTACAAAGACTGAACAAGGATATAGCCAGCTTGAAAAGGAAACCAATGCAATACTGGTAGCATGCAAGAAATCCCACACATACATTTGGGGCATTAAGGACCTGACAATTGAGTCCGACCATAAACCCTTAGAGACAATTTTTAAGAAACCCCTCACTGAAGCACCCCCAAGGTTACAAAGAAAGATGTATCAAATTCTTCCCTACAACCCTAGAGTTGTATACAAAAAAGGCACAGAAATGTATGTCGCTGACACACTAAGTAGAGACTGTTAATACCTAACAACTGAAGACACTAACACTGAAAATCTACAGATTTGTGTCATAATGCCATTCTCTAAGCAACGAAGAGAAGAACTGACAAAAGAAACTGAAAGTTGTCCTGAATTACGAGAACTGAAAAAACTCATACTAGAGGGATGGCCTGAAAAAATAATGAATGTGCCTGAAAACTTAAAGAAATACTGGTACTACAGGGAAGAACTTAGTGTCTACAATGATATTATTTTTAAGAATAACAGAGTGTTAATACCTACCTCAATGGTACCACTAGTAATGAAGCATTGCCATTTATCTCACAAAGGTATCCAAGGTACTTTACAATTGGCTAGAGACAATGTGTTTTGGCCAACAATGACCAAAGATTTGACAGAATATGTCAAAACATGTAAGGCATGTGCTAAAATACAAAAAGATAACACTATGGAGCCAATTGTCCAGCAAACTATTCCTGAGCGCCCATGGAGCATCGTAGCTACTGACTTATTTCATCTAAAAGGAAAAGAGTACTTATTAATAGCCGATGCCTATTCTGGTTATTTTGACATACAGAAACTGCCTTTTATAACAAGCTCATCTGTCATACATACCCTAAAAAAGTGGTTTGCAACCTTTGGAATACCAGACCTACTTCAGTTAGACGGAGGCAGACAGTATGACTGTGAAGAGTTCAGGAAATTTACCAAGGAATGGAAGTTTGAACACCGCATATCCAGTCCATACTTCCCAAGATCCAATGGACTAGCCGAACGCTATGTGCAAGAGGCAAAAACACTGCTAAACCATAGGAACACACCACGTCTAGAACTAGATTCACCTTGCCAAAGATTAATGAACAGAAGAACCAAAACATTGCTACCTACAAACAAAAAACTACTGACTCCAAAAATATTAAAAAACATCACAAAAAGACTAAGAGAAATTAAAGAACAAGAAAAAGAAAGCTCTGACAAGGGAAAGAAAGAAATATAGAAATTCATACAAGGAGAAGAGATAAGATATAGGAAAGAACATCAGAACTGGATTCCTGCCAAAATAATAGAACCGAGCACAGACAGACCTCGTTCCTACTTGGTCAAAACAGCTGATGGAGGGATCTATTCAAGAAATGCTTGGCATTTGAAACACACAACCACACCTTCACCAAGTTTGCCAGATAATCTGATGCTCACAGCTTCAACTCCACCAGACATCCCGGTAGCAGAGCAAGTCGGACAATCAAAGCCCCTGACTGCAAACACTGACGATGTAACAGAGCCAGTGGGGAACTCTGAACCTTCACCAAGATCGCCCATGGTTACAGCGCCAGCCTTGAAGACAACACGCAGCGGACGTGTGATTCACACTCCAGTTAGATATTGCTGAAAAAGAGGGATGACATGAAATAGAACGTGCCCCGGTGCATGAAACGGAACGCACCTCGGCATCATCCACTCTAGTGTCTGTGGCTACACATCATCATTTGCAATTCGTTATGTGTTACCTTTATTATAATTCATATACAATAAAGTAAACTACAGTGTCATCTGAGTTATTTATTTGTTAATGTTACAACGTAACATTACAATAGTATTGCTTTAACCCAAATTTCACCTAAATCAATCCATTAGTTTGGGAACTAGAGGAGCACCGGACGGACGTACAGACACTCACACACACATTTTTTATTTTTGGACTCTTTTAGGGTAAGACAAATCGATCACCATCAAAATCTCAACTTCGATTTTTTTTTGGCACCAAGATACCTTCTTCACTCCTTCGTCGCTCAAAGCTCAAACGTAAAAAATACACAATCATTGTGCTTTATGGGTCGATGTGCAAACGGAGAAGTTAAGTTGCAATGTTGCAAAATTAAATCAAAGCTCGGAACATACGTCAATGATGCTCAAATTAAATTAATATGAACGATGTGGAAGATAATAATAATAAACTTGTGCAAATAGTACTACACAGTACAAACTATCTATTAGGTGCGACGATTTCATTCTAAGACATAGGTGTCATAAATGTCTTTAACATACTTGGCTTTTGTGTAGCTGAAGGGTTGCTTCGGAGATTAGCTGCGTGTAAAGTAACAATAAATAAAATACATAAAAAATATAACTTAAGTAACTATTACGGTTTGAGAAGTGATTTTAATTGTACTGGTTCTTTGATTGAGAATATTTAGTAAGCTTACGTCAGTCAGTATGTTTTTTGATGACTGTCATTCTTGCGAAGGGCCTTAATGAAACCTGGGCAATGTCCATGTCCCGACAGCATTTCTCAGCGAGATCGAAACTTCAAACAAGATATTCACCAAAGTTGTCTATAGTCTCGTCCCTCTCCAACGCAGTGGAGAACAGCACCTCGTTGGTCCGGACGGCGAAGGAGTGGTCCTCCTCCCACAGGTCGCAGCGCGGCTTGCGCCGCTCGCCGTTCTGCACCACCAGGCTTATCACCGCCGCCGTGTTGTTCGAGAAGTGATCGTTGACCGGCGACGTTTCGTCAATTCCGTCGATTTCAGATCTATGAAATGAGGTCACGGTGAGATTCAGATACTTTTTATGAATAATTACATATTTGTGATGGTCATTTGATATTTATACTGGGCGAGCAACATTAACCGGTCGTAGTGGTAATCCTTGAGGGAAGCCCCTGTCCAGCAGTGGACTTCTTTCCGCTGATATGATGAAGATTATGACGATGATGAGCAACATAAATGTTAAACAACAAAGTTAAAGCAAGGCAATTTTTATTTATTTATTTATAAGTAATTTAATATTTTTTTTTTATTCTTACATCATATAAAATCGTTACACGTGATAGACTCGTATAGACGGACATACACTGTACATTGTGCAATCTTATCAACTTGATCACTTGTTATTAGCAAAACCAACATGTTTTTGTTTATTATCAATTATTGGACCTGTAGGTCTTTTTGTGTTATTTTTTTGTAAATTGTTTTTTTTTAAGACTGTTTGTGTCCTAAATAAATAAAATAAAAAGTACATACATAAAGTACCAGCTGTTGCCCGCGGCTTCGCCCGCGCAGATCACGTTTCTTGCCGTACCCGTGGGAATATCCCAAAATACAATTTTAGCGGATTCCTGCGTCATAATTGCTATCTTTATAGCAAATTTCAGCTCGATCCATCCAGTGGTTTAAGCTATGCTTTGATAGATCAGCCAGTCCCCGCGCAGATCTTGTTTCTTGTCGTTCCCGCAGGAATTTTAACCGCCTCCGTGGCTTAATGGTTAATTCGCTTCACACCAGGAGGTCGCGGGTTCGATTCCAGGTGGGGTCAATTTGTAAGACTCGGTTTGGTTGGTGGTAGGGCATTTTCTAAGCCCGCCTGGCTAGCTACCACCATCTTATCTAAGTCTTGCCGCAAAACATCAGTGTTAACAACATTGATGTGTTCCGGCTTGAAGATAAGATAGCCAGTTCTCCATTGCGTTGGAGAATCTTGGTAAGCCCGCTTCCATCTTCGGCATCATCGTCACTTACCATCAGGTGAGATGATGCCAAGGGCTTACCAATTGTGAATAAAAAAAAAAATCTCAAAATTCTTTTTTAGCGGATGCGTACGTCATAATTGATATCTGTATGCCAAATTCAGCCCAATCTGTCCAGTAGTTTGAGCGGTGAGTTAATAGATCAGTAAGTATTCTGTCGTTTTATATATACAGAAGATTATTATACATAAGATTTACTTAGGTGTCACACTCGACAGCAAACTAAACTGGAGCAGCCATCTCACCAAGAAAATAGAGAAGGCAACTATTGCCCTGTGGCAGTGCCGTAGAATGGTAGGTAGGAAATGGGGCCTTACCCCAAAGATAATGCTATGGCTATACACAGCGGTAATACGTCCAATGATAAGCTACGGCGCAGTAGTCTGGTGGCCACGAACGAAGCTATCTACGGTCGTGAGTAAACTGCAACGCTTTCAAAGAATGGCATGCATGGCTGTGACAGGCTGCATGCGGACAACTCCCACTGCAGCCCTTGAAACCATCCTGGACCTGCCGCCTCTGCACCTGTTTATCCAACAGGAAGCAGCTAGTGCTGCAGCCCGTCTGAAATTGCTGTCTCTTTGGAGCACAAACAGGATCCCGCACACTGAGCTTCTGCACGATATTATCGCGGAGGAGCCATTGTTCGCGGCGACGAATGATAGAATCCCTAAACGGTATGTCTTTGACATGAAATACAAGGTACAGCTACATGAGGAGCCCTGGGAGGGTCAGAACCTGAAAGAACTACGGGTATTTACCGATGGTTCCAAAACAGGCACTGGCACCGGGTATGGGGTCTTCTCCGAGGATCTGAACATCAGGATAGCCAATCCCCTGGGTGCGCATAACACGGTCTTTCAGGCTGAGTGTATGGGCATCATCAAGGCAGCTGAGGCGATTGCTGCAAGGGAGGTGCGTGAGTACCCCATCCGCATCCTCTCTGACAGCAGAGCCGTACTACAGGCCCTGCAGAGCAGCATGATCACATCGGGGCTCATACTGGAGTGCCAACAAAAATTGACAGAGGTATGTAACCGCGGCGGCGTAACTCTGCAGTGGATTAAAGGGCACAGCAACTCACGCGGCAATGATGCGGCGGATGAGCTTGCCAGGAGAGGGTCAGAGCTAATAGCCGTGGGACCGGAACCTATAATACCCCTCCCATATGGCTGGCTACGGTCCACCCTGAGGAATCGCACAAGAAATGAACACAATTTGTACTGGTCCGGTTTGGAAACCTGCAGGCAAGCAAGGGTGGCCCTTCCGGCAACTAACCCTGGTCTATCCAGAAAGCTTCTGAGACTTGGGAGAGCTCAGCTCCGCAAGGTAACAGCCGCTATTACAGGACATGGCCATTTTAATAAACACCTATTCGCTCTAGGTATCACCGACAGCCCCCTATGCAGAGCATGTATGGAGGCTGAGGAGACTGCTGCCCACATCCTACTTGATTGCGAGGGGCTGGCACAGTACAGGGTCGTGCACCTCGGTGACCCGAGGTCACTCCAGGAAGTCGTCGGCAACCTACGGGGGCTACTGGGCTTCTTGGAGGAGCTGGGCTGGCAGTGATGCCGGCCAATCACGCAAAATGGGCGCAGTGGTCGCCTGGTTGCGGAAATCAGCCCGCCCCTAACTTCAACTTCAACTTCAAGATTATTTACTAGCAGTAGTGGAAATGATAACTAGTTACCAAGCTACTTATGGGACTAAATATTCAACATTATTAACATCCTGAAGATCATCATCATATTCCCTGAAAGACGTTCACAGCTGGACAGAGGCCTGACACCCCGGTCCTGCGCTGACCTCGTCCAGCGGCTTGCCGCGACTTTAACAAGGGATCGTATACAATCCTACTGATAATATATATATGTGAGTGAGAAAGTTTGTATGTATGGTTGTTCGTTACGCTTTCACGCAAAAACTACTGAACGTATCTGGCTGAAATTTGGTAGGTAGACAGATTAGGACCTGGATTCCTATAGGCTACTTTTTTCACTCAAGCGGCTCGCGCACTGCGCACCCTCGAAGACCGTCATAGATACTATGTTCACGCGAGCGAAGCTGCTGGCAAAATCTAGTATTATTATGATTTTGGAATAAAAAAAAATCGTACGTTATTTTAAGTTCTCTCGACTCGCGGACCCATCACTAATCCTAACAAGAGCGAAAGGCTTTGAGCTCAAATCTCGGACCAGCCAACGAACTATTGAGTTGTTCGAATCTTACGTAGAAGGAAAACTTGTTGAGGAAACCTACACATCTGATCTGAATAGCTAGATGACATGTGTAATTTGTACGATGGTCACACCATTCAATGGCCAAGAGAGCTTACGAGCACAAAAATCAGACAGCCGCAGCATATCAAGGTTAAGAGCGCCACACGAACACGAACAGTAGTGAAGATTCGCCCAATACCGTGACTCCTTGTTAAATAGACATAAGAATAGTTTCCTCACCTGGTGAACTTGATGGCGTGCTGGTCCTGGCTGAGCCAGCCCGTGTGGAACTGCACGGACAGCATCGGCACGCTGTGCACGCGGCCCAGCTGCTGGCGCGCGTGGTAAGCGCATATCAGGACGTCACCGACCACGGTCGTGTCCAGTGGTAGCGTTACCTAGAATGAACAAAATATGTTGTAAAATATTGTTTTTTTATATTGTGTTTATTTTTAATTGGTGTGTGCAATAAAGAGTGTTTATTACAAGCTTTTATTTAGTTTCACCTGTCCCGGTGTCTGTAATAAAATCTTGCAAGTAAAATTTGACACACTTCCCGGTTTCCTATTGAGCTGTAATTTTGCATTTATATGTATATCGCTGGATACGGGCAGCGCAGAACCAGTCGTCGTGGAGATCCTTGGGGGGGGGGGCCTATGTCCAGCAGTGGACGTCCTTCGGCTGATATGATGATGATGATATATATCGCGTGACAATGCAATATTAAAAGCTTGTACCTAAAAGTTTTTAGATTTTTCGAATATTTTTTTTATCTTATATTGTCTCCAGTGTAAAATTTAATGATCTCTAATACTGTCGACGCAATAGATTCTTTCATGCCTTTTGTATTTTTATGACTACATCTGACACACGAGAACTACAAGTCAGGGTTAAAATTACATGATATTAACAATTATTTTTGAAACGATCCGTAGCTCAGAGCGAATTTTTGGGTCGATCACGCAGTTTAACTGACCTGAAGCAGGGTCATTACCTGGATGTGTATGAGTGTTAGTGGCATTTTATTCGACCGTTGCCGTGCTGCGCCAAAACGATCCGTAGCTCAGTGCGAATTTTTGGGTCGATCACGCAGGTTAACTGACCTGGAGCAGGGTCATTATCTGGATGTGTATGAGTGTTAGTGACATTTTATTCGACCGTTTCCGTTCTGCGCCAGGCATGCTATGCTGTTGATGCCGTTCGCTATCACCAGATGGCAGCCGTTAACCTATATCAAATGCTTTACAGGCAGCTTGGAAAACAACTGATAGTGGGGTGCGCCTGTTCACAACCATCGATAATAAATACCTCATATTTAAAATCTACTGCGGCGCAAGCGGTTTTCAACTTGTACCAGAAAAGAGATTACCCAGAAGAAGGTTCACGTCACAGATTTTAACAGAAGGATCCGCCCGTCTCCATATTTTACTCAGATTTTCTTGATAGTAGCGCCATCTGACATAACTCGTACGAACTAGCGTGGGCGAGATTTGACGTCAGTGCCGCGCTAAAAGAACCTTGGTAGAATTGTCGCTTTAAAAATTCGTTTATTGAATTTGTTTACAAGAAAAAATACAATGTAAAGTAACTTGACGATGATACGACATCCCATGTTTATTTTTAGCCTTTCTTTCATGTTTTTTACGGCCTCTAACAACACAATAAGGCATTTTTATATGAAATATCATTCCACCGCACTGTACAATTTCCCGCAGACGACTGAGTCGCGAGTGTGCGAAACTTTCGATTTTCTCACCAATTCGCTGGGAGCCTTAGTCGCGCGCGTTGGCCGGGTCCTTACACCAGTAATATATAAGTCACTGGTTCACGCTTACCTTTCCTTCCGCCATTGAGTACAAATGTAGCCTGTCGTAGTCCTGTAACGTGGACAGCAATAATCTATCTTCGTTGTATATTTCTATGTACGGCCTGCATCCATCCCTGTAACAAAGAAAAATTCCAACTTCCGGTCATCGCCTTTACATAGATGAGAGAGTTTTAGGTTAACTTCACCTTTTCCCTTCGAGCGACGAAAGTCGTGTGATCGTCCGAAAAACCGACTACGAGATTTTGACGAAAATGCACTCTGTATCAGTACAGAGAAGTGACTTATTTAAGATACAAGTATCTGAAAATACAAAATACGTATTACCATCTTACATCTAAGATACTTTTTAAAAAATGCTTTTCGTATCTTGTATTTGGATATCATTCGTTTGGTATTTTCGTATTTCGTAAATACTATGTTTACTAAAATACTAAACTTTTAGTAATAATTACCTATGCAGTAATTTTTTCACATTTTAGATAAAACTGAAAGCACCTCATTGAAGGAAAATGAGTGATAAAATGTTTGAAGAACTGGTTTTACTTAAGTCTGAATTAAAACCTTAAAAACAAATAAAATCTTTTGTCACATTTGCGCGATCCACGCGATCTATTCATAATAATTCATGTAATAAACTAAAACTCAATAAAATTTTGTAATCTTTTAAAAAGTATTTTACCTTTAAAAAGTATTTAAAAGATACGTATTTATATCTAGTATTTCAGACACCATTCCAAAAGTATCTTGCATCTTGGTATTTGAAATACTTTTTGTAATAGTATCTTGTGTTTTATATTCAATTAAAGATACCCAAAAAAGTGTTCTAGAAAAAAAGTGTATGTATGTGTGTATGACGTTACCTCGATTTGCAGAGCAAATCAATTGGAACAATTTTGATGAAATTTTGCAAATTGATATTTAAAATCAAATTTACCAGGGGTACCTTTTTAGTTATTTTTAATATTAAGGGCACCTCCCTTACAAAAATGTAAAAAGTATTTATTGGCGCTAAGGATATTTCCAAATTTTTTGTCATCAACAACACTAATTAAATCTATAATATGCCATATGGGAAAACTGTAAAAATGGTACCTCTCATACAAAAATAATAAAAATGTTTTTTTTTTTCAAAAACGACGCTAACGATGTTTTCCAAATTTTTGAAATTGACCACTCATCAACACCCAAAATATGCTACATGTGGTATATCTGGGAAAACTCTAAACCGCCCCACCCCCCACCCTTGGGCGGCACTTCACCCCTACCCCTTTGAAAAGTGTGCTCTTTTACAGAATTTGTAAATTTCTAGGAAGCTAGGACTGAACGATTTAAGAGTAAATAATTTCTTATCTACACATAATTTCTACCATTCATTTAGTTTCCTAACTATGCAGTGCGGTTGACCAAAAATCTAAGCTTAGCAAAATAATAATCAACGAATATACAGGAAACTAACCAAATCCAATAACAGTTAAAGTTTTCACAAAACATGTGTTACTATAACACGTTATCAGAAAGGTAGCTAACTTAGGGGGTGCCCATACCAGAAGCGTGTTTAAATTTCAAATTTCCACAAAACATGTGTTGCTATAACAAGTTATCAGAAAAGTAGCAAAATTAGGGGGTGCCCATACCAGAAACGTGTTTAAATTTGAAATTTTAACAAAACATATGCTACTATGACAAGTTTTCAGATAACAACTAAATTAAGGGGTTAAGAAACGTGTTTATTTTTAGCTTTTATCTAATGGTCTTTAGTATAAATAGACGTCAAACTTGGTGTAAGTAAAGTGCACTCTCTAAAAACCGGCCAAGTGGGAATTGGACGCGCGCTGATGATACCCAACTAAATAATGAAAACATATTTTTTATTACTTTTAACGGAACTTGTTATGGAACCCTCGCGCTCGGTACGGACTACGGGAGTCCAATTCACACTTGACCGTTTTTTTTAATTATATTAATATAGAGAGTGCACTTATAACTAAGTTCGACGCTTATATAAATTACCGTTTTGACCATAAAGCAAAAACAAAAACCTAAAAAAGAACAGTTTCTTGTATGGGTACCCCCTCGTATTTATTACTTTATGTTTTTTATTGTATTTGCCAGAAAATCTCTATAGTAACACATGTCGTGTAAAAATTTAAAGCGGCTAACTAGCGGTTTCCTGTACAGTAAATGTTTAATTCATTCATACAAGCAAATCTTAATCTTCATCTTCTTAATTTTTTGGCGAGTGTAGATTTTTGGTCAACTTAGTTCACTTTATAGCTTAGAGAAGCTATAACTCGTTACAAGTGAATGTTAGTAATTATGTGTTGGGAACTATTTAAGAAATAATTTACTCCTTGATGCTTCTAACCTGACGTTAGCTAGCGCACGTACGCATGCCTAAGAGTTTTTTTTTAATTTTATCATAAATGGACTACAATAAGCCTTGGGATAATATTATTTTAAGCATTAAAACCTCCTTGGAGAAGATGACCTATTCCTTGTTGTAACATAAGCGCTTTATTCATTCATATTTATTCTCCTTTCTTCACAAAGATATAACCCAAAGATAATCTAATCAGCTAGCGTTATGTACTAACCTCACGAAGGAACAAACAATCTCTTTTAAAATTCTCCTATCAAAAGTCTTAAAGAAGATTATGTATCTTTGGTTATTATATTTTTTATTTGTTAGAAATGTCGTTTCTCCAAGCTAGAAATTAAAAATAATGGTAAAGTCATTTTTGCGCACACTTGACTGGCATATAAAGGACCACTTGTCGAGCAACTGTATTGAAAAATAAATAATAACAACTATAAGTTTAAAAGTAACCTATTCATTGAGACCATTCCAATGAGTCCAAAAACGCTTTAATTTCTATTTATTTTTTTATGTTGTATTTATTATGAATTAACACTGTATTGTAATTAATAATAACTAACTAAATAGGCTAAGTCTTGATATGATGATGACGTAAGTAGGTGAGGAGTTAGGTATCCTGCAGATTCCAGTTGATACTCCAGCTTTAGTTATCTAAATTACCATATTCTTGCAATATAATAGAAGTATCAGAACACTAAATTTCGAAACGATCAGACCCGTGGAAGTTGCTCAAATCCCTTCATTAACTAGAAAAGAGCTGATGGCCTTCAAACTTCTGAACAGATGTTCTTGAATCATAGCTAGAACACTCCCCATCAAGTTAACTTTCGAAAAAAAAACTAAATTATCAACTAAAGTTCATCCTTTTGTGAGCTACGATAGACAGACACACATAAACTTAATAAACCCCTCTGTTTGTGTCGGGGTTCAAATAAATAAATTGTTTCACTGTGCAAATGTTTTTGATTGTCCTTGGGTATATGTCTTTGATTATTTACTGTCTAAATACAGCGCGGTGGTATAAATGCGTTAAAATATCGGCTTACTGTTGGTAGCCTACAAAGCGCTCCCGCCCGCCCCTCAGAGTCAATCATGACAACATGATATACGTCAAATACAAGAATATAAAAGCTGGCTTTTTTATTGCAGTGATTGCAGGGTGACGCTCTCAGTTAATTTAACGAGCCATAAGTGTCCCCACTGCTGGGGCAAGGGTGTCTTCCAAAACTCTGGACCATATTCCACGTACGTGGGCCAAGTCCAAGTTGGTGGAGTTTTTCAAGCTGTGACGGTGAGGCTCTATTTAGACAGTAAATAATCAAAGGTTCACGTACTACAAAAAATTGAACTATAGATTTATAACTACAATTATAAACAATCTCTATGCTCACCTAGCTTTCGTGAACAGCGGCACTGGCTGAATGGTCAGCGAGACCAAGGAGACGGGTCTGAAATGAGGCAGTATAGGCTCCGGGCGCACGATGTTGCTCAGGTAGTACAGGTATCGGAGCTGGCCGGGCGGGACGTTGATGGGCGAACGTTTCACTGCGAATATTTGTAGCGCGTCTTCGGGGACCGTCACCAGTTTCGCGTAGAGGAGGAGGCCGCATAGAAGCATGCAGGACATTTGTTTTCCGTCCTGAGGAACACAAAAATATGCTAATATTTTTTATTTCTACATACATCTATCCTTACAGGCTAACCTAATTCGATAGACATGCAATACTTAAAACTATAATTTAACTATTTATAGCAATTTCTTTTGTTAAAATTTGTTTTATAGCAATTTGAATTTTAGTTTATTTAACACTAGCTCAGCTTAGCTTTTGCCGGCGGCGTCACGCCAGTGGATATGTATTTATGACTGTACTAGAGGGTGCTGGAATTCTTCTCAGATCCATCGATAACTATGCATTTTTCCCGAATGAAATTATTCTATATTGTTCCACCTTTTGTTTAGTTCTATAAAATTTCATCCAAAACGGTTTAGTAGTTTTAACGTAAAAAAGAAACATACACTTATAATATTAGGTAAGGAGTAAGTATGTCGTTGTCAGCATCTCTCAGGTAGCATAGTCAAAATCAATTTCCCTTTGAGTTGCTTTTTTTTCTCCAAAATGGCCCCTAAATATTTTGATGAAACTCTGTATGTCTTCTGCCATTCTTTTGTAATTTCTCTTACCAAGGTCTGCTGGAAGAATTTTTTTATAAAAATAAGCTGTACCTTTTGCATGTTTTATCTAGTTTAATGTTTGTTTGTCCCTATTTCTGTGTGCAACAAATTGTGACATAAATAAATAAACATGTTACTATAACTTTATATGGCCTATTTTACATCGTGGTTTGTTATTCTAATAATTGAAAACGCTAAACACGTTAAAAAACCGACTTCCATCGGAACAACTTAGTACATTTTTGCATTATTATTTTTAGTTTTTGTTAATTTTCTAAAAAAGTAATACACCTATTTTGATAAAATTTAAATGGGACCACACGGGAAGCACTAGCTTTCTAATAAAAAAGGAATCATAAAAATCGGTTCACCCAGCCCAAAGTTATGAGGTAACAAACATAAAAAAAAATATAAAAAAAATACAGACGAATTGACAGACGAGTCGGTGGCTCAACCGGTAACGACTCGGTCCATCTAACCAGAGGTACCGGGTTCAAATCTGGACGGCCAATGTACCAATGAGTTTTTCAAAAAAAAACTTACGTACATATACTTACCGATTGCTTTAACGGTGAAGGAAAACATCGTGAGGAAACCTGCACACGCCTGCGAAGAAACTCGAAGGTTGTGTGTGAAGTCGACCAACCCGCACTGGGCCCGCGTGGTCGACTAAGGCCTAATCGCCCTGATTCAGGGTAGGCTCGAGCCCCTCGGTGGGGACGTATATGAGCTGTTATAATAATTATAATAACAGACGAATTGAGAACCTCCTCCTTTTTGGAAGTCGCTTGAAAAATCGGAATAAGGGTCTCATAGAAACCTACGTAGTTCGTTACTTTTCTTAAAAATGGCTTTAACGATTTCTATTAAACTTTGTGAATTACTGGATATTAATAAGGCCTACTACATAGGGTAGTTCATTATCCCATGAAAAATCTGAAGAAGGTGCCGGGCGGGCCACAGCGCGCGACTCGCGTCCCTCAGGAGCACGCCGCGATGGAACTTCAACCATAGATAAGACTCGTCACAAACTTAGCTACTTACTTGACAGGTGATGATCAACGCGCTCTTGTCATCAGCTCCCAACCGCTGGTACATGTGCTGCAGCAACGCGTAGTACGGCGCAAGCAGCGGCGCGCGGTACTGGGCGGGCCACAGCGCGCGACTCGCGTCCGTCACGAGCACGCCGCGATGAAAGGTCAGCCGTTGGCGAGACGCGTTGTAAACGCAGTACTTTCCACCTGGGTGGCGGGTTTCCAGGAAGGCCTGAGAAATATTCAGAAATTAGAGCACCCACTTTTTATCCGACTTCCTAAGAAGGGGGGAGAGAGTTTTTGGGGTGTATGTCTGTTTACTTAGCTGAGCCTGTAACATAAACGGCTTGATAGATTTTAAAGGGCGAGTTGTCGTTAGATTTGTCTTAACACGCAGAGTGACATAGTATGCATTATTTAATCAGTCGGATTTTTCATTAAATTGCTCAGTGGTTTCCAAATGCATCTAGAGCTTCTACTGACTAGGTTTGCAAAATAGTTTGCAGGAGACGTGAGATGTGTTCTGTATGGAGATATTTTTTTCACAATTAGTGTTATCCATTCCCTGAGCCCACATAGGCCTTTTTTTGCCTTTGTACGGTATGGTAGCTCCATAACGGGTGGATCAACGTCGTCGAAGCGACTTGTGTTTTCTCTGATATTGATGGTCTTAAGCCACGATATGACTGAAGGGGCGCCGTTAAAAGTTACCAATCTCGAAAGAGCGCCGCGAAGTGAAAAAGTTGAGGCGCCCGCGCCCTTGAATTAGGTTATTGTAATTACGAAACACTACCGATTCCATTGTTGCTGCCAGTCGGATGCAATCAATGGCAACGGTACGGCGTTTTGGGAGTTTCGCGAGTAGTTTGATTAGAGGCTAATCGATCAGCCAGACTTTCTGCAATTTTGATGTAGCTTGTATTCCTACTTTGGCAAGGATGGGACCGCACAAATTTATTGGACTAGAAGCAATTTCCGACCTGTTAGAAAACCAAGCGTGCCACATTTTTGTACTTTTATCACGTGACTATCAAACGAATTATCTTTTAAACAACTTAAAATAAGCACGGGTCCTCCTCGTCATACTGAACAACTGTTACCGACTCATACTCCACTTGCAAAAAAAACTAAGCATCGAAATTATTATTTTTTGAGAATTGTCTATGGGCTTCTTGGGGAACGTTGTTCGGTATGATGAGTGGAAGCCATAGTTAACGGGTCCTACAACAATATTTTTACACCCTGTATCTGTTGCGACATGTAAAGAGATTGTGAATGAAACTTCTCACCTGGCGTATCTGTTACATTCTTAAATACAGGGTGTTAAAAGACCGCTCCCGGAAACTTAAACTATAATATAACTAAAAATAGTGTCATTAATAGTTTGGTAGGTACCTACTAGGATTGAGGATCATTCAGACATCGAAATTATGGACTTCCAATTAATAGGGAAAATGGAGTACACAGTGACTTATATATTACTGGCGTAAGGACCCGGCCAACGCGGGCGACTAATGGTCCCAGCGAATTGGTGCGAAAATCGAAAGTTTCGCACACTCGCGACTCAGTCGTCTGCGGGAAATTGTACAGTGCGGTGGAAAGATATCCCATATAAAAATGCCTTATTGTATTGTTAGAGGCTGTTAAAATCATGAAAGAAAGGCTAAAAAGAAACATGGGATGTTGTATCATCGTTAAGTAACCTTACATTGTATTTTTTCTTGTAAACAAATTAAATAAACGAATTTTAAAGCGACAATTCTACCAAGGTTCTTTTAACGCGGCACTGATGTCAACTCTCGCCCACGCTAGTTCGTACGAGTTATGTTAGATGGCGCTACTTTTTGCTTGTATCAAGAAAATCTAAGTCAATTATGGTGACGGGCGGATCCTTCTATTCAATCTGAAGTTTAAGCATATTACTTTTTGAATAACTCAAATCCATCAAGAAATTACAAAGTGGATGAAGTTTAAACTTTGGCTCTTTTAAAACGCACCGGGCTGGCCTTGAACCCTATTATGACGTCATACGATCCAGCCGGCCGGCCGGCTACCGACTCTCGCGTACATTCAGATCATTTCGTTGCTATAAGTGTGTTTAGTACTTAATTTTAGTGTTTACCATTTATTTTAAAGTTAATAGTAAGTTTCATTATTAATTTTGGCGTACAGTAAATCTCCAAAGCATGGAAATCGGTTATGTTAAAGCGCAATAAGATAATTTACCAAATATAGACTCTTGGTGGCTGAGTTTTTTTATTAACAATACGAATTTTTCGAGTGCAGAGATTCGGGGAAACAAAACGAAAAGGTAAGAACTTTCTTATTCACCATAGCGTAATGGCTTGTCCACTCTCTTCCTACCTGGAGGCCGCGGGTTCGATTCCCGGAGGGGTCTAACTTTGTAAGACTAGGTTTAGTTGGTGGTAGGGCATTTTCTAAGACTGCATGGCTAGCTACCACCATCTTATCTAAGTCTTGCCGCCAAACATCAATGTTAACAGCATTGACGTGTTCCGGCATGAAGATAAGATAGCCAGTTCCACAAATCTTGGTAAGCCCGCTTCCGTCTTCGGCGTCATCGTCACTTACCATCAGATGAGATGTCAAGGACTTATTAATTAGTGATTAAACGAACTTACCAAAGTGAAGTTCTATCATAATTATACGAATGCTTCGTCCGAAGAGATTGGTACCTGGAAGAAATATCTGTTAGGTATTCACACATGTAGTAACGCGTAGGTGCTACCACTCCTTGCACTTTGTTGAGGGTAATTGTAAATTTACTTTTTTTTCTCTATTGAGGGTACCCTTCAGTGCTTGTTCGTCGGTTGGTTGAGCCGGCCTGTCATTCGTTTGGAGTACCGGTGCTCATTTTATTTCAGGCAGGCGTTTCCAAAACTTGGTAATTGGGGCATTTCAGGGTGGGAGGGTGGTACCAATCTCTTCGGACGAAGCATTCGTATAATTATGATAGAACTTCACTTTGGTAAGTTCGTTTAATCACTAATTATACTTCATGCTTCGTCCTCGAGATTGGTACCTGGAAGAAATATCTGTTAGGTATTCACACATGTAGACTTTGAGAGCGTTTTGGAAACGCCACTCTTAGTGAAGGTAAGGAAATAAAATATAGATATTTTATCCTGATTGAGATCTATTATTACCTTGAATCGAGTATGATGATTATACTAATGTAAGTAATTTGGATTAAGCGTCTAGCGCACCATGTATATAGCACCAAAACTGTATCCACGCGGGCGAAGCCCTGAGCGAATGCTCTAGTATAATCGATAAGTAAACTGTGAAACTAGCTAACTACAATTTCATTATATTTTTAATGTGTGTTTTTCAATATATATATATTTTTATATACATACTTATGATTAAATTAATTACCTAGTAATTGTTTAAGCTAGGTATAAATCAATTAAAGCAATTAGCGATAGCTCGTGCTACTGCACCACGATCTGTTCTCACAATTTCTCTGTTGTAGAACTTGACGAATGTGGCGTTGTTTTAGCCAGCAGTATGTCGTATCTGGTCGATACTGGCGCCTCGTTGCGCCCGGGACGTGGACGCGAGGCGGGTGCTATGTGCTAAGTATACTGAATCGTTAGCATCTCCATCCTTGAGCGTAAACTTAATCCAGCGACTCGAAGTTGGTGTGCTCACAGCATTATGTTTAAAACTTATAAAGGGGAATGTCTGATTGAACCTTATAATGTTTTGGCCGATCAAATCTCCGGTTTCATTTCGAAAAAATTATAGGCATAAGAACCGGTTGTTTACATTTTAAAAATAAGTTTTTAATGAATTCAAGGATTTTAATTGTGATTAGTGTGGAAAGTTTGGATATATAAATATTTTTTTTATCTTCGATCAAGTTCGTACTCGTTCGTGATAACGAGCGAGCGCGAGCAGTGTGATACACTTGTAATCGGGTGCTTGGAGGCGAACTTGTTGCGCTGAATGCTGCGATAGCTGGCATAAGAATTTAACGAACAAACTGTGAGTAAAGCTTATGCAGTCTGGTACCATCAATTTTTTCTGCAGCGGGTACCATGGTATGTCGGCCAAGCCGGTATAACAATTATGCCAGTGGCTATATAAAGTGGTTTTAAAGACCTTGAAAAATTGTTTCAGAATGGTAGAAATGCATAAAAACGAAACGTTAGCCTAGCTTAAATGCATTTATAAATTGAGCGTCTTTGCCATGATAAGTTCTTGTTACACCTTTTATTCAATCTGTTGACGAAAAGGTCGATAGAAGGATTTCTAAACCTTTCTATGTTTATATTATTGTATGTAAAGCCGACAGCTCCCACTCATCACACTCTGGGTGGGTGCGTCTACGCCGCATGTCTACCCGATTGTCGGCAGATTTTACATTCTATCTAAGAATATTCTCCTAGATTTGAACCACTGACTATGTTAGTGAGGTGGTGGTTTTAGATTCCATTTTATACAATGAAATGACTGTTGGATTATCGATCCGCAGATGTATCTGGCAATATGTGTTATCTGGCCGAAGTTTTTCTGAGCAAGGAACGCGAATAACAACTTGAGGGCTTTGATGCGTTGCCTGCGCTCCTCATCAGACCACCGGCCTCAGCCAGTATGGCCGCCGCAGCCGTGCCCCATCCCGTCGTTGAGGCGTCAGAGTAAATTATCTAGAGGTACTGTGGCGTGGCGTAGGCCACCAATGTAATGTAATGGAGCTCCGGTGATAACGAGGATGGAATGTTCAAGGCTGTATTAATTGTAGTTATCGTCTAATTTCAAACTAAAAATTTGACACCGTTCTAGCCTCTTAGTATAAAGTAATCCATGTTCTACGGCGGTGCAAGCACAGGCTAGCAGACCAAGAAGCCGTGCGAACTCCCGGAATTGTTACGAGTGTGGTTTGTATAAATCTTTGTTACTATGTTTTTCTTTTGTTAAGCTGAAATGAGAATCAATTAAGATGTATAATTCTAAAAATTTAAATGAAGTGGATTACACTCTTTTTCCATGTTTGCGTTATGAATATATTCTTCATAAGACTAATAGCCATGTACATAAAAAATATCAATGTAATAGTGGTGAGGTATCCACTGGACCTCGGTAATTTTGACACAAGCTTCGTAATTTAGCAATACAAAAGGTATTCAAACCAAATGGAAGAATGTTAAATTCAAATGTGATTATTTCTTTGATTCGGTATCTACTTTGATACTTAGATTGTTTTTTTTTTATTTTTTACTTTTTCTATTTTATTTCTTAATATGCATCTTTAGGCCTCTGCCCAGCTGTGGACGCCTTTCGACTAATATGATGATGGTGCATCTTTTAAATCGAGGGTTACGATGTAGCAAACAATATTTTGTTAATAACTTTACTAGAGTGCTTCGATTTTGAAATGGTCGGTGTCAATAAATTTATTTTTAAATTTAATACAAATCGGAATTTGCCATTTGGTTTTAGGTCGTAACATCGTGGTACACATTCATTTATTGCATGTAACTCTCATATGTAAATCTCGAGTTATAGCAGACCGGTGGATCCGATGCAGGGTGTTTAGTGACCGGGCTCGAGAGTGGTATCTTAAAGTCCCTGATCCACTCGAGGATTGTACGGTCCTCTGTGAGACAAGTCCAATATTTATAAAAAAAACGGCCGTTGTCCAGCGAACATTACCCCATTCAGCGGCAACAACTGGCTTCGATAGGGTTGTGGGCGCCTTGCGCTGAGATGTCTGTCGGAGCTCCCGGGTCTTGCAGCTCCTCTGCGGGCCCGGCATACTGGACTCGGCTACTTTTTTTTTTTTTTTTTTGACGGAAAATATGGAGAAATTGCGCCTAGCCAGTGATTTCATATGTTGGATGTCACACAGGAGGCGCTCCATATTTTTTTTGATTGGACTGTAATGGTTGCTAAAAGAAACGATAATTATACAATAGCAAGTTGCGTGTTTGCCAGGTGTTCGAAGCGCCTTGCAATTTTGCCATGAACGGGGCGCCGTACTCGGTTTTTGCCGATAGGATCCTTACCGAGTGGCGTCTCTGTGGCGTTGGCGGCGTCGAGGGGCTCCTGAAGGAAGCGTGGCTCTTCGGCGGGCGCGGCGAGGCCTTGGCCGGAGCGAAGGCCGGCACTCGGCGGCGCCTGTGACTGTGCGAGTGCGCGGCGGAGGGCGGCGCCTTCGTGGCGGCCGCCGCCGCTGTCATGGCTGCACTCCAAGTCAAGGATCTCGCGGACGTCGTCGCTGTCGATTGCATCGACTTCGGCGAATATTCGTTTAGAAAATTTCACCCGTGAATGCGGTGCGCAGCGGCAGATGTGCGTAAACTTTTTAACGTGTGTAGTCAGCGAGGTTAGACTCTGTTCGAGTAAAACTCATGCGGACTTAATTTATACATGTTTCGCGATAAGATAGATTTTCAGAAAATAAAATGCAAGTTGCATATTATTTCAATTGATTTTGGATCGGTAAGGTAAGATTCACATAGAACAGAACTGAGACCGATGCGTAAACGTGGCGGGGCAGCCTCGCAGGCTTCCCTGGTACGTTTATTTTACACTAATGTGGCTTTAAGAAAATAAAATGTGACCTGAATATACTATGTATTTCAATTAAATTTGAATCGGTAAGGTAAGATTTACACATAATAGAACTCGAACCGATGTGTAAACGTGGCGGGACAGCCTCGCAGGCTTCCCTGGTACGTTTATTTTACACGAACATAGCTTCCCTTTGCAGGCAAGGAATTATTAGAATCAAATATGTTGGTACCTTGAAGGTTATAAAGCGTGGGTGCAGGTTCCCGCGATGACTGTGTCCGATGACAATTCGATGATTGAATCGGTAAGGTAAGATTCACACAGAATAAAACTCAGACCGATACTCGTAAACGTGGCGGGATAGCCTCGCAGGCTTCCCTGTACGTTTATTTCACACGAATGTGGCGAGAGAGCCTCGCAGGCTTCCCTGTACATCATTTGGGTAACGAGGCGAGATAGCCTCGCAGGCTTCCCTGTACGTTCATTTGGAGTAACGTGGCGAGACAGTCTCGCAGACTTCCCTGTACGTTCATTATGCAGTCAATGCACGTAACTTTTGGTAGCAACATATGAAATTATTTAAATTGAACATGTTGTAGCTACCTTCCTTATGACGTGGTGACATGACAATTCACTGGTAAGTGAGCGCCGTGGGCGCCGATGCTTTTCTTGGATTTGTTTTTTTCTATCACTTAATATTTTATACACTGTGTGGAGATCAGGTGATCTCGCGCGTTTTCTTTTCGGCATTTCACTTCCTTAAAGGTCGTTTATCCAAAAGGACACGTGTTCGATTTTCAAATCGTGTTTTTAATTTGTACCGACTGGAGTGGTAGGGCACTCGAAAGCGAATGACAGGCCGGCTCAACCAACCGACGAACAAGCACTGAAGGGTACCCTCAATAGAGAAAAAAAAAGTAAATTTACAATTACCCTCAACAAAGTGCAAGGAGTGGTAGCACGTACGCGTTACTACATGTGTGAATACCTAACAGATATTTCTTCCAGGTACCAATCTCGAGGACGAAGCATGAAGTATAATTGTAAATAAATCGGTACCTAATAGGTAAGCGAACTGTGGCTCTAAACAAAGTGTGCGACTACAATGTAGGTACGTACTGCCTAAACTAGAAGATTTGGTTAATTACCCAGATTTTTGGTTCAGTAGGTATGTGTTAGTGCTTAGTTAACCTACTTATCTTTTGAAGAATATATTTGCAAGGTACAAAAACTAAATTGAAAATACGAAATGAGTATTGCTATCTCTTTCGTTAGTTCCGGCACTAGACCAACTAACTTTTCTAAATTTTTCGTCATGTGGAACCCGAAACAATTGTTTTATCCGGCGCAGTCACATTCGTATTCTTACATGTTAGCACAATATAATATGTGTATGCCGACATTATCACTTAAATAACGTTAAAACGAGACGCGCACCCATCATATTACTGAGACAGACTGAAATCCTATTTGCACGGCAACAAAGCGCGCGGGGTCATCGGGACTTGTGACGTGTCAAGCGTATGGAGCCAGCTTGCGCCCGTTTTTGGTACATGTGCACTAAAATCGCTGTCACAACGTCATTTCTAATCCGATTTTGATATTTTTTTCACAGAATATATTGTTTTTGACGTCTCTATGAAACTGCATACTTGGTTCAAAACGTGAATGATCCTCATTCTCTAAAACAGTGGGCACTGTAATTTTTACTGGGTGCTATACGCCATCTTTTTAATAGCACGTTTGTCTTCTAGAAAAACAAGTTGTTCTCTTAATTACCAGGTTAGCCACCGTTCAAAAGCATCTAAAAGTACTGTTTTGCCGACCATATATTACGAAAAAAATCTTCAGTTAATAGTACCCAGCAGCAGTTAATGACAGCAACGCGACCCAGAACAACGAGCGAAATTAGTTCCGGTGCTTCGCCGGCAGCTACCGCGGCACGCTCGCTTCGGTCGCGCGTTGCCTTAACAATCAAACCTAACAGCTCGCCGCTCCGCTCCTCGCTACCTAACCAGCCGACCTTGCCCCACCTAGAACCCGCCTTGACCTAATCTACTCACGTATCTCCTCAACACTGACATAGTCGGCAAAATACAATAGTTTTAGATGCTCACAAATAGTCGCTGACCAAGTAATTTAGAGGACAACATACCAGCTATTTAGAAGACAAAAACTGCTATTTAAAAGAAGGCGATTCAAAGTTTAGATGCAAGGTCTATTACTTCTCATTTGTACTCACCCGGACATCATCAATATGATTCGTTTTATAAGCACTCTCTAACCCTTCAGAAGGGTATGGCATCACAATGATTCGACTAGTTATGTAGCTTATGTCCAAGTCTGTTCGGGCTATTGATCTAAAATAAAAATTATTAGTTTATTACTTCAAAATGGAAACGTAGACTAGTAGAATATTATCAAACATAATAAACTTTTAACTTATAGTCTTTAACTTATACTCTTGCTTATATTTTGTACAATAAAGAGTATACAAACAAAAACAAACTTTAACGGAACAGCTAGCACTCAAATTATTACCAAATAGCACAACATTTTTTTAAAGACATCTGTACAATAATTTACATTTCACCCAGTATAACAGAGACAAAGATACAAGGGTGGTAAATAGGAGATTGGCAAACAAGTGACATTCGTAAGCCCGAGCCGCAGATAAGGGTTAAACATCGATCGAGTTTGCCAATTATTTTCTAAGCTCACGTATCATACGACGTTCATCAACAGCTGTGAGAAAACTATAGCAACCAAAATAGTATCGGACATTTGTCTATCCCTACACGTGTTAAATTTCAACATCAAATTTAATTAAGTTGGTTCCTTAGACTTGAGAGTCTCCAGGAGGCTCGAGTTTCCATACAAACGTAGTTCCGCTTTAATACAATAAATAAATACAAAAACTACATGCCGGATGGAATACAAACTTTGTAAATATATTGAGTAGACACATACCGATGTTTGTAATTAGTTTTCATCGTAGTAAATATTAACGTAACTAAACGAAGCCTTAAATTAGTTTTGTACTGAAAGTTTGAAACTGCTCTTTATTTTTTCGGTTTTATATTAGTACATTGAAAACTAATTACAAACATCGATATGTGTCTCCTCAATATATTCACAAAGTTCGGATTCAACCCGGCATGTAGTTTTTGTATTAAAGCGGAACTACGTTTGTATGGAAACTCGAGCCTCCTGGCGGCCCTTAAGAGTTGGTTGATTGCTATGTGTGATGAATGTGACATTGACAACCAAGAAACATGCATGCGAAATTGAACTTGAAATTGAGCAAGTGGGATTTGGCCTATTGACAGTTAGAGACTAGAGAATGTGGTCTAAAATATTAAAAAAATGGCAAAGTAGGTAAAACGCACTGATGAGTAAAACGTACTGTGCGGTAAAATCAATTTGCGCACAGTACACTGACTTATAAAGTAGGTACCACTTTCTGAGCAAATGTATTGAAAGTGAAAAAAACTCACTGCTGCACAGTCTGCATTACTTTCGACGACGTATCCTTCAAGTTCCTCAAGAAGCTTCCGGCGCCGCCTTTGATCGACGAGAACAGCCCTCCCGAATTGTGTGCTTGCGAGGTGACCTGCTGGGGCGGCGGCGGGGCGTGGTGAGGCGCGGGCGCGCGGGGCGGGGGCGGGCGCGCGGGCTCCGCCGGCCGCGGCGGTGCTCCCTCTTGAACACTTGTGGGCTCCTTGGTCGCTGAAAAATAATATTAAAACTTTTTTGTTTTACCTCGCAAAGTTTGAGAAAGGAGGTGCAAGTTCTTCTAATGTTAAAATGAACAGCTAAAAGAGTGTGTATGAAGCCTCGTACGGCTCAAAGGGCTGTTGTCACAACAGTCGTTAAAAAAAGCAAATACTTTAGTTTAGGAGTGTTGTGAAAACAGCTCTATGGGTAATAATTACCTAAATAACCGACGGGCTAACACCCGTTGAAGAGGTATTTCTGTGCAAACAATATTTTGATAGGTTTACGAATGTTAATGCAATACAAAAACAAAAAACGATTTTGATTTGGCATTTATTTCTAATGACAATAATTAAATATCTTACATCGCTGTCCTTATTATCTAGTAGTAAAATATAGCGCCTCTATAAAATACATAACAATAAGTTATATTGAAATAACATGATTAATTTGTATTTATGTGATGAACTACATAAACACCTAAAATAGAAATGTTTTAAATATGTGTAACGAAATAGTTGTATAACATTACCTATTAACATTATAGTTAAACAAAACAGAAATTATCACTTAAATTAAGGTTATAAAAAGCATATTACAAATTATCACATTTTTTTTAATCTTCTGTTTTAATTTAATAATGGTTATTTGTATAAAAAACGCCTGGAAACTGAAAGAATTGACAAAAAAATATTTTTTCAACCAATGAGGTTCTATATCTTGGCGTAGTGGTTAGTCCACTCGATTCACACCTGGGGGTCGCGGTTTCAATTCCCGGTTAAGGTTCGTAAGCCTCAGTTTGGTAGGTCATTTTCGCCTGGCTAGTTACCACCATCTTATCCAAGTCTTGCCGCCAAACATCAATATCAAAAGCATTGACGTGTTTTGACATGGAAATAAGGTAGACAGTTCTCCATGGCGTTGGGGAATCTTGGTAAGCCCGCTTCCATCTTCGGCATTATCGTCACTTACCATCAGGTAAGATGATGCCAAGAGCTTACTAACTGTGGATAAAAAAAATTACAACGGGCAGCGCAAGACTGGCCGTCGTGTAAATCCTTGGGGGAGGCCTTTGTCCAGCATTGGACGTCTTTCGGCTGATATGATGATCGATGACAATAGAAAAGCATTGTCTTTCAAGTGGAGTCGAGTATAAAAAAATTGCAAAACGTAGCCGAGAAAATTAATCTTATGATAAGTGACAACGCTCAAAACGTTATGAACAACCGACTCAGTCACAAAATAATCTTATAAGAAGTGACAACGCTCAAAACGTTATGAACAACCGACTTTAATCAGAAAATAATCTTATGAGAAGTGACAACGCTCAAAACGTTATGAACAACCGACTTCAATCACAAAATTGCGGCGTTAAATCGATGACGAATTTTTCCAGTGATTGGTATGTACATAACAGTCCATATCTTGAAAACTAATGAACCGATTATGGTGAAACTTGCGCTGTTTCTTAACTTAAAAAATTCCTTATCCTACAAAAAAGAATTATTGCGTTTAGATTTCTAGTTTCTGGGAAATACGTGGACAAACATACATACATACACTTATGAAAATTTGTACACCTGTTTAAACTAACTAATACGAATATTCATCAATTCCAACAATATTACATACGTACGGGACGAATTGAAAACCTCCATTTTTAATTCGGTTAAAAATTACAATATACAGGCTAAAACAAAATTGGTGTAGGTCCCGTCAACTGGAGCTTCTACTCATCATACTGAACAACTTTTGTTCTGTGACTTTGCTGAAATAGTAAAAAAATATATTTAACTCTTCATACTAATCGATCAGCTGAACGACCAATTTTGTGCATTTTTTGTATGGATGGTCCATTTTTTTTTATAGAATTGACTATGGGTTGCTTGAGGAAAGTTGTTCAGTATGTTGAGTAGAACCTCCAGCTAACGGGACCTACACCAATTTTGTTACACCTTGTATTTGCTTCACTCTAAATGCAGCACTATGAGGAGTATGCCGTAAGGCACACTTCACGTGTGGCAATTTACGGGACTTAGAATTCCCTCTGGACATAGAAAATCATTGGTTGCAACTTTATCACCTGTACTGGAATGGCGTTAGTATATATCTATGTCGCCCTGTGTACGTATATTTTTTTAATATTTATTATATTTCTGTTTAGAATCAAATATCCGATTAAAATACCTTCATAATTAAAATAACTATTTTAAAAAAAGTTGCCTAGTTAAAAAAAATATAAATAATACATTAACAATAAAATATGTAAGTAATTATGATAAAAATTAAGCACCATAAAATAGGGTAATTCATTGGGGTTACAAGTTACATCGTCTAAGCGAGTCTATTAAATAAATAAAGCGACTGGCCAAGTCCGAGTCGGACTCGCGTAAGTAGGGTTCCGTAGTCTTTTCAAAAATTTAATGTTATTTAAAAAAACAAAATTATATTCGCAGTTGGTAATAGAACACTTTGTATGGAAAATATATGAACTTTTTACAAATCCAACAGCACACCTTGAGTCGGTCGTCTATTACTCCTAAATTAAGAAAGGCTACTTAGCCGTGATAGATTTCCTTTTAAAATTGGTTAATATTGGTATCCTTCTATTTATTTATTTTTTTAGATCTCCTCAAACAGCGGTATAGTATCCCCACACTTGGCTCTAACAAAAATTAGCACTTTAAAGCTTAATATTTCGCAAACCGATCCCTGAAACGACAAAATGGTTTTAGTTAACCCTCAGTAGTTTGAAAGACCTACAGTTGGGTACGCAACTTAAAACAATTACCTCCTCTTTACATTTAGGGAACGGACCATAAAAAAATGTTGACGTGCTTAATATGTATATACCCATGTCAAATTACAGCTTCTCTGAGCTAAGCCGCGGACAGACGGACAGCCATGGCGAAACTATAAGGGTTCCTTGATGACTATTGACTACGGAACCCTAAAATTGCTTTTAAAAATTCTGTTGAGAAAATATAATGCTTTTCTGATTTCAAAACTAGCAACTATTTGTATGTTTGCGCCCCAGAAACATGACAAAGAAGTAATATATAATAATAACAAAGTTTTAAAATAGCAATAATCAACAATATGGTAACTAATGAATACTACAAAGATGCAATTTATTTAACCTTCTATATGATTTGTACGTACCGTCCTAACTATAAGATATTTTGTTTTAAAAAGAATATTCAACAATAAATACCTCAACAGAGAATAATAAAACATGTGCAGAATTACAAACAAGGAGGTGTTGCCTAACGAAGTAAAAACATAAAAAATTGGTTGCGATTAACTAACGAAACGAAATGAACTGCACTCCTATACGAACATACCTTCTCGTAGGATCCTCTTAAATTTTCAATTTGTATAGGAGAGATACCTACTTTCGTTTTTCTAGGCATCCCACTTATGACAGATTATACAGGGTGCAACAAGTGCCTTTAACTAGGGCTCCTACTCATTACACTCAAATATGAACTCAAGTTAATTTTAAAAAATCGATGCTCAAACAAAACTGCACAAAATTGGTGTATCAGCTGAGACAAATAGGTATGAAGAGTTCATTTTTTTAGAATTGACCATGGGTCTTTTGGGGAAGTTCGGTATGATGAGCAGGATCCCCGGGTAATGGCTTCTACACCAATATTGTTACACTTTGTATTTACTGGTAATTTTTCGATAACGATAATTTTATTAATTTCCTTAGCGCCATTTTGGACCAAAAATACGTAATTAAAACTTCTTTGTATGACATATTAGGATTAAGTATTGTCGTTGACGAAAATTTGAAAAACATCCTTAGCGCCATTTTTGATTTTTAAAAATGTATTTTGTAAATAAAAAAATATAAAAAATCTGAAATTTCATCAAAATCGGTTCAGATACGTCAAAACCTCAAAATCGGTTTTTCGGATAATAGGGGATCGGACTGCTAGTCATTTGAGTTACTTTTTATGATCTGTAAAAAACTAAATTTACTTTTAAAAATGTTTGGATTATCCACAAGTGACGTCATAGATTTTTAGCGTCATTGAAGAACTTATTTAGTGAATTTGATCAGTTAAAAATTGAAGAAGTGATGGAAAAACAAAACAAGTATAAGGTTTTTGAAACTTCAAGAGGAGATCAATTTAGGAAATCATATTTCAGAATTTATTTTTGATTCAGTCCGATCCCCTATTTTATAAAACCTCTTTTACTCCTTTGTGTCCCGAAAGGAAAAATACATATACAGGCTTCTGCTGGGCTGTGGGTGGTGAATAAAAACCCAAACAACCCAACCGGGAAAAAAAAGGTTTTAACGCAAAATCATATATAACCCAGATTGAAATCCATGTTCCGACCACATAGGTGGGAATTTTGGAATGAATCCGGAAATAACCCGAGTTTTAATTCACTTTGGGTAAAAACCCGGGTGCTTGTCCGTCTCCGATAGCTATATAACTATAATAATGTGTCCAAAAGGAGTTTTTGAAACACTTATTCTAGATTCGATTATGAATCTTGATTCGGAACTTCTTTCTCAAGGAACCTAGTCAATTTGAAAAAAAAATGACTTTCCATACAATGTTGGTCTGCCAAAGCCCAGAAAAAAAAATCGATTTTACCATAGGTGCCTTGGGAAATGTTGTTTAGACTCGGTAGAACCCCTGGTTAAAACGGGAAATTCATTTTTTTTGTTTGTTTTCCAACTACGTTATAACTTTTTGAAGTCTGTATAAAATTTAAAACTTATACTACAGGATGAATGGTACATAACTGCAAACCTCTTAGCTAGTGATTGATTCATGAAACTGAACAACTTTTCCCAATGAACCTATACATTCCGCAAAAAATGGACTTCCAATACTAACTGAACATTTATTAGCTAGGTTCTAAAAAGTTTGAAAAAATATATTTTTGTTGCGATTTGAGTACAGGGTCCGTAGGGAAAGTTGTTCAGTTGCTTAAGCTAAATCACCAGTTAAGAGGTTTGCAGTCATGTGCCGTGTCAAGCTTTATTACCACTATCGTCGGGTTCCTGATAGTATTGTGTCTGATCTCACGTTAATCTTTATACATGTGTTGTAAAAATTCTGCAGAATTCTATTCGCATAAGTTAAAAATTGTTTTTGTTAATGGATTTTTTACAGTAATTCTCTTGTATTAGTCGATTTAGAATAATCCCTTCATATTTTAAAAGCACTTTTTTTAAACCCATTATTGCAACCTCTTTACTTGGTAAAGCCTCAAAAAACTAATTATTTACTCGAATTAATTATAAAACAAAAATTATACTTTGTTATTCAAATAGATTTAAAGGTCTACAATGGTTCAACTATTCTTTTTCCAACATTTTATATACAGTGTAAACTCTGTAAAACGTCACTCGTTATAACGATTCACTCTTTGAAACGTCAAAATTCTCTGGCTCCAGTTGGTTTACTTTGACGCTAAGTTCTCTCTGTATAACGAAAACTCTCAATAACGTCACAAAATGCCCGGTCCCTTGAGTGTCGCTATATAGAGTTTACACTGTAGTTCTATGAATATGCTCGGTAAAGTTGTTATTTCAGATAAAAATATATTATAGGTAACTCTTAGGTGTATAAATTATTATAATATTTAAAAAAAACATATTAAAACTTCACTTCAATTAAAAAGGATAATGTTTTTTGACGAATATTGACGAACGATTAAGAATAAATTCTTTTTTAGATACAGTAATTTGAAATCTTATTCTTATTGTCTTTGACGATATTTTTTTTCACTTTATAATACTACTGAAATTCCACTATTTTATTTAAAAAAAACAAAAAAAAACAAGGAATGTTTGAATAAAAAAGATCGTAGATTTAGCATGCAGGCGTATTCTAGAATTTACAATAGAAAGATGTATAAAATATTGTACAAATAGCCTAAGAGAGACACTGCTCTGTATATTTTCCATTCCTTAAAGAAATATAAGGTCGGAGAAAAAGTTTTTTCGTATTTTGAAACTGGGTGAATCACAGATCAACTTTTTAATGTTTTTGGTTGTCATTTTTGGTTTTTTTTTTTAATTTGATTTAGAACAGATCGTGTAATTGTAACAACCATAGTAATAAATAAGACAACAAAGCATTAAACTTATGTATATACGGAAGATATAATTTCATGAATTTACCGATTTTCATTAGTTACCCAAAAGACGAGTTTGAGCTTCCATACAAATATTTATTGTCCCCAGAGCAAACTGTTTCAATCTTCGCGGTGTTGTCTAAAATATTCGTATTATCGTGTTCACTTTTATGTCATCGGCAGTAAGAATAAAGTCCACTATTATCAAAACTCTTAATAACCTATTTAAATAGTAATTATGTTTTAAACAAATTGTCACATAATTTTGTGTCCCTAGTAGAGCAATAACATTAAAGTCCATTGACTAACCAATCAAAATACTCCGTGAAATCGAAGCGTGATAGTCAACGTCTGAACTGACCAATCAGGAAGCGGTCTGTGTCCTCCAATCCAGCAACCTTCCACACGATCGGCCATTTCGTCTGCGGCTCTCAAAAAGGCAAGGTATTTTTATTGTTGGGTTGCTGGGTTAACTCGTGATTTCGTAAGAATTTTTAGCTATTAAAATACTTCGAAGCATAGCACATAGCAATATAGTCTAATGTCGTAAAACAACATTTAATTTAATATGATGACATTTTAAATTTTATGTTAATAATTAATTAATTTTTGTGTATTTGCACGCGTATTTAGGCTAAATGTGAGATACTTAAGCTAAAAATGTTGTATATGTTTTACCTCGGTTTAAGTCTTATCTTAACATTTCTTTGTGAATTTTTGCAAAAACTATTTATTTAAAAATACTTCTACCGCGAAATGTCTACTGGGTCACTGGTCCCCCGGGTCACTTTCTTGGTGACCCAACGGACTTTCGTGCTGACCCTAGAGAGTGTGAATTGTATCAATCAAGTTTTTTATTTATTTTACACTATTTTGATTCTTGAATATATTTCCTCCGTGTTAGTTAAATTTTACATAGTTATACGTATATGTTATCATAGGAACTTGGTTTTTGATGTTGGCAAACCAAGCTGTCCCTATTAATTTAGGCATTATTGTTTTTTTTTGAAATAAGCAGCTTTATTTTTATTCTTTTGCAAAAACAGATTTGAAATTAATGGGTAGATAACCCAATGATTTTTGTTTTTTTTTATTGGTCTGGACAACAATTATAACCAATTCCAATTGTGTTTCTGACATCGGTGACTCAAAAGACATACTAAATTGGAATTTTAGAAAATGTGCTTTACTTACCATGTATCTGGTCTTAGTTTTGTAACTTAGTTGTGTCTTTATTATAATTACATTGATTTAATTATAGATTGGTCGTTATTTTATTGAATGACATCGGTGACTCAAAAGACATACTAAATTGGAATTTTAGAAAATGTGCTTTACTTACCATGTATCTGGTCTTAGTTTTGTAACTTAGTTGTGTCTTTATTATAATTACATTGATTTAATTATAGATTGGTCGTTATTTTATTGAATAGAACACCGGTTGCCCAGGGGACCAATTATGGGATCAAAATTCAGTAAAAAGGTATAAAATAGTTTTAAAACATGTTTAAGTTTGCGGCCATTGCTAAAATACTAAAAAAAATTGATAATTATTCATGAATAATCTATAAAAAAGTAATATAAACTTTTTTTTAAGAAAATATGTTCCGACATGACAACTAAAAGTTGATTCACCCAACTATAAATTTGTAATCAAATCTCTTTGCTTGTATTATTTGTACCTGGCTGGTTATAATAAGATTAAATACGTGAATTTTCTAATTTTCATAAAAAATAAAATTCCCGCAATTTTAAAATTGATTTTTTGCCTATGAAAATAAGTGAAAGTAACGACAAATTCGCTACATTTTGAAATTTTATGTAAAAAAAAGGTAAAAATGTAACACAGACTGCGAATAAAATATGAGCTGTTTATAGACCTAATGCAGTATCAATCAGTAGCACAAACTTGGTTCAAGCGTTACCAGTATGGAAACCTCACGTTCAAGATTAAGCTCGTTTTGTTCGCCCTGTGAATGAATTTGCATACAAAATACGAAGAAACTTTTTCCCCGATTATTTAATCATGATTCTTACTCATTCATACATGGTGCCTTGCTTGGGTGTTCACATGTGACAACATACCAGTGACGCTCTTGCACTAACAAACAACATACAGGGCAGAGCAGAATCATAGTTAAAATTAGATTAATACAAATAAAAAACAATGAATACTCATCATTGCGAGCATGTCCAATGGTTCTAGCAAGCGGTCAAGTGTGAGTTGTGTCCGGTGGGTTCATGCGATCGCCGAGGGTCATTTAAACGAGAAAACAATGGGGCACCCGAAAAAGTTGAAAACACCTAAAATGAAAAAAGAAACGTGATATGTACGAGCAATATTAGGTATGTACAGTAATGGTGTTGTGGAGCATCGCACCTCTCTTATAGTACCATCCAATCAAAGTTATCACTTTGAAAGCAACACACAATAAAAAAAATATTTAAAAAAAACTTTGAAAAAAAAATCCAACAAATTATCTTCATATTTGCAGGTTCTTTGTAGCTAGTTGAAAGGTGTGACACTCCACATTAGGCCAAGAATACAGACATGCAATGAACAATGTTCATAACGAAACGGAAGGAAGCATTTTATGTGTGTATTACATGCAAGTACTGAATCACGTAAACAGGAGTAATAGGTAATAATAAAGCTTAATTATATCACTTAATATACAACATACTATGTAGTAGATATCATGCCCTTATCGTAACAACCATTATTGATGAGACGCATATTTTTTGTAGATTAGATTAGTATTTCCAATAATTTCTATATAAAGAAGATACTTAAAGTTACAACATCATTTGGACGTGGAATTTCTTAGATAAAAACTTGTTCCATCCATACGTTAGTTACTTGTTGTTCAGTTCTAAATACTTCATTAATTTTACAATTAGTATCCATCACATGCCCAATTCCAAATTTTAATAAGAAAATTAGTACTTACGCAGTAAATTATTATTATTTTAGTTTATGAAACGCAAACCACAAAAATAGTAAACGCATGTACTCCCCGAGCAAAGTGTTAGCACTCGTATGATTAAATGGTTGGCTACTCATATGTTACTTTTTCAATCATCTCCAAGTGTTTAAGAAATATTTATGAATGGCCAACACTCGCCGCATAAAGGACGGTGGCCAACGTTAAAGTGTGGCTGTGTTTGTTAGTCGGTGCAAAATAGTGATGATGAGATATGACTTAACAATGGAAACCAAAAGCGAGCACACTAAATACCTTAAACCCTTGTACCGTTCTCTGCTGCGTTCAAAAACATAAATAAAAACACTACGGATCAGAAGAATATACTTATTTATTGACAGAAACCCGACATAGTTGTAGATTTACCATACAAATGTATACACAATATTGTGATTTAAGATACTTCTATAGACAAGTGTTTTAACAAAAATATAATCTTTTATAATACATGTTAATCTTATTACGAAAAAGTGAACATTAGATATAGTGTATATCTACATATTTTGTTTAATATACTATAATTCATTTCGACTTGTACCTCCGTTACACACGTCTTTTTAAAGATATTGTCCAGAACTTTACTAACTTAGAACATTAAAGTTGATTAAATCAACATAAAATGATTAGTAAGACTTCTAAAGTATTAAACACTGGTTAAAATAATGGTGTAGACTAGCGATACACGTACACAGGTGAAAGGTCGAGGCAAAATTTCATCTATCTGTGTCTCTATTACTCTAAGCAAGAGTCTGTGTGTCAGAGTGAGGCGCAGAATATTACGATGTCTACATCCAGTGCTTCTCACTCCAACATGCTACCTGCCACTTAGAGTGAAAGGAAAATGAATATCTAACAAATCTGAGAAGAGAAGGCGTAAAAAAAGTTTTGTGACGTCTTAATACCAAGTGCCAAGTCCAACAAGCGTCCCATTTGGTTAGTGCTTACCACAGAAGTTAAAAAAACGCAGTCTTTGGTGCTTACTATACTTATGAAATGATCGTCATTTCTGTGAGCCCATTTGTTAGCTAATGTTAATGTTTTATGTGACATTTCTATAAAGAAAAAATATATTATGAATACCCTTTTGAAGTAGTTAATTTTAAAAAAATCACTCCCGACTTTTTTTATAAAATGTTATCTAACTAGGTACCGACCTAAAAGTGTTTTTGAAACAGGTTTGAAATATACTACTTGTAATACTTAGATCTGAATAAATTAAATAGTAGGAAAAAATTGGGTTTTAATATTGGTGAAAAAATTGTAGCAACCTCCTAACTTAACAGGAATGTATAGACCCTACATAGCGTTCACCTAGCGATTAGCCTTATATCCTATAAATAAACATTTGAAGGCGCGTTTCGTAAACGCTGTAATATTTTGGTTAGAAAGATATTATCTTCAGCATTCTCTATAGTGATGCTGAACAATTACTAATTTTCCAAATGATATAAGTATTTGTAAGACTTTGCAATAAAATATAATCCTACTTTAAACATTTCTAATGATAAATTGTAGCCACTGTGTAAAGATAGTGAGAGAGCCGATTTTGTATCTTGTATTTTATGTTTTCACGCAATTTCCAGACTTATAGTTTAATTAAAGCTTTTTGAGTTTTTGTTCATGATGTTGTTCAAAATGTATTAGACTAGAAATAGCCACTTTTAGGCCCATGACCACTATGTGAGCTTTTGTTTAATCAATATTCGGGCAGATTGCCTATTAAATTAATAAAAACCTACAAATTATAGTCATGTTCACGAACTTCAGCATGAAGCAACATAAATTATAATTTGACACCGTTCAAACAATATTATAATACGATAAAGTCAAATAAATTCTATACTACCTTATTTTGTTCAAGGAACAATTTATCCAACATTACCTTACCTTTGGTGATGTTCAATTTTTGGTGATAGCCAACAATGGAATGCAAATGTATTTCACCTTGTCTTTTAGCTTTTAAATTAAAACCTTTCGAAGGAACTGATCTCGAAAAAAGATATTGTAGAAAAAGAAATAAAAATTTGAGTGTAAAAAGTCAAAAAATACTTGACCATGTTTAGCTCGAGTCATAAATGCAACATAACATGATAATGAACCGCAATGTGTATGCAAAATTACACGCGCGATCGCAAATCAACTTAAATTTTTAGGCGCTTATGTCTTTTATAATATATCACAAATGTCTTAGGATATGGTAGTGTAATATTTACTTGACTTTTTATTACCTGGCGAGCTAGTGGCCACTGATTGTTCAACTTTTTTACGCTCAAATTTGAGTGGTTGCTTGAGATTGATGTTATTGGACTCAGCGACCGCGGCTAGCCGCTCCAGCACCGCGCTGATCGGGAGCCGCTCCGCCGGGCTCACCGTCAGGCATCCATCTGCGGACAACCAAATCCCCTGTTACAGTGCCACCATAGAATATAACTTTGCCTACAAACAACACTAATGTGTTAAAAACAACCCGACGCAATAACTACAATTTTGCTATAAATATTTTTTGCTTTTGTAAATTTATTTATTAAGTTTCAACTGAATAAATTTTAATACTATTTAGACGGGATTATCCTGTAGACATAATGTATCGTGAACATACACAGAAATATAATTTTTGAAAAACCTAATAACTTTTAGGTACAAGCTTTTATTTAATATTGCATTGTATCGCGATATACATATGCATGCAAAATTTCAGCTCAATCGGGAACCGGGAAATTTAACTTGCAAGATTCCACCCGAACAAACATACATACATTGCAAGTTAAATAAAAGCTTGTAAAAGTAAATACAGTTGAATTCGGAAACTTTTCCTTTTTAAATGAAATAGTTTTATTTCAGCTATCCGGTTATTTGTGCCACACGATAAGAGAGAGTTCAGCAGATTATAAGAGCTTGCTTTAGATAGCACGGTTATTTGTGCCACACGATAAGCGAGAGTTCAGCAGAGTATAAGAGCTTGCTTTAGATAGCACGGTTATTTGTGCCACACGATAAGAGAGAGTTCAGCAGAGTATAAGAGCTTGCTTTAGATAGCACGGTTATTTGTGCCACACGATAAGAGAGAGTTCAGCAGAGTATAAGAGCTTGCTTTAGATAGCACGGTTATTTGTGCCACACGATAAGAGAGAGTTCAGCAGATTATAAGAGCTTGCTTTAGATAGCACGGTTATTTGTGCCACACGATAAGAGAGAGTTCAGCAGAGTATAAGAGCTTGCTTTAGGTAGCACGGTTATTTGTGCCACACGATAAGAGAGAGTTCAGCAGAGTATAAGAGCTTGCTTTAGGTAGCACGGTTATTTGTGCCACACGATAAGAGAGTTCAGCAGATTATAAGAGCTTGCTTTAGATAGCGCGGTTATTTGTGCCACACGATAAGAGAGAGTTCAGCAGAGTATAAGAGCTTGCTTTAGGTAGCACGGTTATTTGTGCCACACGATAAGAGAGAGTTCAGCAGATTATAAGAGCTTGCTTTAGATAGCACGGTTATTTGTGCCACACGATAAGAGAGAGTTCAGCAGAGTATAAGAGCTTGCTTTAGATAGCACGGTTATTTGTGCCACACGATAAGAGAGAGTTCAGCAGAGTATAAGAGCTTGCTTTAGATAGCACGGTTATTTGTGCCACACGATAAGAGAGAGTTCAGCAGATTATAAGAGCTTGCTTTAGATAGCACGGTTATTTGTGCCACACGATAATTAGAGAGTTTAGCAGAGTATAAGAGCTTGCTTTAGATAGCACGGTTATTTGTGCCACACGATAAAAGAGAGTTCAGCAGAGTATAATAGCTTGCTTTAGATAGCACGGTTATTTGTGCCACACGATAAGAGAGAGTTCAGCAGAGTATAATGCTTGCTTTAGATAGCACGGTTATTTGTGCCACACGATAAGAGAGAGTTCAGCAGAGTATAATGCTTGCTTTAGATAGCGCGGTTATTTGTGCCACACGATAAGAGAGAGTTCAGCAGAGTATAAGAGCTTGCTTTAGATAGCACGGTTATTTGTGCCACACGATAAGAGAGAGTTCAGCAGATTATAAGAGCTTGCTTTAGATAGCACGGTTATTTGTGCCACACGATAAGAGAGAGTTCAGCAGAGTATAAGAGCTTGCTTTAGATAGCACGGTTATTTGTGCCACACGATAAGAGAGAGTTCAGCAGAGTATAATGCTTGCTTTAGATAGCGCGGTTATTTGTGCCACACGATAAGAGAGAGTTCAGCAGAGTATAAGAGCTTGCTTTAGATAGCACGGTTATTTGTGCCACACGATAAGAGAGAGTTCAGCAGAGTATAATGCTTGCTTTAGATAGCACGGTTATTTGTGCTACACGATAAGAGAGAGTTCAGCAGATTATAAGAGCTTGCTTTAGATAGCACGGTTATTTGTGCCACACGATAAGAGAGAGTTCAGCAGAGTATAAGAGCTTGCTTTAGATAGCACGGTTATTTGTGCCACACGATAAGAGAGAGTTCAGCAGAGTATAATGCTTGCTTTAGATAGCGCGGTTATTTGTGCCACACGATAAGAGAGAGTTCAGCAGAGTATAAGAGCTTGCTTTAGATAGCACGGTTATTTGTGCTACACGATAAGAGAGAGTTCAGCAGAGTATAATGCTTGCTTTAGATAGCGCGGTTATTTGTGCCACACGATAAGAGAGAGTTCAGCAGAGTATAAGAGCTTGCTTTAGATAGCACGGTTATTTGTGCCACACGATAAGAGAGAGTTCAGCAGAGTATAATGCTTGCTTTAGATAGCGCGGTTATTTGTGCTACACGATAAGAGAGAGTTCAGCAGAGTATAAGAGCTTGCTTTAGATAGCACGGTTATTTGTGCTACACGATAAGAGAGAGTTCAGCAGAGTATAAGAGCTTGCTTTAGATAGCACGGTTATTTGTGCCACACGATAAGAGAGAGTTCAGAAGAGTGTAGGAGCTTGCTTTATCATCACAGTAGCCGAAAGACATACATTGCTGAAAAAAGGGAGGCCTATGGATTTCCATAACGACCGGTTCCGCGCTGCCCGCTTCTAGCGGCTTCCCGCTACCGTCACCAGGTTGTCAGTCCAGCGAGTGGGAAGCCAGCCTACGCTATTTCTTCCGGTACGTGGTCGACACTTGAGAACTTCATTTTATTTTTATTTATTATCTCACAGCATGCAATAGGAATGACGACAGCATCAGAAATAAAACTCTTGATCACTAAATTGCCCTCCTACTTAAACTTCGGAAAACCTTACTCGTTTTGTTTTCCACCAAGTCTGCGAATTTTAATTGACCAAACTCATCTAATGAGTACATAAATGACGCTGCAAAACTATGACGTCACACCTAGGTATTTCAAACGTTTTTAGAACAAAATTTCGTTTTGTTATAGTTTTGTATAGATAGTCCTTCTAACCAGAGGTACCGAGTTCAAATCTGGGGGGCGGCCAATGTACCAATGAGTTTTTCAAAAACTTACGTACATAAACTTACCGATGGCTTTAACGGTGAAGGAAAACATCGTGAGGAAACCTGCACACACCTGCGAAGAAACTCGCAGGTTGCGTGTGAAGTCGACCAACCCGCACTGGGCCCGCGTGGTCGACTAAGGCCTGATCGCCCTAATTCAGGGTAGGCTCGAGCCCCTCGGTGGGGACGTATATGAGCTGATATGATGATGATAAAAAGTAACTCAGATGAGTAGCATTCGTCATCCCTATTTCACTGTTCTAAGAGCTACGTTCCCTGCCCACTGTCACTTAGCAATTCTGAGACATTTGTCGGTTACTTTAGTTCCCCTAGTTAGACGATAGATAGATGAAACATTTTATCCTTTACGGATCTCCTCATTTCTGATTCGATCACGTGAGGCTCTTAAGTACAAAAATAACTATCACTTTGTAACTTGAAGCAAACGTACATTTTTGCAAAACGATACACAATTTGTTCACAGTACATGCATAAGCACAGTAAACAATGCCTCTCAGGCAATCTGTTGATGATTCAGTTTTCGTGAAAGCAACAATTAATTCAAAAGAAGGTATTTAAAGTTAACAATCGCAATATTCATTTATAATCTCATGGAAACATTCAAAGCGTTGGTCGTTGTCAATTTATAAAGGACTCTCAGGCATTGCATTGATGATCCAGTTTTAGTGGAAACATCAATTAATATAGAATATATTCAATATAATTAATAATCATACGGAGTTTCTCTGCGTGATCGAATCAGAAACGAGGAGATCCGCAGGAGAACTAAAGTAACCGACATAGCTCACAGAATCGCTAAACTGAAGTGGCAATGGATAGGGCACATAGCTCGTAGAACAGATGGCCGATGGGGCAGTAAAGTTCTCGGGTGGCGACCGCGCACCGGAAAACGTAGCGTAGGCAGGCCTCCCACGCGATGGACCGACGACCTGGTGAAGATCGCAGGAAGCCGATGGATGCGGGCAGCGCAGGACCGGTTGTTGTGGAAATCCTTGGGGGAGGCCTTTGTCCAGCAGTGGACGATTTTCGGCTGATATGATGATGAATAACCATACTCACTTATAATCTCATGGAAACATTTAAAGCGTTGGTCATTGGGGTTCAGGTTGAAGTTGCCATTCAATATTGCCAGTTTGGCGGAGTCCTCGAACGGGTGCTGCATATAGCACAGCGTATAGAGTATGCACCCGAGCGCCCACACGTCCACTGAATGATCTATTTTACGGTTGTCCCATGTATCCAGCATTTCTGGTGCTCTGTACATAGGGGTCGTGAATTGAGCCAACTGAAAAAAAATAATACATTAGGTGTGTATTTAAATGAGACAGAGTATTATTATCCCGTCTTCCACCGGCCTCCCACTCGGTTGACCGAAGGCTTTGTGAAAGTCGCGGGAAGCTACTGGATGCGGGCAGCGCAGGACCGGTCGTTGTGGAAATCCTTGGCCTCCACGGCTTTTGATCAGCAGTGGACGTCTTTCGGCTGGTATGATGATGATGACATTTTTCATTTATTAGGGAAACGGTCGTAGCTTAGTGCGTTTTGCGTGGTTGGGTCGATCACGCAGGTAAACTGACCTTTTTTTTTTATTCACAATTGGTAAGCCCTTGGCATCATCTCACCTGATGGTAAGTGACGATGTTGCCGAAGATGGAAGCGGGCTTACCAAGATTCCCCAACGCAATGGGGAACTGGATATCTTATCTTCATGCCGGAACACACCAATGATATCAGCATTGAAATTTGGCGGCAAGACTTAGATAAGATGGTGGTAGCTAGCCAGGCGGGCTTAGAAAATGCCCTACCACCAACCAAACCGAGTCTTACAATTGACCCCGCCGGGAATCGAACCCGCGACCTCCTGTGTAAACTTTGCCTCTGAGCTACGGAGGCGGTTAAAAGTATTGTGTGTTTATGTTGTATTTAAATGAGACAGAGCATTATTATCCCGTCTTCCACCGGCCTCCCACTCGGTTGACCGACGGCTTTGTGAAAGTCGCGGGAAGCTACTGGATGCGGGCAGCGCAGGGTCGTTGTTGGATGAGGCTTTTGATCAGCAGTGGATGTCTTTCGGCTGGTATGATGATGAAGACATTTTTCATTTAGTAGTGAAGCGGTCGTAGCTCAGTGCGTTTTGCGTGGTTGGGTCGATCACGCAGGTAAACTGACCTCAAGCACGGTCATTAACTCAGATGGATTTGGCATGGTCACATTACTCAGATGGATTTGACTATTGACGGCATTTTTTTGACCGTTTCAAACCGGAGTTGGCCCCAGTGTGTGGAGTATGGCTTTTGGGAACAGACCCAACGTGCCATAGCAGTGGGGACGTATATTGCACAGATAAATTGATGGCAAAAGCATTTTCTCCACTTAATACAATATGAAACAATTTACAAGTAAAAGAACTTGAAAATCAAAATGTCCCAATAGTAAACAGTTTTAAAATCGGCCAAGTGCGTGTCTGCTTGTTAAGAAAACTACGATTCGTTTTGTAACACCAGGGACACATAACGACTTTGACTAGCGATATCTTGAGAACGGAATACTTGATAAAATATGTTATGAAAAAGCATTGGAGGCACCTTTGAAGTTTTGGTTAGCAAAATGACCATTTTTAGGGTTACCAAACGGTGACCAACAAGACCCTATTACTAAGCTTCCACAACGACGACAAATGGGTTTAACAAAAATTAGCTCTTTAAAGCTTAATATTTCGCACACGAAACCCTTAATCGAATAGTTTTGAAAAACCAACCCCCCACACGATAGAGTACGTCAACAAAAACCAACCCCCCACACGATAGAGTACGTCAACAAAAACCAACCCCCCCCACGATAGAGTACGTCAACAAAAACCAAACCCCACACGCTAGAGTACGTCAACAAAAACCAACCCCCACACGCTAGAGTACGTCAACAAAAACCAACCCCCACACGCTAGAGTAGGTCAACAAAAACCAAACCCCACACGCTAGAGTACGTCAACAAAAACCAACCCCCACACGCTAGAGTACGTCAACAAAAACCAACCCCCACACGCTACAGTACGTCAACAAAAACCAACCCCCACACGCTAGAGTAGGTCAACAAAAACCAACCCCCACACGCTAGAGTATACGTCAACAAAAACCAACCCCCACACGCTAGAGTACGTCAACAAAAACCAACCCCCACACGCTAGAGTACGTCAACAAAAACAAAACACCCCTTTCTTTACATGTACCCTGAAAAAACAAATCAAGATGTTTTTTATCACTTTTTGACGTGCTTAATAAGTGTACCCATGCCAAATTACAGCTTTCTAGATCAAATAGTTTCTGAGCCAAGCCGCGGACAGACTGACGGTAGACCTTTTTAACTACCGAGCCCTAAAAACTTTCTAGATCAAATAGTTTCTGAGCCAAGCCGCGGACAGACTGACGGTAGACCTTTTTAACTACCGAGCCCTAAAAACTTTCTAGATCAAATAGTTTCTGAGCCAAGCCGCGGACAGACTGACGGTAGACCTTTTTAACTACCGAGCCCTAAAAACTTTCTAGATCAAATAGTTTCTGAGCCAAGCCGCGGACAGACTGACGGTAACCTTTTTAACTACCGAGCCCTAAAAACTTTCTAGATCAAATAGTTTCTGAGCCAAGCCGCGGACAGACTGACGGTAGACCTTTTTAACTACCGAGCCCTAAAAACTTTCTAGATCAAATAGTTTCTGAGCCAAGCCGCGGACAGACTGACGGTAGACCTTTTTAACTACCGAGCCCTAAAAACTTTCTAGATCAAATAGTTTCTGAGCCAAGCCGCGGACAGACTGACGGTAGACCTTTTTAACTACCGAGCCCTAAAAACTTTCTAGATCAAATAGTTTCTGAGCCAAGCCGCGGACAGACTGACGGTAACCTTTTTAACTACCGAGCCCTAAAAACTTTCTAGATCAAATAGTTTCTGAGCCAAGCCGCGGACAGACTGACGGTAGACCTTTTTAACTACCGAGCCCTAAAAACTTTCTAGATCAAATAGTTTCTGAGCCAAGCCGCGGACAGACTGACGGTAGACCTTTTTAACTACCGAGCCCTAAAAACTTTCTAGATCAAATAGTTTCTGAGCCAAGCCGCGGACAGACTGACGGTAGACCTTTTTAACTACCGAGCCCTAAAAACTTTCTAGATCAAATAGTTTCTGAGCCAAGCCGCGGACAGACTGACGGTAACCTTTTTAACTACCGAGCCCTAAAAACTTTCTAGATCAAATAGTTTCTGAGCCAAGCCGCGGACAGACTGACGGTAGACCTTTTTAACTACCGAGCCCTAAAAACTTTCTAGATCAAATAGTTTCTGAGCCAAGCCGCGGACAGACTGACGGTAGACCTTTTTAACTACCGAGCCCTAAAAACTTTCTAGATCAAATAGTTTCTGAGCCAAGCCGCGGACAGACTGACGGTAGACCTTTTTAACTACCGAGCCCTAAAAACTTTCTAGATCAAATAGTTTCTGAGCCAAGCCGCGGACAGACTGACGGTAGACCTTTTTAACTACCGAGCCCTAAAAACTTTCTAGATCAAATAGTTTCTGAGCCAAGCCGCGGACAGACTGACGGTAGACCTTTTTAACTACCGAGCCCTAAAAACTTTCTAGATCAAATAGTTTCTGAGCCAAGCCGCGGACAGACTGACGGTAACCTTTTTAACTACCGAGCCCTAAAAACTTTCTAGATCAAATAGTTTCTGAGCCAAGCCGCGGACAGACTGACGGTAGACCTTTTTAACTACCGAGCCCTAAAAACTTTCTAGATCAAATAGTTTCTGAGCCAAGCCGCGGACAGACTGACGGTAGACCTTTTTAACTACCGAGCCCTAAAAACTTTCTAGATCAAATAGTTTCTGAGCCAAGCCGCGGACAGACTGACGGTAGACCTTTTTAACTACCGAGCCCTAAAAACTTTCTAGATCAAATAGTTTCTGAGCCAAGCCGCGGACAGACTGACGGTAGACCTTTTTAACTACCGAGCCCTAAAAACTTTCTAGATCAAATAGTTTCTGAGCCAAGCCGCGGACAGACTGACGGTAGACCTTTTTAACTACCGAGCCCTAAAAACTTTCTAGATCAAATAGTTTCTGAGCCAAGCCGCGGACAGACTGACGGTAACCTTTTTAACTACCGAGCCCTAAAAACTTTCTAGATCAAATAGTTTCTGAGCCAAGCCGCGGACAGACTGACGGTAGACCTTTTTAACTACCGAGCCCTAAAAACTTTCTAGATCAAATAGTTTCTGAGCCAAGCCGCGGACAGACTGACGGTAGACCTTTTTAACTACCGAGCCCTAAAAACTTTCTAGATCAAATAGTTTCTGAGCCAAGCCGCGGACAGACTGACGGTAGACCTTTTTAACTACCGAGCCCTAAAAACTTTCTAGATCAAATAGTTTCTGAGCCAAGCCGCGGACAGACTGACGGTAGACCTTTTTAACTACCGAGCCCTAAAAACTTTCTAGATCAAATAGTTTCTGAGCCAAGCCGCGGACAGACTGACGGTAGACCTTTTTAACTACCGAGCCCTAAAAACTTTCTAGATCAAATAGTTTCTGAGCCAAGCCGCGGACAGACTGACGGTAGACCTTTTTAACTACCGAGCCCTAAAAACTTTCTAGATCAAATAGTTTCTGAGCCAAGCCGCGGACAGACTGACGGTAACCTTTTTAACTACCGAGCCCTAAAAACTTTCTAGATCAAATAGTTTCTGAGCCAAGCCGCGGACAGACTGACGGTAGACCTTTTTAACTACCGAGCCCTAAAAACTTTCTAGATCAAATAGTTTCTGAGCCAAGCCGCGGACAGACTGACGGTAGACCTTTTTAACTACCGAGCCCTAAAAACTTTCTAGATCAAATAGTTTCTGAGCCAAGCCGCGGACAGACTGACGGTAGACCTTTTTAACTACCGAGCCCTAAAAACTTTCTAGATCAAATAGTTTCTGAGCCAAGCCGCGGACAGACTGACGGTAGACCTTTTTAACTACCGAGCCCTAAAAACTTTCTAGATCAAATAGTTTCTGAGCCAAGCCGCGGACAGACTGACGGTAGACCTTTTTAACTACCGAGCCCTAAAAACTTTCTAGATCAAATAGTTTCTGAGCCAAGCCGCGGACAGACTGACGGTAGACCTTTTTAACTACCGAGCCCTAAAAACTTTCTAGATCAAATAGTTTCTGAGCCAAGCCGCGGACAGACTGACGGTAACCTTTTTAACTACCGAGCCCTAAAAACTTTCTAGATCAAATAGTTTCTGAGCCAAGCCGCGGACAGACTGACGGTAGACCTTTTTAACTACCGAGCCCTAAAAACTTTCTAGATCAAATAGTTTCTGAGCCAAGCCGCGGACAGACTGACGGTAGACCTTTTTAACTACCGAGCCCTAAAAACTTTCTAGATCAAATAGTTTCTGAGCCAAGCCGCGGACAGACTGACGGTAGACCTTTTTAACTACCGAGCCCTAAAAACTTTCTAGATCAAATAGTTTCTGAGCCAAGCCGCGGACAGACTGACGGTAGACCTTTTTAACTACCGAGCCCTAAAAACTTTCTAGATCAAATAGTTTCTGAGCCAAGCCGCGGACAGACTGACGGTAGACCTTTTTAACTACCGAGCCCTAAAAACTTTCTAGATCAAATAGTTTCTGAGCCAAGCCGCGGACAGACTGACGGTAGACCTTTTTAACTACCGAGCCCTAAAAACTTTCTAGATCAAATAGTTTCTGAGCCAAGCCGCGGACAGACTGACGGTAGACCTTTTTAACTACCGAGCCCTAAAAACTTTCTAGATCAAATAGTTTCTGAGCCAAGCCGCGGACAGACTGACGGTAGACCTTTTTAACTACCGAGCCCTAAAAACTTTCTAGATCAAATAGTTTCTGAGCCAAGCCGCGGACAGACTGACGGTAGACCTTTTTAACTACCGAGCCCTAAAAACTTTCTAGATCAAATAGTTTCTGAGCCAAGCCGCGGACAGACTGACGGTAGACCTTTTTAACTACCGAGCCCTAAAAACTTTCTAGATCAAATAGTTTCTGAGCCAAGCCGCGGACAGACTGACGGTAGACCTTTTTAACTACCGAGCCCTAAAAACTTTCTAGATCAAATAGTTTCTGAGCCAAGCCGCGGACAGACTGACGGTAGACCTTTTTAACTACCGAGCCCTAAAAACTTTCTAGATCAAATAGTTTCTGAGCCAAGCCGCGGACAGACTGACGGTAGACCTTTTTAACTACCGAGCCCTAAAAACTTTCTAGATCAAATAGTTTCTGAGCCAAGCCGCGGACAGACTGACGGTAGACCTTTTTAACTACCGAGCCCTAAAAACTTTCTAGATCAAATAGTTTCTGAGCCAAGCCGCGGACAGACTGACGGTAGACCTTTTTAACTACCGAGCCCTAAAAACTTTCTAGATCAAATAGTTTCTGAGCCAAGCCGCGGACAGACTGACGGTAGACCTTTTTAACTACCGAGCCCTAAAAACTTTCTAGATCAAATAGTTTCTGAGCCAAGCCGCGGACAGACTGACGGTAGACCTTTTTAACTACCGAGCCCTAAAAACTTTCTAGATCAAATAGTTTCTGAGCCAAGCCGCGGACAGACTGACGGTAGACCTTTTTAACTACCGAGCCCTAAAAACTTTCTAGATCAAATAGTTTCTGAGCCAAGCCGCGGACAGACTGACGGTAGACCTTTTTAACTACCGAGCCCTAAAAACTTTCTAGATCAAATAGTTTCTGAGCCAAGCCGCGGACAGACTGACGGTAGACCTTTTTAACTACCGAGCCCTAAAAACTTTCTAGATCAAATAGTTTCTGAGCCAAGCCGCGGACAGACTGACGGTAGACCTTTTTAACTACCGAGCCCTAAAAACTTTCTAGATCAAATAGTTTCTGAGCCAAGCCGCGGACAGACTGACGGTAGACCTTTTTAACTACCGAGCCCTAAAAACTTTCTAGATCAAATAGTTTCTGAGCCAAGCCGCGGACAGACTGACGGTAGACCTTTTTAACTACCGAGCCCTAAAAACTTTCTAGATCAAATAGTTTCTGAGCCAAGCCGCGGACAGACTGACGGTAGACCTTTTTAACTACCGAGCCCTAAAAACTTTCTAGATCAAATAGTTTCTGAGCCAAGCCGCGGACAGACTGACGGTAGACCTTTTTAACTACCGAGCCCTAAAAACTTTCTAGATCAAATAGTTTCTGAGCCAAGCCGCGGACAGACTGACGGTAGACCTTTTTAACTACCGAGCCCTAAAAACTTTCTAGATCAAATAGTTTCTGAGCCAAGCCGCGGACAGACTGACGGTAGACCTTTTTAACTACCGAGCCCTAAAAACTTTCTAGATCAAATAGTTTCTGAGCCAAGCCGCGGACAGACTGACGGTAGACCTTTTTAACTACCGAGCCCTAAAAACTTTCTAGATCAAATAGTTTCTGAGCCAAGCCGCGGACAGACTGACGGTAGACCTTTTTAACTACCGAGCCCTAAAAACTTTCTAGATCAAATAGTTTCTGAGCCAAGCCGCGGGGACAGACTGACGGTAGACCTTTTTAACTACCGAGCCCTAAAAACTTTCTAGATCAAATAGTTTCTGAGCCAAGCCGCGGACAGACTGACGGTAACCTTTTTAACTACCGAGCCCTAAAAACTTTCTAGATCAAATAGTTTCTGAGCCAAGCCGCGGACAGACTGACGGTAGAACTTTTTAACTACCGAGCCCTAAAAACTTTCTAGATCAAATAGTTTCTGAGCCAAGCCGCGGACAGACTGACGGTAGACCTTTTTAACTACCGAGCCCTAAAAACTTTCTAGATCAAATAGTTTCTGAGCCAAGCCGCGGACAGACTGACGGTAGACCTTTTTAACTACCGAGCCCTAAAAACTTTCTAGATCAAATAGTTTCTGAGCCAAGCCGCGGACAGATTGACGGTAGACCTTTTTAACTACCGAGCCCTAAAAACTTTCTAGATCAAATAGTTTCTGAGCCAAGCCGCGGACAGACTGACGGTAGACCTTTTTACCCGACTGCGCCAGAAGGAGGGTTATGTTTTTCGAGAGTATGTATGTATGTATGTATGTTTGTATGTATAATTGTTTGGCACGCTCTGCAGCCTGAACGGCTGGATGGATTTTGGCTTGAGAGGTGTCGTTAGATTCGTATTTACTGTGATGGTGACACTGGGTATATCAAAATAAATAAAAAACAAAATGGCGGATTTTTGGCGCCAAATTCAAATGTTTGACACTTTCCGCAGCCTGAACGGCTCGATGAATTATAGCTTGAGGGTGATAAGTTAATAATCTGCGTAATCTTAATGTGTGTCATGTGTATATAGGTTACTATACAAACTCATTTAATAATAAAACTAAAAAAATGAATAAAATAAAAAACGGTAATTTAAAAAACTAAAAAACCCGCCTGCGTTTCTGTGTAATTTGGAAATGAAAAACCCTAAAACAAGAAAGACGTCATACCCGATTGCACTTAACTCAAAAAAAATTGTAGCAGTCGGGACCCATTCTAGAAAGTCAGCCGTCTAGTCAGTATATTGGAGTAATCTGCAATGTAATATAGGTATGTGCTCTTAATTTACTATGCCTCCATTTCTAGAATGGGTCCCGCCTGCTACAATTTTTCTTAAGTTAAGTGCAATCGGGTATGACGACTTTCTTGTTTTAGGGTTTTTCATTTCCAAATTACACAGAAACGCAGGCGGGTTTTTTAGTTTTTTAAATTACCGTTTTTTTTAACTACCGAGCCCTAAAAACTTTCTAGATCAAATAGTTTCTGAGCCAAGCCGCGGACAGACTGACGGTAGACCTTTTTAACTACCGAGCCCTAAAAACTTTCTAGATCAAATAGTTTCTGAGCCAAGCCGCGGACAGACTGACGGTAGACCTTTTTAACTACCGAGCCCTAAAAACTTTCTAGATCAAATAGTTTCTGAGCCAAGCCGCGGACAGACTGACGGTAGACCTTTTTAACTACCGAGCCCTAAAAACTTTCTAGATCAAATAGTTTCTGAGCCAAGCCGCGGACAGACTGACGGTAGACCTTTTTAACTACCGAGCCCTAAAAACTTTCTAGATCAAATAGTTTCTGAGCCAAGCCGCGGACAGACTGACGGTAGACCTTTTTAACTACCGAGCCCTAAAAACTTTCTAGATCAAATAGTTTCTGAGCCAAGCCGCGGACAGACTGACGGTAGACCTTTTTAACTACCGAGCCCTAAAAACTTTCTAGATCAAATAGTTTCTGAGCCAAGCCGCGGACAGACTGACGGTAGACCTTTTTAACTACCGAGCCCTAAAAACTTTCTAGATCAAATAGTTTCTGAGCCAAGCCGCGGACAGACTGACGGTAGACCTTTTTAACTACCGAGCCCTAAAAACTTTCTAGATCAAATAGTTTCTGAGCCAAGCCGCGGACAGACTGACGGTAGACCTTTTTAACTACCGAGCCCTAAAAACTTTCTAGATCAAATAGTTTCTGAGCCAAGCCGCGGACAGACTGACGGTAGACCTTTTTAACTACCGAGCCCTAAAAACTTTCTAGATCAAATAGTTTCTGAGCCAAGCCGCGGACAGACTGACGGTAGACCTTTTTAACTACCGAGCCCTAAAAACTTTCTAGATCAAATAGTTTCTGAGCCAAGCCGCGGACAGACTGACGGTAACCTTTTTAACTACCGAGCCCTAAAAACTTTCTAGATCAAATAGTTTCTGAGCCAAGCCGCGGACAGACTGACGGTAGACCTTTTTAACTACCGAGCCCTAAAAACTTTCTAGATCAAATAGTTTCTGAGCCAAGCCGCGGACAGACTGACGGTAGACCTTTTTAACTACCGAGCCCTAAAAACTTTCTAGATCAAATAGTTTCTGAGCCAAGCCGCGGACAGACTGACGGTAGACCTTTTTAACTACCGAGCCCTAAAAACTTTCTAGATCAAATAGTTTCTGAGCCAAGCCGCGGACAGACTGACGGTAGACCTTTTTAACTACCGAGCCCTAAAAACTTTCTAGATCAAATAGTTTCTGAGCCAAGCCGCGGACAGACTGACGGTAGACCTTTTTAACTACCGAGCCCTAAAAACTTTCTAGATCAAATAGTTTCTGAGCCAAGCCGCGGACAGACTGACGGTAGACCTTTTTAACTACCGAGCCCTAAAAACTTTCTAGATCAAATAGTTTCTGAGCCAAGCCGCGGACAGACTGACGGTAACCTTTTTAACTACCGAGCCCTAAAAACTTTCTAGATCAAATAGTTTCTGAGCCAAGCCGCGGACAGACTGACGGTAGACCTTTTTAACTACCGAGCCCTAAAAACTTTCTAGATCAAATAGTTTCTGAGCCAAGCCGCGGACAGACTGACGGTAGACCTTTTTAACTACCGAGCCCTAAAAACTTTCTAGATCAAATAGTTTCTGAGCCAAGCCGCGGACAGACTGACGGTAGACCTTTTTAACTACCGAGCCCTAAAAACTTTCTAGATCAAATAGTTTCTGAGCCAAGCCGCGGACAGACTGACGGTAACCTTTTTAACTACCGAGCCCTAAAAACTTTCTAGATCAAATAGTTTCTGAGCCAAGCCGCGTACAGACTGACGGTAGACCTTTTTAACTACCGAGCCCTAAAAACTTTCTAGATCAAATAGTTTCTGAGCCAAGCCGCGGACAGACTGACGGTAGACCTTTTTAACTACCGAGCCCTAAAAACTTTCTAGATCAAATAGTTTCTGAGCCAAGCCGCGGACAGACTGACGGTAGACCTTTTTAACTACCGAGCCCTAAAAACTTTCTAGATCAAATAGTTTCTGAGCCAAGCCGCGGACAGACTGACGGTAGACCTTTTTAACTACCGAGCCCTAAAAACTTTCTAGATCAAATAGTTTCTGAGCCAAGCCGCGGACAGACTGACGGTAGACCTTTTTAACTACCGAGCCCTAAAAACTTTCTAGATCAAATAGTTTCTGAGCCAAGCCGCGGACAGACTGACGGTAGACCTTTTTAACTACCGAGCCCTAAAAACTTTCTAGATCAAATAGTTTCTGAGCCAAGCCGCGGACAGACTGACGGTAACCTTTTTAACTACCGAGCCCTAAAAACTTTCTAGATCAAATAGTTTCTGAGCCAAGCCGCGTACAGACTGACGGTAGACCTTTTTAACTACCGAGCCCTAAAAACTTTCTAGATCAAATAGTTTCTGAGCCAAGCCGCGGACAGACTGACGGTAGACCTTTTTAACTACCGAGCCCTAAAAACTTTCTAGATCAAATAGTTTCTGAGCCAAGCCGCGGACAGACTGACGGTAGACCTTTTTAACTACCGAGCCCTAAAAACTTTCTAGATCAAATAGTTTCTGAGCCAAGCCGCGGACAGACTGACGGTAGACCTTTTTAACTACCGAGCCCTAAAAACTTTCTAGATCAAATAGTTTCTGAGCCAAGCCGCGGACAGACTGACGGTAGACCTTTTTAACTACCGAGCCCTAAAAACTTTCTAGATCAAATAGTTTCTGAGCCAAGCCGCGGACAGACTGACGGTAGACCTTTTTAACTACCGAGCCCTAAAAACTTTCTAGATCAAATAGTTTCTGAGCCAAGCCGCGGACAGACTGACGGTAGACCTTTTTAACTACCGAGCCCTAAAAACTTTCTAGATCAAATAGTTTCTGAGCCAAGCCGCGGACAGACTGACGGTAGACCTTTTTAACTACCGAGCCCTAAAAACTTTCTAGATCAAATAGTTTCTGAGCCAAGCCGCGGACAGACTGACGGTAGACCTTTTTAACTACCGAGCCCTAAAAACTTTCTAGATCAAATAGTTTCTGAGCCAAGCCGCGGACAGACTGACGGTAGACCTTTTTAACTACCGAGCCCTAAAAACTTTCTAGATCAAATAGTTTCTGAGCCAAGCCGCGGACAGACTGACGGTAGACCTTTTTAACTACCGAGCCCTAAAAACTTTCTAGATCAAATAGTTTCTGAGCCAAGCCGCGGACAGACTGACGGTAACCTTTTTAACTACCGAGCCCTAAAAACTTTCTAGATCAAATAGTTTCTGAGCCAAGCCGCGGACAGACTGACGGTAGACCTTTTTAACTACCGAGCCCTAAAAACTTTCTAGATCAAATAGTTTCTGAGCCAAGCCGCGGACAGACTGACGGTAGACCTTTTTAACTACCGAGCCCTAAAAACTTTCTAGATCAAATAGTTTCTGAGCCAAGCCGCGGACAGACTGACGGTAGACCTTTTTAACTACCGAGCCCTAAAAACTTTCTAGATCAAATAGTTTCTGAGCCAAGCCGCGGACAGACTGACGGTAGACCTTTTTAACTACCGAGCCCTAAAAACTTTCTAGATCAAATAGTTTCTGAGCCAAGCCGCGGACAGACTGACGGTAACCTTTTTAACTACCGAGCCCTAAAAACTTTCTAGATCAAATAGTTTCTGAGCCAAGCCGCGGACAGACTGACGGTAGACCTTTTTAACTACCGAGCCCTAAAAACTTTCTAGATCAAATAGTTTCTGAGCCAAGCCGCGGACAGACTGACGGTAACCTTTTTAACTACCGAGCCCTAAAAACTTTCTAGATCAAATAGTTTCTGAGCCAAGCCGCGGACAGACTGACGGTAGACCTTTTTAACTACCGAGCCCCAAAAACTGGACAAGTTTGAGTCGTACTCGCGAACTGAATAAAAAAATCATTTTTCTGTCGCGCGCGTTGATGTCTTTTGTTTGTTATGTGAATAGCTATTATTGTTATAGTTGTGTGGAGAGGTGTTGTAGTGCACTAGACTCGGAGCGCGAGTCCGAATCGCACTTGGCCAGTTTTTTTTATACTAGCTGTTTCTCGCGGCTTCACCCGCGTGGACAAAGTTTCTATGACTTTTCGAGGGTGCGCAGTGCGCCTATGTGTTAATCCAGGTCCTAATCTGTCTACCTACCAATTTTCAGCCAGATCCGTTCAGTTGTTTTTGCGTGGAGAAGTAACAAACATACACACTACTAACTATCGCTTTTATAATATTAGTGTGATTTTGCGTTAGAAGGAAACATGTAGGTAACTACGTGCAAAATTTTATCAGTATAGATCTAATAGAGGGGGTGCAGTCGAAAACAATATACAGTTGTATGACAAAGGGTGTAAGAAAAATTTTTCGTTACTAAAAGTTTTCGTTTGCTCCTTTTAGTAACGTTTTATAATAATAATTTTAAGTCCCATAATGTTATTAAAAAGTTAAGAGTTACACACTATAAGCTTCACTTTGGAGCTCAATATTTCGTAACTAAAGGTAACCTAAAATAGTAGTTCATTAAACTGTTACTTAATGAGGGGTTAATTAAAACACTCGTGTTTTAATACCTAGTTATGTGCAGTTTTATACTGTATGTATGTATGTATGAAGCGTCGGTGGCTCAACCGGTAACGACTCGGTCCAACTAACCAGAGGTACCGAGTTCAAATCTGAACGGCCAATGTACCAATGAGTTTTTCAAAAACTTACGTACATATACTTACCGATTGCTTTAACGGGGAAGGAAAACATCGTGAGGAAACCTGCACACGCCTGCGAAGAAACTCGAAGGTTGTGTGTGAAGTCGACCAACCCGCACTGGGCCCGCGTGGTCGACTAAGGCCTAATCGCCCTGATTCAGGGTAGGCTCGAGCCCCTCGGTGGGGACGTATATGAGCTGATATAATAATATGTGCAGTTTTATACACTACTTTATCTAATCTCATACATTAGGATTGAACTAAATAAAAGATTAAAGTTAAAAGAAAAAGAAAAAAAAATCTCCACGAAATCCAGTACCTACAAAAAAACGTATGATAGCTAGCGCCAAAACCTATCACATCACAGATGTCACAAATAGGTAAAAATTGCAATAAAAACTTTTTTATAATGCTACAAAAATAGCGCGCCCCGAATATGCGTTCTATCGGAAGAAAAAAAATGATGGAATCTCCTTGGTGATATTAACTTCGTGGATTTGTGCTGTATCGTAAATCGTAATGGTAAAAAAAACATTTTATAACATTATTTATTAGATGAAAAGTGTTATAATGATATTTTATCTACTCTCATATCGTAAAGTTCGCATTATCAACTTCAAAACGAGTTTATATTGGCATACTTTATAAACACAATACCGTAATTTAAAAAAAAATATTATAACATTATTTTGTTAGAGAAATAATGTTATAATGTAATTTTTTTTCCATTACGGTACAAGTTAAACCAAAGAGATAATATCACCAAGGGGTCACAGTTAACTTGTATGTATTAGATAAGATAACTTCGTAAATAAATAAAATAAATAAATAAATATCATTTCTTTTTCTTGGAACGCACATGCGGTTCGCGCCATTTTTACAGCAATACAAAAAGTTTTCATTCCAATTTTTACTTGTCTGTGACAGCGCCCGCTTTAACGCATGCGCGGTGATGTGTTGGTTTTTCATTGAAGATACTGAGTTTCGTGGATAATTTTCATTCTTGTTTAAAAATGTCTGAGATCAGTGAAAGCATTGTTTTTACATGTCTGTGAAACCGTCCGCTTCAGTGCAAGCGCGGTGATGCGCTGGGATTCAGCGCTATGACACGTTTTGTTGTAGGTACTTACTGAATTTCGTGAGATTTTTTTCTTACTCTTAACTTTGATCTTTGTATTTTAGTTGATTCAATCCCAATGTATAAGATTAGATAAAGTAGTGTAAGAAACTGCACATAATTTGGTCTTAAAACACTCGTGTAATGCTATAAATTTTAATTTAACTTACACTCGTATTTTAAGAACCCTTATTATGCAACAGTTTCATAAACTACTATTTTAAAATTTCGGTCATCAATAGACTATGTCAATGTAAACTCGTTTTGAGGTTTATAATTCGAATTTTACGATAAGATAGTAGTTTTTTTTTGACATATTGATTTCATGTTCCGTTACGTCTCATAAGTTTCCATAGGTGTGGTAAATTTAATTACTACAATTATAATAGTGACAGAGAAAATTGACTGTAACATAGGAACAGACAGACGGACATGACAAAATTTTACGAGTTCCATTTTTTGCCATTTTGGCTCTCTTTTTTTAAAACACAATTGGTAAGCCCTTGGCATCATCTCACCTGATGGTAAGTGACAATGATGCCGAAGATGGAAGCGAGCTTACCAAGATTCCCCAACGCAATGGGGAAACTGGCTATCTTATCTTGAAGCCGGAACACATCAATGCTGTTTACACTGATGTTTGGCCGCAAGACTAGACTTAAGAGGCGGTTTAAAAATAAAAACCCAACGATACCCTAAAAATAGACTAAACATTTTGAACAGGAAAAAACGCATGCACGCACCAGCTTTTAGAGCAGTGTATAAATAAATTGTACAGCCACGCTGTGCATACTTTCTAGCGAAGCCGTTAACTATCTGCCGTAGTCGAGCGTACACAAAACAACTATAAACATTACACTTACGAGAGGGGGGGGGGGGTTCAAAGCGGAATGAAAATGAAACGGTTGCAATGTAAATGAAACAATAGAATTTTTTTTCCAATATGTTTTACCCCCGAGTTTAATGCACTTTTCTGATCGACTAATTAATTTGTGTAAACCATCAAAAAGATATTTTTGTCTTTGCCCTCAAAATGAGCCGAAACGGCCTCGTTCACTTCTTCATTGGTATGATTTTTTTTCACAAAGTTCTTTTGACGTGACAACGTCTAATAAATCGATGGACGCCGGCTGCACGCACGAAAAAGGATTACTCATTATCCCGTTACGCTCATTGTCCGGTTACGCTCATTAACAAATAAAAGTCGCTGGGGGCCAGATCCGGGGTGTAGGGTGGGTGAACGAGCGATTCGAACCCGCACTTGTTAAGAGCAGCAGTCGCAACATGGCTCTTGTGAACCGGTGCATTATCGTGCAGTAGCAACACACCCTTCGACAGCTTTCCCCGCCTTTTCTCTTAAATGGCTTCTCGTAGTCTTTCAAATATCGTTGCGTTATATGTCCCAGTTATGGTGACACCCTTATCTTTTTAGTTGATCATGAGAATCCCTGTTGAATCCCAAAAAATGGTAGCCATCGGCTCATCGGCCGATTCTGATACCCTGAACTTCTTCGGAGGAGGTGCACCCTTCTTATGTTACTGCATAGACTCTTGTCTCGACTCAGGTTCAAAGTGATGGACCCAGGTTTCGTCTTCAGTCACAATTCGTTCCAATATGTGGGCAAGGTGGTCACCGCATAAGTTTAAAAAACCGGCCAGTGCAAGTCAGAACGGCACACATAGGGTTTCCTACCATCATACTAGATGCCGCTAGTTTCATCACATTAAAAAAAAAAACACGTTTTTTATATGAAGACTCACTTTTTAAATTTTTATTATTTGTTTTTATAGCGGCAACAGAAATACATCTGTAAAAATTTCAGCTGTCTAGCTATCACGGTTAATGAAATACAAGCTAGTGGCAGACGGACAGACGGACAGCGGAGGCTTAGTAATAGGGTCCCGTTTTTACCCTTTGGGTACGGAACCGTAAAAAACCGTATTCGATATTCAATTTGCTCCATAGTCGCACGTTTATTCCGAAATAATTCATTTGAAAGGCAATATTTTAAAAACAAACGAAGGTTTTGGCTTGGACATTTGACTAATTTTTTTCTAAAGAGTTCTGTAACATCTTATCTCCTTCTGCTTCATTCCGCGAATTTTTGAACCCCCCCCCCCCCCCCCCCCCCCTCGTACTTAGAATACAGTAAGGTACGAGTATATGTCAGGCTTGATGAAATTTTCCAAATAATTTCGGTTTGTATGGGAGGTACTTTACGCCGACTTTTCCTGAAATAATTAGGTACCCAGTGTAGTAGGCCTTATAAAGTCATAGTTATTCACAAAGTTTTATTAAAATCATAAGAGCCATTTTTGAGAAATAGTTACAAACTACCTGGATTTAAAAGAGAGGTATCTCATTTCGAATTTTTCTTGGAATAACAAACTACTGCGTGCTGTAGGTCATGTATTTAAAGTTTTGTAAAAAAATAATTAGTGATTTAAAAAAAATCAAGATAGGAGAAATTTGAAAAAAAAACGGCTAAGGATAAAAATAATATTGCCCTAACCCAAATCCGTCTAGTAGTTTGGGAACTAAAGCACCGTACGGACGTACACACACACACACATTTTTTTGTTTTGTTTTTTAGACAAAGTGTAAGACAATCGATCCCCATCAAAATCAAGCCTCGAATTTTTTGCCATCACAATACCTTCTTCACTCCCTACGTCGCGTCGCTCAAAAGTAATAAATAACAATAAACACTTACATTTTCTTCTAACATATTCCTTTGATTGGCGCTCCACGACGGGTTAGGGTTGTACACATCCGTTGTGGCCGAGCCAAAATCACATAGCTTTATTGTACCTGAAATCACATAGCTTTATTGTACCTGAAATCTTTTTTTTAGAGATGAAACGGATAGTGGTTTGGCCGGATACCGGATATCCGGTCAACTATCAGGCCGGATATCCGGCCGCCGGATATCCGGACGAACATTGCCGTTTGGTGCATCACAAGAAGCGAGCTTGTGTAGGTGGTTCACAAACGATCGGGCGGACTCGGTCGAATTCGGGTGTTTTTGTACAGCGAAAGACTGTTTTCTGAAGCTGGCCTTGTTTATGAAAACAATCGGGGAGAAATTAGTGGAGAGAAATTAGTATTCATTCACCACAATTTGCCCTTAGTGCAGTACGAGTACTAATTCATTAAATTAATTTTCTAAGTTGTCAAATGAAAATTCTCTGCTAGTTTTTGTAAAGTATTAAATAAGTATAAATGAAGTACTTGCCTAAATTTAATATTGCGTATTTATTAATATCCGGTATCCGGCCGAACCGGATAGTGTCCTGTTATCCGGTATCAGGCCGGATAGGCCGGATACCGGATAGTAACCGGATATTCGTTTCATCTCTACTTTTTTTTTATTCATAATTGGTAAGCCCTTGGCATCATTTCACCTGATGGTAAGTGATGATGATGCCGAAGATGAAAGCGGGCTTATCAAGATTCCCCAACGCAATGGAGAACTGGCTATCTTATCTTCAAGCCGGAACACATCAATGTTACTAACACTGATGATTGGCGGCAAGGCTTCGATAAGATGGTGGTAGCTAGCCAGGCGGGCTTAGAAAATGCCCTACCACCAACCAAACCGAGTCTTACAATTGACCCCGCCGGGAATCAAACCCGCGACCTCCTGTGTAAAGCAACTGAACTTTGCCTCTGAGCTGCGGAGGCGGTTAAATCAGTTACATTTAGAGTACCTACTTGGCTGCTATCAAAATATAGAATATTATTTTTCCGAGATCCTAGTGAATACAGTGAACTTGTTTACTAAAGATATAACTCGAGTTTTCAGTTTTTTCTTGAAGCTTCTTTATTCCGGTAAAGCATAAACCATTCTCTATTTATGTGAAGTAGTAAAATTAATCTATTGTTAAAAAAAATTGAAATGTTACCTTCATTTGATATAAGAAAATTTTCTAATTTGAGATCACGATGCGCTATAGGAGGTACTTGTGCGTGCATGTGCTGCACCGCACGGCACGTCTGGTAGAACACCCTCAGGATCGTCGACAGAGGGAAGGCCTGCCCTCTGTTTTGCAGCGCCTCCATTAAACTCCCTCCACTGCAGAGATCCGTAAGCAACAAATATTCTCCCATCCCATGGGCAGTCTTCGACTTATCAATAAACGATGCAGCTATATACTTAATTATATTCGGGTGACCCGATAACTTTTTTAAAATGCTAATCTCTTGGATAATATTCTTGTTGGCTTGCTCGTCTGCCGCCATCAGCCTCTTTAAGGCGTATTCCGTGCCTGAAGCGACATCTTGAGCGACAAACACAAAAGCAAAACCACCTGAAATATTTTTTAAAATAAGTTAATACTTTGTTAACCGATGGACCGATGACATGGTAAAGATTGCGGAAAGCCGCTGGATGCGGGCAGCGCAGAACCGGTCGTCGTTGAAATCCTTGGGGGAGGCCTTTGTCCAGCAGTGGGCATTCTTCGGCTGATATGATCATGATGACTCTGCTAAGGGACCAGATTCCTAGCACGCTCCATACAACTACTTATGTAAGCTGCTGGCTCATCGACCCAAAGTGTGTCCTAGTCTAGCCATACGAGAGCAGTTTGACAACTCAATGACTTGAAGGTTAAATAAACTTTTTTTTTTTTTTTTGTCTCATATTTGGAAACTAACTACGAAGCGCATGTCGTTCTTTTTTCAAATTTGGTGCGAAAACAAGCTTTTTAGAAACAAAAAAGTTAGGCGACTTCTAAGTATTCTTTGAAAATGGAGAAAAGCGAGTTTCGAGTGCTAATTAAATACTATTTTTTACGTGGTAAAACAATTAAGCAGACCGAAGACAAATTGAAAAAGTATTATGGAGATTCTGCGCCTTCTCATGGGATGGTACATAAGTGGTTCGCTGAATTTCGTTGTGGACGTACTACTACTAATGACGCGGAGCGCCCAGGAAGGCCGATTGAGGTCACTACGGAGGGCATGGTTAATAAAATACATGATATTGTTTTGGCAGACCGTCGAGTGAAGATACGCGAAATAAGTGATGCTGTGCACATCTCGACTGAACGAGTTTTTTATATTTTGCATGATATTCTGGGCATGAAAAAGCTTTTTGCAAGATGGGTGCCGCGTTTACTAACTGTCGACCAGAAACGAAATCGTGTAACAGCTTCTGAGGAATGCCTAGCCATGTTTAATCGCAATCAGAGTGAGTTTATGCGTCGGTACATAACAGTTGACGAAACGTGGGTCCATCATTATACACCAGAGACTAAGCAACAGTCGAAGCAATGGACTTCTACCGGGAAACGTGCCCCAAAGAAGGCAAAAACTGTTTGCTCGGCTGGTAAAGTGATGGCCACAGTCTTTTGGGACAGCCAAGGGGTTATTTACATCGATTTTTTGGATAAAGACAAGACAATAATGCTGCATTGTTAGATAGATTCAATGAAAAGTTGATCAAGAAACGACCGCATCTAGCAAAGAAAAAAAATCTATTTCATCAGGATAATGCACCGGCCCACTCGTCTGCAATCGCGACATCAAAAATTGTCGAATTAGGATACGAATTATTGCCACACCCTCCGTATTCGCCAGATTTAGCCCCCTGTGACTTTTTCTTCTTCCCAAACATGAAGAAATGGCTTGGTGGGCAAAGATTTTCGTCAAACGAAGAGGTGGTAGCCGAAACTGAGGCCTATTTTTCAGGGTTTGACAAAAAATATTTTTTTGATGGGTGTAAGAGGTTGGAAAATCGCTGGACTAAGTGCGTAGAGTTGAAAGGAGATTATGTAGAGAAATAAAAATATATATATGTAAGAGTGTTTCTTCTTTCCAAAGTCATGGACTTATCAAACCGCCCTCGTACTAACATAGTTTGATCATATTTGAATATTAATCAAAGTTATTGAAATTATGTAAAAACTTTTTAGAATCTAATATCTGTGTCAGTGGTTTGTCAGATTGCCGAATTTCACTGAATTCTATCATTTGTTTACAGAAACCTGACATTATATTATATTTAAAAAAATTCAATAAGTGATTGGTTAATATTTAATTATAAACCAAACTATGTTTGTATGGAGCATGCTAGGGATACACTGCTCATCCACATGCCTTTAATGCTACATACACATATATGGTAAAAACGAGACAGAACAAGCTGCAAGCAGAGGTTCCACCACTTTGGTTTGAAATTCTGCCTGTCCGCACAAGGTATTATGCTTTCTCATTTATTATGCAGACAGTGATGGAGTGGAACTCAGTGCCTGCTTTTTTGTTTCCAGACATCTTCAATGCGAGAGTGAATAGGCATTATTGGAGTTTGCATGTACCAACCTCGACAATATCTCACTCCCATCAGGTAAGATGAAGTCAAACACACTTTTAATAAAACAATTCTATTTCTAATATATAAAAATGAATCGCAAAATGTGTTGGTAAGCGCATAACTCGAGAACGGCTGGACCGATTTCGCTAATTCTTTTTTTGTCGAGTTTGTTATTGTCAGGAGAAGGTTCTTATGTAGGGTAGGGTAGGGTAGTGTAGGGTAGGGTAGGGTAGTGTAGTGTAGGGTAGTGTTGGATAGTGTAGGGTAGTGTAGTGTAGTGTATGTAGGGTAGGGTAGTGTAGGGTAGTGTAGGGTAGGGTAGTGTAGTGTAGGGTAGAGTAGTGGGGTAGAGTAGTGTAGGGTAGGGTAGTGTAGGGTAGGGTAGTGTAGTGTAGGGTAGGGTAGTGTAGTGTAGTGTAGTGTAGGGTAGGGTAGGGTAGGGCAGTGTAATGTAATGTAAGGCGGTACGTAGTTCGCCGGGACAGCTAGTTTTAAATAAAACACTCACACTATTCAATTTCATGAAGCTACTAAATTAAAGTTAGGACTAGATTTTTTAAATAGTTATTTATTAGTTATAGTATAATAATAGTAATTTATTAATTACTAGCTTTTGCCCGCGGCTTCATGACTGTCTGTGAGCGAGCATGGACATGAGTTTTCTCTAGATCCCTTAGGAACTATATCGGGCTATTCTGATTAACCAATTCTATACAAAAATCACTCTAATCGTTGCTCCGTTGCAACGCCAACGTGCGCCAGCGTAGAAATGAGTTTTCCTAAGATCCCTCGGAAACTATGTCAGGATATTCTAATTAGTAAACTATGTCATTTCCCACCCCCATAACTATCTCTGTGCAAACAATCTCAACAATCCATTGTTCCATTGCAATGTTAAAGAAATTAATCAAAGAGTATTTTTTTAGTTCCCTCAGCAACTGCATCGGACTATGCTATTGTCATAGGATAAAAAGTAGCCTATTGCCTTCCCCGTGACACAGGCTACCTGCATGCCAAATTTCATCAAGATTGGTGAAGGTGTTGAAGCGTGAAAAGATAACAAACAAACATATTTTCACATTTATAATATTAGTAAGGATTTGTAAATAAAAAATAATGCCTATTCATCCCTCTGGATCATTTTCGTATTTATATTTTCATTAATATTTCCTGAAGGATTATAATATTAAGTGTTAAAATTCAGTGGAAAAATCGGGGAGAAGTAAAGAGTATTGTATATCCAACTAATTTATGCAAAAATAATAAGAAATCTTCATGGTTTTCGTTTATTAGTCTGAGGCATCGCCAGTCTCACCACGCAGGTGCTTCCACCCGAGCGCTCATGCAGCGCGCGCGAGGCGCACAGCACGTTGCCTTTGAGTATGTCGGAGCTCAAATCAAATCAAAAATATTTATTTTAAATAGGTGTTTACACACACTTCTAAATAATCAAAAAATAGCTCATTATAAACTTATTATTATAATTTTTAACAACCCGAGGCTGCCTTTAATGGTATTTAGAAACTTTAGAAAGGCAAATGACGCAGATCTATTATTGTTTTAGCATAAGATTAAAGATCATTCCAAAGCACCACGACGATAAAACATCCTGTATTGCCTTCTAGGAGAACCAAAGTAACCGACATAGCTCACAGAATTGCTAAAAGTTAAGTGGCAGTGGGCGGGACACATAGCTCATAAAACAGATGGACATAGGGACACTAAAGTTCTCAAGTGGGGGAAGGCTTTGTCCAGCAACAGTCATCTTTCCTTTGATATGATGATGATGACTACAACATAAAAACATCCTTATGGGAACTGTGTGTGAGCACAATAGGGAGAAATCCCCGCCAGGCGAGTTGGTGTGCCTGGGGTCTGGCCGTGGACCAACTGTGTATGGTTGGTGCTAGTATATATGCTTATGAGCAAAGAAATGTTCACAGTGCAATGTAGATGCTTTGTAAACGACCTTCTTGCGATGATGGTGCCATCTATCGAGGTGAGGATGCAACTCTCCTTATAGTTTGATTGATGGTTCAGTCTTGAGCTGTGGCAACGGAGTTGTTAGTGGCGGGTACTGCAGATGTCGCCACATCTTGTTGGTCGCCCCAGAACTGCTAAAATTATGAAGTGCAAAATGTCCTGAACGCCCACCAAAGAGCAGATTGACACGAAGTGGTACAGAACAGAGGAAAGTGGCGTGATTTGGTGTCTGAGGCCAAGATCCTATTTGGGTTGCTCGTAAGTGAGTATATTAAAAAACTAGCAAAGGTTCCTGGATAACAAGATTCCAAAAAAGAATGTCAAATAAATGTATTTCATACGCTTTAAGAACAAAATAATATCAAGCAACAATTAAATAACTAGCACTAAAAGCGAAGTCACTAGTATCTCATCTGTGCTAAAAGTACCAGGAAATTAGATCACAATGAACAGCAGTTTATTGGCAACTACTGATGATTGTACAATCTGAGAAAATTGTCATAATAAGATCTCTACACAGCATCAAAATTACACCTAATGTACTTAGCACAAAGGTATGATGTTTAGAGGCCAGCACAACAAGCTAGACAGTCATAGTGTGATTCTGATCCATAGGCATACGGCATAAGAATGGTACATATACCGAAGTGTCTAGCTTGATGTGCTGGCCTCTGTACATAACTGATCTCATACTATTTTTATCAACTTATAAGGGGATTCAATCATGCAGGTTAACTGGCCTGAAGAAAGGTCATTATCTGGATGGCTTTCAATGTTAGTGGAATTTTTTACAATGTTTATGTGCTTCACAAGGCACATTTTTTTTATATTGCACTCCAACCCTAGATGGCAATTGTTATGCCATTGCCGTGTCAGATGCCTTGTAAGTGTCTTGAAAAACTTCTGACAGTCAGGGTTGCCAGTAGTCCTAAAACCTCCACTAACCTGGGTGTGGCCATAGTGTGTGGCCTAACCTTCCAGAGTTTGTGAACAGACCTCTGCCCCTGCAGTGTTGATTATGGATTTACTGATGGTTCCATCAACTGTGTGAAACCAGTGAGTTTTGACAACTGATTCCATGATTTTGTATTTTATTATATGAACTGAAAATGTCTACTGCCTGACAAAGGCCTCCCCCAAGGATTTTCACGATGACCGGTTCTGCGCCGCCTGCATCTTGCGGCTTACTGCGACCTTAACCAGGTCGTCGGTCACCATGTGGGAGGCCTGCCTATGCTACGTCTTCACATACATGGTCGCCACTCAAGAACTTTACTGACCCAATGGCCATCTGTTCAACGAGCTATGTACCCTGCCCACTGCAACTTCAGTTTAGCAATTCTTTGAGCTATGTTGGTTACTTTGGTTCTTCTATGGATCTCCTCATTTCTGATTCGATCGCGTAGGGAAATTCCGAGCATAGCATTGCCCTCCGTATTTATAGAGGAAAGTTTAGCAAATCTAGAAAATTTCTGTACTCTACACCTCTACACATTTTCCTTGCTACACTGCACTGCAACATGTACTGTCTTATTTGAATTTGCCAACTATGATACATCAAAGTACCAACATGTACGAGAAAAATATAGAAAGAGTTCTATATTTTTCTCTACCCTTTAACCCTTCAGTCACTTGGAAGTAGATATTAATGTGCCTCAGCAATATGTATTATGGTAAAGACTGTCTAGTAAATACTTACATAAAATCAGTGGTCATACAATTTGTAAAACATAACGTGTATCGACGTCATAGAAAGGTTTACTTAGATCGTCAAATGTACACCCGTCCGCCCCCATTCAACACTTTTCGTGAGGAGACAAAGATTGATGTTCCTACGTGTACATTACCTCGTCTCCGTGTTCCTTGGAATGGATTGAATCCTAAAATCCTAAGCAATGGTTTCTAAGGACTTACCTTCTGCTATCACCTTTTTGACTCTCAATTTCATGTTACCAATTTCGACAAATTGACCAACGAAATCATTATCACTACCACCGTTGGCGCCTCCTGAGCTGAAGTAGCCCATGGCTGATTTAAAAACGCTCATTTTGTTCAATTTTTTCTAATAATTGTAGCACAAATTACCACTTTGTACATTTACAACACGCACCCCCTGCCTGGGTCCATTTTACAATGAATCCACAGATCACAGCATACACATCACGGCAGTCAGTTCAGTCTAGGTCACAGATGTCTAGGTTCAGTCGTGGTTCAGTCCACGTTCAGTCAGAGTCAGTTAGTCAGTCGTCTCTTTGTCAGGAGTACGTTTTTTTTACATCGTTCAAAAATCTTTCTAAGTTGTGCGACAGAAAAAACGTAATAAAAATTCCTAAGGTGTTATCTCTTTTTAGTACATTTTTTGACCTTATTATAACGAAAAAAACGAAGCAATGAACAACAGTGATACCAGTTATTATTTTTATTTTCCGCTACGCAAATAAAAAAAAAACTTAAATGGGTGAACCATTTTATTTTATTTTAATTATTGAAAAAATAAAATATTGTTATTTTTCACTCATATATGGTTTTATAGTGGTTCAATTTAATTTGATTTTAGTACATTTTATTCCATAATTATAAAATTAATGTTGCCTTTCAAACGAATAATTAGTTTCCCGCCACACAATTTTTCTTATTTTCCACCCCCTTCACCCATTACCACCCCTAAAATCGCCGGTCCATAAAGTACACTTAAGCCTCGAGTTTGACAACACTATTTTGGCAATGGCTATTTTCATTTCCTTAGATTTTATCCGGACGTCAGCCTGTACGAGATTAGATTGGCTCTCAAACAGCTCAAGAACAACAAGGCACCGGGTGATGATGGAATTACGGCTGAACTTCTGAAAGCAGGTGGATCACCTGTACTAAAAGCTATTCAGAAGATATTTAATTCCGTTATACTCGAGGGACAAACTCCTATGGCATGGCACAGAAGTGTGGTCGTGCTTTTCTCCAAAAAGGGCGACAACACCCTGCCAAAGAACTACAGACCCATCTCACTTCTGAGCCATGTCTATAAGCTGTTTTCGAGAGTCATTACGAATCGTCTCGCACGCAGGTTTGACGACTTCCAACCTCCCGAACAAGCCGGTTTCCGAAAAGGCTTTAGTACCATAGACCACATACATACGCTGCGGCAGATTATACAGAAGACCGAAGAGTACAATCAGCCACTATGCTTGGCGTTTGTAGACTATGAGAAGGTGATTCAGTCGAAACCTGGGCTGTGCTACAGTCTCCGGTGCCAAATTGACCATCGATACATCGAGGTGTTGAAGTGTCTGTATGAAAACACCACCATGTCGGTTCGCCTCCAGGATCAGAACTCGAAACCTATCCAGTTGCAGCGAGGGGTGAGACAGGGAGACGTTATATTTCCGAAACTGTTCACCGCCGCCCTGGAAGATGTTTTTAAGCTTCTGGACTGGGGTGGACTCGGCATCAATATCAACGGCGAGTACATAACCCACCTCATATTCGCTGAAGATATCGTGGTCATGGCTGAGACTATGGAAGACCTAAGCACAATGCTTGATGGCCTCAGTAACGTCTCTCAACAAGTGGGTCTTAAAATGAACATGGACAAGATGAAAATAATGTTAAAAGTCCGTGTCGCACCCACCCCTCTAAAGGATGGAGACTACACTGGAAGTTGTTAACGAATATGTATACCTGGGACAAACAGTCCAGCTAGGTAGGTCCAACTTCAAGAAATAGATCAATCGACGAATCCAACTCGGCTGGGCAGCGTTCGGGAAGCTTCGAAATATCTTCACGTCCCAAATACCGCAGTGTCTCAAGACTAAAGTCTTTGACCAGTGTGTGTTGCCAGTGATGACTTACGGAACTGAGACATGATCGCTTACTATGGGCCTCATAAGAAGGCTCAAGGTCACCCAAAGGGCAATGGAGCGTGCTACGCTCGGAGTGTCTCTGCGATCGAATCAGAAACGAGGAGATCCGCAGGAGAACTAAAGTAACCGACATAGCTCACAGAATCGCTAAACTGAAGTGGCAGTGGGCAGGGCACATAGCTCGTAGAACAGATGGCTGATGGGGCAGTAAAGTTCTCGAGTGGCGACCGCGCACCGGAAAACTTAGCGTAGGCAGGCCTCCCACGCGGTGGACCGACGACCTGGTGAATATCGTGGGAAGCCGATGGATGCGGGCAGCGCATGACCGGTCGTCGTGGAAATCCTTGGGGGAGGCCTTTGTCCAGCAGTGGACGATTTTCGGCTGATATGATGATATTTTACATCTTCGTGATAGGTACATAGTATTTATTATGGATGTCTATGGGCACATCACTAGGTACGGTGTACGTCAAACTAGCATAAGTCAAAACAGCATTCTCTCGATAGCTGTACTATAGTAAAGATTTGGTTTTGCAGTTTTTCCTTTTATGCCGGCAACACTGAACTGAAGAGAAAAATAATATAAAGTTTGTGGAGCGGGATTTGTGGCAGACGCATTCGTAGTTTTATTTTGTTGTTTTTTCATTGTTTTCTGCTAGGATTTTGTTCAAGAAGTGGTGAATTTTGGAGAAAATCGTCTAGTGCACGTGAGCAATGTGGAGAACAAGAAAATAAAACAAAAGAGGACGTGAGAACCCAACTTGCTCTGGGTGCAGTTTTATAGACGCCCTACAGCAACTGGGTGTTGAAGCTCAGAATGTAGCTGCTGCAAATGCTGTCAAGAACTTCAGAGAAGATTTGTAATGCACCGGCACTAGCATTACAAATCAAAAAACCAAAGGAAGCTGACCTGGCTGTATGGTCTTAGTCACCTTTGCCTTCTCCGCGCTTTTGAAAGCCGGAGAGAAGAAACCAAAAAAAAAATTTTGTGATGTTTGTGTGGACTGTGGAGTGGAGTGAGAGAAGTCGAGGTGGAATTTAGAAAAAAATATATTTATTTATTTTATATTGTTTGAGTTTCAAACAGTTCAAAATTTTAAGAATTATTAAAGTTCATGTTCACATAATTGTGCCGTAAAACTGCAATGGGCTTTGAAATCAAAAGGTTTCAAGGTGACGTCGATGAGGAACTTATTTGTCCTATTTGTTCAGGAGTACTCGAGGACCCATTACAGGTTCGTGACCTCAATCACAATAAAAACAATACTTTATGTATATTGTTTTCTCATCATAATCCAGCTGTATCTTGTTGCTTTTAGAACAACTAGATTTAACTGAATTTTTATGCAGTCTGCAGTCCGAGTGATTTTACAATTTCAAAAGGTCAGATTAAATAGGTACCCTTTATTTTTTTTTCATGCAGAAGTCGCCTACCGCTCCCTTACCTTTATCATGATCTTCCTTTATAGTCAGTGGATTTGGTATTTCTCAATGACTATTAGTTCTTTTCTAAATTGAATTGTTAACTTGTTAGTTTGGTAACAGGCTCCTACATGCGAGCATGCGTTCTGCCGGGCATGCATCACAGAGTGGATTAGCCGGCAGCCGACATGCCCCGTGGACCGGCAGGCAGTCACGTCCAGTCAGCTGAGACCAGTCCCCCGAATACTGCGAAACCTACTCTCCAGGTATGCTCTGATATACAAAATTCAAGTGCACAGGTATTAGTTCTAGTTATACTTTGCTGAACATTGCCTAGAAATATTTTAAGATATTTTTTATAAAACATGGTTTTGTGAAAAGCTAAGTATGGGGTAGGAACTTTCAAGATCTCAAATCTTATATTGAAATTTAGTTTTAAGTTATTTTTGTACAAAGGCATAGACAATGACAATTTTATTTGTCTATTTTCATTGAAGAGTAGTACATATTTTATGAAATATTTAGAAGCCAGTTAGATTTTTTCATGTGTTTGTACAAATACATTTATAAGAACTAAGAGAGTAAATATTAGAGATGCAACGAATAGTGATTTGGCCCAATACTGAATATTTGGGGGTGCTCTCAGCCGAATACTGAATATTTGGTGGTGCTCTCAGCCGAATACTGAATATTTGGCGGTGGTCTCAGCCGAATACCGAATATTTACATATTAAAACAGGTTTTAATATGTGTTGGTGTGGTGCATGCGAGGTAACGGGGCGGGCAGTACTTGGTTCATTTGCCAGCAAGTCCTGTCCCAATATGCTATGTTTTATCTTATTGCAGATAAAAATTAAATCATATTGTCAAAATTGACTTCTCTTAATGCAAATATTTAGAAATTTTCATTGAAGATTTCAAGTCAGCTGTATGTTTGCTATGTTTGTATGTTTAATGCACCAGAAGACATAGCGTTGACCTTGACGTGGTAAAGGATCCCTGAAGAAGCCCTGGATGTGGGCAGCATAGGACTGGTCATTGTGGAAATCCTTGGAGGAGGCCTTTGTCCAGCAGTGGACGTCTTTTGGCTGATATGATGATGATGATTACTATGTAAAGTCATGATCTCATGTGGGGAAGAAAGAAGAAAAGCAAGTGTGTAACTCAATACTTAAAGCTTTTTTAACATTTTATTTATCTTTTATTAACATTTTATTGTTAATAAATATGTTAAAAATAAAAAAAAAGTTGAAAAATATATTTTTGTCAATTTTAAATATGTTCATATACGTCAAATAAATATGTTTTGTTTTAATTGCGTTTCTATTTCCTTTTATTAAATATTCAGTATTAGGCCGAGTAGTAGGTAGTATTTGGCTGAATACTAACTTTAAAAGTGGTTAAATAAGCCGAATACCGAATAGTTGCCGAATATTTGTTGCATCTTTAGTATGTATGGCACTTGCCCATTTGGAAAGCTTCTACTCTACACAGGTCCTAAGTAATTTTTATAGCTTTACAAAATACCATGTTTTTTATAAAAATCTTAGAATATCCGTGGACAATGTTGAGCAGTGTACTTACATTAAATAGTTTTTGTAAGGCAAGTAAGTTCTAACATGTCTCTAAATACTGCACCTACTTCCTGCAACCAGCTCTCCTTGTTCTGTTACTAGTTGTTATGTTACTCAGTGTTGCATTTGGTATTTATTTATTGATCACATTCTATCAATGTGTGAATAATGAATTTACTTTGGTTTTTCATATTCATTATTGTATTTGTATTTAGCAATTGGTATGTAGGTAATACATATAATTATTTATTTGTAATTTAAGTAGGTTTTTAGAGTTTCATTTCATTTCAAAATAGGGTTCCTATTTAGTTTTCCCATGTCTGTCTGTCTATCTGTCAGACAATTTAATTTAAAAGCAAAATTATCACTGCCATGTAGGCTTTCTTAGTTTAGAAGTAATAGTCGACTAACTTAAGATGTGCAAGTGGATTTGTAAAATGTTCATAGATTTTCATACAAAATGTTCTTTACCAAGTGCAAAAATAACTTAGTTTTTTAAAATGACTACGTAAATATGTAATATTTTATTTAATCTATCTAGTAAGTAATGAAAGTGTCTCTTTGTTTTTAGGGTTCTGTAGTCAACAAGGAATCCTTATAGTTTCACCATGCCCACCCATCTGCAGATTAACTCAGTGACTCTTAGTACGAGAAAACTGTAATTTGGCATGGGCATACATTTTAATCACGCCGACAAAGTGGTAAAAAAACCAATATATAGTAGAACATATTATGTAATTAACTAGCCGTCCGCTAGCGGCTACGCCCGCGTTGTTTTCGTTTTTCCCGTGGGAATAAGACGTTTTCCCGTGGTATACATATTCCCTAAGTCCTATTCCAGGACCTAACCTATATGTGTGCCAAGTTACATCCCGATCCTTCCAGTGGTTGAAGCGTTAAAGAATAACAAATATCCATACATAGAAACTTTCACATTTATAATATTAGCACACCCCAGACACTTCATACAAACGAGCGAGAAATGATATACAAATAAACAACTAACGTATCTATAGGCATGAATGTAGGTAGGGCTGAAGCACCGGCGCGCAGCGGCATTGGTCACGAAATGCTTGTTAGATATTTACTGCATGTAACAATCAACAGTGGCTACTTGGTAGGTAATTTACATGAATAAAATTGCTCTTCAAACATAGCTAAATAGGTACGCATGCAACTAACCCGCATCACCCGCTAGTAATAGTTCAATGATCCCCGCACGGTTAGCCCGTATTTCTGCGAAATGTTAAAAAAAAACACGTAAGCTTTGACGTGACATGGAGAGCATTGACCTCGAGGTACTGACCGTTGATAATCATTATCAAGGATAATGTGATAAACTTTAAAAATGAAGACGTAATCAAATCACGTAACCTTTGACGTGAACCCGGAGAGCATTGTCCTCGAGTTACCGACCGTAAAATGGACCGAGTCTTACAAAGTTGACACCGCCGGGAATCGAACCCGTGACCTCCTGGTGTGAAGCGAATGGACTACCCAGTACGCCACAGAGGCAGTTAAAAATGCGTGGTTAGTCCATTCGCTTCACACCAGGAGGTCGCGGGTTCGATTCCATCTTCGGCATCATCGTCACTTGCTATCAGGTGAGATGATGTCAAGGACTTATCAACTGTTATTAAAAAAAAGGATAAGGTGATAAACTTAAAAAAATACGTAAAGGTAGGTTACCTACAATAACAGTAAATATTTTTTGGAATGCGATAATTAAATCTTATACGATGGTACGGAATTCTACGTGTGCAGGTCAGACTCGCACTTGGCCGGTTTTATTTCTACACTAGAAAATCATCATATGATTTGTAATTTAATTCTTAAAAAATATTTAAGACACTTCACAAAAAAAAGCAAGGTTTATGCATTTTCTCCAGATACTAAGTGTGACAAAATACAAAATAATGAACTGGCTTTTTGTGTTGCTTTTTATCCAAAGGATATCTGTAAAAGCTTTGTTATATTGCCTTTATCACTATTTGAACTAAAACATCAGTAAAATGAAGAGTTTATTTGGATTTAATAATTCCCTAACGAAATCGCAGCAGTCGGGGCGCGGTAACGTAGCTTATCCTTTTCGTTCGATAATCAAACTGTAACCAATCGTGACGGGGGGGTGAATCTAAAGAGCGGCAGGGAGTGTCTCTTAGTACTAATATATATATATATATATATATATATATATATATATATACTTTGATATTAGTAGGATTTAAATGGAAAAGCGTCGGTGGCTCAACCGGTAACCACTCGGTCCATCTAACCAGAGGAACCGGGTTCAAATCTGGACGGCCAATGTACCAATGAGTTTTTCATAAAACTTACGTACATATACTTACCGATTGCTTTAACGGTGAAGGAAAACTTCGTGAGGAAACCTGCACACGCCTGCGAAGAAACTCGAAGGTTGTGTGTGAAGTCGACCAACCCGCACTGGGCCCGCGTGGTCGACTAAGGCCTAATCGCCCTGATTCAGGGTAGGCTCGAGCCCCTTGGTGGGGACGTATATGAGCTGATATAATAAAAGGAAAATTATCACTGCTAAGTAGACTTTCTTAGTTTAGGAGTAATATCCAACCAACTTAAAATGTGCAGTTGGATTTGTAAAAAGTTCATAGATTTTCCATACAAAATGTACTATTACTACTAACTGCAAGTGTTTTTTTTATATATGTTTATTTTTGAAAATACTATGGATGGAGCCCTACTTTGCTCGTGGTCTGACATTCACTTAGCCACTTTATAAGTAAAAAAAACCGGCCAAGTGCGAGACGGACTCGCGCAAAGTAGGGTTCCATAGTCTTTTCGAAAAATAAATTTATATTTTAAAAAGCAAAATTGTTTTTGCAGTTGGTAATAGAACATTTTGTTTGGATAATCAATGAACTTTTTACAAATTCAACTGCATAACTTAAGTTGGTCGACTATTACTCCTAAACTAAGAAAGCCTACTTATCCATGACAGTTTTTCTTTTAAATTAATTATGTTTCGTACTATTTTAAATTTCTTTCAGACGTCCAGCAATAGCAGTTTAGCTGGAAGCAAACAAAAATTAGCACTTTAAAGCTTAATATTTCGCAAACGGATCCCTGAGTCGAAAAATGGTTTTAGGAAACCCTCATTATTTTTGAAAGACCTATTCAACGATACTCCTACCGATAGCGCACGTCAACGATACTCCTACCGATAGCGCACGTCAACGATACTCCTACCGATAGCGCACGTCAACGATACTCCTACCGATAGCGCACGTCAACGATACTCCTACCGAAAGCGCACGTCAACGATACTCCTACCGATAGCGCACGTCAACGATACTCCTACCGATAGCGCACGTCAACGATACTCCTACCGATAGCGCACGTCAACGATACTCCTACCGATAGCGCACGTCAACGATACTCCTACCGATAGCGCACGTCAACGATACTCCTACCGATAGCGCACGTCAACGATACTCCTACCGATAGCGCACGTCAACGAAAAAAAATCACCCCCAATCATCAAAATTAATATGTATACCCATGCCATATTAATTACAGCTTCCTAGTACTAATAGTCTTTGAGCTAAGCTGCGGACAGACAGACGGACAGACATGGCGAAACTATAAGGGTTCCTTGTTAACAACGGAACCCCATCAAGGAAATATAGGTAATATAACTACAGAAAAAATAAGTAAGTACCTAATGACAAGTTTAATTTAAACTAGGTACCACCTGTCTTGTTGCTTTTTCTCCGAGCACTGGGTTGTCTGGTAGAAATCGCTTTGAGCGATAAGACTGCCTAAGTAGTATGTCTTTTACTTATAAACTTTGTAATTTTGTACATATCTTTGTCCCTCTTTGAAGTGTAATAAAGAGTACTTTCAATTTGATATAATTTACTTACTTTTTCTAAAAGAAAACATATTTTTTTATTCACAATTGGTAAGCCCTTGGCATCATCTTACCTGATGGTAAGTGACGATGATGCCGAAGATGGAAGCGGGCTTACCAAGATTCCCCAACGCAATGGAGATCTGGCTATCTTATCTTCAAGCCGGAACACATCAATGTTGTTAACACTGATGTTTTGGCGGCAAGACTTAGACAAGATGGTGGTAGCTAGCCAGGCGGGCTTAGAAAATGCCCTACCACCAACCAAACCGAGTCTTATAAGTTGACCCCACCGAGAATCGAACCCGCGACCTCCTGGTGTGAAGCGAATGGGCTAACCGTTACGAAGGCGGTTCACAACAATCTATGACAATATAAACTAATCTAAAGCAATGAGGTTTAAATGATGTAAAGTTTGTAATTCTATCCAATGATAGGTATCTACATGCTGATGTATCTTGTTTCAGATTAGCAACTAGCTGTGATAATGCTGCTCATGGCTGCAATGCAGTTTTAAAGCTGGACTCCTTAGCCTCGCACTTAGTAGAATGTAAGATAATGCATTCTTTTATAACAGCAAAAATTTCTAATTAGTTGGTGATTTAAAATTTTATTTTCTTTGCAGTATTTCTTTTGAAATACCAAAAAAAAATTAAGAGTGGTTCAGCTCAAGAAACTGAACAGTTTTCCCTCAAGGAATGTATACTTTTTAGGTTTCGGACTATAAGGGTAAAAACGGGACCCTATCACTAAGACTTCGCTATCCGTCTTATATTTCAGGTGTTTCAGAAGCCTATATTTTCTTATGAAATATTTTTGACGTGACAACGTCTAATAAATCGATGGACGCCGGCTGCACGTACGAAAAAGGTTGACTCAGTGACCCGTTACGCTCATTGTCCCGTTACGCTAATTGACTCGTCATAAAAGTATGCAATCATTTCATCAATGTTTTGTTATGACGTTTTCACGTTAATCTATTGTCCGTAAACCGACTTTACAGGCAACCAATTTTTTTTCTAATCATTGAAAATTTTATAACAAAAACAAACTGGGTGTACAAAATAATATAATTAATTATATAAATTTAATCAGGTGAATTCAATCCTAAAAGACCAATGGCCTGCGAAGCGGGCTGTGGCCTGGTGATACCGAAGGACGAGTTAGCGGAACACAACTGCGTAAGGGAGCTGCGGGCGCTCATCACCACGCAGCAGGACAAGCTGGCGGAGTACCAGCAGGAGTTGACGGAACAGAGGATCGTCATCAACGAACACAAGAGAGAACTGGCATTGCTCAAGGTAACTATTATCTTTCTGGCACACACTTTTATAGTCAGCGATAAGGACATGGTTTTGGTTAGTTTGTAACATATAGGCCTAAAATAACCCAAATCTAGAGTTTTTTCTTAAATTAAAAAGAAACCGGCCACCGCACCAATCGGCTCGCGTACTTGAAACATTAAGGCGCAATGGTACTAAAAATCTGTCTTTGTCTTTTTCTTTACGTGTAAAGAGGGAAGAAAATAACCACACTTTAGCACTTTTTAGATGTTTTCGTTTTTATTTTCATCATATTTATCTTAAATAAAAAATCCATTCGATGCCTTCAGTCACCTATGAACTTTATTTCAGTAAATAAATCATATTATCAAATTACTTATTTTAAGAATAAAACCGAAAAAAGACGATAAAATGGCTCGAAAAGAGGTAACTTTGCGAAATTACTTTATCGAGCCAACTTTATTAAATCGTGTTTCATATAGTCCCTCGTAACTATTCTCATTAATACCAGTATGTTTTCCTATAATTTAAATTTACTGTTAACTACTTCAAAAATGAATTCTAAAAACCTGTTTAAGCTGATTTTTAGGTACCACTCCTTAACGTTCTTACAGTTGTCGTCGAATCCGACTCACACTTGGCCAGTTAAGTAAGTAGGTACCTACTTTCGCCAAAATAATTAACTCACTGAACTATCAGATCAAAAATAAAAGGTAGATTTAGTGTTAGTGCTTTGAAAATGGGGTATAAAAAACTCTGTTCCAATCACGATGGATCAGAGTATTCCTAACGGTCACGCTTTGGCAGACTTACCGTCAACATGCCGTAACGTGCTGTGGCATGTCTCAAATGCACCTGTGTCAATTACAGTGAAGGATAGGATCTATCACGTGTAGGTCACCACTTAAGGTAAAGATGCATATGTATAAATAGAAAAAACTGGCCAAGTGAGTGTCAGAACCGCACACATAGGGTTCCGTACCATCATACTAGATGGCGCTAGTTTGTTCACGTTTAAAAGCCTTGGAGTATGGAGCCTTTCACTTTTTCAATTATTTTTTTATTTGTTGTTATAGCGGCAACAGAAATATATAATCTGAAAATTTCAACTGTCTAGCTATCACGGTTCATGAAATACAGCCTGGCGACAGGCGGACAGCGGAGTCTTAGTAATGTGGTCACAGATGAGAATATTAATACTCACGTATTTGGTCCCGTTTTTACCCTTTGGGTACGGAACCCTAACAAGCGTTACCCCACTTTTAGTTATGATTGTTGTATGAAACCAGAGACAATATCAAGAACTATAATTATCTTTGATGAAACTCAACATCTACATTTTTTCTGAAATTCATAAATTTTTAGGTATTGTACCCATAGACCATAGAACATTGCTCTACGAAAAGGCAAGTCGGATTTGAAACAAACTTAACTTTGCAGTAAAAAATAAAAACGTGCTAAAATGTTGTAATTGGTCGGTATCGCGGTCGATGCTCCAAACACAATAAGATATTTGTAATGGCAAAAAATCGATCATAAGTATCGACTAATCCTCTTACCAAAAGGATTAACAAAGACTGTGTGGTAGCACAGTTCTATCAAGTGTTGTACACTTTGCCAATAGACCAGTGATTATGTTACTATTTATATGATTTCACTTTCTTTTTAGAAATTGTGCAGTGTTGTGTTTTTTTTACCAATGAGCATTATAAAATATTCAAGGGGTTTATTTTAAGCAAGCTTCCAAGGGTAGGCTCTACCTCTGAAACGGAAGAAGAAACCCATGCTTTACAAAAAAACGCCCTGTATATAAAACACTAGTGGATGCCCGCAGCTTTGCCCGCGCAGATCTCGTTTTTTACCGTTCCAGTGGGAATTTCCCAACCTCCTTTCTTAGCGGATGCCCACGTCCTAATTGCTATCTGTGTTCCAAACTTCAACAAAATCCATTCAGTGGTTTCGGCTGTGCGTTGATTTACCAGTCAGTCACCTTTTCCTTTCATATAATAGGTCTTTTCCTATAAAATTGACGATTCAGTTTTTGAAGTTCAATGCCATTTTTATTGTTAAAAATGTTTTGTTTTTTATTATTGACCTTATGGTGACACTACTTATGGTCTTTTATTAGTAACTAGCTGTCCCGGCGAACTTCGTTCCACCTTACCCTACCCTACACTAACCTACCCTACCCTACATACACTACACTACCCTACCCTACACTAACCTACCCTACCCTACCCTACACTACACTACCCTACCCTAAAACCAATTATTTTTTGGCTGATATTTTTTTTATTGATGGATATCATATTTTATTATCCTATTCCGGACGAAGACAAATGCAAAAACACAAAAATCATAAAAATCGGTCCAGCCGTTCTTGAGTTATAAATGGTGTAACTAACACGACTTTTTTTATATATATAGACTAGTGGCATGTCTTTCATATTCCAATCCCCTAAGCTATGTACCATTGAATGGAACAAAGGAATTTTCTTAGTGGTCAGATGGGGCAATTTTTTATACTAGTTAATTTTAGTGAATTTTTCTGAAAGTGACGAAATCTTATGCGGTGTATTCCCAAATATGACATTAGTAACGAAGAAACTGCTGCGATAACTCTAGAGTTTTAAAATTAAAAATTTGTATTTTTTGCCTCAATAAAGGCGATTTTTTCAGGTGAAAAAACCCGACTTCATGGGGTTAAAGCCACCGTGCTCTCAAAAGATCTAAACAATAGACATATGTTTACCACCATTTAATTTCTAATAGTCTAATGTTATTTTGAGAATAAATTTTGTTTTAATAACTATTGTTCTTAATATTAATTTTCATCTTCAAACTTTTTTATACAATCGGCAATTTTATAGGTAAAGACATAATATACAGATTATTAAAAGTGTAAAGCTGTATTAAAGGCGTCTCGCTTCTATTGTCCCATCTATTACTCAATATTATATAGTACTAGATAGAGGCGATGTAGTTGCTATGCTTCTAAAGTCCATCAGACGACGAACCATTAGCTCTACGATCTCCATCAATGTGGACTGTGAACAATCGGTTATATGTAAGTACACAGACATAATATTGGCTGTCACAAAATTGATGTAACTAAAAAATGTGTTCATGCAGGAGTTTATGCGGGCGATGCGCGTGTCGAACCCCACGATGCGCGCGCTGGCCGACCAGATGGAGCGCGAGGAGGTGGTGCGCTGGGCCAACTCGTTGTCGCGCGCGCGCGTTACGCGCTGGGGCGGCATGATCTCCACGCCCGATGACGTGCTGCAAGTGAGTGTCAGTTACGTCACACAGCACCGCTGGGCTAACGCGCAGTTACGCTCAGGCAGCATGATCTTCACGCCCAACGATGTGCTGCAAGTGAGGGTCTCACGTCACACCTGACGGATCGACCTAGTGAAGGTCGCGGGAAGACGCTGGATGCGGCCAGCGCAGAACTCGTCATTATGAAAAATCTTTGGCAGAGGCCTTTGTATAGCAGTCGACGGCTTTGCATGATAAAGCATCAAGCCACCTTCTTTCTCTTATCGTGTGGCACAATTAACCTTGCTATCTAAGGGATAGACGACGACGGCGGTTACCTGGTGTTGCACTTAGCATCGCCCGCGGTCACGTGTAGGGCATTTAGATTTAAACCTACGGACGTGTGCAACGCGACCTTTATACATATCTGAAAACAGATGTGCAGGTTTCCTCATGATGGTTTCCTTCACCGTTAAAGTAATCGTAAATAAAGAACCGTTAAAAAAATACGTAAGTTTCGAAAAACTCATTGCTACATTGTCCGTCCGGATTCGAACCTGGGACCTCTGGTTAAGAGGACCGAGTCGTTACCGGTTGAGCCACCGACTCTACCAAGCTACCAGTACATAAATATGGTTTGAATTTGTCCACCGGAGTATCTGATGTAATTTCTCAAATAAAAATAATCATTTTCTTTTGTCCTTTTTAACAGTTTTGGGTTCGATTAACTGACGATGGCACTAGTTAGTATTTTCTAATGCCTGCTTAAATTTGGTTATCTTTCCAGATGATGATAAAAAGAAGTCTATCTGAATCGGGGTGTCCGCCGCACATACTTGACGACCTAATGGAGAATTGCCATGAGAGACGGTGGCCCCCAGGACTATCCTCACTCGAAACAAGACAAAATAATAGGAGGTACGTAATTATTCATTTTTTGGCTTCCATACCAGCTTCTATACGCCCCGAACGTACGTACTATTGGCCTTCGTCGACCACGCGGGCCCAATGCGGGTTGGTCGACTTCACACACCACCTTCGAGTTTCTTTGCAGGTGTGTGCAGGTTTCCTCGCGATGTTTTCCTTCACCGTTAAAGCGATCGGTGAGTACATGTACGTAAGTTTCGAAAAACTCATTGGTACATTGGCCGTCCGGATTTGAACCCGGCACCTCTGGTTACGAGGACCGAGTCGTTACCGGTTGAGCCACCTACGAACCAGGTAACTGTACGTAAGTTTCGAAAAACTCATTGGTACATTGGCCGTTCGGATTTGAACCCGGCACCTCTGGTTACGAGGACCGAGTCGTTACCGGTTGAGCCACCTACGAACCAGGTAACTGTACGTAAGTTTCGAAAAACTCATTGGTACATTGGCCGTCCGGATTTGAACCCGGCACCTCTGGTTACGAGGACCGAGTCGTTACCGGTTGAGCCACCTACGAACCAGGTAACAGGACCCTATTACTAATCCTACGCTGTCCGTTCGTCCGTCCGTCCAACTGTAAAAAGACTATAACTTTTGAATCCAAATAGGTAACCGGCTAAAACTTTTTACAGAATATATGTTATTATGTTGGATTTTCCGACGTCAATATGAAACGAGGGCCTAGTGCGAGTCGGACTGGCGGACTGGCGGGCCGAGGGTTCCCTGCCAGCCTGCCACCACGCCTTACCACATTTTTTTTTCATTTGCTGTTATAGTTTAGGATAAGTACTACGATACTATAACAACATGAAGTTGTTTCTTGTATCCCTTATTTTTTTACTTTTTATTATGTTTATTTGTTAGTATATTTAACCTTAGTCTTTGAAAGTTTAGCTGGCTACCTAATCACGGTTTAAAAGATATTTTTTTTGAAATTCTAACTGTAACAGGCTTATACAATTGAAAGTAGTTTGTGTGGTGGGCGAGCCACAAGCGGCTCGCGGGCGTCGAAATGAGTTTTCTCCAGATCCCTCGGGAACTATTGTTAACATTATTATTATTTTTTAAATTTAGAAAGTTCCTAACTATCATGACAGAGTTAATGTCTACGCATGTAAGTATTTACAAACAAACTAAGTTCGGATAAGAACGTATAGTAGAAATAAATATGGGCAAGCAAATAGAACACCACACTATTTCGGGCTTTGATAATTATTAGTAGTCTGTGCCGCTTTCCACCTCCTCAACTATCTCAGTGCAAAATATCACTCCACACGCTCAACTGTCTCTGTGCAAAATATCACGTCTATCCGTTGCTCTTTTGCATACGACAGGCGCTGGCATGCAAATGAGTTTTCTCCAAATCCCTCGGGTACTATGTCAAGCTATGCTAATTAGTAGTCTGTGTCACTTTCTACCCCCTCAACTATCCCTGTGCAAAATGTCACATAAGTCCTTCGCTTCATTGCGACGTGAAAAATGTTAACAAAAAGAGAGAGAGTTAACAAACAGCAACCCCACGGGAACTACCTACTAGAAAAATCGGTATAAAAGATAGCTTATGTCCTTCTGCTACATAGTCATTTGTGGGGCAGTGCATAAGATTCTGCAACAACATTCAAGACTCATGTCAAAAAACGCCTGTGCTCTGAGGATATTATAGAATAATAGATTATGTTTATGACAATCTTCTATATATTAAAAGAATGATGACATCTAATGTTGTTATTTTTTTTAATGAAACGTATTGAAGCACAGTTTTGTCATCAAGCATTGGGAATTACCTAACTTTCACCCTTCTCAACATATTAAACAAATTTGTGGATATATGAGACCGTCCGGTCGCGGTCGTTCTATCCAACTGGTTTGCCCTTTTTTTAAAATGAAAGGTATCTAACTCTTGCCGCCATTGATGTGTTCCGGCTTGAAGATAAGATAGCCAGTTCCCCATTGCGTTGGGAAATTTTGGTAAGCCCGCTTCCATCTTCGGCATCATCGCCACTTACTATAAGGTGAGATGATGCTAAGGGCTTACCAATTGTAAATAATAATAAAAAAAGAGTAACTAACATAGCTCATGGAATCGCTAAACTCAAGTGGCAGTAGGCGGGGCACATAGCTCGTAAAACGGATTTGAGGCAGCATAGTTGTCGAATGGTAACGGAGCGCCGAAAGACGTATCTAAGGGCTTACCAATTATGATAAAAAAAACTATGCATTGATTTGTCATCAAGCATTAAAAATTACCTCACGTTCCCCCTTCTCAAATAAAAAAAAGGAAGGTTATAGAGTGCCACTAGCGGTTACGTATTACGATCGGTTACGATGCCGTAAGCTTACGGCACACTAGTACATAATTTTAAATAGCCGTAAGTGGTAACATAGTGCAGTCAGTTACAGTGCCGTAAGCTTGCGGCTTACTAGCCGCGCTCAGTTCGACTTCGTCATTTTCTTAAACTTGTCTTTTTTCTAAATTGTCACTTTTCTAACTCGTCACCTTTTTAACTGGTCTCGTTTTCAAATTTGACACTTTACTAACTCGTCACCTTTTTAACTCGCCTTTTTCTGCTATCCATGGGGGGGAGCCTCGCTTCGCGAGGCTCTTTGGCTGTATGATCAATCAAACCTGACCGAACCTAATATCGCTCGCTTTGCTCGCTCATTTACAGATTTTAAGATAAAACTTAGTAAAAAAACTGTTAATGAGCGAGCGAAGCGAGCGATATTAGGTTCGGTCAGGTTTGATTGATCATACAAAGAGCCTCGTTCGCGAAGCGAGGCTTCCCCCGATGGTCAGCAGAATGCTTCGCAGAAGAAGAAATCATCAATAAAGAATATGGTTATCCGCGAACACACATAAAAAAATATACGGTCGAATTGAGAAACCTCCTCCTTTTTTGAAGTCGTTTAATAACAAATGACAGTGCTATGCAATACAAACTTTACGGCTCTTTAAACGGTCGCGTTATTAAGCCATGCATACTCCTTACGGCAGATTAGACGGTGTCACTATTATGCCGTAAAACTTACGGTTCCAGAACCGAGTGCGATACAATGCCGCTTGCGGCCCTGTATACACTTCCTAACATATGAAATCTATTTCGAGTCCGTCCGGCCGTTCTATTCAACCGATTTGACATTTGAAAGGCATTGATGCACAAATCACTTAACATTCGCCCTTCTCAACATATAAAAAAAAATGAAATCTAATATGAGTCCGTCCGGCCGTCCTATTCAACGGAGTTGCCATTTTTTTAACATGCCAGGTATACTTAGCTTCACCTGTATGTATGTATGTTTGTAACCGACTCCTTTGCACTCGATTTTGACCCACTTCCAATGGACAGGTTTTATACAAACTGTACATTTATCAAGAATCAGTGACAATACAATAGTTTCGCAAGTTTATCTCATTATCCTGAACTAAAAACTGAAAAGTAAATATGGTTTAAAAAACTAAAAAAACACGCTTTTAATCACATCAAACTAAAAAGTAAAAAAATATTCTTAATATACGCTGAAAACAATAATGAACAAAAATACTTACGCTTTATACGCTTTTTTCACAATAATAGTGTAGTTTCGTCGCATGACGAACAAGTTTGTGTGCTCTTTGTCCGGGTAATTCATATCTATATGTATGTATTCAAACGTACATAAGAATGTAAGATTACTGTTGGGGCAGTAAAGTTATCGAGTGGCGACCGCGTAGAAGACGTAGCGTAAGAAAGCTTTCCACTCGGTGGAATGACGACCTTGTGAAGGTCACGGGAAGCTAATGAATGCGGGCGGCGCAGTACCAGCCGTTGTGGAAATCGTTGGGAGAGGTCTTTGTCCAGCCGTGGACGTCTTTCGGCTGATCTGATGATGATGAAGTATGCATATCAGTCTCTGGTTACCATAGTACAGGAAACCCTAGTTTGGGGCCAAATGACCGTGTGGGATTTGTCCCTGAATATATGTATCCCGACATGGTCAGATCAGATATGTTTATTCACCTGGTCAAATGAGATATATTTAATACTAGCTTTTGCCCGCGGCTTCGCCCACGTGGACATATCTTTTATGACTCTTTTTGAGGGTGAGTGGTGCGCGAGCCGCAATCAGCTCGCAAGCGTGGACATGAGTTTTCACCAGGTACCTCAGGAACTGTATCGGGCTATTCGGATTAACAGTCTTTGTCACTTCCCACCCCCTCAACAAATTCTATACAAAAAATCACTTTAATCCGTTGCTCCGTTGCGACGCCACCGACGTGCGCGAGCGTAGAAAACAGTTGTCCCTAGATCCCTCGGGAACTATGTCAGGATATACTTATTAGTAAATTATATCATTTTCCACCTCATCTCTGTGCTAAAAATCACACCAATCCATTTTTTCGTTACGATTTTAAATAAAACGAACAAAGAGTATTGTTTTAGTTTCCTCAGGAACTGTATCGGACTATGATAATTTCCACAGATAAAAGGTTGACTATTTCATTCCCAGTGATACAGGCTACCTGCATGCCAAATTTCATCAAGATTGGTAGAGGTGTTGAAAGTGTGAATAGGTAACAAACAAACAAACACATTTTCACATTTATAATATAAAGTAAGGATTTCTAAATCTTAAATAAAATATAGAGCGTCGGTGGCAAAATGGTTAGGGCCACTACCTCCTGTCCGGAAGGCCGTGGTTCGAATCCTGCCACTTACCAATATCTATACGAATATCGATTTCATACTGGTATGTACGTTTATCCGACGCTCTTACGGTGAGAAAAACATCGTGAGGAAACCTGCACACGCCTGCGAAGAAATTCGAAGCTTATGTGTGAAGTCAATCAACCCGCAATGGGCCCGCGTGATCGTCTAAGGCCAGATCGCCCTAACTCAGGGCAGGTCGAGCCCCTTGGTGGGGACGTATATAAACTGATCTGATGAAATATTATCAAAAAACTAATTCAAATCATTATAGGTATCAATCTAGTAATAAAATTTCCTAACAATATTAATATGGGCCAAATCCTCGAGTCGTATCAGCTCCAAAGGAGCCCAAGACGCACTTCTCGTTGCTGCGCTGGATGGCAATAGACAACCTTAGCAGCAGGTAGGACCTCACGTCACATCTCCTCTCTCGGCCTCTGAGGGTTCAGCAGCCGGTTGTCTCACAGACCAGCGGCACAAAGCAGTAATTTGCCTCCAAGAATAAGTACTTATTATGCTTCTTTCTCACCGCAAATTGAGCAGCAGTACCGTACGGGTGAGGAGTGAGGCAGAAAAAGTGGCTTCCCAAAGCAGACACGTTCCTCTCTGCCATAGCACCTGTTTAAACCCTCCGGCCTTTTGCCATCAGATCGACTAAAGCCCGGCCGGCGGCTGCATCAAAGATGGAATATTCCATCTGGCCGAGACCAGTGCCCTCCGAGTGAGGTCATTAAGGAATTGGTGACGTGGTAATCTTCACAAACACGACTGCAACTCAGTGAGTGATGGCCAATTGCCTCCACCGAGGACCCGCAAATACATTGATGAGGTTCACAGATATTGATATTGCAGGCGGAGAGCAACTGCCACACGCAAATAGTCGCCGTCAGAAGAGTTCCCATATCTGTGCCTTCTGTTAAAAGATGTTAAACTCGATTTATGTGTTTTTATTTTTTTACACGATTGGAATCTGTAAAAAAATACCTCTCTGTTCGTCTATGAAACACATCGCTACGTCCCATAGATCCAGAGTTTAAAGTAGCGTATGCTGAAAAATACATTAAAGAAATCCACTCAAAAGTATGAAATAATATTTTAATGTTTTAATACAACTTAAGCGCGTTTTATTATCCCTGCAGTGCCATCTATTGACATTCTGCAACTATGATTATAATGTTTGGTATGTGTAGCTAATATATAGAAAAAAGTACTCTTTTGTTATTATTGTATGTACCTATCGATAGATAATTTCCCACGGGACCTCTTTAGTTTTCCGGGATAAAGAATACCGACTATACAATGATGGTCAAAACACCCCATCCTAATGTAAAGGTTTCATATTGTTACGTTGAGTCATTCTAAAGATACAATTTTTTGCATTCCTGTAGGAACCCTAATTTTTTTGGGATTCACAATGTCCCAGTTTTAGTTCGCGATAAGGGTATCAACGTGTAAAATTTGATTAAAATAGGTCAAGCCACATTTGCGTGGTGAGCCACTCTATAAATGAATACTTTTGATTTTCCCACGGGAACTCTTGAATTTTCTGGGATAAAAAGTATCCTATATGTTAACCCGGGCTATAAGGAACCACCATACAAAATTTCATCAAAATCGGCCTGGTAGTTTTTGCGTGATGCGCGAACATACAGACAGACAGACAGACAGACAGACAAAAATTCCAAAAGTTGTTGTTTTGGCCTCTGTATCGTTAGTAATGTCCACCACAGTTATTATTTTCCAAAAATATTTCATGTACAGACACGGCCCCGTTACAGTTTTATTATATTATAGATTTATAGACCTGACCAACTAAGAAGGAATGTTCGTTTTATACATAATTATGTTTAAATACTTGGTGCTTTGTCGAATCAAATTTATATAATTTTTAATACCTACTAACTGGACAATACTGACTTTGCAAAGGATTTACGTAGCGTAGGCAGGCCTCCCACTCGCTGGACCAACGAACTGGTGAAGATCGCGGGAAGCCGCTGGATGCGGGCAGCGTGGGACCGGTCGTCGTAAAAATCCTTTGGGGAGGCCTTTGTCCAGCAGTGGACGTTTTTCGGCTGATCTGATGAGTGATTTTTATTATCCCGAACGCTGCCCAGCCGAGTTGGATTGGTCGATTGATCTCTTTCTTGAAATTGGACCTACCTAGCTGGACTGTTTGTCTCAGGTATACATATTCCTCAACAACTTCCAGTGTAGAGTAACAGATGAGGATAATAGTACTCACGTAGTAGAGTCTCCAACCTTTAGAGGGGTGGGTTGCGACACGGACATAACATTATTTTCGTGTTGTCCATGTTAATTTTAAGACCCACTTGTTGAGAGACTTTACTGAGGCCATCGAGCATTGTGCTTAGGTCTTCCATATTCTCAGCCATGACAGCGAATCGGAGGTGGGTTATGTACTCGCCGTTGATGTTGACGCCGAGTCTGCCTAGTCTAGAAGCTTGACAACATCTTCTAGGGGGGCGGTGGACAGTTTCGGATATAACATCTCCCTGTCTCATCCCGCGCTGCAACTGGATAGGTTTCGTGTTCTGATCCTTTAGGCGAACCGACATGGTGGCGTTTTCATACAGGCACTTCAACACCTCGATGAATCGATAGTCAATTTGGCACCGCTGGATAGACTATAGCACAGCTCAGGTTTCAACTGAATCAAAGGCTTTCTCATAGTCCACAAACGCCAAGCATAGTGGCTGATTGTACTCTTCAGTCTTCTGTATAATTTGCCGCAGCATATGTATGTGGTCTATGGTACTAAAGCCTTTTCGGAAACCGGCTTGTTCGGGAGGCTGGAAGTCGTCAAACTGCGTGCGAAACGATTCGTAATAACTCTCAAAAACAGCTTGTAGACATGGCTCAGAAGTGAGATGGGTCTGTAGTTCTTCAGCAGGGTGTGATCACCCTTTTTGAAGAAAAGCACGACCACACTTCTGTGCCATGCCTTAGGCGTTTGTCCCTCAAGTATAACGGAATGAAATAACTTCTGAAGAGCTTTTAGTACCCGTGATCCACCTGCTTTCAAAAGTTCAGCTGTAATTCCGTCATGCCTTTCCTTGTTGTTCTTGAGCTGTTTGTTGTTTAAAAATTGACTTATTTATCAAAAATGGCTAACGAATTTAATGAAAATCGGTACGTTACTATAACTTAACATGGCTTACAGCACGCTGTAGTTTGTTATTCCAAGAAATATATATAACCCATACAAATCCAGGTTTTTTTTTTAATATTTTCTCAAAAATAGCTCTAACGATTTTTAATGAAATTTTGTGAATAACTAGGACTAAATTCTTACTAACTTCACTGGGTAGTTAATTATTCTAGGAAAGATCCGAGTAATGTACTTCCCATACAAACCGATGTTATTTGTAAATGTTTCATCAAGTCTTACTTTATTCTTTGCTAGTAAGTGTAAGAGCGTCGGTGGCGTAGCGGCCAGGGCCGCTACCTCCTGTCCGGAGGTCGTGGTTCGAATGTTGCCACGTACCAATGTGTTTTCGAATTACGTTTATCCGACGCTCTTACGGACGAGGAAGGAAAACATTGTGAGAAAACTTACACACGCCTGCGAAGAAACTCGAAGGTTGTGTGTGAAGTCGACCAACCCGCACTGGGCCCGCGTGGTCGACTAAGGCCCGATTTTTTTCATTTTTTTTTATTAAAAATTTGAGTGCGTTTGACTGCAACTCACCTGATGGTAAGTGATGATGCAGTCGAGGATAGTACACGCAAACTCAAATAATGCCTATTCACTCTTGCCTTAAAGATCCCCAAATTATAGGAATCGGGAAACACTGACGATCGCTCTAATTCAGGGTAGGCTCGAGCCCCTCGGTGGGGACGTATATGAGTTGATATGATGAAGTAATTGTAATGCTTATAGAGTTGATTCATTTGTCTATGCCCGACTACTACAGACCGTGAAGGCTCCGCAAGAAAGTATGTACAGCGTGGCAGTACAATATATTTCTGGTAATCGCAACGGAGCAACGGATTGTTGTGATTTTTTGCACAGAGATGGTTGAGGGGCTGAAAAAGGATATAGACTACTAATTAGCATAGCCCGTGATAATTCCGGGGGATCTGGGAGAAACAAACCAACCTCGCGCACGTCGGCGTCGCAACGGAGCAATGGATTGACACGATTTTGTGGATAGAAATAGTTGAGTGAGTGGGAAGTGACATAGACTGCTAATCAGAATAGCCCGACATAGTTCCCGAGGGATCTGGAGGAAGCTCCTGGCTACGCTCGCGAGCCGCTCTTACCCTCAAAGACAGTCATAAAAATGGTGCCCACGCGAGTGAAGTCGCGGAAAAAAGCTAGTGTTAACATATATATCGCTACTTGACATTGGCATTGGCACCAGATCGAGTGTATCGCTTTTCGTATTCTGTACGAGACATAAAGCTCTTTACTTACCATTCGCGCCATAATAATGTTACACGTCAAGCGGTTTTGTCCGATAATCATTTTTAATTTTTAGATACTTTTTGTCGATCTGGTCTAGAGTTGAACCCCTTGGCGAGGCCATTGTCTAGCATTGGACGTCTCTCGGCCGATATATGATGATGATAACCGATGATTTACCTTATCCCTTCCAGGCTATACGAGAAATACGTTTGCAAACGAGTACCGGGCAAGCAAGCCGTGCTGGTGCTGCAGTGCGACAACACCCACATAGACGAGCACATGATGGTGGAGCCGGGCCTCGTCATGATCTTCGCGCACGGCATCGAGTAGCCGGCTCAGCTGTGTTGCTCTCACGTTGTACAGTACCCGTTTGGTGTGTCGTTGTTTTACGAGTGCCGAGCAAGCGGCGGTACACACACTTAGACGAGCACATGATGGTGGAGCCGGGCCTCGTCATGATCTTCGCGCACGGCATCGAGTAGCCGGCTCAGCTGTGTTGCTCTCACGTTGTACAGTACCCGTTTGGTGTGTCGTTGTTTTACGAGTGCCGAGCAAGCGGCGGTACACACACTTAGACGAGCACATGATGGTGGAGTCAGACCTCGTCATGATCTTCGCGCACGGCATCAAGTAGCCGGCTCAGCTGTGTTGCTCTCATGTTGTACAGTACCCGTTTGGTGTGTCGTTGTTTTACCAGTGCCGAGCAAGCGGCGGTACACACACTTAGACGAGCACATGATGGTGGAGTCAGGCCTCGTCATGATCTTCGCGCACGGCATCGAGTAGCCGGCTCAGCTGTGTTGATCTCATGTTGTACAGTACCCGTTTGGTGTGTCGTTGTTTTACGAGTGCCGAGCAAGCGGCGGTACACACACTTAGACGAGCACATGATGGTGGAGTCAGGCCTCGTCATGATCTTCGCGCACGGCATCGAGTAGCCGGCTCAGCAGTGTTGCTCTCACAGTACCCGTTTGGTGTGTCGTTGTTTTACGAGTGCCGAGCAAGCGGCGGTACACACACACAGACGAGCACATGATGGTGGAGCCAGGCCTCGTCATGGTCTTCGCGCACGGCATCGAGTAGCCGGCTCAGCTGTGTTGCTCTCACAGTACCCGTTTGGTGTGTCGTTTTTTTACGAGTGCCGAGCAAGCGGCGGTACACACACACAGACGAGCACATGATGGTGGAGCCAGGCCTCGTCATGGTCTTCGCGCACGGCATCGAGTAGCCGGCTCAGCTGTGTTGCTCTCACAGTACCCGTTTGGTGTGTCGTTGTTTTTAATTTTGCCGGGTTTCCAAACAAGAGACAACAAACCGCATGGAACGAAAATACTGGCTAAGTAGACTGGAACGCGCCACTTCTAGTTTTTCTCCGGTTTTTGAAAGTATTTTGATTGTAATAACTTGTGCAAAGAAAGAACTATCTGTAAATAGCGACCAGCTTCATGCTAGCTTTCTCACTCACACCGTATATCTGACTCACACCCCACGTTACTAAAAACAAAAATAAATTAATCATACCATAAAAAATATTTTAATTGTTGCTTTATCCGTTAGGTTGTACTACAAATCTCGAATCGCGACATACCAAACGTGTAAAATGGGCCCTAACGAATTAGAAGTATTAAATTAAAATTAATTACAGGTCGAGGCTGACTCTATGTGTATACGTTACGGCGTGGCTTTATCTGAATTTCCATGTCAAATTACAATAAAGCTTACTAAGAAATATGAAAGGATAATATGACAGGAATGCGTATTTCCCAGCGGTCTTACTGATAAGATAAGATAAATATTCTGTATTGCACACCAAATACACAGAAATGAAATAGAGAACTAGCAAAACATACAAACAATATGCAAAGGCGGTTTTTCGCTTTAACCGATTTCTTCGAGGCAACCTTTGGTAAATGGAGGAGACGAGAAAGTGAAACGATAGCGGGTAGGTGCATGTCAACATATGCAAGGTGTGCGTTGTCGATAAGTCACCGATTTCTAACTTTATTGGACATTTTACACCCAATAACATACATTAACAACAAAAAATTTAATTGTTATACACCGGAGTCAGTCTCGCTCGACTAAAGAATGATATTGGCTAATAGAAATTATAATCTTAAAATTAGAAATAAATTTTAAATTCGATTTGTTACTTAGTGTTGCTAGATGAAAAAGAAAAACCTGTATTCCATATGACCAATGATTTTGTACAACTATTTACTATTAATAATTCTTAATGAGGTTTTATAATAATTAATGAATGAGGTATGTAAGTATTCTTAAAGAGCGTGAACTTATTGTGTTTGTTCGTTTTTATTGCTATTATTATTAATATTATGTTCCTTGATCTACTTACTATTACACTGTTGGAGCTACTTGGCTTGTAAATCTGTTTGTGCAGCTATTATGCTTTTATAAGAGCTTCAATTGAGGGCAACAGCTATTGGCAGGGTTCGCACGTTCAATATTGTAGATATGATTATTTCACTCATGCAAGTGAAACAGCATAACCATATCGTAGCATGACTATTGTAAGCAATATTGACAAAGTGACTATCTGTGAGCGTCGGTGGCGTAATGGCTAGGAACGCCGCCTCCTGTCCGGGAGGTCGTGGTTCGAACCTGCCACGTACCAATGTGATTTCGAATTTAGATATCATATGTACGTTTATCCGACGCTCTTACGGTGACGGAATACATACATTGTAGTGCGGAAACCTGCACACGCCTGCGAAGAAACAGAAGAAAGGACTGGGGCCGCGAGGTCGACTACGGCCCGATCGCCCTAATTCAGGGTAGACTCGAGCCCCTCGGTGGGGACGTATATGAGCTGATATGAATGACTATCTGAACCCAGTGATAGATGACACAAAAGATGGGGCAACTTTAGATTAGAAATCGTTTTATAAAATACTTAGTCATATTGTTGGGTAACCTGTCTGTTATGCATAGAAAATATATGCATAACCAGGCCTGTCGCACGCCGCGCTGGAGGCCTGCAAATATAGCTACGCCGCGGGGCCGCCTGCAAGAGGCAAGGCAGTATAGTGTCAAACGCGCCTAAAATTAATGCTTAATACCATCTTAATACCTATTATTGATTTTTTTATTCAAGTATGGCCACTAGAAAAGCCAAAAGGTACTGCATTATATTACCTACCAGCTGTTGCCCACGGCTTCGCCCGCGCAGTACCCGTTTTTTTGCAACTTTCTTATTTTTTCTTTCATAAGAACCTTTTCCTGACAATAATAAACATCACAAAAAAAATATTTGCGAAATCGGTCCAGCCGTTTACGCGTGATGCGATGACCAAGGGAAATAGAGATTCATTTTTATATACAGAATGTAAATTTGCATTCTCGCAATATTTGTGGAGGCGGTAGTTTACAATAATACAAATCACTTCAGCTTATCCAGAAAGTCTGATATTTGAAAGATAACAAGTTTTTAGATGAAATTGTTTTGGAGTTCACGTAAGCATAAACCATTTTTGTGTAGGTAGGGTCCCAGTGGAACAAACCATACGCGACTGTGATGTCAACTCTGGAATGAACAGTTCATTCACCCCTCATTGAATTATTCATTCGTACACAGCTGATTTCAGATTTCCATTGTTACTTTTCAAAACCTATTTTTTTAGTATTTTTACTACTTTCTGTTTGCATGCACCAATGTTGGAATGTACCAATGCACTTTTAGGCGTAGTTAAAAGTCTGAAATACACTTATTTACACACAATTAAACAACAATTTACAAAAACTTACTAGTTCATGTGTTACGCAGTAACTGGTCAAAATGACGTTATGCGTGGCAGCCAGTATACCGGCTTTTGTCTCGGACTGTTTCGAAACATTCCCACAAACATTGCGACAGCTCGTGGCAAGCTGTTGCCACTAACTAATAGCGTACAAAACAAACACACCATCTCCACTAATTAAACATTAGATAGAATAATTTTCCGTCATTTCGGAGTTTCGGAGATCCGACGAGCGCGGCGCGGGGTCGTTGCGCTGCGAGCGAGTGAGAGCAGTCGACAAGTGTCGCTTACGGAAGCTGAACTGACTGAACTGACAAAGGCAGTCGGTGCCTTTGTGACCGAGTCTTTGAAGTACGCCCGCTGGCCCTTCCGCAATATTGCTGAGCGCGATCGATAAATTGAAGTGGTGTGAACTTAGTATTAACGATAAAAAAAAATCATTCGAAACAATGAAAGAAAAGTTACGATTTTATTAATGATTTGTATTCAGTATCAGCTATTTATTAACCACCGTAAATATTGCAAGAATGCAAATTTACAACCTGTATATAGATTACGGCATACTTACCGATTGCTTTAACGGTGAAGGAAAACATCGTGAGGAAACCTGCACACGCCTGCGAAGAAACTCGAAGGTTGTGTGTGAAGTCGACCAACCCGCACTGGGCCCGCGTGGTCGACTAAGGCCTAATCGCCCTGATTCAGGGTAGGCTCGAGCCCCTCGGTGGGGACGTATATGAGCTGTAATGATGATATAGATTACGGCACTATACTGCATTATATCTATTTAATATTGTTATGGTAAAAAAATTTTTTAGGTATACACTGAAGATACTGTACTGATACTGTATTTCAACAACTAATTTAGAGATGCAGCTATTACAAAGTGAGGCGTCAAGAGGCCCTACAATAAATAATTATGGTTTGTCAAAAACGTGCGTCGCCTCCTAGACTATTATTATGATGTTACAAGTCTTATAACCTACGATCCCGGGCATCTACCATTTTTATCGTTAATTAACTTAGCAATCTAAAACCATTGTAAATTTTAATTAAAAATTAAAAATAAATAATTAAAAATAACGTAATAGGTTATAGGTACTACCTATTTTAACTCCACAATATTTTCAGTAATTTATTACATTATATTATACCTTTGTGTGTTCTACTACCAATAATATGGCAGGTTAATAAATATAATTTGTTTTCTTACTACTGCCAACCCTACAATAGGAGCGGCTTTTATAAAGGTGCATGACGGGCGAAGTGATACATGTTCTCGGAGCGCGGACTTAAGGTGCATTTTGTTTCGTTACGAGCCACTCATGGTAGGCTAATATAACGAAAGTTGCATCCGTACCGTGCAAGATATTATGAACGTTAGAAGCGTTTTAAGTTTAAATTCGCATGTTTGCTATCACGGATATCTTTCTTTACTTGCAATAATCCCTACTCTTTGGCATAACAGACAAGTTAGCCAACATGACGTCATAGCAACTATACTCGTATGTTAAAGCGGTCTCTAGTACAGTTCGCGAGGCATTTGTGTGAATGATCGCCAAAATTATAAGAAGACCGCTTAAATGAGTTTTCGCCCGCGGGGGAAAGGGGATCGAGAGAGGTGCGGCAACAGTATGTTGTTGTGGCAACAATGCGCTTTAATTGCCTGCCGCCCGCGCATTGTTGCCAGCCACAACAATGCGCCTGCCGCCCGCTCCTCTCTATCCCCTTTGTCACCTTACCCCCGCGCCCCTGTACCGCGCGGGCGAAGACTCTTTAAAGCGGTCTACCTATAATAGGGAGGTGACGCGTAAGGGACGGGCGGCGCCACAGGCCGGTATCCCACTTTACACTATCCGTGTGCACTTACACAAATGCAAAGCTGAGCTTAGGCGTCGCGTACTACAGGCACCTACTGTAAAGTTTATAATTCCACAAAAGCGTGACACTAGCCGAACCACAAAAATGACAGGAATTAATATGGAGTTTTATTGGCACATTTTTAGTCCTAGTTCCATCCCGCTCACACTCAGACGGCGGCGCACGATCGGCCACGATTATGCCGCGAACTCAATCCACTAATCAGGACTCAAGATTCAGCGCGCTGAGTAATTATTGGTGGATCGTCATTCGCCGCGCTACTACTAAAATTTGTCTACTGCGCAGGTACATCGAGGGATTTACATTATTTTCTGTATCGAACTATATACCTCTATGTTCGAGTTTAAAGAACTTAAGCGGCTAGGTATTATTTATGAAAATTATATTCTTTAGCATGTCATTGTGTTATTGATCATTATCATATCAGCTCATATATGACCTCACCGAGGGGCTCGAGCCTATCCTGAATATTCTATAGAAAAAAGTGAAACATAGCAGGGTAATTATAGTGTGCTGTGCTGTATTATGGGTATAGAAAGGATGTATATGTATGTATGTGTGATCGTTTGTTCCCCGTAATTTAGTTAAGTAGTTTGATTTTTTGATTTGTTATTATAATTGCCACGTTATTTTTACATTCAATTCAAATTTTCATGTCAATAAAATGGTTCTTATTTTAATAATAGCTAATTGTTCACTTACTCAGCTCTACCTAATAAATTGAATTAAATTTGTAGAAAGTATTTGAATATTTTTTTTCCCATTTTCTTCATAAAAGTATTAGGGGTAAAACCAATTTATATGGGACCAACACAAGAGAGTAAAAAAAAACAACGTATACTACAATGCTCGTTAAATAATAGGCGCCTCTATCGTAGCCTCCGTAGGTTAGCTGATTTGCCATTCATAAATTGTTCCGTCTGTATTCGATAATACAGACGGAAGAAGAAATCATCAGAAATCAAAGAAAATGTTTTACGGACACCAAAAAACAGAAGAATGAAACATTACTGTAGATTGTACTTAATTGAACTGCAATGGCTATTTTATTTCGTTATATGTTACTTATACATGATGGGTACATAGTATTTACTATGGATGTCTATGGGCGCATCACAAGTTACGTCAAACTATCATATGTCAAATCAGCATTCTCTCGACGGCCGCACTATACACGTTGATTCAATTGTGTAAGTGGACCAAGTAACATATAAGTGCTTGAAGAATTTTTTTTTAGTAATAGTTAATAAAAAAAGTCCGTGTATGTAAGCAAGTTACAAGTTATACTCTTTAGCATTATTTAAGGATTAATTCTTTTATGAATCTGAACGAATTTAAACTAGCCAAATGACTAATAAAACAATATACAACCAACACTACAAATGAAATAAGTATACTTCAAAAATAAGTAAAATTTATTGTATTATAAGTGTATTATATTATTGAAACTCTTTTAGAATATTTTAAAAATTCATAATCGCAAAAGTTTAGTTTATAGAGAGTTTAAGTATTTTTTTGGTACTCAGACGTTAAAGTGTTAAGTATATACTTGAATATAACTACTACTACTAGTACTAAAATATTAAAAAAATTGTCTAATTTTCGAGAATCATTTCATGTATGTGTATAATGATGTTTTTTTTCTGTAAGACAAAAAAAAATCGGCCAAATTTGCCGCCCCCTAAAATTTGCCGCCCTAGGCTTCAGCCTACTCAGCCTGCTGGTAAATCCGCCACTGGCCGTCGAAATGTGTGTTTGGACGAAAATATTTTAAAGTGCTGTGATTTTTATTTTTGTTAACAAGACCTCCTATAATTAACAGGGGTAAGTGATTTATGTTTAGAGACAGCTATCCGTTTTTATTTGTTGCTGTTGCGAACTAAATTTTTATTTATGTTCGTAGGGTCTTCCACCCTGCCCGTACGAATCACTATAACCCTGGGTTACTGCTGAGTCTTCCACCGGCATTTATTTCGCCGCTCTGCACTACCTGCCGCTTACCTAAAGGGAAGTAGAACCTTTACTTCTATCTAATTTTAAGGCCCATCGAAATTGGTTATCACTGGTGACCAAGCACTACTACTGGTGACCAAGCATTACGACCTGCCACGCCAATTGGTTATCACTGGTGACCAAGCAGTACTACTGGTGACCAAGCGTTACGACCTGCCACGCCAATTGGTTATCACTAGTGACCAAGCACTACTACTGCCCTGCAAAATTCTACTACCTGCCTCCAAGCGCAGCTGCTGGCCTGCATAACCTCCTATTTCCGTTTACTTTAACAATTTAGCATTTAGTTTAAAATTATTAAGAATATCGTATACCCAAAGTGTTTCCTACAACTTTGGGGGGTAATTTCGACACCAAATAAATTAACTCCATTTATGTTTTAGGTATTTATTCGATATTTTTGTATACCTGGGGGGACGATCGATCGTTACCTAACCTTTTTTTTGTATTTTAAAATTATGTAAATGTGTTATTTTTTATTAGTCTATTTCCACGGTTATCCATTTGTTTACATCTTTACCTAATTTTTTTAATATTATAAATTAAAAGTATTCCATATTACCCCAAAATGTATTTTCTTTCCGAAATTCATATTTAGGCTGCGAGTAAAAATTCTACGTATAATGTAGCGAAAGCAATACTGCATTGTTATATTAATTAACCCATTTTAATTAATTTAGGTATGCTGCAGTAAGTAGTATGTACCATCATGATATGACGCAAAGAGTACATAACAAGGCTAAAAATATTCTACTGAAACATAGTACTCGTCAATCATTGAAAAATACAGTAAACTGCATTTTTATGTTCACAATAATTTTACACAGCTCACGGTCACAATCAACGATACATACATGATCACCGCCCCGCAGGCGAACGTTCATGTTAGCGCAGGGAGGTGATTGTCGCATTATTACACCGTAATAATACTAATAATAGGTCATCTTTGGTAAAGCACATGTATTAAAATACCGTGTAAGCGCATTTGGACCAACACTCCGATAAACGACAGAAGCGACTCATGTCTCTATGGAAGTTTTTTGGCGGTATTTGTGGTAGTCGCATTCGTAGTTTTATTTTGTTGTTTTTTCATTGTTTTCTGCTAGGATTTTGTTTAAAAAGTGGTGCATTTTGGAGAAAATCGCCTAGTGCACGTGAGCAATGTGGAGAACAAGAAAATAAAACGAAGGAGGACGTGAGAACCCAACTTGTTCTAGGTGCAGTTTTATAGACGCCTTACAGCAACTGGGTGTTCCACCTCAGAATGTAGCTGCTGCAAATGCTGTCAAGAACTTCAGAGAAGATTTGTAATGCACCGGCACTAGCATTACAAATCCAAAAGATATGGAAGCTTAAATACGTCAGACCTGGCTGTATGGTCTTTTAGTAACCTTTGCCTTTTCCGCGCTTTTTGTTAGCCGGAAAGAAGAAACCAAAAAAAAAAATATGTCTCATATGTCCTTGCTACATATAGGGTACGTTCCACTTAACGCCCGCAACGCCATCGACCGCGACTGCTGAAACTGCCGTTCCACTAACGGAAAAAGGCCGCGGGCGTTGTAGGCGAATGTTTGAGGTGGAACGCACATATTGAGCGCTGTGTGCTCGCAATATGGCGGCATGGTGAAAGTTTTCTCGTATAAATAGTTCAATAAATAATCGATATTAAATCTGAATATTATAGATTTTTTTAACTGCGTATGAAAACTTACGCACGCGCTTCCTCCTCTTCTGATTTTTGCCGGAGTCTCTTCTTCAATAGGGAGGCCACATTCTCTTTGGTGAAAGCCAACTCTGACCCACCAATATTTTGTGGGCGAAGTGGGCGCGATGTGGTCGCGAACAGTGACGTCATCTATGACGTCAAGCGATCGCTCGCGACGACCATGGGCCTTAGGTGGAACGATACAGAGGGTGTTACAATCGTTGCGGGCGTTTAGTGGAACGTAGCCATAGTAGTGATCTGTGCATATGTCAATGTCTAGTTTATGTCAAACAAAGTTGTAATTGTAACTTGTATTTTTGGGCGGGGCCTATTCGTACGGCGCAAAATCAATGTAAACACTCTAACAAAGCAAATGTAAACACTCTAACAAAGCGAATGTAAACACTCTTGCAAAAAGAATGTAAACACTCAACAAACAGTTGTTTTAATGTTGGTATACTTGTCACTAGAGCTGAAAAAACCGGAACTTTAAGGACATTCATCTACGATTCGCCCGGGTTTTACAACATGCGCTTTGTTATGCAAGGGCAAAGGAACTGCCATTGCCGCATTTGCATTCTAAAAAGTAGCATCCTTACTGATATTATAAATGTGAAAATGTGTTTGTTTGTTACCTTTTCACGCTTCAACGCCTTGACCAATCTTTATGAAATTTGGCATGCAGGTAGCCTGTGTCACGGGCGGGGAAGGACATAGGCTACTTTTTATACCGGGAAAATAGCATAATCTGATGCAGTTCCGGAGGGAACTAAAAAAATACTCGATTGTTGTGATTTTTTGCACAGAGATGGTGGAGTAGGTGGTCACGACATATTTTACTAATCACCCTTAAAGACAGTCATAAAAACGATGTCCACGCGGGCGGAGCCTCGGGAAAAAGCTACTTACATATAAATTTTTAAAAACCAATAACTAAAACTACGTAAACTGCGTTTTCGCAATCTACCCTAAACGAAGGAGTCCCCCAACTCTAGTACTTCCACATCCCCTCGAATCCCGATAGTATGATTAGATTTTGGTAGGTAAAGATAATTTCTAATCAAAGATGACCTTATAGTTTAAATTTGAAAATTCATTTTCTCTAGAAGGGAGGATTCACACTCCCCCCTTCTAGAGAGGGGTTTATACCACTCTCCCGGATTCTCCCGCTCCCCCCCCCCCATTTAAGGGCATTAAGCTAATGTCGTACTAGATTTCTTGTCAAAGATGACCACATAGAATATTTTCAAAATTAATTTTATCTATTATGGGAGCGAGGTAATGCACTCTCCCCTTACCGTGCGGTATTTTATTCCCCCTAAACAATACTTTTTGAAAATTATATTTTCTAAATCTGGTAAAAGTATAGAGTATAGGTCATCTTTGGTAGTATGGTAGTATATTATACCATATAGTATTAAAGATAACCTTACCCACTAACTATTGAAAGATTTATTACACGTATACATAATGCGCTGCCCGTATCCAGCGGCTTCCCGCGACCTTCACCAGGTCATCGGTCCACCGAGTGGGAGGCCTGCCTACGCTACGTTTTCCGGTGCGTGGAAATCCTTGGGGGAGGCCTATGTCCAGCAGTGGACTTCCTTCGGCTGATATGATGATACATAATGCGTAGCCCCCGCCGATTGGTTCAGTCTGGTTTGATTGAATATACCACCCCTCCTGTGGCAGATCTACCGTGGTTTTCTTCTCGTTGCCCCCGAAGGGGGCTACGGGGAAAGGTTCCCGAGGCGAGGCCTCCTTAGCGCATCACGATGAGCGGGTCCTTGCGGTCCAGGCGCAGGGGCCTTGGCAGCCGCTCCAGCCCCGGCTGGGGCGAGTAACTGCTGGAGTACTCTCAGAGCTTGCAGGAGGTCGCTCTGGGAGGGCACGGCGGTGGTGAAAGCGGCAGTGGGGGCGGCGGAAGCGGGGGCTAGGGGCCTCTTCCTCCTCCGGCGGTTACGTCACTCTTTTCGGCTGAGGGCGTCTGCGGCGGCCGAGCCGCTCAGCACGGCGGGCGCTGCTGGTGCGGCGCGCTCAGCGGTGGCGGCGGCGGGCACTTCAGGGCGAGGGGTGGTTATCCGGGCGACTGACCCGGGCCCCCATGTTCCGGAGCTCCCTGCGGAACACCGGGCACGAGACGTGATTGGCAGGGTGCGGGCCCGCGCAGTTGGCGCAGGTCGCTAGGTCCTCCCGCGGCCGTGGGCAGTCCTTGGCAGCGTGAGAGTCACCGCATCGGACGCAGGCCAGCGGGCGGTGGCAGCCGTGGGAGGAGTGACGAAATCCTTGATATCGGTGGCACTGCGCGGGTCCTCGCTTGCCACGCCAGGCATCGATGGTGACGCTCGGCATGTGCAGGAGCTCCGTGATGGTGTAGAGGGCGGCAATGTTGGAGGTCCGCCGGATCTCACGTAAAAGAGGCATCCAGGGCGTCCTGCGCGCGCCGTCCAAGCCGTCCAAACCGTCAAAGCCGTGCTCGGCTAAGGCAGCGTAGATCGCAGATCTACCAGTTACGAAAGTATAAATTTATAGCTCTCGCTGCTTAGCACACGTTCCCTAGTCTTTTTTTTTATCAGTTGGCGCGGATAGAGAGCAGTCCCCGCCTTCGACGACCAGCCTCAGCTGCTACGATTCGACCGGGTACCTGAGGTTTAGTACGCATGGGCGAAGGGGCTGCCATTCCTGCAGCGCCAGAGCAGTCGCATTCCTAAATCGCTAATTGGTTGAAAAGTAGCATATCCGATAAAATTTCAAAAATCATTATCACAAAAACTGTGTAAACTGCGTCAAGGTCATTTCATGGTCAAGGTCAGGGTCAAGGTTAGGTTAGATTCAGAGTTCAGTGAGGGTTAAATGACTCATTCCGAAGGCGAAGCCCCATCTTACCGTTTCGAGCCCCAACAAACCTTCGGGATCCAAGGGGGATGTGGGAGTATTAGGGCGGGGAAAGCTTGAGAGTTCGACTTGAAATTGGAAAAAAAAACTTGAGCGTGCGAAGCGAGCGATATTAGATTCTGTCAGATTTGATTGATGTTACTATCAAGAGCCTCCCCCCTCTCCATTGTTGACCTAAAAGTCAAAATGTAGGACTCTGGCTGGTTAGGTAGGACGAGTCCACAACTTCCTTAAGTTCTCTAGTGTTTTTTTTTAAATTGGGGGCGCGGAGGGAGGGCAGCCCCGCTTTCGACGACCAGCCTCAGCCACTGCGGTTCGCCTGAGTACCTGCTCTTTATTACGCAAGGGCAAAGGAGCTGCCATTCCCGCAGTCCCGGAGCAGTCGCATTCCTAAATCGCTTAAAAGTAGATGAAAAGTAGCATAACCTATAAATTTAGAAAGATCAGTATGTCGAAACCTGTGTTTGTGAAACTGTGTTTTCCGCAATCCACCCTGAGCAAAGGAACCCCTATATTTTCCCAGCTCTAGTACTTCCACGTCCCCCTCGGATCACGAAGGCAATGATTAAGATTTCGGTAGGTAATAACGAAGTTCTGGTCAAAGATTACCTTATAGTTTAAATTTTGAAAATTCATTTTCTCTAAATGGGGATCATTCACGCTCTCACCCTTCTTTCATGGGAGAGCTTTATCCCACTCTCCGGGATCCTACCCCCCTAAATTCCAGGGCATAGCCGTACCAGATTTCTTGTCAAAGATGACCATATAGAATATTTTCAAAATTCAATTTAAATAAGGGAGGGAAATAGCGTACTTCCCCTTCTTAGTTTACATCTGGTTTACTCTCCCCCTAACCCCTCTCAACGTCCTCCCCCCAAAACCCAATACTTTTGAAAAATATTTTTTCAAAATCTGGAAACAATGCAGTGTATACGTCATCTTTGGTAGTGTATTATATGAGACTAAAGATGACCTAACTCACCAACTTCGTCCGAAAGATTTTTAATTAAGGGTCCGCTACAGGAAAACGTGGGGTTAACAAATTGAAATATTGGCAGATAATCTGTCAAGGTAATTTCAATACCAAGATCAGGGTCGAGGTTACGTTAGGTGCAAGGTTTGGTTAGTTAGTAGCCCTCGCTATCCGTTTCGATCACCAAAAAACCTTCGGGATCCGAAGGGGATGTAGGAGTATCACGGCGGGAAAAGCATGCAGGTCCGACTTGAGAGCGATATTAGTTGCAGTTAGGTTTGAATGATTATACTGTCAAGAGCCCCGCGAAGTGAGACTCGCTCCCTTCCCCCCCCTGTTGCGCGTGCACCTCTCTACGTTTCCTAGTGTTTATCCGCACTCCACCCTTAATCGGCGGGCATTAATCTATTGCCCTACCTACTGTTACGTCAGTACTAATATATAATATACTTTGCTACTGTGTTGTGGTGCATAATACTTCGATGGTTATATGTACCGAGATATTTCGAGTTAAAAATGAGAAAACTTAATAATGATAGAGAAAGTTAAAAGACTCTTTTTCCTTTTTAACTAATTTATTGTGCCAATCGACAAGGAAACGCTTGTCCATTTTAATAACGAGCAGAAAAGAAGAAAGCATAGACATTACAGAATTTAAAAAATTCGGACCGAAGTTAGTGGGTTAGGTCACCTTTAGTCTCATATAATACACACCACCAAAGATGACATACACTAAATTGTTTGTTTTTGAAAAAGTATTGAGTTTAGGGGGAGGCTGGGGAGGAGGTCCCTACGAGAAGGGAGTACGTTACCCCTTACTTCCTTTAAATAAAATTATCTGGAAACAATGCAGTGTATGTCATCTTTGGAGTGTATTATATGAGACTAAAGATGACCGAACCCTCCAACTTCGTTCCGAAAGATTTATAATAAGCGTAGCCCCCGCCAACAATTTTGATCAACAAACCTCCGGGATCCGATGGGAATGTGGGAGTATCAAGGCGGGGAAAGCATGCGGGGCTGACTTAAGGGCGGAAAACTTGACATGTCCTTAAAAGTTCAATACTTAGCACTTACTTTTACAATTCCATTATGAACAAAGGGACAAAAGTAGGTCCGTGTTGAATCACTGACTTCACTTTTTTTTATTCACAATTGGTAAGCCCTTGGCATCATCTCACCTGATGGTAAGTGACGATGATGCCGAAGATGGAAGCAGGCTTACCTAGATTCCCCAACGCAGTACTCTTTATTATACTGGCCCAACGCAATGGAGAACTGGATATCATATCTTCAAGCCGGAACACATCAATTTTGTAAACACTGATGTTTGGCGACAAGACTGAGATAAGATGGTGGTAGCTAGCCAGGCGGGCTTAGAAAATGCCCTACCACCAACCAAACCGAGTTACAAGATGAACCCACCGGGAATCGAACCCGCGACCTCCTGGTTTAATGCGAATGGACTAACCATTACGCCACGGAGGCGGTTGGTTTAGGTGTTGAAGCGTGAAAAGGTAACAAACAAACACATTTTCGCATTTATCTTCTATATGTTTAACCAATACGCCACGGTGATGGTTGTGGTAAAGTTGTATGCACACAACTTTATACTTACACATAGGTTAATAATTTTCTTCTTCAAGATCAGGGATACAGGGATCAACCTTATACCCTATGCGGCTCACCCACCTCTCTGCTAAAATACTATGCCCATATGCCCTCAATAATTTACTTTGCAAGAGGAGCCGAAATGGGGTGTCAAAATAAGTAATAAACAAATGAAAAAATAAAAATGGGCATTTTTATTGAAATGACAAGCACTCGTAAGTAATCAATTAACAAAAGTAAAACATACAGTACATAAGTGATTCCTTGGCTTCTCAGTGCACAACGGAGATCATTTTCAACATTTGTAGTCCCTTTCTTTGTTTCGTTTTTATTCCCAACAGCATTGTAATACCACTTTCACAAAGATAGGTAGGTAGTTGATAATGGTAAAAGAATACAAGGAATATATACTTGGAATTCACAAAGATTGTATCAGCCGAAAGATGTCCACTGCTGGACAAAGGCCTTCCACAAAGACTGGTCCTGCGCTGCCCCCATCCAGAGGCTTCCAGTGGCCTTCACCAGGTCGTCGGTCAACTGAGTGGGAGGCCTGCCTATGCTACATCTCCAAGTAGTATTCACAAAGATGGCTAGTTGATAATGGTAAAAGAATACAAGGAATATATACTTGGATCTACGCCCCTAAAAGAGGAGCATCTCATTTCATTGGTTGGAAATACATGTTACAGATCTTCATGCAGTTTGAAATTAAGGCACCATCAGTTTGAGCTTTTAAATTTAACAGAAAATGATGGATTTTTAGGTACTGGTTCGGCAAAACCTATTAGGTCCTAGTACTCTGTGGGCAGATGAAGTGGCTCACATTGACTTCCAGTTCCTCATTTGGTTAGAATTCTGTTCTGAAAATAACAGTTCCACTCTAATGTACAGTATTGTTGCTTGTTCTTGTCCACTCACAATCATTTCATTCTGCCGTTACTGTACCAACACCAATTCCAGGTCCAACTTGCAGTCACACTATAAATATTATTATTGTTGGGTGGGACGCCTGCGGGGTACAGGCGAGTGTTCATGTCTAAGTGGAATCATTACATCCTATTCCCATGGTGGTACGATGGTTACTGTGACCCCAGTGGCATCCCACCCTCAAACCTTGAACTCCTTCTACAGTACTCCGTTATGCGACTGATTTCCAGGTTGCATAGTTCCTCTTCCTTAATCCTATCAACAGTATACCTGAAATGGAAGAGAAATTTCATGTAAAATCTTAACTGTTTTCTCAGTTAAGATTTTACATGACAGAGTGTTCTAAACTACTAATTTATCATGCCGTCTGTCATACATAAAGGATGGTTTAGGCTCGAGTTATCACTGGCCCATTAGGACCATGTAGTTGAAACTTAAACACAGACAAATGAGAAAATTGCTGCTTACAGTAAGTACTTTACTGCAAGCAGCAAAGTTTAAGAGTTTACTACTTACACTTGCTTGCAGCAATCTGTTAATTAATTACCTTAATTTATTAATTTAATGCGCCCAAAGCTGTTTGTTTGCTATTGCCACGACAGCACAGACAGATAGGCGTGTCTGGTAGGTCCGCTAAGTTGTGAAATTATTAGTAATTAGTTGTAGTAAAGTAAAACAGTTGTATTCTGTTTTTATTTCATTATCCTAACGTCTGGGCGACTAAAGAAACCAAAGAGTATAGAAATCACTAAGTTTAATCAAAACTAATCGAGACACACGGCAGTGTGTCCGCCAAGTTCGAAAAGAACAAGGCGACACCGGCCGTGAGTTTTATTACACAAACCATTTCGGGCAACTTTTGACCTACATACCAGCAACTTAAAATCTGTTTGACTTACACACTTGCGATTTCGCGTGTCTAGTAAGACCCACGCTATCACCTAAAATCCCAATTTTCATAAATACATCTTTTACCATTTTTGAGTTAATGACGTCCGAAAATCACTATTTTTATAACTCACTCACTGACTGACTGACGTATCAAAATTATAGACCACTTCCACGAGTTCCACGTAACTTAGAAACTTGAAATTTGGCATCGAGGTAAGTTAATACATTAGGCGTATACAAAAAAAAATGCGTAATTAGGGTTCCTTCCATTACCGACCACATTATAGACCATTTCCAGGTGACTTAGATACTAGTTTGGCATTTTGGTAGGTTAATAGGCGTATACAAAGAAAAAAGAGAAACCAACCAAGTGCGAGTCGGAATCACGAAATTTGATTTCCGTACAGTGGTGGTGCAGAACACATGGGAATAATGATATAGACCACTTCCAGGTGACTTTTTAATTTGAGGTTTGGAATTGAAATAGGTTAATTGGGCGCATTGAGTAAAAATTCAAAAAACTGGCATTGTTCAAAAAACTCTGGGCTTGCGCACCGAGGGTTCGGTACCACCAAAAATATCTTATATGTATGTGTATTACTTGAATAACGATTTTGTATTAATATTTTACAAAAAAATAATGATATACCTACCAACAAAATATAAATGTGAAATGGAGCCAAGTTTGATATAAAAAAACACAGCGTTCTTAATGACTAGGTATGTACCAAGTTTTATAGTGGCTCCTGAATAATGGCTATAGATATTAATTTTAGACTTCTCCAAATAATAGAGAATGTACAACGGTTTTCAGTTGGTTAGAAAAATGTGTTATGTTCTGTGTGTAAAATAAAATTGGATAGTGAAAACTTGCCAAGTTACACCATGTAGTAGCACAGAACACATTTTTTAAGCAACTGAAAACCGCTGTACATTCCTTATTATTTGGAGAAGTCTAAAATTAATATTTCTATTTAAAGATGATTTAAGAACCACTATAGAACTTGGTACCAAACCTACCCATTCAGTCGTAATTTGTGATATTGAACTTGGCTCCCTTTCACATTTATGTTTTGTGAAGCTTAAAATCAACCCCGTCTGGCTAGCTGGCCGGTGTGATGACGTCACGATACTCTGTCTGGTAACCCGTAGCAACCCGTGAGAATAGCCACAACAAACGTCATTAGGGTTGACTTTTGTTTGTTTCTTAGTTGTCTAAAATTGTCAAAACAGCCAACATTCAGGAAAAAATATTGTAGAGTTGGAAGTTACCGATTCACAAAAAAACCACCGAAATTGGTGAAAAAATTGATATATTTTGTACCCAGAGCAACAAAAAAAAATACTTTTTTATGGGAAAAAATTATCTGTGCCCCGTAGGAATAGCTACTTCGCACGTTCAATATTGTAGATATGATTATTTCACTCATGCAAGTGAAACAGCATAACCATATCGTAGCATGACTATTGTAAGCAATATTGACAAAGTGACTATCTGTGAGCGTCGGTGGCGTAATGGCTAGGAACGCCGCCTCCTGTCCGGGAGGTCGTGGTTCGAACCTGCCACGTACCAATGTGATTTCGAATTTAGATATCATATGTACGTTTATCCGACGCTCTTACGGTGACGGAATACATACATTGTAGTGCGGAAACCTGCACACGCCTGCGAAGAAACAGAAGAAAGGACTGGGGCCGCGAGGTCGACTACGGCCCGATCGCCCTAATTCAGGGTAGACTCGAGCCCCTCGGTGGGGACGTATATGAGCTGATATGAATGACTATCTGAACCCAGTGATAGATGACACAAAAGATGGGGCAACTTTAGATTAGAAATCGTTTTATAAAATACTTAGTCATATTGTTGGGTAACCTGTCTGTTATGCATAGAAAATATATGCATAACCAGGCCTGTCGCACGCCGCGCTGGAGGCCTGCAAATATAGCTACGCCGCGGGGCCGCCTGCAAGAGGCAAGGCAGTATAGTGTCAAACGCGCCTAAAATTAATGCTTAATACCATCTTAATACCTATTATTGATTTTTTTATTCAAGTATGGCCACTAGAAAAGCCAAAAGGTACTGCATTATATTACCTACCAGCTGTTGCCCACGGCTTCGCCCGCGCAGTACCCGTTTTTTTGCAACTTTCTTATTTTTTCTTTCATAAGAACCTTTTCCTGACAATAATAAACATCACAAAAAAAATATTTGCGAAATCGGTCCAGCCGTTTACGCGTGATGCGATGACCAAGGGAAATAGAGATTCATTTTTATATACAGAATGTAAATTTGCATTCTCGCAATATTTGTGGAGGCGGTAGTTTACAATAATACAAATCACTTCAGCTTATCCAGAAAGTCTGATATTTGAAAGATAACAAGTTTTTAGATGAAATTGTTTTGGAGTTCACGTAAGCATAAACCATTTTTGTGTAGGTAGGGTCCCAGTGGAACAAACCATACGCGACTGTGATGTCAACTCTGGAATGAACAGTTCATTCACCCCTCATTGAATTATTCATTCGTACACAGCTGATTTCAGATTTCCATTGTTACTTTTCAAAACCTATTTTTTTAGTATTTTTACTACTTTCTGTTTGCATGCACCAATGTTGGAATGTACCAATGCACTTTTAGGCGTAGTTAAAAGTCTGAAATACACTTATTTACACACAATTAAACAACAATTTACAAAAACTTACTAGTTCATGTGTTACGCAGTAACTGGTCAAAATGACGTTATGCGTGGCAGCCAGTATACCGGCTTTTGTCTCGGACTGTTTCGAAACATTCCCACAAACATTGCGACAGCTCGTGGCAAGCTGTTGCCACTAACTAATAGCGTACAAAACAAACACACCATCTCCACTAATTAAACATTAGATAGAATAATTTTCCGTCATTTCGGAGTTTCGGAGATCCGACGAGCGCGGCGCGGGGTCGTTGCGCTGCGAGCGAGTGAGAGCAGTCGACAAGTGTCGCTTACGGAAGCTGAACTGACTGAACTGACAAAGGCAGTCGGTGCCTTTGTGACCGAGTCTTTGAAGTACGCCCGCTGGCCCTTCCGCAATATTGCTGAGCGCGATCGATAAATTGAAGTGGTGTGAACTTAGTATTAACGATAAAAAAAAATCATTCGAAACAATGAAAGAAAAGTTACGATTTTATTAATGATTTGTATTCAGTATCAGCTATTTATTAACCACCGTAAATATTGCAAGAATGCAAATTTACAACCTGTATATAGATTACGGCATACTTACCGATTGCTTTAACGGTGAAGGAAAACATCGTGAGGAAACCTGCACACGCCTGCGAAGAAACTCGAAGGTTGTGTGTGAAGTCGACCAACCCGCACTGGGCCCGCGTGGTCGACTAAGGCCTAATCGCCCTGATTCAGGGTAGGCTCGAGCCCCTCGGTGGGGACGTATATGAGCTGTAATGATGATATAGATTACGGCACTATACTGCATTATATCTATTTAATATTGTTATGGTAAAAAAATTTTTTAGGTATACACTGAAGATACTGTACTGATACTGTATTTCAACAACTAATTTAGAGATGCAGCTATTACAAAGTGAGGCGTCAAGAGGCCCTACAATAAATAATTATGGTTTGTCAAAAACGTGCGTCGCCTCCTAGACTATTATTATGATGTTACAAGTCTTATAACCTACGATCCCGGGCATCTACCATTTTTATCGTTAATTAACTTAGCAATCTAAAACCATTGTAAATTTTAATTAAAAATTAAAAATAAATAATTAAAAATAACGTAATAGGTTATAGGTACTACCTATTTTAACTCCACAATATTTTCAGTAATTTATTACATTATATTATACCTTTGTGTGTTCTACTACCAATAATATGGCAGGTTAATAAATATAATTTGTTTTCTTACTACTGCCAACCCTACAATAGGAGCGGCTTTTATAAAGGTGCATGACGGGCGAAGTGATACATGTTCTCGGAGCGCGGACTTAAGGTGCATTTTGTTTCGTTACGAGCCACTCATGGTAGGCTAATATAACGAAAGTTGCATCCGTACCGTGCAAGATATTATGAACGTTAGAAGCGTTTTAAGTTTAAATTCGCATGTTTGCTATCACGGATATCTTTCTTTACTTGCAATAATCCCTACTCTTTGGCATAACAGACAAGTTAGCCAACATGACGTCATAGCAACTATACTCGTATGTTAAAGCGGTCTCTAGTACAGTTCGCGAGGCATTTGTGTGAATGATCGCCAAAATTATAAGAAGACCGCTTAAATGAGTTTTCGCCCGCGGGGGAAAGGGGATCGAGAGAGGTGCGGCAACAGTATGTTGTTGTGGCAACAATGCGCTTTAATTGCCTGCCGCCCGCGCATTGTTGCCAGCCACAACAATGCGCCTGCCGCCCGCTCCTCTCTATCCCCTTTGTCACCTTACCCCCGCGCCCCTGTACCGCGCGGGCGAAGACTCTTTAAAGCGGTCTACCTATAATAGGGAGGTGACGCGTAAGGGACGGGCGGCGCCACAGGCCGGTATCCCACTTTACACTATCCGTGTGCACTTACACAAATGCAAAGCTGAGCTTAGGCGTCGCGTACTACAGGCACCTACTGTAAAGTTTATAATTCCACAAAAGCGTGACACTAGCCGAACCACAAAAATGACAGGAATTAATATGGAGTTTTATTGGCACATTTTTAGTCCTAGTTCCATCCCGCTCACACTCAGACGGCGGCGCACGATCGGCCACGATTATGCCGCGAACTCAATCCACTAATCAGGACTCAAGATTCAGCGCGCTGAGTAATTATTGGTGGATCGTCATTCGCCGCGCTACTACTAAAATTTGTCTACTGCGCAGGTACATCGAGGGATTTACATTATTTTCTGTATCGAACTATATACCTCTATGTTCGAGTTTAAAGAACTTAAGCGGCTAGGTATTATTTATGAAAATTATATTCTTTAGCATGTCATTGTGTTATTGATCATTATCATATCAGCTCATATATGACCTCACCGAGGGGCTCGAGCCTATCCTGAATATTCTATAGAAAAAAGTGAAACATAGCAGGGTAATTATAGTGTGCTGTGCTGTATTATGGGTATAGAAAGGATGTATATGTATGTATGTGTGATCGTTTGTTCCCCGTAATTTAGTTAAGTAGTTTGATTTTTTGATTTGTTATTATAATTGCCACGTTATTTTTACATTCAATTCAAATTTTCATGTCAATAAAATGGTTCTTATTTTAATAATAGCTAATTGTTCACTTACTCAGCTCTACCTAATAAATTGAATTAAATTTGTAGAAAGTATTTGAATATTTTTTTTCCCATTTTCTTCATAAAAGTATTAGGGGTAAAACCAATTTATATGGGACCAACACAAGAGAGTAAAAAAAAACAACGTATACTACAATGCTCGTTAAATAATAGGCGCCTCTATCGTAGCCTCCGTAGGTTAGCTGATTTGCCATTCATAAATTGTTCCGTCTGTATTCGATAATACAGACGGAAGAAGAAATCATCAGAAATCAAAGAAAATGTTTTACGGACACCAAAAAACAGAAGAATGAAACATTACTGTAGATTGTACTTAATTGAACTGCAATGGCTATTTTATTTCGTTATATGTTACTTATACATGATGGGTACATAGTATTTACTATGGATGTCTATGGGCGCATCACAAGTTACGTCAAACTATCATATGTCAAATCAGCATTCTCTCGACGGCCGCACTATACACGTTGATTCAATTGTGTAAGTGGACCAAGTAACATATAAGTGCTTGAAGAATTTTTTTTTAGTAATAGTTAATAAAAAAAGTCCGTGTATGTAAGCAAGTTACAAGTTATACTCTTTAGCATTATTTAAGGATTAATTCTTTTATGAATCTGAACGAATTTAAACTAGCCAAATGACTAATAAAACAATATACAACCAACACTACAAATGAAATAAGTATACTTCAAAAATAAGTAAAATTTATTGTATTATAAGTGTATTATATTATTGAAACTCTTTTAGAATATTTTAAAAATTCATAATCGCAAAAGTTTAGTTTATAGAGAGTTTAAGTATTTTTTTGGTACTCAGACGTTAAAGTGTTAAGTATATACTTGAATATAACTACTACTACTAGTACTAAAATATTAAAAAAATTGTCTAATTTTCGAGAATCATTTCATGTATGTGTATAATGATGTTTTTTTTCTGTAAGACAAAAAAAAATCGGCCAAATTTGCCGCCCCCTAAAATTTGCCGCCCTAGGCTTCAGCCTACTCAGCCTGCTGGTAAATCCGCCACTGGCCGTCGAAATGTGTGTTTGGACGAAAATATTTTAAAGTGCTGTGATTTTTATTTTTGTTAACAAGACCTCCTATAATTAACAGGGGTAAGTGATTTATGTTTAGAGACAGCTATCCGTTTTTATTTGTTGCTGTTGCGAACTAAATTTTTATTTATGTTCGTAGGGTCTTCCACCCTGCCCGTACGAATCACTATAACCCTGGGTTACTGCTGAGTCTTCCACCGGCATTTATTTCGCCGCTCTGCACTACCTGCCGCTTACCTAAAGGGAAGTAGAACCTTTACTTCTATCTAATTTTAAGGCCCATCGAAATTGGTTATCACTGGTGACCAAGCACTACTACTGGTGACCAAGCATTACGACCTGCCACGCCAATTGGTTATCACTGGTGACCAAGCAGTACTACTGGTGACCAAGCGTTACGACCTGCCACGCCAATTGGTTATCACTAGTGACCAAGCACTACTACTGCCCTGCAAAATTCTACTACCTGCCTCCAAGCGCAGCTGCTGGCCTGCATAACCTCCTATTTCCGTTTACTTTAACAATTTAGCATTTAGTTTAAAATTATTAAGAATATCGTATACCCAAAGTGTTTCCTACAACTTTGGGGGGTAATTTCGACACCAAATAAATTAACTCCATTTATGTTTTAGGTATTTATTCGATATTTTTGTATACCTGGGGGGACGATCGATCGTTACCTAACCTTTTTTTTGTATTTTAAAATTATGTAAATGTGTTATTTTTTATTAGTCTATTTCCACGGTTATCCATTTGTTTACATCTTTACCTAATTTTTTTAATATTATAAATTAAAAGTATTCCATATTACCCCAAAATGTATTTTCTTTCCGAAATTCATATTTAGGCTGCGAGTAAAAATTCTACGTATAATGTAGCGAAAGCAATACTGCATTGTTATATTAATTAACCCATTTTAATTAATTTAGGTATGCTGCAGTAAGTAGTATGTACCATCATGATATGACGCAAAGAGTACATAACAAGGCTAAAAATATTCTACTGAAACATAGTACTCGTCAATCATTGAAAAATACAGTAAACTGCATTTTTATGTTCACAATAATTTTACACAGCTCACGGTCACAATCAACGATACATACATGATCACCGCCCCGCAGGCGAACGTTCATGTTAGCGCAGGGAGGTGATTGTCGCATTATTACACCGTAATAATACTAATAATAGGTCATCTTTGGTAAAGCACATGTATTAAAATACCGTGTAAGCGCATTTGGACCAACACTCCGATAAACGACAGAAGCGACTCATGTCTCTATGGAAGTTTTTTGGCGGTATTTGTGGTAGTCGCATTCGTAGTTTTATTTTGTTGTTTTTTCATTGTTTTCTGCTAGGATTTTGTTTAAAAAGTGGTGCATTTTGGAGAAAATCGCCTAGTGCACGTGAGCAATGTGGAGAACAAGAAAATAAAACGAAGGAGGACGTGAGAACCCAACTTGTTCTAGGTGCAGTTTTATAGACGCCTTACAGCAACTGGGTGTTCCACCTCAGAATGTAGCTGCTGCAAATGCTGTCAAGAACTTCAGAGAAGATTTGTAATGCACCGGCACTAGCATTACAAATCCAAAAGATATGGAAGCTTAAATACGTCAGACCTGGCTGTATGGTCTTTTAGTAACCTTTGCCTTTTCCGCGCTTTTTGTTAGCCGGAAAGAAGAAACCAAAAAAAAAAATATGTCTCATATGTCCTTGCTACATATAGGGTACGTTCCACTTAACGCCCGCAACGCCATCGACCGCGACTGCTGAAACTGCCGTTCCACTAACGGAAAAAGGCCGCGGGCGTTGTAGGCGAATGTTTGAGGTGGAACGCACATATTGAGCGCTGTGTGCTCGCAATATGGCGGCATGGTGAAAGTTTTCTCGTATAAATAGTTCAATAAATAATCGATATTAAATCTGAATATTATAGATTTTTTTAACTGCGTATGAAAACTTACGCACGCGCTTCCTCCTCTTCTGATTTTTGCCGGAGTCTCTTCTTCAATAGGGAGGCCACATTCTCTTTGGTGAAAGCCAACTCTGACCCACCAATATTTTGTGGGCGAAGTGGGCGCGATGTGGTCGCGAACAGTGACGTCATCTATGACGTCAAGCGATCGCTCGCGACGACCATGGGCCTTAGGTGGAACGATACAGAGGGTGTTACAATCGTTGCGGGCGTTTAGTGGAACGTAGCCATAGTAGTGATCTGTGCATATGTCAATGTCTAGTTTATGTCAAACAAAGTTGTAATTGTAACTTGTATTTTTGTTCGTCATTCTATCTCGAAACGAAAACATTGATTCTGTGAATTTAAACATTGTAAAAAATGTCTGAAATGGAAGTAACTGAGAGCAGTAATGACTGCTCAAATGATTTGTGTAAGTATTTGACTATATCTACATTAGATTCGTTGACAAGGTACAAGGAATGAAACAGATGTTGTTTTCTTTTCTGCCGGTTGTCTAAACAATTTCTGTGATTTGAGAGGTTTATTAAATTTGAATCTACTTTCTATAAAAGACTATTTTCTTCAAGTGTAGCCTTTAATTACGGCCTATAAAATACATAGCTTGTTGTGTTAGGTATGGATTTTGTGTGATTACCTTTCGACTAGAAAAAAAACTAATAGGTACTTTCAGAGATTTTTTACTATAGATGGGTTATGCTCTAACAAACAACATTTGCAAATCGAACCCACTTACACACACAATATAATAAGTAGTTACCTTCCCTTGCACCAAATGGTACTAAGAAAAGATGCCAATTGGCTATTTTTTATTTGCTTCACTTTTAGAATGCATTTAACTTATCTACCTCCGCTTCATCATCATCATATCATGAAAAATGTCCACTGCTAGATAATGGCCTCCCCCAAGGTCCTGCGCTGCCTTTATATATAGCATATCTCTGGGTACTTTACACAAAGTGTAATCATAGATTTTTGGCTGTGTGCAAAAAAAAACCATTCATTTCAATTCCAGAACTTGTAGTGAAGTTTTTAATTTTAGTTTTGTCTTAATAAATTTGGGTGCACTGCACCTAGTGAAAGGTGTTATAGTTTTATTACAGTTGAACTAAGAGTAGGCAAAAAACTTTCAGTACTCCTAGATCGGGTGTTCCTGCGTCTAGGCAATGCTGATTCCGATGATCAGTTGGAGAGCTGCCTAACTAGGTTTCTCCCACCAGTCATCCTGAAACTGTCATCTCCACACGAACAAGTAAGTCTTACAATAAGTACGCCAAATATTAGTTGAGTTAACTATTAACACTATAAGTGAGGTTCTATCCGTAATGGATAGAAACATATAAATGCGCTCAAGTGGGAATTTATCTGTTAACCTGGTGCCAATGACGTAAAAAATAATGCAGACGATGATGCAGCATCAATATGACACATATATTTTTTTTTCAATTATCTGGTTATCTGCTGAATTATAACAAATTTAATACAAAATAAGAACTATTGCATGACAATGAAGTCATTGTAGTACCAAGATATTTAAAGTTAATCTAGATATCAAATTATAATTTGGTTTTAATGACAACAACCTCAAAAAGGCAACAAAAATAATTTCGTTTTAGAACTAAAAATATATGGAGCTATAGCTGTTTTATGAATATTCCACAAAATAAATTTTACCTAATTTAATATTATGATGTCAAGGGCTTACCAATTGTGAATAATCTTCACTGGCACTTGTTCACTACACTATGGTATGATTCATATAAATTGAGGTCTTATCTCCAGCTACTAAGAAAACCAATAACTGTTGGTATAGTTCGTAAAATTCAGCTGGATTGCTGCGGCAGCAGGTAAGATAGATGCAGGTTCAATTAGTGTAAAAGAGATGTTAGAGATTTTACAACATGTAAAATGTACTAAGATGACAGCTGTTGCAGCGATCAAGCTAAATTTTACAAAGTATAAATATTGAGTAATTGCTATGGCAACCCTAAAATTCTTATGTTTTCTCTGATTAAAAAATTATGAAACACAAAGTAGATATTTGTTTTGTCTGTCATAATTAAAAAAGCTTTATTCTAACAGGTAATGGGCCTAGAGCTTTTAAAAACTAAAATAAAGACATTAAATCGACGTTAAGTCATAAAAACATTAAAAATCAGTGGTGCGTTGCAATGTTAAAAACCTTGTAAAAAAGCTGGTCAAAGGGCGGCGTAATGTAATGGCTTCGTGTATGATTATCGTTTATGATTATCTCGTCGTGACTGAAAAATTAAGTGGCAGAGGAAACTTTGCTGTGTGGAAATTCCAGCTAAATATAGTGTAAGTCATTCTCGCTCTATGATATAGTTAAAATGTCCTGATGGCGACTCAAAGGAATCAAAAGAAATGTGGCTAAAAAATGATAGGAAAGCACAAAGATTGATCTTGGCATCAATAGACAAAATATGAGTTCCGCATATACTAAATTGTGAAGACTCGGCAGCAATGTATGCCCGACTGAGTAAATATTTTGAAACTGAATCGACTAACCTAAAATATGCCACAATGCAAGACTTCTTCAATTACACCTATGACGATTCATGCTCCAAAATATTGTCTACAAACTAAGTTCAACAGATACTAAAATAAATAATGATGTTGTTGGCAAAATTTATAACTAAAATACCTAAAACCTACAATCACTTTATAAGTGCATGGGAATCGGTGCTGGCTGACCAGAAATTATTTGAAAACTTCACAGCTCAGAGCAGCGACTTAGTACCAAGTGCTGCATGCAGTGCAAAAACAAAAAAAGGACTTAAAATGTCACATCTGCAACTAAACACATAAGGCAAAATTTTGCAATAGAAAGGAAAAATCTGTACAATCTGTAAGAAAAATAATTGCACTGAGAAGAACTGCTATTTCAGCAATAAAAATAAAAATCAAAAGCAAGACAGTGCTGTTGGCTGTTACATTTATGGCATCAAGTGCAAGTGAAACCTCTTCAACCTGGGTTGTAGATTCCGGTGCAACTAAGCACTTAACAAACTCAAAGAACCTGCTTGTTTCTCATAAAAAAATAATACTGAAATTGTGATAGCTAAAAATGGAGAAACTATATAATCAGAATGCATTAGAGTTATTGAGACAAGGTCATGCAACTTAACAAATGTCCTCTATGCGCCTGAGTTGAGTAAAAACCTAATAAGTATGAATAAAATAACAGAAAACAGAGGCAAAGTTACATTTACAAAGGATAAAGTTATAATAAAAAAGGAAGATGAAATAATAAAAGTAATAAAAATAAGACAAGATTATATGAAATAAAACTACAAGAAGGAGAAGAAGCTTTGCTCACTAACACCCAAAAAGAATTACACAGAAAAATGGGCCATGAAAAAAAAAATGATACCTTTGGTTGATGGCATATAAACAGGAAAAATAGAAGATAAAAACTGTGATTTTTGCATTAAAGCTAAACACCCAAGTGCACTATTTAATACAGAAAGAAGAAAAGCAACTAAACCATTGGAAATAATACACTCTAATGTTGGCATGGTAAACGAAATGACATTGGATGGTAAGAAATACTATGTGACATTCCTTGATGATTTTACTCATTTTTATGCTGTATATTTGTTTAAATATGAATCTGAAGTAAGCGAGAAAATGAAAGATTACATCAACCAAGTTGAAGCCAAATGGTACCTGAGGGTTTCCAAAATAAGATGTGATAATGGAGGCGAGTATTTGAACCATAAAGTTGTAAAGAAACAGGTATTGTCCTAGATCTAACTGTACCATACTCGCCCCAGCTTAATGGAAAGGCAGAGCGTCTATAGTCTATACTGAACTCTAATGGATAAGAGAAAAGCTCTACTGTTCGACTCAAAGTTAATAAATGAGACGTGGAGAGAAGCTCTTCAAACTGTGGCGTAACTGCTTAACCACTCTTCAATAAAAATAGTTGACAAAACCCCTGCAGAGCTATGGCACAACCAAGAGCCAAACCTTTCCCATCTTCAACTGTCTGGAGCAAAGGCATATCAGAAGTCTTGGGAAATTAACAACACTGGAGGAAAAGTCGAAACAATATATCTTCGTTGGCTATGCTGATGTTGTCTACAGATTGTGGGATCAGAAAAACAGAAAAATAATACTATCTCGGGACGTAAAAACTGAAAAGGACAAAAAAAAACAAAAGAAAGTCTTACTACAAAACAATTTTCCCCAAGGAGGAATGTCAAGCAGAAGAAGATACACTATAAACAAATAATAAAAATGATGAAAAAGAAAAAGGAAATTATAAAACAAAGAGAAAATAGTAATAATACTGTAGAAGAAACCATAAATAGTATTCAACAAGATGTAAATTCAAATGAAGAAGAAACAAAATACTACTCGGACATCAGACATCCAAAATAATGTTGAAAATGATAGCCCCAGATGAAATTCAGGCTTAAGACGTGGAGACATACCACACTTTATACCAAAAAAAATATTTGACTATGTATTATTATCATATAAAGAAGCTACAGATGGTGAAGAAAGCGATCATTGGAATAAGGCTATAGAATAAGGAAAGGAATCACTTTAAAAGAATAATACATGGACAATAGTGGATAAAAATGAAACAAAAGACAAGAATGTACTTACTGCCAAGTGGGTATTTCGAGTAAAAGATGATGGTCAATACAAATCTTGACTAGTCATAAGAGGCTGTCAACAAAAAGAAGGCATTTTTCTATACAGAAACATACAGTCCAGTCCTGACCATCAGCACTCTCAGAATAATGTTTTCGCTTGCAACTACTGAAAAATAACATTATAATACAATTTGACATAAAAATGGCTTTCTTATATGGAGAAGTGACTGAAGATATTTGTATGAAATTGCCAGATGGTTTTGAAAAGAGTAAATATTATTATGATAACATTAGATAGGGATGGTGTCATACAGTGGTGTTATGCCAAAAGATTTTATTTGTAAACAATAAATATTTTTTAATTTAAAATAATATTAAAGGGTTTTAGCCCATTAGCAATTAAGGGGTGTGTTGGTAAATATTGAGTAGTTGCTATGGCAACCCTAAAACTCTAAGCTAAAAAACCATGAAACACAAACTACATATTTGTTTTGTCTTTTATAATTAAAAGCTTTATTCTAACAATAACTATGTGATATGTTTTTTAGAAATTTCCCTAATTGTAAATCGCTTGGGTCATAATGACCCATCGTCATCGGCGGCGGGTTAAGGATAGAAACTGTGATGGCCACATTTCGGCCAACTAAAGTTTAAAAAAGGGGTACTACAACTGTTCTAAATTCCTGTCCCATTGTACCATAATACAGGGGAGGGATTGAGACAACTGTACTTAGATTCTTCTTGTTTTATTATGTGCTGGCAGCCATATTTAATATCAATGCTGGAAGTCAAAGAATAATTTAAAAAGTCCAAAAAACTACAAACCAACTAAAAAAAACATTCAAAAATATGAAATAATATGTTTTAAAATACAGTGTAAACTCTTTATAACGAAATTCAAAGGACCGAGCATATTTTATCCTTATAGAGAGTTACAGTTATATAGAGTGAAGAAAGAAAAACAACCAAATTCACAATAATGTTACAGTTAGTTTCAAAGTTGGCTTACGACTGATAATACGATAGTTACCTGGTGTGTTTGGTTCGAAGCCATCATTTTCAAGCAAACCAAGTGTAATGATGCACGTGTTCAAGGCAATTAATAATAACAAAAGCAACACCGCTGTTTATGACTTCAGAAGTTTCGTTGCCTCAAAGGTTTAGTCGACGTCTTTTGTAACCAGATAATATAACATAAGTAATAATACAAATAATGAATATGAACACATTTCTTTGTAATAGTCTAATACAGGATGGGGCTCTCAGTCTTTTAAATTCGTATTTAGACAACAGAACACAAGAAGTACAAGTAAATGGCACGAACTCATCTAAATCTAGAGTGAAAATGGGTGTGCCCCAGGGTTCTATATTAGAGCCTTTTCTTTTCCTTGTTTACGTAAATGATTTACCTTTTATCTTACATAGTACTACAATTTTTTTTGAGGTTGGTGCCAGCACACAGCTACCAAATGTTTTATATTCGATGGCTTTGTTGGCACTGACCTTAAAAAATTGTAGGCCCCTAATTTGATTCGTACCTACCTTTGATTTCGTTATTGTTGGTCAATTTCGTGTATTAATATACAAAAAAATTATCGGTCATACTTTTGAGTTAATTTCTTTTTTAAGTTGGTTTTTAGTTTTTAAGGTTGGCCTCGCGTTCTCTGGGTCTTTATCATCAGATCCTGACTTACTGACAATGAGACCACCGCGGGAGTATATTCTTTACATACAGTGGAACATTAAACCTCTTTTTTTGAAGTCGGTTAAAAGTTTAGTAAAAAAAAAACTAATAATAATAATAAATATCTTTATTCTTTCAGACAGTTTCAGTCCATTTTTGTTAGTACACACAACTTTAATAAACTATGTTAGTAATTAATAAATATAATAAAAACACACAGAAAAATAAAAATAAAAACATAATTAACATTTATTGATAAGTATATTGACCCAATGCTTAACATTGGGACAATCATACTTGTCGGAAAACACTTTCACTTACACTAATGAAAATATCAGAGTTTTTGAAGTTTCAGCAGAGGGACAATTTTTTGATTAATAATTCACGATTTTTTTGATAAATATAAGTAAGTTTGTAAGAATTTATGTTTGTTACTATTTCACGCATAAACTACTGAAAGGATCTGGCTGAAATTTGGTAGGTAGACAGATTAGGACCTGGATTAAGACATCGGCTACTTTTTTCCACGCTCGCGAGCCGCAACGGCTCGCGCACTGCGCGCCCTCGAAAAGTCATAGAAACGTCCACGAAGGTGAAGCCGCGGGAAACAGCTAGTAATTCATAATTTGTTTTTGGTCCAGTCCACTACCCAATAACCCTTATAATTGGAAGTCCAATGAAACGATTTAGGCAACAACTGGTCACATCAAAAATGTTTTCTAACTGGTCATATCGAGAAAACCTGTATAATTTGTTTCAATCGGTCATTATTATATTTTTTTTTAGTAAGTCTCGTCTCATTTTTGTAGCTACTGGTCACACTGAAAATATGCTCCAATTAGTCATACCATCACACTTTACAGTAACCTTTTGTTTTTTTGTTATCGAATTTCAATTTCGTATGTACGTTCTCCGACGCTCTTACAGTGAAGGAAAACATCGTGAGGAAACCTGCTGCACACACCTGTGAGGAAACTCGAAGGTTGTGTGTGAAGTCGACCAACCCCCACTGGGCCCGTGTGGTGGACTATGGCCCTAATTCAGGGTAGGCTCGAGCCCCTCGGTGGGGTCATATATGAGCTGATATGATGATAATGATAAAACCTACGAATTATTTCTAAACAGTTCTATTTTCGTAGGTTCGTACGAAGGTGATGGAGCTGCTGGTGCACGTGAACAAACGGGTGAAGAGCCGCGGAACTGTGCAGTTGCCCGTGCAGCCACTGCTGCAGCTCTATAGAGATCCTAAGGCCAACAGCTTTATTATTGTAAGTTTTTTTAACCAGTTTAGTGAGCGTTTTCCAACACTTCTCCTTAGTTGGTAACCTAGCTATTTATCACTTTATCTATATTTATCTCATAATCTTATTTTTTAACAACTGTGTCGTACTTTTATTTATCACATGTCTATGTTTAATAGTGTTGTGGGTATCGGATTTGGACCATTTTTCTTCACTTTATCTCTATTTATCTCAAAATCTTATTTTTTAACAACTGTGTCGTACTTTTATTTATCACATGTCTATGTTTACTAGTGTTGTGGGTATCGGATTTGGACCATTGTTCTTCACTTTATCTCTCTTTATCTCAAAATCTTATTTTTTAACAACTGTGTCGTACTTTTATTTATCACATGTCTATGTTCACCAGCGTTGTGGCTACGAATTTGGACCATGGTTCTTCACTTTATCTCTATCTCAAAATGTTTTTTTTCACAACTGTGTCGTACTTTTATTTATCACATGTCTATGTTTACTAGTGTTGTGGGTATCGGATTTGGACCACTGTTCTTCACTTTATCTCTATTTATCTCAAAATCTTAATTTTTAACAAGTGTGTCGTAGTTTTAATATCTACATTTGGCAGTTTAACAGATCTCTTAGGTATTTATGTTCAGACACAATGTACGATCTGCTGTTCTCAAGATAGTTCGTCAAAGCCGTTAATATAGCCGAGATATAGAGGGTTGTAAATATTGAAAATACATTTTTCTTAAACTTTCTAAACCACTAGATGGCGCTGGACGGATCGTACATCGCGCAAGCGTTAGTGAGAGTCACTATTTTTTTTAAACGAGTACATCGCTACTTCACAGTTCGGGGCGAACCACTAGTATTTGTGTTAACATTTTGGTGTTGCGAATTGCATTTTTAAATTGATTACAGAGATTTCCTAGAATTTGAAGCCATCAAATTTGAAAGAATCAAAGTAATTTAGCCAAAATGTAAAAAAAATATTTAGTGTAGCCTCTCACTATACAGGATGACTTTTAATTAGTTCTTGATAACAAAAGGTATATAGTACTCGTGATTACAAACAACTTTCCCAAAGAAACTATATGTCAAATCAGAAAAAAAAATTTGGTCCTCGATACATAATAAGTTATCAAATCGGCAAAAATGTATAACAGACCAAATTTTTTTTTCATATTTGACATATAGTTTTTTTGGGAAAGTTGTTTGTAATCACGAGTACATTCATATTCTTTGGTATCAAGAACTAATTTAAAGTCACCCTATATACAGTCGTGGTCAACTAATTAGGGACGCTATATCACGAAAACTCAAGCGTTTCTATTAAGGCCCAGAAACCATTTCTAAACGAAGCTATGAAGCTTTTACCGTTGACAACAAGTAAATTGACTAGTATTCTAAATATTTAGTGGTCAGGAAAGGAAATAGCTACTTGCCATCGCTATTTTTTTAATAAATACGTCACTGCTATTTTCTCATTATTGACTAATATATAGACAACTAATTAGGGACATGTAAAATTTTGAATATAAAAATAAAAATGCTGGGAAATATTTAAATGTTTATAATATAAAAATGTTATTTTACAAAATTTTAACATAAAACAAATGAAAAACCGATTATCTAATAACCAGTATGGTTTCCTTTGTTAGTTAAAACCATTTGACATCGGCGTGGCATCGATGCAATCAAATTATTGCAAGTTTCTAAAGGAATATTATTCCAAACAAATTCTTGGAATTGGTCGTATAGCTGATTTTTAGTAGCAGTTCGTCGAGTTGCAACTTTTTTCTTGGCTTCGTACCATAGGTGTTCGATTGGGTTTAGGTCTGGGCTGTTTGCGGGCCAATCTAGTACCGTCACTGACTGCTACGCTAGGAACGATTTGACGGACTGCGTTGTATGCTTTGGGTCGTTATCGTGTTGGAACGTCCACGACCCTGGCAACACTTCTTCAGCATACGGTATCATCGTTTTCTCTAATATTTGTTTATACTGAAACTGGTCTAGTCTTCCTTCAGTTTTTTTATAGGCCCTACTCCATGTCCTGAGAAACAGCCCCAGATTTGAATATTGCCTCCTCCATGTTTCACCTGCTTCTTTGTGTATTTTGGATTCATGGCCGAGTTTATAGGCCGTCGCACGTATTGTCTGCCATCTGATGAAATCAAATTTATCTTGGTCTTATCAGAAAATAGCACATTTTTCCATTGAGCAACAGTCCAATGTCCATACTTCCTTGCAAACGCCAATCTTGCTTGTTTGTGTTCTTTCTTCAGTAACGGAACTTTGCGTGCAACTCTTCCTACAAGTTTTGCCTCCACTAAACGCCTTCTGACGGTCCTTGCTGATACTCCAGCATTCAATTCTGGTCCAAAAACTTCGCTCTTGATATGAACGGAACCCTTAAAGGGGTCTCTCTTCGCGAGAGCAATCATTCTGCGATCATCTTGTGGGGTTGTTTTTCTTGGTCTCTTCTTTCTAGGTACACTTTCAGTTGTGTTATGCGTTTTGAAATATGCCACGGCATTGTAGACCATGTTTTTGGAACATTCCAAATGATCTGCTATTTTCTTGTACGGCCACCCTCGCTGGTAAAAATTAATAACTACTTTTCGCATTGTTGCGTCACAACTCTTCTTTCTAGCCATATTTTTAATTATTTAATGAGTTTACACACACAGTCGCTTTTCAAATTGGCGCCAAAATTAAAAACGCGCAAAAGAAAAGCTATAACATTGTATTTTTTTGAGTTTAGAAGGCAAAAACTAAATGTCCCTAATTAGGTGACCAGATATTTTGTACCATATTTATATGTTTTGAAAAGGTTGTATACGAGTAGTATATGTATTTATTTATTTTTATTTTATTCTAAACACTAGAATACTATCAATTAATATGTTTACAAAGTAACAGACAATAATATCGAATATAGGTGATAATAAAAGGACTTAATAATTAATATTTCTTGGTGTTTTAACTGTCCCTAATTAGTTGACCACGACTGTATGTAAGATTATCATTATTTTTAGTGTACTACCTTGAGTGGGGTATGGGTGATTAGGTCTCATAAAATGAATAAGGTTTCTTTAAACACGTTTTTAGGGTTCCATAGTCAACAAGGGACCCTGTTAGTTTTGCCATGTATGTCTGTCTGTCCGCGGAAGATGGAGACCTTTTATCAAACCAAAAAAAATTGGGGGTGCCAGTACAAGAAAAAGCGGGACGAAAAAAAACATTTGTGAATCCTCTCATGTTGGGTGTCATTGAATTGGTCTTTATGAATGAATATGAATGAAGTAGTGCTTTCTAACAACATATTTTTGTCAGTTGTACCGTTCCTAAGATAAAAATCGTCAAAAGCTTGTCTAAACTATTGGGCCTAGGCAAATGATTTAGAGTATCCTGAGACAAGATACATTTCTACCCTACTGAGCAAAAAAAGCAGTAATGTTTTTATGCAGTCAGGTTATTAATTTTCAATTAAATGGGTTAGGTTCAATAGGAAAGAGATAAGTTAAAGTGCTTGCGAAAAAAAATACTAAGAATATTTAAAAAACTATTTTTTTTCAGAATTTTACCATAATTTACATAACCATGGGCTTCCCAAGGCTGCCTCGTGACCAGCAGTTGACAATTGCGCCGTCTCTTCTGGAAGCTATTGAGAACAAACCTCAGAGTCACCAAGATGGGTGAGATATCAAATTTCAAATAAAAAAGCCTTTAGATGGAAAAGTGATTTTGTTGTTGACTATCACACTCGCGCTACTTAGCCAATAACTATGTTAAAGTAATAAAGTGTGTTTTGGAATACATCATTATCATATCAGCTCATATTACGTCCCCACCGAGGGGTAGTCGACCACGCGGGCCCAGTGCGGGTTGGTCGACTTCACACACAATATGTGAGTTTCTCCGCAGGCGTGTGGAATAAATGTTCACTGATATTGTATTTTTACACCAAACAGTAAGCCAACAAACGTATGTGTGTATTGAAAGGCGCACTGCGCAGCCGTAAATGCTAAACCGTTTTAATAAATGAAGCGTCCCTTAGTGGTCCACTCCACAGTACTTATGTCCTAATGAGAAACACTAAAAACGGAATCATGAAACTCGGTTCACAATCTGAGAATCTTTTCCTTTTTTGAAGTGGGTTGACACTTGAACCCAGAAATTTCACAATCCATTACCATTACCACAGTGTAAGAGTGCTGCTACGATACAGGACAAATCGAGAGCCTAGCCTTTGTTCTGACTGACAACCTATCAAAAATTGGTCCAAATCGGTTAATATTTAAGAGGTGAAAATCGTTAACGCCGTTTGTATGAAAAGTCAAATTTTCGCCGTTGGTTCACAGTCCTCTTAACGTTGATCTTTTCGATCTTTAACGTTAATCGTTGAGATTCAATCCCAATCAGATTAGATAAAGTAGTGTATGAAACTGCACATAACTAGGTATTAAAACACTCGTATGATACTATTAAAAACCTCGCGGTACTAGTGTTTTAGTACCCCTCAGTATGCAAAAGTTTCATTTTCTACTATTTCAATACTAGAAAAGTGGTACTCTATATGCCTGTTAACTGTGCGTAAAATTTATTTTACCGCAAACGTGCTTTTTCGCCTGCGGCTCGGGCTTACAAATGTCACTCGTTTTCCATTTACCTATTTACCACCCTTGTATCGTATATAACTATTTTCATTTTTAGGGTTCCGTACCTCAAATGAAAACAACGGAACCCTCATTGGATCACTTTGTTGTCCGTCTGTCCGTCCGTCCGTCCGTCCGTCTGTCTCTCAAGACCCTTTATCTCGGGAACACGTGAAGGTATCGAGTTGAAATTAAAACTATGTACTCCGGTCTACAGTCCCTTGAACCTGTGAAAAATTAAACTTCCAAGTTAACGTGAAAAAAAATACGACCGTTTATGCCGCAAAAAACGTATATTTCGTCACTCTCAAGGGAATCAAAATTTATAGGGTGTTTTCCGTTGACCTAGAACTATGAAATTTGGCAAGTAATACCGTCTTTATACTACATGTACGGCGAAATATCTAAAAACTATACATTTGTAATTAAATCATAAAAGAATACAGTCTTTATTAAAAGTACGTAATCAATCATGCAAGGAACGGCGCGGCGGGTGGTTCAAATTTTGAATTGACCTTTTGAACCTAGTCATGTGGGGTATCGTATGAAGGGGCTTTATTAACACAAGATTGAACTGATTATTAATTGTTTTTATGAATTATGGTTTTCGATTTATTAATTTTAAGGTGACTTATCACCTCGAGACCGACTCGCACTTGGCCGGTTTTTTTTATAAATAATGATAAAACCACAAATTAACGACTTTCGGATTCCTTTATTTGTTTTTAACTCATGTTAATAATTCGTTTTGTTTTAGTATTTTGATGTTGGTGATGCCACTGCTTGGCGATATCAAGGAGACCGAGCTTAACTTGAAGGAGAAGCCTAAAGCGGCCACATTGATACTGAAATTCGCAACTGATGTCCTCTTGCTGCCCTACAGGTAAAACGTTAATATTACACTTGCAACCGCCCGCGCCCGTGACTTAGTCGTGCGTGCGTGGGATTTATGATGCGCCTGCTACCGGAAACTTGACCGATTTCAATGAAACAAAGCCTAATATTAGCTCATTCTTATCCTAATACATCACCTAAAATGACATGGAAATTGGTTCAACCGTTAATGAAATTAGCGCGCACAAACGCATATAACAAAAAAATCTGCATCCTACTATGTTCACTTGGCTCTGCCTGTAGCCTAAACGGCTTTATGGATTTTAAAGTGTAAAGTGTCGTCAGCTTCGTCTTAGTCCTCAGAGTGAAATATAATACATTTGAAGCACACGGGTTTTTAACTTATAAATTTCATTATCATTTACATCATATCCGCCGAAAGACGTCCACTGCTGGACAAAGGCCTCCCCAAGCATTTCCACGACGAACGGTCCTGCGATAGCTGCAATCTAGTTAAATTTAAGTTAGTTTTTTAAATATATTATATTTCAGTAAAATTGGTTAGGATAGGTATTTGATGCGTGCATTTGACAGGACGTGATTTGATCCTTCCGGCTGTTTTAGCAACCACGTTTCGCGAGACTGTGAAACTGTTCGTAGGCATTGTTTGTATCATGTTTTCTTTTTATTGAAATAGTCTTTGTATTTTCTGTTTTTTTTTACTTCAGGGCATTACCCAATCCGGGCGAAACGGATTTCCAAGTGCCGCCTGGCATGAGTCTGAAAACGTACAAAAGGATCGTTGAGAAGAATCAACTGAATCCAAACCAGTTGGAGGAGGTAAAACAAATATGTAATCTTCTTAAATTTTAGAAAAATATTCTTACGCAAATTTAACATAATTATATCTTCTTGTAAATGATCTTTGGTTAACAATTTTTGTTTGCGGTATATTCTGTTTTTATCGACTTGGCATTGTTATACAGCATTATTATACAGGTGTAACAAAATTGGTGTAGGTCCCGTTAACTGGGGATTCTACTCATTATACTGAACAACTTCATACAAATCGAACAAATCGATTAGCTGATCGGCCAGTTTTGTGCATTTTTGTATGGGTGGTCCATTTTTTTATTGAGAATTTTCTATTGGTTCATTGGGGAAAGATATTCAGTATGATGAGTAGAACCCCTAGTTGACGGGTCCTACGCCAACTTTGTTACACACTGCATGTATACAGGGTGTAACAAAGTTAGTGTAGGTCCCATTAACAGGGGCTTCTACTCATCGTACTGAACAACTTTTGTTCTACGACTTTGCTGAAATTGCAAAAAAACATTTTACTCTTCAAACACATCAATCAGCTGATCGACCAATTTTGTGCATTTTAGTATAGAGGGTACATTTTTTTTGAGAATTCACTACGGGTTCCTTGGGGAAAGTTGTTCAGTATGATGAGTAGATCCCCCAATTGACGGGTCCTACGCCAGTTTTTTTTGGATCCTGTATAAAAAAAAAAAAAATTGAGTAAAAACATAATAAAATACATTTATAATCTGTTCACAGATGAAACTGTCAATAGTGAACTTCATTAGCAAGGATATTTTCAACATGAACGACACGTTACTGACATTGATTGTGGCCGCCGCTGATTCGCGCTTCAGTGTTGCCAACCATGCCAACAGTCCCCTTATTAGAGTTGCCAGGTGATTCTACTTTTTAATATATGTAAAAAAATAACCTGTTGTATTTTCGCTTATCCAGCTGTTTTTAAGCATATTATTATTTTCGAAAATACTCAGTTCTAAAATCAATCTGAAACTCAGCTTATTTATACTTAATGCCTATAAAAGTAGGTCATTGCTCCAAAGAATTGGAAATATTCCTGCCATAGTGGAGCGGTGCGGGAGGCTGGGGGGGGGGGGGGGTGCGGTCGCAGGTTCGGCTCCCGGCGGCGGCGGAGTCTAACTTTGTAACACTCGGTTTGGTCCGACCCGCCGAGTCATGGTTTGGTTGGTGGAAGGGCATTTTATGAGCTCGCCAGGCTAGCCACTAACATCTTATCACACCAGCGTCTTGCCGCCAAACATCAATTAAAACAGCATTTATGTGTTCTGGCTTGAAGAGAAGATAGCCAGTCCCTCATTGTGTTGGGGAATCTTGGTAAGGTCGCTCCCATCTTCGGCGTCATCATCAAGTGAGATGATGTCAAGGGCATACTAAAATTGTGGATTAAATAGACATGTTAAAAAAAAACGATTTCCATCGCAACAACTTGTACAATTTTGCATTATTGTTTTTGGTTTATGTTAATTTTCTAATAAAGTACTACACCGATTTTAATAAAATTTATATGGGACCAACTCAGGAGTATACCCTATCGAATAAAAAAGGATCATGAAAATCAGTTCACAATGTGCGAAGATATCACGTAACAAACATACAAAAAAAACCATTCAGTCGAATTGAGAACCTTTTTTCTCCTTTTTTGGAAGTCGGTTGAAAAACAGGAGGCAGCTTTGCCAGGCCCCCGTCACTCGGCCGAGAGCGCGAGATAAGTACCTACACAACGGCGCGGCGTACAGGCTACAGGCCGCGCTCGTCAGTCGGTTGTCAACTCGTGCAGAAAGCGGAGCGATTATCGAGCAAGCGAATGCGCAAGTTGAAACATGTTCGTCGCGCGGTCTCACAACCCTCCGGTTGATCAGTTGCGACAACACTAGACCGGCCAGCGCAAAAGAACCTCTGACGCGCATTGATTCGGTTCATTCTTGCGTAAAAGCGCGATCGTTATCGGTGTATGTACTCGTATAGGTATGTTGAAGTAAAACTGTAGGCACTAAGCGCGATTGCGAACTAGACTGTTCTTTATTAACGCGTAGCGAGAGTTGCTATTTATTTAAAGCGTCATTGCGAGTACTTTATCTGTACTTTTACTATTATTATCATCTCTGGCTTTGCCTCGTAACTCGCACGGTCACAGATGTTAATAATAGTACAAGTACAATCGCGCTTTTACGCAAGAATGAACCGAATCAATGCGCGTGAGAGATTATTTTGCGCTGGCCAGTCTAGTATTGTCGCAACTGATCAACTGGCAGGGTTGTGAGACCGCGCGACGAACATGTTTCAACTTGCGCACTCGCTTGCTCGATAATCGCTCCGCTTTCTGCACGAGTTGACAACCGACTGACGAGCGCGGCCTTATCTCGCGCTCTCGGCCGAGTGACGGGGGCCTGGCACAGTTGCTTTTGGTTATCTCAACCCAAACACCGCGTACAGTTCGAGGCGCTGGTCTTCTGAATGCGTGCGCGGGTTTGTTATTAAAGTAATCAAGCGCCACAAATGCGTTTTCATTGCAAGACATTCTGTTGAACAGTTTTTGCACGCCCTCCGCCCGTATAGGGCGCGCGCCGATAGGTTTATCGCGCGCTGTAAGAAGTACTAACAACCTTAGAGATTTTTTTTAAGTGCCTGAGAGTGGGATGGAATAGGTATTTTAGATAATTTGCAAGGAAGCGATGTATTTGCTACCTTAGTAACTATTATATTGAACTGTGGCTAAACGCAAGACCTGTAATAGTTTTTATCATGTTTTTTCAGCTCCGTGGATTGGTCACAACCTTCAGTTGTTTTGCCGTTGTACAACCTTTATTTGGGAACATGGGGAGGTTTGAAAGTGGCTCCGGACGATCGCAAGGTAAGTTTATTGACTTCTTACTATAAATTCTTCTTAAATCAAATTGTAGATTATACAGGATCACAATACTTGTTTGTTTGTAGGTTCCGGCGTGCACGCGGCTTCGGCTGAAACTGATACAGTATTTGAACAAAGCTACTGGTCCTGGTATAATGTTTCCTCATTGCGTTCAGGTACTAGAAATGTTCCGATTGTTTTTAACTAGGTATTACATTCAACATCATCATATCAGCCGCAAGACGTCCACTGCTGGACAAAGGCTTCCAAAAGATTTGCTCGCATCCAGCGGCTTCCTGAGTACTTCACCAGGTCGTCGGTCCACCGAGTGGATGGCTGGCCTGCCTTCGCTGTGTCTTCCGGTGCGCGTTCGCAACTCGAGAAAAATCCTTACTACCCCGGATAGCGAAAAAGTGGAACTCCTTGCCGGCATCATTGTTTCCCGATTCCTATAGTTTGGGGACCTTCACGGCGAGATTGAATAGGCATTGTTTGAGTTTGCGTGTACCGTACTCGACTCCATTGTCACTTCCCATCAGTTGAGTTGCAGTCAAACGCATTCAATTTTTTTATATAAAAAAAACCCAATGGCCATCTGTTGTACGAACTACGTGCCCCGCCTATTACCGATTAATATAATTGCCACTTAATTCAACGGGAAAGTACTTGATTGGTCAAATGGTAATAATCGTAATTACTTACAGGTGGTGTTCTCGTCGTTGTTTGATCCAAACACAAATTCACGTTTGCGAAACATGGCACTCATGTTTCTCCTGAACGTTGTGAATCAGTAAGTCATCTTTGGAATTTAATCTGACATCTGTCTTTCCCACTGTTTTTAGTTTTCATTACATTTAATAACACAAACACATGTATATACGTGTAATGTCTATACGAGGCATGCCTTTTAAGTTCTGTCGTTTCCATATTTCCCGGCAATTTTGAATTTGGAACTGTTCTAAATTCGAATGTGTTTAAATTTTGAATCTCAAAACAGATGAAAGTATTAGGATTAATGCTATTATTTAGTCACAGCGTCGATTTGAATCTGTCAGGTTACGTACGAAAAAGAATCTTGCTAAGGAAAATGTTCGTGCAATAATTTTCTACAACTTTAGAAGAGGCCTGACACGGCTTCAGTGTTTTGAAGAGCTAACATCTGTGTTCAGTGATGAAGCCCCATGTCTGCGGACTGTCGAACGCTGGTATTTAGAATTCCAGCGTGGACATACTAGTGTTAGTGACAAATTTCGCGAAGGACGCCCAAAATCCGCCTTCACTGAAGATAACATCATTGCTAAGAGACAACTAATTCTCGAAGATCGTCATTTGACGTATCGAGAGATAGAGGCTCTATTAGGCATCTCAGGTACAACCATTCAAAAGATCTTGCATGAAGCGCTTGGTGTGAGAAAGCTAGTTTGCCGTTGGATACCGCATCTGCTTTCCGACGATCACAAGGCGGCCCGCGTCAGATGGTGTAAGAAAACTCTGCAAAGGTTCAACCGAGGAGAGTCAAATCACGTCTACGACATCATCAGTGGTGACGAATCTTGGATCTATGCCTACGATCCTGATTCCAAACAACAATCTACAATCTGGGTCTTTCAAGACGAGCCAAAGCCGACTAAAGTTGTTCGTTCTCGAAGCAGTTCAAAGAAGATGGTGGCCACGTTCGTTGGAAAAACCGGGCATGTTGCGACTATTGCACTGGAAGATCGTAGAACGGTTAACGCGGAGTGGTATGCCACAGTTTGTTTACCACAAGTCTTCGCCGAACTTCGAAAATCTAACTCAAAGCGACGACGCATCATCCTGCACCACGACAACGCAAGCTCACACAGCGCTCGTCAAACGATTGAGTATTTGAAGCAGGAAAAAGTAGAAATTCTTTACCATCCTCCATACAGTCCTGACCTAAGACCTAACGATTTCTTTACATTTCCTAAAATTAAGAAAAGTCTTCGTGGTCAAAGGTTCCAGTCCGGTGAAGAAGCAGTCGACGCTTTCAAGTCAGCCATTTTGAACACACCCACTTTAGAGCGGAATAAATGTTATAATAACTGGTTTGAGCGAATGGAAAAGTGTATTAAGCTACGTGGTGAATACTTTGAAAAACAATAAAAAGTACTATAAGGTTCTAGTTGTGTTTTTTTCTTCAAACGACAAAACTTAAAAGGCATGCCTCGTATAGCCTATATAGCGACACTCAAGGGACCGGGCATTTTGTGACGCTATTGAGTTTTCGTTATACAGAGAGAAATTAGCGTTAAAGTAAACCAACTGTGGCCAGAAAATTTGACGTTTCAAAGAGTGAATCGTTATATCGAGTGACGTTATACAGAGTTTACACTGTATATACATCTGTAAACGATGATTTAAAGTTTGGGTTCATAGTGGGTTCATGTATACTAATATTGTGAAGAAAGGGATAAAGTTGGTATGTTTGTATGTAAGAGGTAATGTTCGAAACTACTCATCTAATTATAAAAAAATCAACGAGATTTAGAATGGAATTTCAGTATATTTATTTAATGATATTTTAGTATATTCAATACAAGTAATATAAAACTGTCGTGTCGTATCGGGAGGTAAAGATGTTAGCCGAGGATAGAAAAAATGGAGATTGCTCCACCGACAAGAGCATTAGCTCTTAAATTTGAAGAAGAAGAAATATAAAACAGTGAGAAAACGAGTTCTTAGCGAACACTAGTAAGCCTTTATATGTTTTTTACCTTTGAGTGACGATGAAGGAGTAGTATACTAGGAGTTAACGACAAATTTGGTAACGATAACGGAAAAGGATAAACTTAGGTTGATAGGATAAATAGCAACCCTCTGATGTTAAATATGTCGGCCTGCCTGCGCAAAGTGGTTGCGTTATGTACTTATAGCGCCTAAAAAACTAGTTATCGTGACAAAAAAAAAACGATAAGGGAAATGGCCGAGTAAGATATAAAATGAAAGTACTAGTTGTACTCATGACAATCATGCAAAGACTGACCAAATATTCGGTCGGGTTATGGAGCAACGTCCGTTAGTAGTAGGAATACTGAACAAGGCTCCCACCCCCCTGCCGGAGCACCAAAGGTGGAAATGGCGGCTCCGGCAAGGGGGTGGGATCCCGGTCCAGAACTCTCGCTATCCCTACTACTATCGGGTGTTGCTCCTTAACGCAACCGAATATTTGGTCAGTTTTTGCATAATTGTCATGAGTACAACTAGTACTTTCATTTTCACATGAAACAAACCTGTTTATTTGCAGCGGCGATGAAGGACAGCTGAAGAAGGTGGCCACAGTGTTCTTGCAGGGTCTCCTCAAGCTCGTCCGGACTGAGGAGCATGCCGAGCATTATCCTAAAGCCTACATGTGCTTAGGTTCGTATTTTTTTAACCATAAATGTTTAATTTTGCAAAAAAAGAAAAAAACATATTACATATCTACTTTTCCTAACTCTTATATAGGGCTAAAAATATAAAAAGAAGTTACATATCGGTATGCAAGTAATAACAACAGCAGTGTAAATATGGCGGTTCTGGTTCACCCAGTGCGAGTGAGCGAATATACGATATCGTATGTGTTAGAGCGAGACAGAGCGACGAGACAGAAAGTCTGACGTCATAAAGTACTAGTGAGTGAGGGGAAGATACGATACCACATGTGTGAAGCTATGAGAGACAGAACATCTGACGTCACATAGTGGGCTTGAACTTATCAAATTGGCACCTGTCAACATGACAGCTGTCACCTTTACGTCACTTCTGTCAACATACTAGTCTTGACGCCACAGCGCAGTACAAAAACCTTTTTCTTGGTGCTGCTGAGATTTGAAGCTGAGCCTTCTCGGTTAGTTGTGGGTACTTCCTACAACGCTAGACCACGGCGCCTCCTAAACTTGACGACGAAATAATGCTATCCATGGGTAGATATGACGTCACGGTGGGCGCCGCTCGCCATAGCGAGATCCTATTTTAAATATAATTATAAACCGGCCAAGTGCGAGTCAGAATCGCACACATAGGGTTCTGTACCATCATACTAGATGTCGCTAGTTTCTTCATGTTTCAAAATAAAAACGTTGTTTGTATGGATATTTATTATTATTTCACTATTTCAAATTTTTTGTATTTGTTGTTATAGCGGCAACAGAATAACATCATCTGTGAATATTTCACATGTCTAGTTATCACGGTTCATGAAATATAGCCTGGAAGACAGACGGACAGACAGACGGACGGACAGCGAAGTCTTCGTAATGGGGTCCCGTTTTTATTCTTTGGATATGGAACCCTAAAAATCACCTGCAAAACAAAATTGCTAATAGCCTAGCATACAATTCTAAGTTGGGGTCGTGTGATAGGAGTATAATGTTGCATGTTACTGCAACCAATAGGTGTGTTTCTATTTCTAAAAAAACCATTGAAAAAGCTTTCACATTGGAATGAAATTTAATATATGGATTTTAATTTAATTTCCCTCGACAGGTAGACTAGCAACGAAATGTCCTTCCAGCATCAACAATCAATTCTCCCTTCTCGAAGAGCTGGTGAAAAAGATTCCCGAAGCGGTTCCTGAAGTGAAGACCGCATTGAGAGACGCTCTCTTGGAAATGGCTGTAGCGTACAAGATTACTCCCGAAGGTAAATTTACCTTTTGTCATCTTGTTGAGCTATGAAATCTTACTGTCGCAAGTATTCAAGTTTAAAGTAACTGATATAGCTCACAGAATCGCTAAACACAAGTGGCACTGGGCGGGGCATATAGCTTTTTTTTATTCACAGTTGGTAAGCCCTTGGCATCATCTCACCTGATGGTAAGTGACGATGATGCCGAAGATGGAAGCGGCCTTACCAAGATTCCCCAACGCAATGGAGAACTGGCTATCTTATCTTCAAGCCGGAACACATGAATGTTGTTAACACTGATGTTTGTCGGCAAGGCTTAGATAAGATGGTGGTAGCTAGCCAGGCGGGCTTAGAAAATGCCCTACCACCAACCAAACCGAGTCTTAGAACAGATGGTTTTTGAGGTAGTGAGATTCTCGAGTGGCGACCCCGCACCGAAAAACGTAGCTTAGGTGGGCCTTGAACTTAATGAAGCGACGAAGACCTAGTCGCGGGAAACCGCTGGATGTGGCTTTTGTCAAGCAGATACTTTCGGCTGATATGATAATATTGTCATTCAACTTCTTGTAGGTCTTTTATTGGCTGTAGTGTAAGGGCGCTTGTGAGGCCTAGTTTGGCCTTCTTTGGTTTTGTTTTGTAACAAGTACTACCTGCTCTGTTTTGGCAAACGTTTAGCCGACGGAAAAGCCAATCATTCATTACTCTCACCAGACCAACCAGAAGCAATGGAAACGTCACCATCGGATGCCCCCGGCACTTCCCGAGATATGGACGTGGACGAGGCCTCAGACAGTAAAAAGGCTAAACCAAGCCCTTTCGACGAGCCTCAGGCGTTGGCTCTATTTGCACTTCTGGACCAGTAAGTTGTACCACAGATGTCTCAATCAGATGCCCCAACATCGTCGACTGACATTCGGGTTGGTTGTACAAATTTGGAGAACCACGATCTTAAGTTTGTCAAGCAGTAAAATAAGTTTTTTTCGTCTTTAGCTACATGCACAGTGAAGACTCGATGATACGATATGTCGCTACGAGGTACTCAGCTGCTGTGTTTCCTCAAGATTATATTCCATCTCGATACTTGCTGCTCTTGGCCAGCGGCGACAGGTAAGAGCTAACTCAAATTAAAAGCGTATTCACGAAATCGTTTCCCATATAAACTTGAAATAACTACTCCTTGAAAATGGATGGGCCGATTAAAATGAAACTTTAAACACATAAGCAAGTCACGAAATTCTAGTTTGTAGATAGATTACATTTTCGAAATACTTAATGTAAAAAAGGATCAGCGAATTTTAAGATTACTAAGAATACCTTAAATCACTATTATTTAGTGACCACTATTTTTCTTGAAAATGTAATCTATCCACAAACTAGAATTACGTGACTTGCTTAAGTGTTTAGAATCCTGGAAATCCTTTTATATACGTCTTTTTGCTGATATGATGATGATGAATCGGCCCATCCATTTTCAAGTAGTAAAATTATGTATGTATGGGAAACTATATTGTGAATCTTTAAATTTACTTACTTGGATACGAAACAAAATCATAGTGATCCAATAATCATACATTTCTTTCAGTCAAGATGACATTTCGACAGAGGCTTTAAAATGTCTGTATGGGACATCGCGCCCAAACGAAATAGAGGACGTGGTCAATAATGTTTTGAAAAAAGAGACAACAACAGTCAACTTAGATGAAGAAACCGCTAAGAAAGACAAGGACAAGTATAACAGGGAGGATGCCGAACTCAAAGTGCCAAAATTCAAAGACGTTGTGAATTACATGTGGGAACAAATACAGAAAAGGAAGAAGGGCTCGAACTCTAAACATCGCTTCGTTGTCGGGAATCAAGTGCTGCAGTTTCATCCTTTAACATACCAAGAGGTGCAGTAATTAAGTTAACAATCCTTAAGGCGAGGCGTTGATGGGAACAGTTGTTTCTGTCTTTTTCTTTACGTGTAAAGAGTAAAGATAACAACCACACATTTTCAGTTAAAAAGTGCAATTAATTTTTAAAAACTTAACTGGCATATTGAAGTGTGTGTTTAGACTAATCGACTAAGGAAATTTAGAGATACTAAATCTATTTGATTTGCCTGTAGAATGCATATCTCTGTTTTAACAGAGGTTTCTTTAATCTATTTTTTCTATTATAGAAAAGTAACGAATCGTGTTACTGCAAATGAAGTCATTGAAGTGAAGAATCAGGCTACAAAATATCACTTTCATATGTTTTGTAATTGCTGAAAAAAATCGAGATCCCTGCGAGCAAAGTTTCCAATGCGTCGCCATAACGTCACCAATGCTGGAAGCACGGCTCTTGGGAAGGCTGTCAGAAGTTTTCATGCCGCCTATCTGTGACGCGACCTAACGACTCCAATCTATTAACAGCAACCGGTAGTAACGGCTTAACGTGCCTTACGAAGCACCAAAACGGTCGAGATAAATTCCACTAACAGTCAAACCAATCCAAGTAATGACCACACTTATGGTCAGTTATGCTGCTTGAACGACGCAACTACCCAAGTTGCACTGATCTACGATCTCTTCTTAATAAGCATACAAATAAGTGTTCTTTAATTATATGTTATTTAAAAGGGGATATAAAGAATTCACATTTTTGAAACGATGTATGGGAATTCAAATTTTTGTAATGATTAGTATGAGTCATCCTTAATAAATAAATTCTTTTATCTACTCTCATATCGTAAAGTTCGCATTATCAACTTCAAAACCAGTTTATATTGGCATACTTTATAAACACAATACCGTAATTAAAAAATAAATACATTATAACATTATTTTGTTAGAGAAATAATGTTTAAATGTATTTTTTTTCCATTACGATACAAGTTAAACCAAAGAGATAATATCACCAACGAAGTTCCATATAATTTTTTTTTATTGGAACGCACATGCGGTTCGCGCCATTTTTACAGCAATACAAAAAGTTTTCATTCCAATTTTTACTTGTCTGTGACAGCGCCCGCTTTAACGCATGCGCGGTGATGTGTTGGTTTTTCATTGAATGTTGTTGTAGATACTGAATTTCGTGGATAACTTTCATTCTTGTTTAAAAATGTCTGAGATCAGTGAAAGCACTGTTTTTACCTGTCTGTGAAACCGTCCGCTTCAGTGCAAGCACGGTGATGCGCTGGGATTCAGCGCTATGACACGTTTTGTTGTAGGTACTTACTGAATTTCGAGGGATTTTTTTTCTTACTCTTAACTTTGATCTTTGTATTTTAGTTGATTCAATCCCAATGTATGAGATTAGATAAAGTAGTGTATGAAACTGTACATAATTTGGTCTTAAAACACTCGTGTAATACTATAAAAAAACTCGCCTACGGCTCGTTTTTTTAACTTATACTCGTATTTTACGAACCCTTATTATTTAACAGCTTAATAAACTACTATAAAAAAACTAAGATAATCTGACTAAGGGCTGACCTTTGCCAAAAACACGATTGCTCATAATTTCCTCTATAAGAGTAAATCGCGAATTTACACTAATTTCAATTGTGTACTAAAATTACATTATAACTCGTATAAACATAACATCTTAACATATAGTGTTTACTTAAGCTGTAAACTTCCCTAATAAAATAAAATAAATAATGAAGAGCCTCCAGGAGGCACGCGTTTCCATTCAAACGTAGTTCCGCTTTCATACAAAGACTTCATGCCGGATTGAATCCAAACTTTGCGAATATGTTAAGTAGACACATATCGATGTTTGAAATTAGTTTTTATCGTAGTAAATTAAAACATAACTAAACAAAGGCTTAAAGTAGTTTTGTACTGAAAGTTTGAAACTGCTCTTATTTTTTTCCGTTTTATATTAGTACATCGAAAACTAATTTCAAACATCGATATGTGTCTACTCAATATATTTGCAAAGTTTGGATTCAATCAAGTACATATGTAGTTTTTGTATTAAAGTGGAACTACGTTTGTATGGAAACTCGATCCTCCTGGAGACCCTTAAAAATGTAGATTAAAAATAATCTAAAAACGGTTTATGTGCCATAAAAAGAATAAAATAAACCTCCGGGGCTCTTGTGACCCAACAGGACATTAACACATAAAACATACATCACCACCACATACATGCTCACAGGAGAACTCGAAAAACGTGGGGAAATCGCTCTAAAATCGATCTCAAGATTTCAACTAAACAAACATACATACATGCAAACATTGCAAGTTAAATAAAAGCCGTTAAAAACTCAATTTTTACAGCGCCCGCTGTGTTTTCTAAGCGACATGGCAAGTTCAAAATGTCGCGAGAGCGAGGATGACATACATTTTGCTTTATCATCATCATCACCGTATTATTTTACTTTATACGCCCACTTAATAGACTATTTTGTTGATGCAGATCTTACGATACTTGCGCATGTGTCTGAACCGCGACGCGGATCTCAAGGACTGCTCCAACCACCCGAACGCCACGTCGCCGCTGCTCTCCAAGTACTTCTACGAGAATCTGTTTGAGACTGAAGTGCTTCAGCAGTACCTGACCATGATTACCACCTTGCTAACCGCAAGCCCTGGTACGTTTCTTTACACTAATTTTTAACCGACTCCAAAAAGGAGGAGGTTCTCCATGCGACTGTATGTTTTTTTTTTGTATGTGTTTGTTACGCGATATCTTCGCCAATTGTGAACAGATTTTCATTATTCTTTTTCATTCTATAGGTTGATAGGTAGATTATCCAGGTGGGTCGTACAGTAGTAATTTTATTTTTAGAAAGTTGACAAAAACAAAAATAGTTTCGATTGTAGTCGGTTTTGAAAGTTTTTTAGCGTTGTCATTGTCATGACAATTATCTAAACTGATTTCGCAGAATGAAACTTTTGGTATCCGACAAGGGAAATTTCACAACTTTTGTCGGCCAAGAAAAAAAATGTATCGCCTTCGTGGCGTAGTGACTAGTTCACTCGCTTCACATCAGGTGGTCGCGGGTTCGATTCCCGGCGGAGTCTGACTTTGTAAGACTTGTTTTGGTTGGTGATAGGGCATTTGCTAAGGCTGCCTGGCTATGCTATGGCTAGCCGCTACTATTCACGCCAAACATCAATGTTAACAGCATTGGTGTGTTCTGGCATGAACATAAAACACATAGTGTCCCACTGCGTTGTGGAATCTTGGTGAGCCCGCTTCCGTCTTTGGCATTATCGTCACTTACCATCTGATGAAATGATGGTCAAGTGTCAAGGGTTTACCAAATGTGGTTCACAATCTGCGAAGATATCGCGTAACAAAAATTCAAAAACATACAGTCGAATTGAGAACCTCCTCCTTTTTGGAAGTCGGTGGAAAATATAACAAGTAAAAAAAAAGTATGAGAAATGAAAGTTTCCTGTAGGTGTTACTGTTAATTAACGTGTTGTACTCGTCCGTTTTGCAGTTTCATAAGTTTTAGTAATGAAGGCGCCCGACAAAGTGCTAAAAGATTTTCACATTTTACAGATATAATGCCTTTGACCTGCTTCCTCGACATTGTTGGTTGTGTCCCTGAAAAAATGGCTTCCAAATATACGAACCTTTTACCATTTCTTAAGAACCTCTTCACCACTAGTACTAAGGAGGAGATTCGCGACACCGCAGCGGTTATTTACGCCATCGTGCTCGTGGCCACTAGTGAGAAGAGTGCTATAGATAAAGAGGTCAAAGAGTTTGTTACGCAGAGTGAAAGTAATAAGAACTTAGAGGCGCAGTGCGGCTATGTGTCGGCGTTTGCGAATATTTGTGAAAGGTGCATTGTACTGTCGAAGAAAGGAAAGTTTGGCGGGAAGAGCTTCAACCCGTCTGCCTGGGACCCGTACAAAGAAGGTGCAGTGGTTTTAGGTAAGCTTTCAAAGAAATTGTACCTATTTTATATTGTATTTGTGCTGTGTGCTAATGAGCCTGCGTGTGATCACATCAAAAGACAAAAGACGCCTCCCCCAACCTGCGATAGGTTGGTTTGCCGTAAACGCCACACTTTTTAAAAAATTTGTTATTAACAATTGGTATAAGCCCTTGGCATCATCATCGTGCCGAAGATGGAAGCGGGCTTACCAAGATTTCCCAATGCAATGTAGAACTGGCTATCTTATCTTCAAGCCGGAACACATCAAGGTTAGGTTGGCAGGCAGATTAGTGAATGTATTGTTCAGTGTTGTGGCACAGCACCTGTTGCCCATCCTCCTGATTCTGATCCCTTAGTCGCCTCAAACGTCATCCTTGCGAAGAAAAGGGGAGGTCCTATATTCTAGGGCCGCACCACAGTGTTGTGTGATATGTTTTAATTTATTTATTTTTACAACCGGCCGGCTTCTGAAGAGTCTTTAGTACCATAGGCCACATACATACGCTGCGGCAAATTATACAGAATACGAGTGAAATCAGCCACTATGCTTGGCGTTTATGGACTATGAGAAAGCCTTTGATTCGATCGAAACCTGGGCTGTGCTGGTCTATCCCGCGGTGCCGAATTGACTATCAATACATAGAGGTTTTAAAATGTTCTCCACAGGACCGGTCGTCGTAGAAATAGACGTAGACCTCTTTCGGCTGATATGATGATGATTTACACAATGTCAAAAAAGGTACACCACGGTACCTTTGGTCTATTTGATGTCTTACGAAACTGACTTATTCCAACTTTATTTTAGCGAACTTTTTGGCACATCAACAAACCTTGCTTGTAAGCACGTCTTGCAACGCTGTGTCCCTGCTGGCTCGGTGCAGCGGCCTGCCTCTGCCCGACTGCTCGCTCAAACAGGAGGCCCAGCTGAAAACCGACAACCCTTTTAACGTCAACAAGAGCGAGACGGACGTATTCAACGATGACGTCATCACCAAGTTCACAGTCGCTGATAGGTATAGTTTTTATGTTTATTATTGTTATAATTTTCCAGTTTTTTTTATTTCCAGTTTATAAAGTGTGCGTGTAAGAATCAATTCCTAATGTAATCCATTTGAATTCCATGATTGTTGAAAGTGAAGTTTAAGCTATCAGCTTTGGCATGGTATTTGAGTACATTACGTTACGATTAGATTAGACCGTCAGTGGCGTAACGGCTGGGGCCGCTACCTCCTATCTGGGAGGTCGTGGTTCGAATTCTGCCACGTACCAACGTGTTTTCGAATTTCGATTTCATTTTTAAGTTTATCCGGTGCTCTTACGGTGAAGGAAAACATCTTGAGGAAACCTACACATGCCTGCGAAGAAACTCGAAGATTGTGTGTGAAGTCGACCAACCCGCACTGTGCCCGCGTGGTCGACTAAGGCCCGATCGCCCTAATTCAGGGTAGGCACGAGCCCCTCGGTGGGAACGTATATGAGCTGATATGATGACATTACGAATTTAATACGAATAAAGATACAAAACCTGTCTGCTTTATGACTTATAGAGTTGAATTTTGTAAATAATTTTCGTTATTTGCACTTTTTTAGAGCTGACCCCTAACCTACTTGGTGTATTATATAATGAATTCTTTTATCTGATGTCAGTTCTCTATCAATGTTGCTCAATTTATTATGTAAATTCATAAAGCCAGTTTAACTGGATTGAGCAACAAATGTGTTATTTGAAAAAGGTTTCAACGGATCTTATGCGGTTGTACTGATTATTTGTAAGTGGTAAAATGTTATTTCTATATATCGTTCCTTTCACAGGCTCTTCAAGATCGTCGGCAACCCTAAATTGCCTTCTAAAGTGAAAGAGAGGGCGCTCTACACGCTGGGACTACTGTGTTGCGGAGAGAGGTTGCCGTTCGCCAAGCAGATTGTCATGGGATTCCTGCAGATGGCGAAGGATGTGAGCCTACCCTTATAATTTCACGCCAACAATAAAGCTCCGCTCATAAGGACCCATTAATAATGGTGCGGTCGTAGCTTGGGTCGATCACGCAGGTTAACTAACCTAAACCGGGTCGTTCCTTTCCCTCTAATGTGGTTGATGGGAGCGAAGGCTGACTCTCGCGTTATACTCGTGACCGGGTGTTGTCCGTGTGAACTGGCCTACTCTTGTCAAAGGTTTCAATGACATTCAATAATTTTATGTATAACTTTTCGTGTCATATTGTTTTCATGTTCTAATGACATAATCTGGTTTATTTCCAGAATTTAATTTTGACATTACAAACTAATGATTGTTTATTTCTTGATTTTTCACAAATAAAACTATGTTATTATTAATTTATGAGATGACTATCAGAAAGAGTGTAATTTGCACCTATTTTGAATAAATACCTTGAATCTTGAAGCACCGCCACGGGTTTGACTGTTAGTGGAGTTTCCATCGAGTGTTTCCGCGCTTCGCAAGCCGCGCTGAGCCGTTGTGCCGTTTGCTATCACTAGACGGCGGTCGTCAGGCCGTGTCAGTTCTAGTGGGCGGCTTGAAAACTTGTGACCGTTGGCCCTACGACTTCCACCGACACGGAATTTGCCCCCCTGTGTGGAGTATGACCTAATCTTCTCAAGTAAGTAAGTAATTTATTGAAATCAGTGTTATGATACACACAATAGCTTACAAAATTAAAAATAATAGGTAAGTATGTAGGAACGGTGTGTTCCTATATGACGAGAACAAAGGGAGATATCTCCGCCAGGCGAGGTGTTGTGCCTGGGGTCCGGCCGTGGACCAACCGTGTGTGGTTAGTTCTTGTATATATGCTTATGAGCAAGGAAATGTAGATAGTGCGTTCTAGATGCCATCTATCGAGATGAAGATGTAATTCCATATAGTATGATCGATGGTTCAGTCTTGAGTTGAGGTTATGTAGTTGTATGTGGCGGGTACTGCAGATGTCGCCACATTACTCCCCCTCCGAGACCGGAGGTCGATATCCATATTGAGTTGGCTGTCCAATGATGCGGTGCGGCGGAGCGACGATACGCGTCGCGATGCGGCGTCTGCGGTGAGTCGAGACGCCAGGCCAATGTTGCTCTACTCGAGTCCACGGTGAGTCGGGACGAGGAGGTGGTTCAGGCGTACGGTGCAAGGGAAGCAGATTACGTGGAGCGCGTGCTCTACAGCGTGAGCTGCCGACAACTTGCTACCTGAAGAGTGAAGCTGCAGGTCCTTGATGCTGCGTCGACGGCTGCGAACCTGATGAGGCTTCGGGGTGAAGTGCAGGGCCAGGAAGCTCGATATGACGGCTGCGATGGTCCTGGTACTTCGCATTGGACTGCTATGCTGCTGTTGGCTTGCTTTACCGGCTGGAGGTCTGTTGAGGAGTTGTTGCCGAAGGTGCTTCAATGTTCAGCGTCGGGTCACCAATGTAGGGATGAATGTGTTCCTACATGATGAGAATAAAGGGAGATATCTCCGCCAGGCGAGGTGGTGTGCCTGGGGTCCGGCCGTGGACCAACCGTGAATGGTTGGTGCTTGTATATATGCTTATGAGCAAGGAAATGTAGATAGTGCGTTCTAGATGCCATCTATCGAGATGAAGATGTAATTCCATATAGTATGATCGATGGTTCAGTCTTGAGTTGAGGTTATGTAGTTGTATGTGGCGGGTACTGCAGATGTCGCCACATTACCCCAATGTAGGAACGGTGTGTTCCTATATGACGAGAACAAAGGGGGATATCTCCGCCAGGCGAGGTGTTGTGCCTGGGGTCCGGCCGTGGACCAACCGTGTGTGGTTAGTTCTTGTATATATGCTTATGAGCAAGGAAATGTAGATAGTGCGTTCTAGATGCCATCTATCGAGATGAAGATGTAATTCCATATAGTATGATCGATGGTTCAGTCTTGAGTTGAGGTTATGTAGTTGTATGTGGCGGGTACTGCAGATGTCGCCACAAGTATTTATTTTAATTACATCTTAAGTGTAGCTTTGTAATGATTTGGGGAAAGACCGATGCCCCAGCAGTGGGGACGTTTATGGGTTGTTGACGAAGGTTGCTGGATTTAAGGATACTCTTACAGAAATCACCAATCCAGACTTGGCTGGATTATAGACTTATATCTCTAGTACATGAGAAAATGTCCACGACCCGGCAGTTGAAGGTGTTGTCTAATGATGTTACTATAGAATCCCGACCGATAGTGTTACTATAAATCAGGTGGACCGACGACCTGGTGAAGATCGCGGGAAGCCGCTGGGTGCGGCCAGCGCAGGACAGGTCATCGTGGAAATCCTTGGGGGAGGTCTTTGTCCAGCAATGGACGTTTTTCGGCTGATATGATGATGATGATGATGATGATAGAATCCCATACAAGCAATGGTTGTCTATATATCTCTAGTGAATCAGAATCTTTTCGCAGCTCGATGGAGAAGGATATCAGTTTAATTTATTTAGACCCTAGTCCCCTTGCCCTCTAAGTCCTAGTTTTTACTCGTGTGTGCTTAGACGCGATTGGAGGGCGCGTCGTGACCGCAACTACTACAAAAACCGAGTATTTCGTAAGGGGGGTCCATGTACTTGATACAAAACGTCTCTTTGGAGATATACATATGAACTCATTGCATATAGGTAAGTGTGAAGTTTAAAGTTATTCGTAATTATATGACGTCGATTTTTAATTTTCAGAGCAAAGAATTTGAAATCCATCTGCAAATAGGAGAATCATTGGTGTTGTGCGTGGAAGGTGTGAACTCTAACGAGAACAGGGATCTATGGACGGAACTACCGAAAGAGGTAAGATACTGATTTTTACACGAAAATGAAACTCATCTACGAAAACATAATCAAAAACCGGCCAAGTGCGAGATGGACTCGATTTCGTATCACCTCACCTCTACACACGAGTACGACAGTGATATCATTTCAAACAAGAGATCAACGAGAGCGACAGAAAAACCCTTTTTTTATTCAGTTCGGACTCTTTAGCGCGAGTATAACTCACACTTGGCCGATTTTATTATTGGTTGAGTTACTTTATAATTAGTTCTTTAAATCACACCCGGTTGTACGCTTGTATATATTACCGTTTTTAGAACAAAAAAAATTGTTTGGGTCCCTGCTTCAAATCAAATATGCTTTATTGTACAATAAATAAAAAAAATTGAGAATATTACAGAGTAAAAAAAATAATTGCACAATTTAGGCGGCCTTATTGCTTAAAGCAATTTCTTCCAGGCAACCCAGAGTTTGGATACATCTAAATAAAAGTAAAGGTTGTGCAAAGCAAACATATGGAACAAAATTAAAAAAAAGGAAAATTTACTATAACTACTTATCTAAAATCATAATAGGTACAACATGTAATAACAATACTATAGAAAATATTAATAATAATAATATAAACTATACTCACATATAATAAAATATATATATCAGTATACTAATAAATATTGATCAGTAAAAAAAGGAATAGTGCTAACACGTGGATTGTAAACATAAAAAGGTATTCTTTAAATTGATATTTATAAGAGTTAAGAGAAGGAGCTTGTCGGATAGAAACGGGAAGAGAATTCCAAAGCTGGATAGCTTGTACAGTTCATTTATACTTCTATTTGTCAGTGAATCCCCCATAATAAAACATGTTTAGTGAAAATTTCAGCTGACTTCATGTTACTGTTTATACGATACAGTCTTTAAGGTCGTACAAACAGACGGACGGCGTAGGCTTAGTAGTAGGGTCCTAGGGAAATCGAATTGAGAGCTCCTCCTTTTTTGGAAGTCGGCTAAAAAAGTACTTTGTCTCACAGGGCGATGCTAAGATGAAAGACCCTGAGGCGTTGAAGGAAAACGACGAGCTACTGGAATGGCTGTTGCAAGAGTTGTTCAAGATCGGTCGACACCCGCATCCTCATTCTAGACAGGTAAGTTTATTCAAACATATTGAAAAAAAAAACTGTTAACCGCCGCGGTTGCGTAGTGGTTAGTCCATTCGCTTCACACCAGGAGGTCTCGGGTTCGATTCCCGGCGGGGTGAACTTTGTAAGACTCGGTTTGATGGTGTTAACAGCATTGATGTGTTCCGGCTTGAAGATAAGACAGCCAAATCCCCATTGCGTTCAGGAATCTTGGTAAGCCCGCTTCAATCTTCGGCATCATCATCACTTACCATTAGGTGTAATGATCCCAAGGGCTTATCAACTGTGGATTAAAAAAAGCAAGCTCAAATATAGGATTAGATTTTGTCTGATTAGCGTGACCGTCATACTGCAAACAAGTTTAAATATAAATGGTACCTGCACAATACTAATACACACTTTTGACCGCCTACACACTCGGAGCGTCGGTGGTGTAACGGCTAAAGCCGCCGCCTCCTGTCTGCGAAGAAGTTCGAAGGTTGTGTGTCAAGTCGACCAACCCGTACTGGGCCCGCGTGGTCGACTAAGGCCCGATCGCCCTAATGCAGGGTAGGCTCGAGCCCCTCGGTGGGGACGTATATGAGCTGATATGATTACACACTTCGTGGCGTAGAGTTAAGTTCACTGGCTTCACACCAGGAAGTCGCGGATTCGATTCCCGGCAGGCTCTACTTTGTAAGCCTCGGTTTGGTCGGTGGCAGGACATTTTCTAAGCCTGTCTTGTCTAGCCACCACCATCTTATCTTGCTGCCAAATATCAATGTAAGCAGCATTGATGTGTTCCGGCATAGATGTAAGATAGCCAGGTTCCTTATTGCGTTTGGGAATCTTGGTAAGCGCGCTTCCATTTTCGTCTCTTACCATCAGGTGAGATGACGCCAATGGCTTACAAGTTGCGGTTAAGGCCCAGCGGTACCTAAAAATCCACTTAAACAGGTTTTTAGAATTGATTTTTGAAGTAGTTAACAGTAAATTTAAATTCTAGGAAAACATATTGGTATTATTGAGAAATGAGAATAGTTACGAGGGACTATATCGACTGGAAACACGATTTAATGAAGTTGACTCGATAGAATAATTTCGCAAAGGTACCTCTTTTATAGCCATTTTATCGTCTATTTTCGGTTTTATTCTTAAAATAAGTAATTTGATAATATTATTTATTTACTGAAATAAAGTTTATAGATTTCTATTTAAGATAAATATGATGAAAATAAAAACGAAAACATCGAAAAAGTGTGGTTATTTTCTTCCCTCTTTACACGTAAAGAAAAAGACAAAGACAGATTTTTAAGTACCATTGCGCCCACTAAACACGTGTCTCCGTATAATTATTAATGTATTTAGTGAAACTACATAGTGTTTCAGTACCACTTTCAATTTGAACAGGCGACGAGTATTTGGTTGCTGGCACTGCTGAAGAACTGCGTCGACCGAGAACCGATCAAGAATAAACTGCAGAAGCTACAGGATGTTTTCATGGATTACTTATCTGAGAATAGCGGTAAGTACCGACATGTAACCCGCGTAGGTAAAGAAACAATCTGTATATGGCGACGGATGCTTCCGGTGGAGGCAGCAATCATCACATCAGCTCATATACGTCCCCACCGAGGGGCTCGAGCCTACCCTGGATTAGGGCGATCGGGCCTTAGTCGACCACGCGGGCCCAGTGCGGGTTGGTCGACTTCACACACAACCTTCGAGTTTCTCCGCAGGCGTGTGCAGGTTTCCTCACGATGTTTTCCTTCACCGTAAAATAAGGCAGCAAATAAGATTGTTAATTGTAAATAATATTTTTATTTATATCCATTTATTTTAGAAAACGTAACAAAAACTCAGTAAAAACAAGAAATAAATATATCCAATGACAAAATAACGGTAACGAATCAAGACAGCGCGAATGCTAATCCAGACTGACTGATTCTTTGTTGTTCCCAGTACTGCGCTGTGTGAGTATAGACAGACATTTGAGTGAGTGAGATAGCATGACCGCCGGCCGCCATTTACAGATTTTTTCTTTATCTAAGCGGGTTATACAAGTACATCTGTACGTCACCCTACATAGGGGCGAACTGGAAGCGCCGTCGCGTCGTGCCGCGTCGTGTCGCGTCGCTTGTACAGTATGATATATTTAAACATGATTTGTATGGGTAAGGCTAATATAATCTATCAGACAATAAAAAATAATGATTAAAATTGGTTCGCAGTTGGTGAAAATTGTAACGCGGCAACACGTTGCTTATATTCGTTCTTCTTTCTTTAGATCTATTTCATCTATTTCGCATGCGCTGGCACATGCTATCCGCATAGTTGTAAATGTGAAAACGTGGTACGTACGTGAGATGAAGCAAGGCAACAGTATTCTGTTACTCCAAGCCAATGGAAAAAGAAAGCAACAATATTTTTATTTTACTTTGTTTCATGAGTAGAAGTGCTACCCCATCACAAAATGTGCCCTATTTCACCCAACACCTGTATACGTTATTATTATACAGGGTGAAATAAAATTGGTGTAGGTCCCGTTAACTGGGGCTGACTGGTTATGACTGCTGAAATCATAAAAAAAATATTTCAGTCTTCCAGTTCTCCCAGTTAACGTGTTCTACGTCAATTTTGTTACAGCATGTATAGATTACTGCTTACACACAAATGTGGCCTGGAGTGAAGTTCTACTAGACCATAAAAAATGTTGTTTTTCTCTTTCCCATCACAGAAATAGTCCAAGACGTCGCGAGCAAAGGGCTTAGCTTCGTATACCAGAACTCTGATGAGAGCCAAAAGCAGGCGCTAGTGGGGCAGATCATTGACCAGCTGACTAGCGGCAAGCGCTCCGTCGCACAAGTCACTGACGACACCAAGGTGTTCGATGAGGGCCAGCTCGGGAAGTCGCCTACTGGGTAAGTGGGTGAAGAGGTGATGAGGGCCAAAAGCAGGCGCTAGTGGGGCAGATCATTGACCAGCTGACTAGCGGCAAGCGCTCCGTCGCACAAGTCACTGACGACACCAAGGTGTTCGATGAGGGCCATTTCGGGAAGTCGCCTACTGGGTAAGTGGGTGAAGAGGTGATGAGGGCCAAAAGCAGGCGCTAGTGGGGCAGATCATTGACCAGCTGACTAGCGGCAAGCGCTCCGTCGCACAAGTCACTGACGACACCAAGGTGTTCGATGAGGGCCAGCTCGGGAAGTCGCCTACTGGGTAAGTGGGTGAAGAGGTGATGAGGGCCAAAAGCAGGCGCTAGTGGGGCAGATCATTGACCAGCTGACTAGCGGCAAGCGCTCCGTCGCACGAGTCACTGACGACACCAAGGTGTTCGATGAGGGCCAGCTCGGGAAGTCGCCTACTGGGTAAGTGGGTGAAGAGGTGATGAGGGCCAAAAGCAGGCGCTAGTGGGGCAGATCATTGACCAGCTGACTAGCGGCAAGCGCTCCGTCGCACAAGTCACTGACGACACCAAGGTGTTCGATGAGGGCCAGCTCGAGAAGTCGCCTACTGGGTAATTGGGTGAAGAGGTGATGAGGGCCAAAAGCAGGCGCTAGTGGGGCAGATCATTGACCAGCTGACTAGCGGCAAGCGCTCCGTCGCACAAGTCACTGACGACACCAAGGTGTTCGATGAGGGCCAGCTCGGGAAGTCGCCTACTGGGTAAGTGGGTGAAGAGGTGATGAGGGCCAAAAGCAAGCGCTGGAGGGGCATACCATGGACCAGCTGACTAGAGTCAAGCGCTCCGTCGCACAAGTCACTGACGACACCAGATGTTTGATTAGAGCCAGCTCGGGAAGTCGCCTACTGGGTAAGTAGGTGAAGAGGTGATTAGGGCCAAAAGCAGGCGCTAGAGGGGCATATCATGGACCAGCTGACTAGTGGCAAGCGCTCCGTCGCACAATTCACTGATGACACCAAGGTGTTTGATTAGAGCCAGCTCGGGAATTCGCCTACTGGGTTAGTGGGTGAAGAGGTGATTAGGGCCAAAATCAGGCGCAAGAGGGGCACATCATGGACCAGCTGACTAGCGGCAAGCGCTCCGTCGCACAAGTCACTGACGACACCAAGGTGTTCGATGAGGGCTAGCTCGGGAAGTCGCCTACTGGGTAAGTGGGTGAAGAGGTGATTAGGGCCAAAAGCAGGCGCTAGAGGGGCAGATCATGGACCAGCTGACTAGCGGCAAGCGCTCCGTCGCACAATTCTCTGATGACACCAAGGTGTTTGATTAGAGCCAGCTCGGGAATTCGCCTACTGGGTTAGTGGGTGAAGAGGTGATTAGGGCCAAAATCAGGCGCAAGAGGGGCACATCATGGACCAGCTGACTAGCGGCAAGCGCTCCGTCGCACAAGTCACTGACGACACCAAGGTGTTCGATGAGGGCCAGCTCGGGAAGCCGCCTACTGGGTAAGTGGGTGAAGAGGTGATTAGGACAAGCACTGATGACGACACCAAGCTATTTGACGAGTAGTTTGAAGTAGGTATCCAAGGGAAAAATTATAATTATAGAAGACTAGTCGTCCGCTCGCGGCTACGCCCGTGTTGTTAACGATTTTCCCGTGGGAATAAGACGTTTGTACGGGAAAAAAAAGTAGCCTATGTTCTATTTCAGGACTTAACCTAAATGTGTGCCAAGTTTCATCCCGATCCGTCCAGTGGATGAAGCGTGAAAGAGTAACAAACATACATCCATACATACAAACTTTCACATCTATAATATTATTAGTAGGATAAAAAAGAACAGAAGAATAAAAATAAAAAGTGTGCTCGCTGTAATTTTCGTGCTAAACGTTTTTTTACCCGACTAATGGTTTTCGGGTGTATGTATTTTTCTTTGGCTGACCCTGTACCCTGAACGGCTTGATAGATTATGGAAAGCGCCGTGTCGTTAGTTTTGTTTAGATCCCCTGCACTCAGCACGCAGCTCAGCTCAAGGGGATGTCACTACATAGGACACATTTTGTGCACTCAGATATATGTTTTTTTTAAATTCATTTTTTTTATTATCACTGAAATCTTTTGTTTCAGGGGAAATCTGTCGACATATAAAGAGCTGTGCTCGCTGGCATCAGACCTGAACCAACCCGACTTGTTGTATAAGTTCATGCATCTTGCTCATCACAACTCTGTATGGAATTCTAAAAAGGGTAAGTTTATTATCCAGTTTTTTTTCCTTTTATACAGGATCCAGTGATTCTGGATCCTACGGCGCAGGAAAACATCGTGAGGAAATCTGCACAGCCTGCGAAGAAATTCTAAGGTTGTGTGTGAAGTTGACCAACCCGCATTGGGCTCGCGTAATGCAGGGTAGGCTCGAGCCCCCCAGTACTTTCGTTTAGTTTCGTAAAAATTTACTACGATGAAAACTAATTACAAACATCGATATGTGTCTACTCAATATATTTACAAAGTTTGGATTCAATCTGGCATGTAGTTTTTGTATTAAAGCGGAACTACGTTTGTATGGAAACTCGAGCCTCCTGGCAGCCCTTAATGCGATTCTATTAGCACACCAGCGCCGCCAATAGATAAAAATAATTTACCCATTCTTGTGGATTTTAGATGAAATCATTGACTATTTGGCGCAAATAGGAGAAAGGGGGTGGGCAACAACTATTTTTAATTGATATTTTATAACTGTAACGCAAAACTCGCAAAAAGGTCACCAAAATATGACAAACGAGTGACATTTGGGTTTACCATCGTCACGAGTTTGTCATTATCTTTTACGCCCATGTATCATACGCCGTTTTTCAATAAAGTTGTGAGAAAACAGGTTAAATAAACAACAAACTTGACAGAAAAACAAAATACATGGGCACATACCTATCAAGGTTTCGGCAATCAAAGTTCATTTAACTCGACTTATGGCTCATTTTAAATTTCCGGGGAGTAATCTCACTTTGTTTCTTGCTATACATACACATTTGTATATTTTTTATTACACATATATTAACTATTCATAATTTTATTCGTATTCACAACTAAAACAACTCAATTCAGTTTTATGAAAGTTGCGCCATATTTTAGCTACGCACAAGTACGCATGCGTAAGTTTTCTTTTAAAGTCACCTTAAATAGATCAGAAGGCTAGGGATCATATTATTGTAAGCATTAAAACCTCCTTGGAAAAGATGACCTATTCCTTGGTGTAACCTATGCGCTTCATTCACATTTATTCTCCTTTGTTCACAAAGATATAACCCAAAGAGAATCTAATCAGCTAGCGATAACGCTAAGTACGTAAGTACTAACCCCTCTGATGAACAACCTATCTCTTTTGAAATTCTCCTTTCAAAAGTCTTAAAGTTGATTTTGTATCTTTGATTATTATATTTTTTTATTTGCTAAAAATGTTTTGTTTCACAGAGCTAGAAATTGGAAATCAGTGCCTAAGTAAAAATCACGTGTGCGGTAAAATTAATTTTGCGCACTGTAAAAAGTACCACTTTTCGGGCCACTGTATTGAAAAAGAGTTTTGTTTATTTATCGAAAAACTACCGACAACACATAGCCAGTATTAAAATTTTAAAGAAATTAGTAAATCAGCTTAATTTCAAATTGTCACTTTAGAGTAATTACTTCTAACTTGGATTATAATCCTTGACAAACAAAGCCTCAAGCCTCGCTGCAAAGTCGCCAGCCATATCGGAGATCTATATGATTTATTTCTGAAGATGTGTTCAGCAGTTCGTTCGATCTTTTCCATCTCATCATCGGACGACTAAACGCAGGGAGGGTTTTCACCCTTTGATCGTTGATATTCCACGTATACGGACGAAGCGTTCTGACTCATCATTTACATAGAAACGGCCAAGGACTGAAATTTTCTGCTGGTGCCTGTTTCCTGATTTGTATACTTTTAGGCGACAGTGAATATGCATGACTTGCGACTGCCAATACAACATCGTCAGCATCGTCATTCATCATCAGGTTCCAAACGCACTTAATTTTTTCAATAGAAACTCAGTTACTAGACAGTTACGCAGTCAATAATGTCCGCACATAAGCTCACCCTTTTTGTTCATGGAGATGTACTTTTATGGTTTTTCATCTCTGTCTAACAAATACCTATATTTGAATATTTCTGCCCTTGTCTCCTGTCAAATAATTGTCCGGACGTATTTTGAAATTTGTTTTTGTGCGAAACCTGGGACAATGTTTACTTTCTCGACCCCTTAGTACGGTACGTACGTACGTACGATAGAGGACGTAATGTTATCGCGAAAAAAAGTTTATCCAATTTTTGCGAAAATGTGTTCTATATCATCAACACATATCGAAAAACCGAACATCTCAATTTCGTCCGTACGTCACGCTTGGCTCTGGATACTAATTCTTTAATTCGATTGGGAACTTAAGAGTATTGAGTTATTTAGTCCAAGGATAATCAAAAGTTTTTTCTTACTGTCAAACCGAATAGTAGCTGTCATTCAACAAAAACTGAAATGATTTTTTCTCAAAAACGGCTCTAGCTATTTTGGTGAAACTTTGCACGTCGTAGTTGCTTATGTTTGTCTATTAGATAGTAATACCAATTGGACTGGCAAAAATCATGTATGAGCTATTAAACTGTCATGTATTACGAATAAGTATATATACATGAATTCATCGAAATTATTTCAGTTTTTTTTTTAATTTTCGAGAAAGTTTAGGTGGGGTGCGGTAGAGTTTATTTAAAATTCATAATTATAATAACATGTTTCTTTTCCCTTAGGAGCTGCGTTCGGGTTCCATTCGATAGCGTTGCAAGCCGGTGCGCAGCTCTCGCAGCACTTGCCCAAGATCGTGCCGCGGCTGTACCGCTACCGGTTCGACCCCACGCCGCGCATACAGAACTCAATGGCTAGCATCTGGCACGCGCTTGTGCCCAACACCCAAGCCACTGTGAGTTTATATTATACTAGCTGTCTTCATGACTAGCATCTGGCACGCGCTCGTGCCCAACACGCAAGCCACTGTGAGTTTATATTACACAAGCTGTCTTCATGACTAGCATCTGGCACGCGCTCGTTCCCAACACGCAAGCCACTGTGAGTTTATATTACACTAGCTATCTTTATGACTAGCATCTGGCACGCGCTCGTTCCCAACACGCAAGCCACTGTGAGTTTATATTACACTAGCTATCTTTATGACTAGCATCTGGCACGCGCTCGTTCCCAACACGCAAGCCACTGTGAGTATATAACACTAGCTGTCTTTATGACTAGCATCTGGCACGCGCTCGTTCCCAACACGCAAGCCACTGTGAGTTTATATTACACTAGCTATCTTTATGACTAGCATCTGGCACGCGCTCGTTCCCAACACGCAAGCCACTGTGAGTATATAACACTAGCTGTCTTCATGACTAGCATCTGGCACGCGCTCGTTCCCAACACGCAAGCCACTGTGAGTTTATATTACACTAGCTATCTTTATGACTAGCATCTGGCACGCGCTCGTTCCCAACTCGCAAGCCACTGTGAGTTTATATTACACTAGCTATCTTTATGACTAGCATCTGGCACGCGCTCGTTCCCAACACGCAAGCCACTGTGAGTATATAACACTAGCTGTCTTCATGACTAGCATCTGGCACGCGCTCGTTCCCAACACGCAAGCCACTGTGAGTTTATATTACACTAGCTATCTTTATGACTAGCATCTGGCACGCGCTCGTTCCCAACACGCAAGCCACTGTGAGTATATAACACTAGCTGTCTTCATGACTAGCATCTGGCACGCGCTCGTTCCCAACACGCAAGCCACTGTGAGTTTATATTACACTAGCTATCTTTATGACTAGCATCTGGCACGCGCTCGTTCCCAACTCGCAAGCCACTGTGAGTTTATATTACACTAGCTATCTTTATGACTAGCATCTGGCACGCGCTCGTTCCCAACACGCAAGCCACTGTGAGTTTATATTACACTAGCTATCTTTATGACTAGCATCTGGCACGCGCTCGTTCCCAACTCGCAAGCCACTGTGAGTTTATATTACACTAGCTATCTTTATGACTAGCATCTGGCACGCGCTCGTTCCCAACACGCAAGCCACTGTGAGTATATAACACTAGCTGTCTTCATGACTAGCATCTGGCACGCGCTCGTGCCCAACACGCAAGCCACCGTGAGTTTATATTACACTAGCTGTTTCCATGACTAGCATCTGGCACGCGCTCGTGCCCAACACCCACTGTGAGTTTATATTTCACTAGCTGTCTCCATGACTAGCATCTGGCACGCGCTCGTGCCCAACACGCAAGCCACCGTGAGTTTATATTACACTAGCTGTCTCCATGACTAGCATCTGGCACGCGCTCGTGCCCAACACGCAAGCCACCGTGAGTTTATATTACACTAGCTTGACACCGTCTAGTGCTTCAAGTCATATTATGACTTGACACCATCTAGTGCTTCAAGTCATATTATGGCTTGAATTTTCTACCCGTTGACTGTTGCACGTGACGTGACTGTTTTCATGTTTCAACCTCTAATTGCCCCAACATTTTTGATGTGGCTACTTCTTTGTTCGGTGTCTCGTAGTGCACCAAGTTCAGAATTGTGTACGTCACATTTGTTTGATACACAGTTGATTTACAGATAAATTAACAATTGAGTCTTCAGTTATCGAGAATTTTACATGAGTAACTATTGATACACATACTCGTAACAATACTACTTTTAAAAAGCTTTTATTTAACTTCCGATGTTCGTATATAGGTACGTAAGTTTTCCGCTTCAAAATTTGCAAGTCTGACCCACTTCCCGGTTCCCGATTGACTTGAAGTTTTGCATACACGTTTTGTTTGGATGACAATGCATGGTTTAGCGTGACGTCATTCTAAATCTAACACGGAGAATTCCCGAAGATGGATTACCAGTTATTTTTTGTGCACCCCTATTATACGGGTATCAAATGAAAGGATTTTCTAAGAAGATAACGAAATAAATCAAATTCTTTTTAAATAAAAGCTTGTACCTTAATGTTTTAAGTTTTTCGAAATTAGCTTATTAACATTTAAGTTTCAAAATAAAACATTAACTTTGATTTCAGGTACACAAGTATCACAAAGAAATTTTGGACGATTTGGTGAACAATTTGACTTCAAACCAATGGCGAGTTCGGATGTCGTGCTGCAATGCGCTCTCCGATTTGTTGAGGTGAAACTACAAAACATTATTATAGTAAATTATGCAACTAGTGAATCAAGGACGGATTTAAAGCGAGGGCCATAGATGAATCACGAGCAAGTGATTCAAGTATTAGAACCCTGAGCGACGCGAGTGATTCATGGCCCTTGATATAAATCCGTTTTATTCAAGAGTTGCATACTATACCTTATACCATGACTCCGAGAAAAAGAAACATTTAAGCGAAAATAGACATTTAATGAAGAAAAAAGTAATTTTAAATTAATTAAAATATTCATTAAAATTGGAACAATTACTAAAATAAAGAGTAATTTTCTTTGTGTAGTGCAACTATAGTATTCAAAATAGCGCCGCGCCAATTTACTAATAAAATGACAGCAAAACGAAGAACACAAAACAGTTTTTATTCTCATGCTAAACTCCTTTTCGAAAATATCGAATAATCTAATCTCGAGGAGTTATTTGCACAAGGAGTTTGTATGTCAGATATTCGTTAGATTAGGAGTTTGTATCGAGTATTTTTTGCGCAAGGAGGCTGTATAGCTAAGATGCGAGGTCGAATATATTGGTGTGTTCTAAATTCAAACACCAAAATAGTGATTAAAAGAGCTTTTTATTCATTGTTTACAGTGAATAAAATAAGCTAAAAGGAGCAATGGTATAATGTTATTTATGATACAAGGGTGGTAAAAAGGTCAATGACAAACGAGTGACATTGCGCCATATTTTAGCTAGCACACGTACGCATGCGTTTTTTATTATTATCATAAATAGACTACAATAAGGCTAGGGATACTTAACCTCTTTGTAAAAATGACTTATTCCTTGGTGTAACCGGTTCCACTTCATTCATTTTTTTAAACTTTTCTTCACAAAGATATAATCCAAAGAGAATCTAAACACCTAGCGTTAGTTACTAACCTCGGAGGACCTGCCTATCTCTTTTAAAATTCGCCTTTCAAAAGTCTTAAAGAAGATTCTGTATCTTTGGTTATTACTCGTATATTTTTTATTTGCTAGAAATGTCTTGTTCCTCCAAACTAGAAATAAAAAAAAATGGTAAAGTAAAAGCACGGGTGCGGTAAAATCAATTTTGCGCACACTTGACTGGCATATAAAGGACCACTTTTCGAGCAACTGTATTGAAAAGATTAGTATTAGCTTGATTAAAAGTAGCTGTAAGTGCCCCGCCCACTGCAACAATTTTGAGACCTATATCAGTTAATTTGGTCCTCCTACGGATCTCCTCGTTTTCAATTCGATCACGTGGCGAAACTCCGAGAAAAGCACACTTCATGGCCCCTCCAGTGACCTTGACCCTTGTTATGAGCGTAAGCGACTATATCTCGGTGCCGTGCGTAATCACTGGCAACACATACTGGTCAAAGACCTTAGTCTTGAGACACTGCGGTATTTGGGACGTGAACATATTACGAAGCTTCGCGAACGCTGCCCAGCCGACGATTTAAAGTTTTTTTTTTCAAGGGCGCCCCTCTTCCTACTGTACAACTTTGCTGAAATCCAAGCCTTCTCACACAAATCGATCAGCTGATTGGCTAACTTTGTATGGTATTCCAAATATTTTTTTACGATTTCAGCATAATTGTTGAACAAAAGTTGTCAAGTTTCATGACTTTATGAGTAAGAAGCCCCTCCCCAAAAATGTTTTATATTTAATCCAACACCCTGTATATGCCTTTGAACTGTTGATTACAGAGGAGCAAAAAGTGTGCAAGACTCGTTACACCAGCTACCGACGATATGGTCCCAGCTGTTCCGCGTCATGGACGACGTGCACGAAGGCACGCGGCAGGCGGCCACTAACGCCGCTAACGTACTTTCAAAGGTAATTGACTCATTATTAACACTCTTTTATTACTAGTGATCTCGCGATTTTTTCGAAATGGATGAAATATGTTATTTTTTAGGTTTTCAACCCCCACGGCTTCGCCATTAAACAAATACCCAAAATTGAATGGACAATAAATTCGTTATAATTATCGAACCTGTTCACAAAGTTTCACAAGATTCGGTTGAGAAGTGCGACCTAGGAGAACAGCCGGACAGACGCCGACCGGACAGACATACGACAAGCTGACACGGAGACGCTTCGCGCTCGCTCATTCAATTAGCTTCTATATATTAGGTCGGGGAAAATGTTTCTTCGCATTTTGTATGCAAATTCAAACAGTGCGAACAAAACGAGCTGCATCTTGAACGTTCAGATGACCAAACTAGAAACCTTTGAACCAAGTTTGTGCTAATGACTGATACTCCATTAGGTCAATAAACAGCACAAATTTTATTCGCGGCCTGTGTTGTATTTTTACCGTTTTTTACATAAAATTTAGTGAATTTCTCGTTACTTTCACTTGTTTTAATAGACAGATAAAAACAATTTTAAAATGAGTTTTTTTTAATTTCGAAAGTTTACTTAATTAATTTTATTATAATCAGCCTGGTACAAATAATACAAGCAAAGAGAATTGATTACAAATTTATAGTTACAAAATGCGAAGAAACTGTTTCTCCGACCTATTATCTATATACTAATATAATAATATTTTGAAGAGAAAATATATGATTGTTTTTTTGTTTTGAATTGGCTCCGAAACTACTGGACCGATTAGAAATATTCTTTCGCCGTTGGGAAGCTACACTATCCGCGGTTGCTATAGGCTATATTATATTTTCAAAAAATTAGGGATCCTTACTAAAACTCAAATAATGTAACCCAAGGTGTAAAAATGATCTAAAAATTTCTGCAATATCTACAAAAAGCAGTGTAGTGTAGTGGTAGTTGTAGTGGTAAAGGTAGTGGTAGTGGTAGTGGCAAAGGTAGTGGTAGTGTAGTGTAGTGGTATTGTAGTGGTAGTGTAGTGGTAGCGGTAGTGTAGTGGTAGTGTAGCGATAGCGGTAGCGGTATCGGTAGTGTAGTGTGAGGCGGTACGAAGTTCGCCGGGACAGCAAGTAGTAAATAAACCTACTTCTTCGTATATACTTGGCACTTTGCAAGTGTTTGTAGTTCGTGTGACAATACGATATTATGATACCATCCAGCTGATCTGATGATGGAGTCGGAGAGTAGGCAGTGGAACTCTATAACAAGACTACGTGTCCTAGCCGTTTTGGAATTGTTAAAATCGTCGTGAGATGGACTGCTGGTAAAAATGGTATCAATTAATCATTGACCTATAAAGGCGTTTTCTTTAGTTTTGAACTTTACCACCCAATCATCATCATCATATCAGCTGAAAGAAGTCCACTATTGGACAAAGGCCTCCCCAATCCACAACGACCGGTCCTTAGCTGCCCGCATCCAGTGGCTTCTCGCGACCTTTACCGGGTCGTCGGTCGACAGAGTGGGACGCCTGACTACGCTACGTCTTCCAGAGCGCGGTCGTCACTCGAAAATTTTACTACCCCCAACATACTCCCTACAATTGTCTCCAAAAAGTATTTTTATTTTACCTAGATTTGCATCCGCGCGGCGGACGTGAGTCAAGGCAAGGATGGCAAGGAAGTAGTTGCTGTGATCTTGCCAGTCTTACTCGACACTGGTATCACGAACGTTGTCAAGGAAGTCAGGAGTGTGAGGTAAGGCTTGCATTACACACGCATTAGTCATGATAAAAAGTTTTATATTTTTATATCATATAGGTGATAGCATATTATTATTCCGATAACTGTAGTGATAGCGAGTTGTGTACAGGGTTATTTAGATCGATAGACAGATAGTACGTTTATTCCCAGAAACACATAATAAAAAAAACAATAATAATAACAAATGTAATAGAAATGCTACTGTTCTTTTTGGAAAGTTGTTCAGTTTCATGTGAATAGAATTGCCACATATGCGGTTTACTAAAACTGTCTTTTAGTAAACCGCATATTGTGGCCTTAATACAAAACTATTCACGATTCGGCAGCGATTCCGAACACATCCGCCAGATTTCGCCTTCGTTCGCCAAAATTCGACGCGAAATTTTTTAAATTCCAAATAGGTACGAGTGTGACAACAAGAGAAAAGAATTTATACAATTAGGTTTGAGATCTATTTTTTTTTCAGCTTACAAACAGTGTCAAAACTTGTGACTGCAGCCGGTGAGACGTTAAAACCGTTCTTACCGAAACTAATCCCAGCCCTAGTGGGCGCGGCCGGCGAGCTCGAGTCAGCCAAACTATCGTACTTGAGCACAGCACTAGCTGACACGGGCACCAGGGCGCTGTTAGACGATATGAGGGCCAATGCTGCAAGACAGCACTATACTACGGATACTGTTGTCAAGGTAAAGTCTCTTCCACGTCGTAGGAAAGTGCCGGACAGGTGTGATGTGACATTTTTGGTTTTTTAGGCATACGATGGGCTCAAACAATCTTAAAAGTTCATTTGAGCATAATAAATAAGTATTTGTTGTGATTCATCAAATAAATAAAAATGAAATGCTGTTCGTTGATAAGCCCATAACTTGAGAAAGGCTGGTCTGATTTCGCTAATTTTTCTTTTAAAATGTTCCTAATAGTCCGAATAAGGTATTTGTTTTTGTTTTTTCAATATAATTAATAAGTTAAATTTTATTTGACGTTCAGAATTTTCATACATGTTCAATTTACGTCCGTGGGACATAAGGAGGCTCATCGAAGCGCAAGCGATTCACCGCGCAAGTTAATACTTAATCTACAAGTCCCTAATATTCTCTGCTACCAGCCCGAAAGAACAGCCCGAGCTGCACGGAATGGATTGACAGTCAAACCAAAACAGCCGCCCTGATTGTTTCTCCAGACAACTAAAACTAGGATTATGTAACGCTCCCGTCCCGAGCTGGATAGCGAACAACTTGCCACCAAGTGCTTGCTGGGGACCAGAACGCTACACAACCTTTGTCATGCAACTATTACAAGATTAAGGGCCACTAACGTCCTGTCACATCAATAAATCTAGGTTGTCAATTACCCAAGTTCAGCCAGCAGCAGGTCCTTGCCTTGTTGGAGGGGTTTGGGATATCTTGGTGTACCTATCCTAGTGTGAAGTGTGTGTATGCTTTATGTATGAGGTTATCTCAAGAGTTATTTCTTCTTCCACGAAGTTTCTGGTTTCACTGCAGATAACAGTTTAGTGTCGAAGGCCCGTGCCAGACACTACACACTCGATAAAAGTCAAGTTCCACGAGAAATAGTATAGAAAATTAGCAGGTGACCGCTCACAGCTAATTAACAATAAATTCCACTCCTGTTGTGACTTCACAAGAACTAAACAGTAATTGGAGGAATTACTTTTTTTTACGATTTATATCCTCATTAAAATTAAAATGTTTAAATAAATTATTTAAACGCATAATTCATTCACAGTGTATGCCGTACATCGACATAGAGGTGATGAAAGAGATGCTTCCCAAAATACTGGAGCTAACCAAGTCTCCGCAACTGGGCACTAAAGTAGCATGCTCTCACTTTTTGGTCCTCGCCTCCCATTACTTAAGAGGGGAGCTAGAACCTGTGGCCGGCAAAATAATGTCAACCCTACTAAGTGGGACTTTCGACAGGAATGCGACTGTGAGAAAAAACTATGCCGAGTCGCTCGGGCAAGTTGCTGCTTGCGCTAAGGTAAGAGTTACGAAATGCCAGACTTTATTACTTCATGATGTTTTGTTTCTAAAGGCTCTTCCAGACATAGCTTCAAATGTTTGACAAAGACTGCCAAATATTTGTTTTAGAAAAGTGGCCCCTTGGCAAAGCTGAAATGTAACCCTAGTGCCTATATAGTTAAAGTTATTTAAGTTCTAGAAACTAATGTCTGTGTCTGTGGTTTATCAGATTCCGTACAAGGACAATCGTGCGCCGAAAGATTAAAAAAAAAGTATATACAATACAGTGATATACCAGATGTCGCTTCGTGATGGTTGAATAATACACACTTTTCGCTGTCAATAATTCAACTTTAATAGAACACTAATTTGGGGTATACGATTCACAAGAGCATTTCGTTACCGCGTTCTAAAAACCTTGTGGTGCCATCTATGAAATTTCCTAAGAACTAAATTTACTATGAAATCTTTTTTAACATCCCGCCCACCAAAGAACCTCGTTCTTTTACAAACATAAAATAAAGAAGGCGAGATAAAACCCTACACCACTATACAATCCAACATCCTACTTTAGTTAAAGTTTTACAAACCTTATCAACAAACAAGGTTTGATGGCAACCACAAACTCAACTCTTGTTACAAACTAATGAGAACAATTTTGTTCAAATAAAATAAAGAAAACCGCCCACCATGAGATATGGGGAGCTAAGAATGAAACCAACTCAACATTCTTACATCTTATAACATAACACAGTTGCTAAAACTGCAACAAAAAATACACATTTACTTTGAACAATATCTCCCTAACTATCTAGTTTAGGTAAAAAACACAGTTTATTACAGGGCCGCTTACACAAACCATTTTTAGTTTTAATAGTTACAACTCTGGTTACATTGTCTTTGCCTGTATGCTTTTGAACAATTTTTCCTAAAAGCCATTTAGCTGGAGGCAAATTATGGTCTTTAATAATAACTGCATCGTTAATTTCTGGTTCGAAATTTCTCACATTCCATTTATACCTTTGTTGGAGCGTCACTAAATATTCCTCCGACCACCTTCTCCAAAAATCAGAGACCATTTTCTGAGTTAATTTCCACCTCTGTAAACCAGTAATATTTTTGTTCTCATAATTTTCATCTGGAAGAATAATCAGTGGCTCTCCAACTAAAAAATGTCCTGGCGTCAATGGCATTGGATCGTCTGGACAGGTGCTCAGATGTGAAAGAGGCCGCGAATTAAGACAAGCTTCTATCTGCGTTAAAACGGTTGTCAACTCTTCAAAGGTTAACGTAGAATCTCCTATCACTCTCTTTAAGTGTGTCTTAGTAGAACGCACACCGGCTTCCCACAAACCCCCGAAATTGGGTGCGTGAGGAGGAATGAAACTCCACGTCGTTCCGTCATTTGCCAACAATTTGCTTATCTCTTCAGGTACTTGAGATTTCGCGCACTCAAACATGTCTTGCAGCTCTTTGCTGGCGCCAACAAAATTGGTGCCATTATCGCTATTACAGGGTGCACAAACGATGTGGAATGAAATTTTCTCTTTTTCAAAAGAGAAAAAAGAAATAAAAACTCGGTGATTTTTTTATTATTATTACTAAAGTTTGAACTCCATAAGTGAATAAAGGGCCATTACTTTTAAATTATCACGACTATTGAGTTGAAATAAACACAGAAATGAAAAATAAAAATGTGTAATGAGAAATAATGAAAAAACAAAGTATAAGAAATCATTGTTATTTAGAAAAAAAATGTTTTAACAGAAATAACAAACTTTTCCGTTGTATTTTTTCAACGAGTGATTTTTCTCGGAATAACCGCCACGTATCTCCTGTTTTTTTATTACTGTTTGTTAATCTGCATTCAATTATCGTTTGCCAAAAAATAACGTTGTACCCGTCGAATTTTTTACGAGGAATTGTTTAAGAAACTTATGTAATAATAATAAAAAACACGCTCCCATTAAAAAATGTTTTAACTCCTATAGTTTTTAGAACGTTTTAACAAAATTTCAACACTAATAGAGACACTAATCTTAAATATTAACTCTTCAAATATTTTGACAAATATTGCCTTAAATATTTGTGTACATATGCCGGTTAGGAAAGAGGGTTCCACACATAGCTTTGATAAACATTTATGTATATCTGGGGCGAGAATAAACTCGACCATGGATAAACTACGATAAAAGATTCATAGCAAAAAGTCGTTTTTCCCATGCCCTAAATTTACTAGAAAATCTTTTATTAGATGTAATAAATAAAACTAGAATCTCCGTAACATAATCTTACTGAAAATATCTATACAGGTGTAACAAAATTGGTATAGGACCCGATACCTGGGGCTTCTACTCATTAAACTAAACATCTTTTGTTCTATAAGTTTGTTGAAATCGCAAAAAAAAACCGAACTCTTTATACAAAACGATCTAGATCAGCTGATTGACCAATTTAGTGCATTTTTGTATTGTATGGAGAATCCAACTTTTTTTAAGAGTTGACTGTGGATTCCTTTGGGTAAAGTTGTTCAGTATGATGAATACAAACTCCAGTTAACGGGTCCTACACTAATTTTGTTACACCTGTATATATCTTAAACCCTTCGAAAGTAATTTTCACTTTTAAGCGTTCGTGCGTGCGTGTTGGTTGATGTATGTGCGCGTCCGTCCTGTATTCTAGTGCCTAAAATACTGGCCAGATTTGGATACAATTTGAGTTTGCAAAAAATATTTTAATATCTCCTTCCGTTGTCTTCAGATTTTTCCTAACTTGATTTTTAGGTTTGCTACCATAGTAAAAAAAGGAACATTTTATAAATGGCTCTAACGATTACGATGAAACTCAAAACGTTATTATAACTTTATATGGACCACCACACGCGGTAGTTCGTTATTCTAGGAAAAAGTGCAATAAGGTACCTCCCATACAAATTGTTATTTGTTACTTTTTCTCAAAAATTACTAATGATTTTAATGGATTTTTGTGTTGACTTGATAAGGCTTAGTGCCATAAACTTAGGATATACGTTAGTGAATTCTAGCTTATGGGGTACTCAGACATTGGTAGTCCAGTTAGTGAATTCTAGCTTATGGGATACTTAGACATTGGTAGTCCAGTTAGTGAATTCTAGCTTATGGGGTACTCAGACATTGGTAGTCCAGTTAGTGAATTCTAGCTTATGGGATACTTAGACATTGGTAGTCCAGTTAGTGAATTCTAGCTTATGGGATACTTAGACATTGGTAGTCCAGTTAGTGGATTCTAGTTTATGGGGTACTTAGACATTGGTAGTCCAGTTAGTGGATTCTAGTTTATGGGGTACTTAAACATTGGTAGTTCATTATTCCAGGAAAAATCTTAAGATATTCCTCCCATACTATCTAAATGATTCCAAACTTTTCACAAGTCTTTATGAACCTTTATTCTTTGCTACGTAAGCATAATTTTATGTATTTTATATGTATTCCTGACTGCGCCAGACGGTTCAGGCTACGCGAGAAAGTATGCATATCGTGGCTGTATTATTTATTTATATATTTGCTGTAGTACGGCAACGCCCACAAACCATAGATTTTTAACGTTAAATTACTGTCTAAAATCTATGGTTTAGGAGTGTTAGTCCGATTCGCACTTGGCGTGCTTTTTATAATTTGCCGTGGTTTTTCCTAGGGTTCCGTACCACCACACCTCTCCACACTACTAAATAGTATCATGACAATGATAGTTATCTATTCACATTATAAACTAAAGACATCAACGCATGCAACAAAAATATGCTTTTTTGTCATTCAGTTCGGACTCCTTAGCGCGAGTACGACTCTCACTTGGCCGATTTTTATTATTTGTTGTTTTAGTTCAGTATTAGTACTATAATCAGTCACATCAAGTTTCAGGCTTGTATGTATTACCGCTTTTACGATAGAGCTTAAATCAAAAGTGCTTTTAAAGACCTATAAAAAAAAAACACGGTTTTTGTATGGAGACCAACCTTATTTTTTTACTTTTTCTGATTTTTAGTATTTGTTGTTATAGCGGCAACAGAAATACACATTTTGTGAAACTTTTAACTGTGTACCTATTATGGTCCATGAAATACAGCTCGCTGACAGACGGACAGACGGACAGACAGCGGAGGCCTAGTAATAGGGTCCCGTTGGTCACCCGTTGAGTGTACGGGAACCCTAAAACCGTGCAATCTCGTCTAATCAGTTAGTTCAATTTCAGTACCAGTCAGTGGAGAAGCTGATGCGAAAGCTAGTGTCACTCTATGAGACGAAAGAGGACGACATGTCCCGCTCGGCCATTGCTCTAGTGCTGAAGTCCGTAGCGAAGAGCAAGATAGAACACATTAAGGACAACGAGGCATTGCTGGCCCCCATGGTGTTCCTGGCCATGCACGCGCCCAAGGACAATACTGAAGGTTAGTTGGAGAGTTTTTATACAGTTGATACTTTTTAACGCGGTACCCTGTTGTTCGTTCTTTTTTCATTCCATATATTTGTTTTTTTCACGCATGCGCTAACATAATTATGTGATTAAAACTCGATTCAGTTTGCCATCTTTCAACAAATTTTAACATTTTATTTTTAAATTAATTAGTCAATACCTTGATACTCTCTAAAAGACCCATTTCGGGTCTTTTACATTTAATATTAAATTCTACTCAACTGTAAGCACGCATCACTTAAAACCCACGCCCTTACAAAACCTACCTACGAAGTCGTGTTACAACTTTTTGATTTTAAGTTCTTAATGGAACAATATATCACTCATTTTGTTCTATATTTTTATTAATTCCACATAAAAAATTAATGCAGAAATTGTAATTAACTGGTAACCCCAATTATTGAGAATGTATCCAGTGTAAATAAATAGTTTGCCGGAAGATAATGACGGAAACCGGTCGTTGACAACTTATACATAAAATTATATTCGTTATATAGAATAATTTAAAAACTAGCTGTGCCCGCGACTTCGTCCGCGTGGAGGTTTTGAATTTTCCCACGGGAATTCTTGAATTTTATGTCAACCTGGGCTATAAGGAACCACCATTCAAAATTTCATCAAAATCGGCCTGTTAGTTTTTGCGTGATGTGCGAACATACAGACAGACAGACCAAAATCCGAAAACCTTCGAAATCCGCAGCGCGGCCGACCCCCGCTAGTCCAGAGCGGAAGTACCTATCGTACGAGCGCCGTCGGTACCTTTGAACTGATCGTGGGAAGGGCTAGTAAATCCTAGTTCTGTCCCGTTCACACGATTTAAAAAGATGGCGCACGACCGGCTGCGATTATCCCGCGAATTGAATCGACCAATCACGGCGCGTATCGGCGAGAATCCAGCGCAGTGAGTGACTATTGACGGATCGACGCTACTAAAGGCCCGTACAGACTAAAGGCAGCCTCGGGCTCGGGCACTTTGCCTTTGTGAATTTTCTCAAATGTGGATGCGTTCTTTGGGTACTGGTAATCAACGAATCCAACTCGGCTGGGCAGCGTTCGGGAAGCTTCGCAATATCTTCACGTCCCAAATATCGCAGTGTCTCAAGACTAAGGTCTTTGACCAGTGTGTGTTGCCAGTTATGACATATGGAACTGAGACATGGTCGCCTCATGAGAAGGCTCAAGGTCATCCAAAGAGCGATGGAGCGAGCTATGCTCGGAGTTCCCTACGCGATCGAATCAGAAATGAGGAGATCCGTAGGAGAACCAAGGTAACCGAAATAACTCACAGAATCGCTAAACTTAAGTGGCAGTGGTCAGGGCACATAGCTCGTAGAACAGATGGCCGTTGGGGCAGTATAGTTACAAATGACAACCGCGCACCGGAAGACGTAGTGTAGGCAGGCCTCTCACACGGTGGACCGACGACCTGGTGAAGGTCGCGGGAAGCCGCTGCATACGGGCAGCGCAGGACCGCACAGGCCTTTGTCCAGCAGTGGTCGTCTTACAGCTGATATAATATGGAGCCGTTCAGCCCGAGGCATGCATCGGCACGCACACGCCTCAACCCGAGCGTTCGAGCGGCGCTCGGCACGAGGCACGTTGCCTCGGTGCGTCGCCTGCAAGTTCGTCCAAAGCACACTTGGCGAAAGGCGTGCGTGGTGAGGCTGCTCACCCCCAAGACTGCCTCCAGTCTGTACGTACCTTAAAATTGGTCTACTGCGCAGGTCCATAGGGAAGAATTATTGACTGTCTAAAACTGTAAGCAAATTTTAAGGCCAACTTATTTACAATTAATAGATAATGTTAAATGAACCCTGGAATGTAGCACAAATCTATCAAATAAACTGTATCAAGTAACTCTATAAACATCCGTTTCGGCATTGGATCACATATAAAGTAACTAGATCCCCGGTTTTGTACAAGACAAACTTCAAAAAACATCCTTACAGTTATTTTGAGAGGAGACAAGGGTACAAATATTCAAATAGCTATATTTGATAGAGAGGGAGAATCGCGAAAGTACACTTCCGTGAACGAAAAAGGTCATAAGACTTCTTTTGACCTCGTGACCGTGGATCTCGTTCTTTTATATGTGATCTAAGGTTTCAGCATAAAACTATGTTGAAAATCTTGAAGTAATCTTACTCAAAAATCATTCGCTATAATACGAGTAACTTGAGCAACCGTCAGGCGCCAGGTAAGAGAAAATAATTTAAAAACAAAAACCTCTGGCTAAGGATACTTTTTTTCATCTTTAGGTGCTTTCCTCGAAGATATAGTTATAAAACAAAAAATGTGTATTAAGTTAATGTAAAATACACATGAACCGCTTTACACAGCGCGCGCCATTTTCAACTTAGGGAGAGACACTTTTACAGGCGGACAGCGGAGGAGTGGAACTCCTTGCCCGCGTCAGTGTTTCCCGAATCTTACATATTTTACCCTTCAAGCCGAGTGAATAGGCATTATTTGATTTTGCATTTAACATCCTCGACTACATCATCAATAGGGATGACGACAGCATCAGAAATAAATTATGAACTCTTGATCACTAAATTGCCCTCCTACTGAAACTTCGGAAAACCTTACTCGTATTGTTTGCCATCAAGTCTTCGATTTTTAATTCACCAAAATCACAAAATGAGTACATAAACGACACTGCAAAACTATGACGTCACGCCTAGGTATTTCAAACATTTTAAGAATAAAATGTCGTTTTTGACAGATGATAAAAGGTAAATCAGGTGACTAGCATTCGTCATCCCTATTCCCATCAGGTGAGGAGCATTCAAACGCGCTCTAATTTTAATAAAAACTAGCTATTGCCAGCGGCTTTGCCCCCGCAGCTATCGAGTGAGCGGGATTTTTTTTAGCTTATGTCAATCCTGAAAATCCATTCTAACTATTGGTGATTTTTTTAAATCGGATAAGTATTTTCGAAGATAACCTTCTACATACAAACATTATCTCTTTATAATATTAGTATAGATAAAATCACAAGGCCTAGTTGGCACCCTCCGACTAGAACCATGATTATTAATAAAAACTTATCCCGCTCTCATCTTCGGCATCATACCATCAGTGTCTCTTACCATCAGGTGAGATTATGCCAAGGGCTTACCAATTGTGAATTCAAAAAAAAATAATTTTTCCTCAACCATCGACCATATTTATAGAAACAAATACGGTGGAGCTTTACGAGGAGGTGTGGGCGGATATCAGCCCGGGGCGCGCGAGCGGCGTAAAGGCGCACCTACGCGCCATCAAGGCAGAGCTCGAGAAAGCGCTCGGCTCCAGCAGCTGGACCCGGAAAGTGCAGGTTTGTTACATTGTAGCAACAATGCGAGGAGGTGTGGGCGGACAACAGCCCGGGTGCGCGAGTGGTGTGAAGAGACTCGAGAGACAACAGCTGGAGCCGAAAAATACAGGTTTGTCACATTGTAGAAACAATGCGAGGATGTGTGGGCGGACAACAGCCCGGGTGCGCGAGTGGTGTGAAGAGACTCGAGAGACAACAGCTGGAGCCGAAAAATACAGGTTTGTCACATTGTAGAAACAATGCGAGGATGTGTGGGCGGACAACAGCCCGGGTGCGCGAGTGGTGTGAAGAGACTCGAGAGACAACAGCTGGAGCCGAAAAATACAGGTTTGTCACATTGTAGAAACAATGCGAGGATGTGTGGGCGGACAACAGCCCGGGTGCGCGAGTGGTGTGAAGAGACTCGAGAGACAACAGCTGGAGCCGAAAAATACAGGTTTGTCACATTGTAGAAACAATGCGAGGATGTGTGGGCGGACAACAGCCCGGGTGCGCGAGTGGTGTGAAGAGACTCGAGAGACAACAGCTGGAGCCGAAAAATACAGGTTTGTCTCATTGTAGCAACAATGCGAGGAGGTGTGGGCGGACAACAGTCCGGGTGCGCGAGTGGTGTGAAGAGATTTGAGAGACAACAGCTGGACCTGAAAAGTGCAGGTTTGTCACATTGTAGCAACAATGCGAGGAAGTGTGGGCGGACAACAGTCCGGGTGCGCGAGTGGTGTGAAGAGATTTGAGAGACAACAGCTGGACCTGAAAAGTGCAGGTTTGTCACATTGTACAAACAATGCGAGGAAGTGTGGGCGGACAACAGCACGGGTGCGCGTGTGGTGTGAAGAGACTCGAGAGACAACAGCTGGATCTGAAAAGTGCAGGTTTGTCACATTGTAGCAACAATGCGAGGAGGTGTGGGCGGACAACAGTCCGGGTGCGCGAGTGGTGTGAAGAGATTTGAGAGACAACAGCTGGACCTGAAAAGTGCAGGTTTGTCACATTGTACAAACAATGCGAGGAAGTGTGGGCGGACAACAGCACGGGTGCGCGTGTGGTGTGAAGAGACTCGAGAGACAACAGCTGGATCTGAAAAGTGCAGGTTTGTCACATTGTAGCAACAATGCGAGGAGGTGTGGGCGGACAACAGCCCGGTGCGCGAGTGGTGTGAAGAGATTCGAGAAACAACAGCTGGATCTGAAAAGTGCAAGTTTGTCACATTGTAGCAACAATGCGAGGAGGTGTGGGCGGACAACAGTCCGGGTGCGTGAATGGTGTGAAGAGATTCGAGAAACAACAGCTGGATCTGAAAAGTGCAAGTTTGTCACATTGTAGCAACAATGCGAGGAGGTGTGGGCGGACAACAGTCCGGGTGCGTGAATGGTGTGAAGATATTCGAGAGACAACAGCTGGACCCGAAAAGTGCAGGTTTGTCACATTGTACAAACAATGCGAGGAAGTGTGGACGGACAACAGCTCGGGTGCGCGTGTGGTGTGAAGAGACTCGAGAGACAACAGCTGGATCTGAAAAGTGCAGGTTTGTCACATTGTACAAACAATGCGAGGAAGTGTGAGCGGACAACAGCACGGGTGCGCGTGTGGTGTGAAGAGACTCGAGAGACAACAGCTGGATCTGAAAAGTGCAGGTTTGTCACATTGTAGCAACAATGCGAGAAGGTGTGGGCGGACAACAGCCCGGGTGCGCAAGTGGTGTGAAGAGATTCGAGAGACAACAGCTGGATCTGAAAAGTGTAGGATTGTCACATAAACACGTTATAGAAACTTTTGATCACAGTGACATGTTCGAGATGGTGTATGGGTATATCAGATAAGTCCTCGCGAGCGGTGTGAAGGGGCTCGTGAGACAGAAGGTGGACCCGGAAAGTGCAGATATGTCGCATTATAAAAACGCTTGATCATTGTGAGATGGCGGGGAGGTGTATACAAACATCAGTGTGAGGTGAAAAATTGCAGGTTTGTTTGATCGACTACTGTATTTTTCCGCCAAGAAACATCTAAAGGACACGTAGAGGACGACATAAAAGTATCTAAGTGAATAAGAAAGTACGTATATTCTGTTTTATGCAAACTTTTCATGTGTTATTCAGCTCAGTATGGTCCGTAACTGTTGCGTGATGAATTAGTGAAACAGTTTGTATTTCGATAAGTAGTGGCCCGATCGTTAGAATCGGCCAGATGAAATGCTCGGTCTTTCCATCTCAGGGCTCCAAAAATACCAAGTCCACGAAGCTCGCTAGGTTTCTTAAAAGCGCCGCGGTGAACTGCCCGGGCATTTCCTGCATCTGGCCAATTCTACGATCGAGGCACGATAGATACAAATCGGGCTCTAAAACCATGGAAGTAATTTATAATACCAGTCATGAGTTTGCTATGTATTTTTTTTATTCAAAATTGGTAAATCCTTGACAACATCTCACCTGGTGGTAAGTGACGATGTTGCCGAAGATGGAAGCGGGCTTACCAAGATTCCCCAACGCAATGAAGAACTGGCTATCTTATCTTCATGCCGGAACACACCAATGATATCAATATTGATATTTGGCGGCAAGACTTAGATAAGAGGTGGTAGCTAGCCAGGCGGGCTTAGAAAATGCCTTACCACCAACCAAACCGAGTCTTAGAATTGACCCCGCCGGGAATAGAACCCGCGACCTCCTGTGTAATATCAGTGAACTTTGCCTCTGAGCTACGGAGGCGGTTAATATATTCTTGTATTCACACTTTACAGGCAGCGAACGCCGTGAAGACGATATGCAGCTCGGTGCCGGAAGGCATCGGCGCGGAACGGGAGGGGCTTGCGCGTGCACTACTCGCCGCCGCGCACGGGAAGACCTTCGACGGCAAGCAGAAACTTCTGGAGGCGCTGGCTGATGTGTGCGAGTGAGTCAGAAGCAGTTATATCTGTAGGTGTGAGTGAGCTAGCTTGTGATGTTTGCTGCGTACAGAAAGACCTTTGACGGGTTGCAGAAACTGCTGGAGGCGTTGGCTGTTGTGTGCGAGTGAGCCAGACTTAGTGTTATGTCTGTAGCTATGAGTGAGCTAGTTGGTGATGTTTGCTGCGCACGGAAGATTGGTATGTCTTGAAAGACCTTTCGAAAGGAAGCAGAAACTGCTGGAGGCCTTAATGTATGCGAGCGAGTCAGACTTAGTGTTAGTGAGCTAGCTGATGATGAGAGCGGCTGCTGGTTAAGGTTGTTGCGCCTTGAAAGACCTTCGACGGGAAGCAGGATCTGTTGAACTTGAAGGTGTTGGCTGATATGTGCGACGAGTCATGACATTGTTCCATTTGTAGATCTGAACAAATTATTTGACCTTGTTAACAGGAGATGGAGCCAGTTAGGTATTTATTATTGATTTTTTTGTTTTTGTTTTATTCACAGTTGGTAAACCCTTGACAACATCTCACCTGGTGGTAAGTGACGATGTTGCCGAAGATGGAAGCGGGCTTACCAAGATTCCCCAACGCAATGGGGAACTAGCTATCTTATCTTCATGCCAGAACACACCAATGATATCAACATTGATATTTGGCGGCAAGACTTAGATAAGATTTCCTCTGTTAGTAACTGTATAGGCATCTGTAAAGGTCACGAACCTTCTTGTCTATCGGTACACTATACGTTTTTGCATCAAATAGATGTCACACACGCAAGCACTAGCTACTAAAACTGGGTTTGGTGTTACGTAAAAAAACGATAGCAAACATTTATAGTTGTAAACAAAATTTATATCTATCGCTAGTCAAAGAGATGAAGTACAACAAACAAGACACCGTCAAATTTATGAGCACATCACGAAATGCTTGAGAAATTCATAAAAAATACCGAATAGCAAATTTATAACGTATATATACATTTTGCCTTATTTGAAAACTGAACACGATAGCCAATTATTTATGTAAGCCATTATTTAGGTAGGCAAAACATCACAATCTTTCTGTTTTATACTTCATCTCTTTGTCTAGCGATAGGTAGAATTATTTAGAACCATATTATTTATTTATTTATTCCAGTAAAAACACGTTTAACATCCATTTAAATACATATTAAACTCCAATGTGACGAATATAAATGGTAATAACATATATCCAAAGGTATAAACATTTGCTACAGTTTTTTCACGTAACGTCGAAACCATTAGGGACGTCGACAATTAACATATCATTTAATATTACAATGGTAAGTAGAATGTCACTTTCTCGTCTCCTCCATTCAGCAAAGGTTGGGTGGAAGAATATAAGAAGCTATAAGTCCGCCTTTTCATATCATTGTATATTCTGCTAGGTAATAAGTTTTTAATTTTTGTTAATTTGGTGTGCAATAAAGGATATTTATTTATTTATGTACAATAGGCATGCTAATAAAATACTAACTAAAATACATAAACATAATCTTTGCAAAAAAGACAAAAGCTTAATTAATAAACAATATTGTTTCCAGTGTAAAGGAAGGCGAGGCGCCTTTGTCCTCGTCCATCACGTCGGAATGCTTGAACGCGCTCCTAGTGGAATGCAGGAAGCAGGAGATGGTGTACAAGAAACACGCCATCACGGCGTTAGGGGACGCGCTGGCCGCCACCAAGTCTAATAGATTCGATCAAGTTTACGAGATCGTCAAAGTCATATTGTCGAAGGTGAGCGGTTTATTTTGCTTGGATGTTAGTATAACTACGTATATTACAAATCAGCCGAAAGACGTCCACTGCTGGATATAAGCTGCCCTCAAGGATTTAACAAAGACTGGTCCTGCGCTGCCCGCATCCACCGTTCCCGCGACCTTCACCATTTACCTTTTCTGTTATTGAAAAGAATTAACAATTAGTTTTTTACTAGATTACACTACCACTTTAATTAAAAAATTAAGAACTCGATTGCAGAAAAAATTACCCCTCTTTTTAGGGTAGTTGGGTTAAAATGTATTCTATGTAACTTTTGGGATCAAATCGAATCTAACGACACCTCGCACTCCAAAATCTATCAAGCGGTTTACGATACAGGCTCAGTCAAAGATAAAGACATACATACGTACATACATCTACACACCCGAAAAAAAAATACCCTCCTTTTTGGTCAGTCGGGTAAAAATATACATAGCCATATCAACTGAGTATATATAACCATATCAACTGAATATATATAGTCACATCAACTAAGTAATAGCCATATCAACCGAGTATATATAGCCATATTAACCGAGTATATATAGCCATATCAACTGAGTATATATAGCCATATCAACTGAGTATCTACAGCCATATCAACTGTTTATATATAGCCACATCAACTGAGTATACATAGCCATATCAACTGAGCATATATAACTGAATCAACTGAGCATATATAGCCATATCAACTGAGCATATATAGCCATATCAACTGAGCATATATGGCCATATCAACTGAGCATGTATAGCCATATCAACTGAGCATGTATAGCCATATCAAATGAGCATATATAGCCATATCAACTGAGCATATATAGCCATATCAACTGAGCATATATAGCCATATCAACTGAGCATATATAGCCATATCAACTGAGCATATATAGCCATATCAACTGAGCATATACAGCCATATCAACTGAGCATATATAGCTATATCAACTGAGTGTTGTTTGATAACAATTAAATGTTCGTAAATCATTATAATCATTATCACAAACATGTGTCGCTGGTTATGTCTAATTATTTAAATTATTTGTTTAAGATTGTATAAACAATTTATAAAAAGTAAATTCAATGTAGTTGGTATGTAGGTATTTATTATTATTTCTGTCCTTATTCGATTTTTTCTCTACTGGAGAATGAATGTAAAACCCCTAATCGTACAAACAGAGTAATATTGCCTGTGTGCAAATACAGCGTGACTGGTACACAACTGTAAACCTCTTAGCTGAAGCTAAAAACTTTTTCCATGAAGTCTGAACTTGCAAAAAATATATCGGACTTCCCATACAAAGCTAGCTGATTACATCAGATACGCATTTGTATAGGAAGTCCATTTTTTGTGAATTGGGTATAGGTTCTTGGGGGGAATTTTGACAAATTTAATAAGCTGAATCATCAGCTAAGAGGATTGCAGTTATATACCAGTTATCAGTACATGAATAGGAAACTTTGAGTTCGGGATGGGGTTATCTGCATGAACAAAGTAGCCAACTGCCTTTCATAAAAAATGTTTCATCATATCAACTCGTATATGTCCCCATCGAGGGGCTCAAGCCTACCCTGAATTAGGGCGATCAGGCCTTAGTCGAGCAAGCGGGCCCAGGGTTGGTCGAACTCACACAGAACCTTCGAGTTTCTTCACAGGCGTTTCCCCCACGATGTTTCCCTTCACCATAAAAGCGTCGAATTAACGTACATCTTCTTCTCTCCTGGCCTTATCCCTATACGGGGTCGGCCCCTCTGATATGATTTCGCTACTAGGCGATTTAATGCCATTTCTGGGCTAAGGTCCAACGTCATCATATCTGCAGAGACGGTTCGCATCCAAGTGGTGGGTGGACGGCCTCTTACTCTCTCACCCTCCTGTATCTCCATTAGGGCGCGGGTCATGTGACTCTCATCGCGTCGCATCACGTGTCCCTACCAACGGAGTCGGTTTTTCCTCAACTTCAGCTCGATATCAGCGACTTTAAAGGAGCCACGAATATATTCATTCCTGAACTTAACCAGTCGGGTGACTCCTCCTGACCATCGGAGCATCTTCATTTCATTGACATGTAGCCGTTGCACATCCTCTCTCCTCATGGGCCAGCATTCCGATCCATACATCAATGCAGGTCTTACCGCTGCTTTGTATACCTTGCCTTTAGTCTTAACAGGAATTTTTGGGTCACATAGTATCCCAGTCGGTGCTCTCCACTTCAACCACCCTGCTCTTATTCTGCTCTCGGTGTCTTTTTGAGCATTCGTATACTCTGTTTACAGCTGTGCCATTAATGGAGACTGTGCCGTCATATGAATTCACAGAGAAATTGCAGCACATGTACTCGGTTTTTTGTTTGTTGACTTTAAGGCCTCTCTTCTCTAAGGCTTCACACCAGAGCGATAGCTCCGCTTCAGCCTCTTGCACGGTTTCTGCATTTAGAACTATGTCATCCGCATAGAGTAGTGTCCATGAAGCTGCTTTTTGCAGGTGTTCCGTGACATAGTTCATTACGATATTAAATAGCAGTGGGCTAAAGGCTGAACCCTGATGTAAACCGACTTCTAATTCAAATTGTTCGCTTGTGCCAGCAGGGGTAATTACCTGGATTTTATATTAGTATACATATCTTGTATAAGACTAATGTAGTGCTCGGGTACACTTTGGGCTGTTAGAGCTCGCGGCACTCAGTTAAATGCTTTTTCAAGATCAATAAAAAAGAGGTGGAGGTCTCTACGCAGCGTCTTGTATTTTTCCATTAGTATTCGGATTTTATGTAGAGAATCTGAGAACCTCCTCTTAAACCACACTGATTGGGTGTAATTTCAGTGATGTTGGAGAGCCTGGCAGCAAGTACCCTTTCCCAAATTTTGAGTGTATAGGAGGTCAGTTTTATTGCTATGTAGTTACCGCAATCAGCTATATTGCCTTTATTTTTGTAAAAAGGGATCAGATTACTGATTCTCCACACCTCTGGCATTTTCCCTTCTTTTAGTATTTTGTTGAATAGCATTGTTAGCCTCACTACTCCATTAGGTCCGAGTTTTTTCCAGAACTCAGATGGTAGTTCGTCGGATAAACGTACATACGAAATCAAAATTTGAAAACACATTGGTACGTGGCAGGACTCGAACCACGACCTCCCAAACAGACACCGACGATCTAAAAAAAATATAAAAAAATGTATGTACTTCTAAAATACAATATCTGTCGTCCTTTGATTATGAGAAGACAATAATGTAAATCTAATTTCCAGGACGATTTACTAGGAGAGAAGGATTCAGACGACGAAGACAACGAGGGCGCGAGACAGAGACGAGAACAGTTGACGGCGCTCAAAGAGGCCGCCTATGAACTACTGGGGAAAGCGTGGCCTAAGGACCTGCAGACTCAGGGTAAGATACCTAGCTAGATCTATTTACTAGGAGAGAAGGATTCAGACGACGAAGACAACGAGGGCGCGAGACAGAGACGAGAACAGTTGACGGCGCTCAAAGAGGCCGCCTATGAACTACTGGGGAAAGCGTGGGCTAAGGACCTGCAGTCTCAGGGTAAGATACCTAGCTAGATCTATTTACTAGGAGAGAAGGATTCAGACGACGAAGATAATGAGGGCGCGAGACAGAGATGAGAACAGTTGACGGCGCTCAAAGAGGCCGCCTATGAACTACTGGGGAAAGCGTGGCCTAAGGACCTGCAGACTCAGGGTAAGATACCTAGCTAGATCTATTTACTAGGAGAGAAGGATTCAGACGACAAAGACAACGAGGGCGCGAGACAGAGACGAGAACAGTTGACGGCGCTCAAAGAGGCTGTCTATGAACTACTGGGGAAAGCGTGGCCTAAGGACCTGCAGACTCAGGGTAAGATACCTAGCTAGATCTATTTACTAGGAGAGAAGGATTCAGACGACAAAGACAACGAGGGCGCGAGACAGAGACGAGAACAGTTGACGGCGCTCAAAGAGGCTGTCTATGAACTACTGGGGAAAGCGTGGCCTAAGGACCTGCAGACTTAGGGTAATATACCTAGCTAGATCTATTTACTAGGAGTGGTATTTACCGAGTGGGAGGCCTGCCTACACTACGCTTTCCGGTGCGTGGTCGCCACTCGAGAACTTTACTGCCCCAACGGCCATCTGTTCTACGAGCTGTGTGCCCCGCCCATTGCCACTTAAGTTTAGCAATTCTGAGAGCTATGTCGGTTAATTTAGTTCTCCTACGGATCTCTTCGCCTTCGGATTTTTCGCCTTCAAAAAGATAAATACCAACTTTCAAGCAAATCGTTAGAGCCGTTTCCGAGAAACGAATTATATATAAGTAGAAGAATTGCTCGTTTAAAGTAATAAGATTTAGGAACATAAGTTTAAGATTATCGACGAAAACAACCAAAATTATTATTTTTTTGTATATAAATCAACTTGAAACTAAAAGTCGATGAATGATGAATTGATGACGTATTTAAGAAACCTGAAAACGTTTTTTTTTATAAATATTAATTTGTGTTTTCAGATTTTATTGAGAACATTTTTTTTTGAACCAGTGACTTGAATCACTGCGATAATGCCACTATCCTTTACGGCACACCCTTCACTTAAGGCAGATAGCCCGTGTATGACAACCCTGCCACATAGCCCGTGTATGACACCCTGCCACATAGCCCGTGTATGACACCCTGCCACATAGCCCGTGTATGACACCCTGCCACATGCTCGCCGGGTTAAGATAAAAGTTACCTAATTAAAGTACAAATGCTCGCTTAAATGTTTGTGCGGATGGTGGCACATCGGGAGCCGTGTCGTTCCTTTCCCTCTAATATGGTTGATGGGAGCGATGGCTGACTCTCGCGTTATACTCGTGACCGGGTGCTGTCCGTGTGAACTGGCCTACTCTTGTCAAAGGTTTCACTGACATTCAATAATTTTATTAATTTTATGTACAACTTTTCGTGTTATATTGTTTTCATGTTCTAATGACATAATCTGGTTTATTTCTAGGTTTTAATTTTGACATTATTAACTAAAGATTGTTTATTTCTTGATTTTTCACAAATGAAATTATTTTATTATTCCTCTTCCCCCCGGACCGCCGGCTGGTGCACACGTCTGTTTAACCCATATTTCATTATTTACGAATAATTTTAATTCAAGAATATCAATTTAATTCGAATCAAAATAATAGGAGTGCATAAACCCAAGGAGATACCAGGAGTAACTGTGAGTGTCTATACTATACCTACCTGCATGGTCCGTACTATCGCAAGCATTATCGATCTATTGTGTTAAGCCCCGCCCCTCTGCCAATCAGTGCACACGCAGTTGCCGCTAATACTTCTCGCGGACCGTGGGCAGTACAGGCACTACGTGTTGTGCAACATAGACTACGGAAACAGACTACGAAAATTAACTTCTTTCAATCACACTTTCCTGGTACTATGGCTGACAAATTGAACAAATCCCTCTCGGAATCCGACTTAAATTCCGAGAAAATTACTACTCCGCCCAATTTTGCTCTCACTCGAAACAAGCGGCGACGCGACGAAGATTTGGTTACGGACTTTGCAGACTTCAAAGAGGAAGTTAAGCAGATGATTGCCTCCATTACGACTGCGCAAACAAAGGAACTGTAAAAAATAACTCCCGTACTAAAAGACATACAGCAATCGAACCAGAACATCGAGCAGTCTGTTGCAGCTCTCACAGCACAAAATGAAGAGTTTAGGAAGAAAATTCATGCGCTGGAAAACCAAGTACAGGAAGATAAAAAGCACATAGCGCTGCTGGAAGATAAACTGGAGGAAATGCAAAGAAATAACAGAAAAGCTAGTTTTGAGATTAAAAATGTTCCTAAAAAGCCTACAGAAACCAGAGAAGATCTCATAGATATGGTCTTGTGTCTTTCCAACACCGTGGGTTGCAGCATCAATAAGCAAGACATTCGGGACATTTACAGAGTTCGCGGCAAGAAGGAGACAGCTAACTGTCCGATAATCGTAGAAACGAACTCTACTCAGGTAAAGTTGGATGTGCTCAAAATGACTAAAGCTCACAACATCAAGAACAAGACAAAGCTTTGTGCCAAACACATAGGCCACCGAGTGTGAGAATACACCTGTGTTCATCTCAGAGCAACTAACCGCAAAAGGCTCTCGATTACATTTTCTTGCGCGTGATATAGTTAAGAGTAAACAGTACAAATTCTGTTGGACTTCGTTTGGAAAAGTCTACATTAGGAAAGACGAAAACTCTCCGATAATATTTATTCATAATGAAGCTCAAGTACATCAGCTTATGCAAACCACATGACTTCTGGCTCTAGTAATAACCTGGATACTGCTTAAAATTAGATCGCTTGCTACGCTTGTAACTCAATTTGTATACAATATCTTGTCGAAATATTCACACTACGTTAAACACACACACATCACACAATACACTGAAACAGTTGTAACATTTGCAACATTCATACTCAGATACTTGACTAGTCCTCGCTCTTCTGTGCTTCATCTTAAACACCTACGACCCAAGCATTTTATAAACCGTAAACTATTAGGCTTAGAAAATTTTAATACACAGTACCTTAGTTTTAGCCACCATTTCTGTTCTTATCTTTTATTATATTATGGATAACACATGTCTTATGGTGCAGGAAGTAGACAATACAGAAATCGCCAAAGCAATTCGCTGCGATGTAATAGACCTAGCAAAAAATATCACAATAAAATGCCAGGATTTAACTGTGGTGTCACAAAATATCAGGAGCGTTTATAACAACATTGATGATCTTATAGTAAATCTCTGTCACTTGAATACAGACGTTGATCTAATAGCTTTGACAGAATGTCGACTTGATGCCTTTAAACCTTTGCCATGTATTCCTAACTACTCCGTTTTTGCTACAACACATCATTTTAACCAAAATGATGGTGTTGTCATCTATATAAAAAATACAATTAAAGCTAAGGTTAAAGAAGTAAAATTAAAACATGCCTCTTGTTTGCAGGCTGATATTGAGGATATTACAGTGCTTGGCATCTATCGTCCTCCTGCGAATACTAATGCAGATCAGTTTATTGACTCGTTAAGTACTTGTTTAGGGGCTATCAAGTCTGGCAAAAATATTGTAGTAACTGGAGATATCAACATAGATTTAATTCCTAGCATATCGGAACAGGCTTATGAACGGAACAACAGGATTAACTATCTAAACATGCTTGCTACCCATGGACTGTTAACAGGACATACAATACCAACTCGAGGAGATAGTTGTCACGACCATTTCATTCTAAAACTTAATAGGCATAAAGTTAGTGCAAATATTGCAGTTCTTAATACAAGCATTACGGATCACCTTATGATACTTCTAAAACTATCATCTAACTTCAACAAAAATCAAAGTGCCATCACCAAATTTATAACTGACTTTGATAGTGCACTAAAAAGACTAGAAGAAATGCACTTGTCTGACCTACTATTTTGTGATGACCCTGAAAGTTTGTTAAAAATCCTTATCAATAATATATCCTTAGCATTGAGAAAAATACTTCAGTTATTAAAATTTCTAAAAATAAACAAATTATAAAGCCTTGGATAACCCCTGGTGTACTTAAGTGCATTAGAAATCGAAACAAAATGCAAAAAAGCTTACGAGCTGATCCTCACAATGCGTTTCTGTCAATATCCTATAAGCGGTATCGCAATTTTTGTAATAAGCTAATAAAGAAACTCAAGCGTGATTATGAGAGGGAGCAATTATCTATCTCCACTAGAAATCCAAAAAGCCTATGGACTTGTATTAAAAATATTACTAACTTAAAACAAAACAATAGCAATAATCTGGAACTTTTAAATACGAAAACTACCGCTTGTGAATCTGTCGATTATGTTAACCAATATTTCTCTACTATAGGAGAAGGACTTGCATCTAAAATTAAGACGAATGATGAGGTAACACTAAATGAAGATATAAAAATAAGGCTTAAACTACATTCTACATCCTTTGTCCTGCTGGATACTGATCCACATGAAGTGCACAGTGTTTTAATGAGTCTTAAATCTGAGACTGCACCGGGATGGGATGGCATTAACACAAATTTTTTAAAAATGTCAAGTAAATTATTAGTTCCTATTCTTAGTCATCTCACTAACTTATGTTTTGGTAAAGGTGTTTTTCCTACCTTGCTTAAACGGGCTACCGTAATTCCAATTTACAAGAATGGGGACAGGGATGACGTAAACAACTACAGACCAATCTCATTGTTACCTACCATTTCGAAAGTCATTGAAAAACTTGTAAACATTAGACTATCCAATTACCTAGACAAATACAATATACTTTCAGAGACCCAGTATGGGTTTAGAAAAGGTAAATCAACGGAAGATGCCGTAATAGCCCTGAGCTCTTTAATAACCAAATAGTTAGATCAGGGTAATAAGTGTATGTCTGTCTTTATTGACTTAAAAAGGCTTTTGATACCGTTTCTGTTCCCGTTCTTGTACAAAAACTCGAAACTATAGGCATTCGTGGTCCTCCACTTGCTTTATTCAAAGATTACCTGACCGATCGTAAACAACCGGTAAAAATAGGACAGTACATAAGCCAAGATCTGAATGTCAATTATGGTGTTCCACAGGGAAGTGTGCTGGGCCCAACCCTGTTTTTAATTTACATAAACGATCTTTGTAACCTTAAAGCAATGAACACAGAAATTTTCTCTTACGCAGATGATACGGCTCTTGTTTTTCATGGTCCCACTTGGCTTGCTGTTCGTAATCTTGCTGAATCAGTAATCGCAAAGGTTGCAAAATGGCTAAATGCCAATTTACTTACGATTAATGTATCTAAAACTAAATATATGTGCTATAATATAGATAGGAGAACAAGCCCAGATAATGAATTGCAAGTCAAGATTCACACCTGTATTTCTATCCCTGATGCCTCTTGCTCATGTCCCCAAATAGAAAGAGTGATGTCTATAAAGTACTTGGGAGTATTGTTGGATCCTCGTTTAGACTGGTACGCTCACCTGGAGCTAGTGTCCGGCAGAGTTCGTAAGTCGATATGGATTTTCAAAAATCTAAGACACATTGCTGATTTTATACTCTTAAAGAGAATATATGTTACTCTAGTTCAGACGCTTATAGACTACTGTATACCTGTTTGGGGTGGTGCGACCAAAACATATTTCCTAGGTATCGAGCGTGCGCAAAGAGCGCTGTTAAAGGTCATGTGCTGTAAGCCCTTTAGATTTCCAACAGAGCAGCTTTACTTATTCACTAATCTACTCACAGTAAGAAAACTTTACATTCTTCGAATCATCCTAAAAAAACATAAATCGTTCCCCTATGATCCTAAAATAAACTCTAAAAGAAATAAAAATATAATACCTATAAAAGATAGATTAATAAATAGAACTACTTTTGCTTCACGCCAGTTTAATAATCGATCCTCCTATCTGTATAACAAAATTAACAAACTTCTGCTCATCTATCCAATGAACCTGCCTGAGTGTAGAAAAACTCTAATACTATGGTTAGAATCCCTCAGCTATGATGAAGCCGAACGCCTTCTTGAGGTTTTAGCGTGAATCACAAACACAACACACACGCATACATGCACACACGCACACACACACACACACACACACACACACACACACACACACACACACACACACACACACACCAAAATCCACTTGCATCAATTCAACATCTTTGTTTTTCTTTTAGTTAAAACTTTAGCATAGCTTTGTTCACATTTAGTAGATATACCATGTTCAGTTTAAATAGACTCTGTTACTTGCCAATAATTATATATACCATAGACTAAGCGATGGAAGAGTGAGATTTCCTAACACAGGTATTTTTTTTACCTAAAAGGAGGTCTCAGCCTTAAAAAGCCGATAATTTTTTGGTAACCAATAAACAATTTTCATTTTCATTATTTTATGACTATCAAAAACAGTGTAATTTGCACCTATTTTGAATAAATACCTTGAATCTTGAAATTGTGTTTCAAAATGTGGTTACATTGTATAGAATAACATGCATGGTGAAAGGTTTACCTAATTTTATAATTCATAATAATTTATTTGCCTTAAACATGGTATAAAAAGATCTTAGATTATGTATATAGAGCTCATGTTTAGCTAGTATTTAAAAAAGCATGCATAATATTTTAATCTTAGTCACAAACATACAAAATAATGTCAATCTTAATCTAAAGTAATCTACAAATTTAAAAAGTCTTTAATATTATAACAGTATGTGTCATTCAGCCACTTATGTAATTTGATATTGAATTGTTTATTGTTTAAATCCTTAATTTCATGTGGTATTTTGTTATACATGCGAATACACATTGTCAGGCAACTTTTATCATATACAACTGACCTGGGAATTTCTTGAAACACTGGCTTTTCTGGGTCCCTGCGGGATCTGATACTTCCATCACATGCTCTTTTAAATAGGTCGCTATTTGTCCGTACAAATATACAAATTTCATAAATGTAGAGCAAGGGTAGCGAAAAAACACCAAGTCTATTGAAGAGTGATCTACAAGATACGAAGGGTGGGATTCCATACATAGCGCGAATACATTGTTTTTGAGCAATAAAGGCTCGATTCATGTCAGTACTATTTCCCCAAGCTATAAGAGCATAACGTAAAATTAATGATTAAACGAACTTACCTGTAAGTGAAGTTCTATCATAATTATACGAAGGGTTTCGTCCTCGATATTAGTAACTAGAATTTATTTTACACTATGTAGTAACGCAGTAAGTGTTACCACTCATCACTTGTTTAGAGGAAAAAAGTAGCCAAGTACGGCAACACTTTTTTTTTATAATACCTCCCGCTCTTTTCGTGCTAATCCCAACTTCGCAGTTCCTTCATTTAGTTCAGAGCTTCTAACAGAACGTTATGATATTTCCGAATGGGTTTGGGCGGGCGGGAGTACGTTACTAATATCGAGGACTTCCAGAATTTCCAGATTTTACAACGTTTCAGTTGTTTAAAATGTTCTATTTCGCGTACGATTCGATTTCTTTTTTCGGTTGGCAGGCTTACTGTCGATTTGTAAGAATCTAATTATGAAACCGAGATACTTGCATGAATGGGATGGACCACGATAACTATTTTACCCATTTATAATAAATCCAAGAGTCTTTAATACTTGTTCAGTAGTTCTTATGTTATTTAAACATTCCTGAAGAGAATTGCCTATCAAAAAGAGATCGTCGAGATAAATTGGTGAAACCAATTCACAAGAACGTAATAATTTGATTAATGGTTTAATAAATTTGGTGAAGATAAACGGAGCTATACAGATCCCGAAAGCGAGGTCATTAGCTTGGAATCTAGACTGAACCTAAGGTATTTTCTAGAATTAGGATGAAATTTTTATCACAAAATATGTATCTTTCAAATCTAAGGTCGCCACAAAACAATCTTTTGAGACTAATTTTAAGGCCGTTCTCAGGTCTTCTAACTTGAAATGTTGTGTAGGTATAAACTTACTAAGCTCTTTTAAGCTGATAATAAATCTCATGCTACCATTGGGTTTGGGTACCAAGAAAACTTAAGATACGTATTGATCTGAACATGGTTCACATTCTGAGACTGCGCGTATTGATAAAAGATTGTTGATCGCGTCAGAGAAGTTACATTTTTCGTCAGTGTCAGTTGATACAGTAGTGGGATAACCAGATTGGTAAACTGGTGACTTAAAGGTCAATTGGTATCAGTTTACCCAAGACAAAACAGTTTCGTCTTGTGTGATGATCAATGACCACTGTTCGTAGAAATTTGCAAGGCGGCCAGCATAACGTACCGGGTCTAGCGGCGGCGAGTCAACTTGTGCCGATCTGATGACTTGTGCGACGAGGTTGCGCGCCGACTGGCTGGTGCTGCAGGCTGTGTCTTCTGTGTCAGACCTTCGGCTGTCAGCCAGCTGAGGGTCCCGCCTTCCAGTTAAAAGTCTTCGGTTTTTGCTTCTGTTTCTGTACATCCTTTATGTCAGTGCCAGATTCACAAACAGCTTTAGCTGTTTTTAAGTTTCTTGTAAATCTACACCGAAGAGATATTTATCTATCTTGGTAGTCGATAATTGTTCACGGAAATCCTTTTCTAGCGAGTACAGCGCGAAATTTCTAAGAGCCGACGATTTACTGTGCTGTATGTCGCAAAGTATACGTCCAATCTCTTGCTTTTCTAAACCTATTGTGGCTATATTATGGTCAAATCTACTGGCCACCTCCTTTTTAATTTCGTTACCGAATTCGTAAGCTACTGATGGATCAGCGCCCAATATGTCTAGTAATTCAGATTGACCGGTACCATCTACATTTGACTCGCCCGTTTCCTCAGTACAGGGAATCAAGGGCACTAGGTAATTACAGTTGGTGGCAATACATTTGACGGACCAGCGATCTGCTCGGCTGCTCTGGCGTTGCTGGGGGGCAACTGCAGGTGGCGGCGGTGGCGCATCGGACAGTACGTCTTTGTATGCGGATGCGGCTGCTTCACGGTCTGGGAGTACGAGAGTATATCTATGTATATACATGTAAGCACTATGTCGCAAGGCAAGATAGATCATGTGGCGAAACAGTCCCACAGACTGATCTGAGTACATGATATCTTTGTTAAATGCGGCGGAATGGTCCTATAGACCACCCTGGGTGCATTTAGGAAAGGAGGTACAAATAGGATGGCATTTTTATTGTAATGTGGCGAAATGGTCCCATATGCCACCCTGAATGCATAATTTTTGTGTATTTATGCCGATAACTACCATGTGGCGAAACAGTCCCGCAGACTGATCTGAATACATGGGTTTCTTTATAACGCGGCGAAATAGCCCTATAGGCTACCCTGAATGCATTATTATTTTTGTACAAAAATATGAAGGTAGTTTAGTACATGATATTTTTGTTAAATGCGGCGGAATGGTCCTGTAGACCACCCTGGGTGCTTTTATGAAAGGACGTAAAAATAGGACGGCATTTTTATTGTAATGCAGCGGAATGGTCCATATACCACCCTGAGTGCATTATTTTTGTGTATTTATGCCGATAACTACCATGTGGCGAAACAGTCCCGCAGACTGATCTGAATACATGGGTTTCTTTATAATGCGGCGAAATAGCCCTATAGCTACCCTGAATGCATTTTTATTTTTGTACAAGAATAAGAGGTAGTTTAGTACATGATATTTTTGTTAAATGCGGCGGAATGGTCCTGTAGACCACCCCGGGTGCTTTTATGAAAGGACGTATAGATAGGACGGCATTTTTATTGTAATGCAGCGGAATGGTCCATATGTCACCCTGAGTGCATTATTTTTGTGTATTTATGCCGATAACTACCATGTGGCGAAACAGTCCCGCAGACTGATCTGAATACATGGGTTTCTTTATAATGCGACAAAATGGCCCTAGAGGCTACTCTGAATGCATTATTATTTTTGTAAAAAAGTATGAGGGTAGTTTTAAATACTAACCTTATGGTAATCCGGAATTATCTGCTCGCTCTGCGAAGATGACGACGAGGAACCCGATGTGGGACCCGAGGATGATGACGAGGAGGATGATTCCGAACCACGTCGTATAAGACGTGCTGCGATCAAATATCTTTCGAGTTATCAGGCGTTTCGGAAGAAATTTAACGCTTTCCTCGTTTTTCCGTTTCGGCATGTTGAAACAGACACGTTGCACCGTCGAAAACACGAACTTTTGATCCAAGTGGAGTGGTTGAGCACTAAAATGCGAATGAAGGAACTGCTAAGTTGGGATTAGCACGAAAAGAGCGGGAGGTATTATAAAAAAAAAAAGTGTTGCCGTACTTGGCTACTTTTTTCCTCTAAACAAGTGATGAGTGGTAACACTTACTGCGTTACTACATAGTGTAAAATAAATTCTAGTTACTAATATCGAGGACGAAACTCGAGTATAATGAGTTCGTTTTCTAAAAAAACAACAAACCGCCTCAGTGTCGTAGGTACTGGTTAGTCCACTCGCTTCACATCAGGGGGGGTCGCCGGTTTGATTCCCGACGGCGTCTCACTTTGTACGACTCGGTTTGGTTGGTGGTAGGGACTTTCCTGAGCATGCCTAGCTAGCAACCACCAATCACCATCTTGTACAAGTCTTGCCGCCAAACATCAATTTTAAAAGCGTTGATGTGTTCCGGCATGCAGATAAGATAACGAGTTTCCCATTGCGTTGGTGAATCTTGGTAAGCCCGCTTCCACTTCGGCATCATCGCCAGTTACCATCAGGTGAGATGATGCCTAGAACTTATCAATTGTGGATGAAAAAGTTTTTTTTGTACAGTTTGTTCGGATTTTTCTTGTACAATTCATTTCTTTCTCACTTACTGGTTTGTATTCACAACTCTGGCATAGTTAATATGTATTTAATTTAAGTATTTTCCTTATTTACTGTGTTCAATAAACAATAATAAGTAAAAATTAGAACCGTACAATATTGATTTTCTTATTTTATTTGGATTTTTATTTTCACTCTCAACAGACAAATACCAAGGAGTATTCTTCGAGCACTGCGCCCAGTCGTACGCAACGAGTTCGCGATCGACCCAACTGTCCATTTTAACGTCCATGGCTCGCGTGCTGGAGCGACTCACCATCCTGAACCCTGGGGAGGAGCCGATGGAAGTGGACAACGCAATAGCATCAAATAGGGATAAGGCAATCAGCAATGTCACAACGCAAGTTGCGACTGTCATCGAGCATACATTGCGTGAGTCTTTTTCGTAATCAAGTACTAGTTTTTTATACAAATGAAAGTAAAATGAGCCGATTTTAATGAAACTTACACACAAGCAAGACAAGAACCTGTTCAGTGTATTGACTAGTTTAAAAAAAATGTTTATAAATTCGTTGTTTTCCGATGATTGTCCCAATGTATATGATGTGTATCATCATAGCAGCCGAAGGAAGTCCACTGCTGGACATAGGCCTCCCCCAAGGATCTCCACGACGACCGGTTCTGCGCTGCCCGCATCCAGCGGATTCCCGCGACCTTCACCAGGTCATCGGTCCACCGAGTGGGAGGCCTGCCTACACTACGCTTTCCGGTGCGTGGTCGCCACTCGAGATGATGTGTATATAATGTAATGATTGTTGAATGCATTGTGTCAATATACTTAACACTAAATGTTAATGCTACGTCTTCTCCGTGTCATTTTATTTATAAATTACGGATATCGTTTATACGTTTCTTTGTACAAACAAAAGTAATTTTAGGGTTTTCATAGTGACTGTAAAATTTGCTTATCTTTTTTAAAATAAAGAATTTCGAAGAAGTAGTCAGTACACTTTGAACAATTTCTTGTTTTGCTTATGTGTATAAATAAAGTTTCATTAGAATCGGCTTATCGATTTTCGGGAAATTATTATCTTTAATTTGTATGAAAAATAGGTTTCGGTAAGGTGTCTTAAAATATTGGTTACTGATACTGGTAGTTACAAGCAACTGATAGGTACAAGCTTTTATTTCTTTTTACTTCACCTGTTACTTTGGGACTAACCTTAAGCGACTTCCAGGAATCCGATTGAGCTGAAAATTGGTTTGAAGCCGTATTCCCGGTAAAAATAGAACCTTCTGGTATTGTGAAGTTGATCTGCTGATGATTTTTAATGGCGGGGTTGTTCTCAAGTTCGTCTATTGTTTTCAATCGAGTTGTAGGAAATACTGTGTCTGTTCAGCTCGCCTTCTTTCGAGGGACGAAAGATTGTGATAGCAAAAAAATTATGTTGAGATTTTTGATGGGGATCGATTCTCAATATAGTAACAGGGTCTAAAAAACTAAAAAATGAAATTGTGTGTGTGTGTGTGTGTGTGTGTGCGTCCGTCCGGTGCTCTAGCGTCTAAGCTTCTAAACGGATTTGGGTAACATTTGGGTTATAGTAATATTATTTTTATATCTACACTCGTTTTTAGGGTTCCGTACATGAAAAGGTCAAACCGAAACCATTATAGGATCACTCGTGTGTTTGTCTGTCCGACCGTCTGTCACAGGCGATTTTCACAGAAACTACTGGACCGATTGAGTTGAAATTTGGTACACAAATGACAGTCGGTGAACCAAAGACAAACAAAGTGTAACGTAAATTAATGAATTTTAAACATGGTAAAGATTAAATTATAACATTTAAAAATTTTTTTTTAAAAACATATTGTGTGACATATCAAATGAAAATGCTTGTGAGAATCTCAAATATATTTTTTTGTAATTTTAAGTTAGTTTTAAAGTTATTTAAGAAGTAAATTTACCATTCTTCCCTTCCCCCTTTATATCTCCGAAACTACTGGGCCTAAAATTTTGAAAAAATCACAGTACCTATATGAGGTTTATTACATAGATTACAGGAAAACTTATGTGAAAAGCTAAAGACCTTCCGTTCCCACAGGAAAAAATGAAATTTCTAAAGCCCTGAATAAGTAGATCCCTATTCACCTAGAGCAAAGTATGTAGTGAGAGGTCTGATTCTATTGGTAGTTAAACTTTTGTTGCGGAACTCTGTTTGTGTGACCCCGAGTCGCACTTGGCGGTTTTTTTTTATTTCTTCTATCTTGATATTTTAGAACATATAAAAATCGTACAATTCCACAGTAAAAAACCGGCTAAGTGCGAGTCGGACACGTACAAAGTAGTGCTCCGTAGCCTTTTCAAAAAATAAATGTATATTTTAAAAAGTTACTGGACTGATTGAGTTGAATTTTGCTACACACATAAAAGACGGAAATGTAACGTAGATAAATTATTTATAAACATGGGGGCCGCTCTTGGGGGGTAAATTAGAAAACATAAAAAAAAGTTTTGCAAACTGTGTCGTGTGACATATCCAATGAAAGGGCTTGTTGCAAGAATTTCAAATGTATTTTCTAAAATAATTTTACGATAGATAGTTTAAATTTTCGCCTATTTTTTTAAATAACTTCAAAACTATCTTATAATAGGGATGACGACAGCGTCACAAATAAATTATGAACTCTTGATCACTAAATTGCCCTCCTACTTACACTTCGGAAAACCTTAATCGTTTTGTTTTTCATCAAGTCTCCGATTTTTAATTTACCAAAATCACAAAATGAGTACATAAATGACGCTGCTATACTATGACGTCACGCCTAGGTATTTCTAACATTTTAAGAACAAAATGTTGTATTTGACAGATGATAAAAAGTAACTCAGATGATTAGCATTCGTCATCCCTATTAAAAACAATACAACAATACATGGAGTTGTTGTGAGAATCTCATATTCTCACAACAAGCCCAAGCAATTTGTCAAGCGTCCGTACGTCCGTCGTCTGTTTCAGCCAAATTGCTTGGGCTACTACGGACGGACAGACACACAGACAGACACACGAGTGATCCTATAATGGTCCCGTTTTACCTTTTGAGATACGGAACCCTAAACACATTATATAAAAAAAACAGTTTGGATGAAACTCTGCACGTTACTATCACTTTATGTAACCTACTGTAAGCTGTAGACCTTTTTTGCTGAAAACATCTGAATAAGGTACCTACCTCCCATACAAATCCAGGTTGATTACTTTTTCTTAAATGATTTTTATGGAATTGTGTGAATAACGAGGACTTAATAAACCCTACTGCACTGGGTAGTTCATTATTTCAGAAAAACTGAAAAAGGTACCTCCCATCATCATATCAGCCGAAGGAAGTCCACTGCTGGACATAGGCCTCCCCCAAGGATCTCCACGACGACCGGTTCTGCGCTGCCCGCATCCAGCGGCTTCCCGCGACCTGCACCAGGTCATCGGTCCACCGAGTGGGAGGCCTGCCTATACTACGCTTTCCGCTACCTCCCATACAAATCCAAATTATTTTTTAAATTTTCATCAAACCTAATAAGCCCCTATTTTTATAACTACTAGGTAAGCGTAATGTTCATTGTTGTCCTGTGTGTTCCCGACTACGGCTAGCGCGCCCGGCTGTACGACAGGGGATCGGACTGCATCAGCATTTTGTTTTTCCATCACGTCTTCAATTTTTTATTGATCAAATTCACAAAATAAGTTCGTCAATGACGCTAAAAATTTATGATGTCACTTGTGGGTATTTCAAACATTTTTAGAACAAAATTTAGTTTTTGACAGATCATAAAAAGTAACTCAAATGACTATCGGTCCGATCCCCTATTTATTTTAATTTAGAAACATACATTTTCTGGCCTTTTCAAAATGTGAAGTGTTTTATTACAAATAAAAGTTTCAATTGGTATTTCACTTAAATACAATTTAAATCTTAAATAAACACACAGAGTTGAATAAGTGAATAAAATGCTCGTAGGAACATGCTCGATGGCGAAATGTCAGTGATTTCCAAACAAATGGATTTTTAATTTTAATTTTTTTTATTCACAATTGGTAAGCCCCTTGGCATCATCTCACCTGATGGTAAGTATCGAAGATGAAAGCGGGCTTACCAAGATTCAAGGCTTGTGTTCTGCTAAAGCCTCTTATGCACCTACGTTAAACTACTATAAGGGTGGTTTTATTGTTGTAACGAATTATTTAATTTACAGAAAACAGCAATCAAGTAAGGCATAGAAGAGATGCGCTCAACTTGATGGAAATACTTGTGAAGCAGTTAAAAGGTTTGTTATTATTAAGAGGATTGCGGAGCTGCGACTTTTCATACAAACGGCGTTAACTATTTTCATCTCTTAAATGTTGACTGATTTGGACCAATTTTTGATAGGTTGTCAGTCAGAACAAAAGCTAGGCTTACACGTTTCGTTTTTAAATTACTGATTATAAAAAAAAACAAAAAATGACCGAAATTAGTTTTGTATGAAAACACGTGAACGACAATAAAATTAAACTTATTTACTTTATCGAAAAAACAAAAACGACACTAGTAACTAATAAAAGACCATAAGTAGTGTCACCATAAGGTCAATAATAAAATACAATAACTTTTTTTTCAATAAAAATTGGCCTCAAACTTCAAAAACTGAATCGGCAATTACATTCTTTTTTAAAAGCTTTTACTTAACTCGCAATGTATGTATGTATGTTTGTTGGTGAAATCTTGCAAGTTAATTTTGACCCACTTCCCGGTTTCCGATTGAGCTGAAATTTTGCATGCATATGTATATCGCGTGACAATGCAATATTAAAAGCTTGTACCTAAAAGTATTTAGGTTTTTCGAAAATTCTTTTTCAAGATGTTATTGTACCACTTTGTCGGCTACAGCTTTCTAGTACAAGTCTTTGAGATAATCCGCGGACAATGGCAAAACTATAAGGGTTTGTTATTATGATATTGATGTTTTGCAACTTTTATACTTTTTTGGATAGCTGATAGAATACGGGACTTATTTCGCACGCTTAGTGTATACAGATTTTTTTTAATTACGAAGAATTAAATCAATGCGTTTTTCATACAATATGTAAAAGTCATATGAGCTTTCTCGAAAACCGACCCCCAGTTATTGTACTTATTTTAATTACGAAGAATTAAATCAATGCGTTTTTCATACAATATGTAAAAGTCATATGAGCTTTCTCGAAAACCGACCCCCAGTTATTGTACTTATTTTAATTACGAAGAATTAAATCAATGCGTTTTTCATACAATATGTAAAAGTCATATGAGCTTTCTCGAAAACCGACCCCCAGTTATTGTACTTATTTTAATTACGAAGATTTAAATCAATGCGTTTTTCATACAATATGTAAAAGTCATATGAGCTTTCTCGAAAACCGACCCCCAGTTATTGTACTTATTTTAATTACGAAGAATTAAATCAATGCGTTTTTCATACAATATGTAAAAGTCATATGAGCTTTCTCGAAAACCGACCCCCAGTTATTGTACTTATTTTAATTACGAAGATTTAAATCAATGCGTTTTTCATACAATATGTAAAAGTCATATGAGCTTTCTCGAAAACCGACCCCCAGTTATTGTACTTATTTTAATTACGAAGAATTAAATCAATGCGTTTTTCATACAATATGTAAAAGTCATATGAGCTTTCTCGAAAACCGACCCCCATTATTGTACTTATTTTAATTACGAAGAATTAAATCAATGCGTTTTTCATACAATATGTAAAAGTCATATGAGCTTTCTCGAAAACCGACCCCCAGTTATTGTACTTATTTTAATTACAAAGAATTAAATCAATGCGTTTTTCATACAATATGTAAAAGTCATATGAGCTTTCTCGAAAACCGACCCCCATTATTGTACTTATTTTAATTACGAAGAATTAAATCAATGCGTTTTTCATACAATATGTAAAAGTCATATGAGCTTTCTCGAAAACCGACCCCCAGTTATTGTACTTATTTTAATTACGAAGAATTAAATCAATGCGTTTTTCATACAATATGTAAAAGTCATATGAGCTTTCTCGAAAACCGACCCCCAGTTATTGTACTTATTTTAATGAATTAAATGAATGCGTTTTTCATACAAAATGTGAGAACTATATGAGCTTTAACTCGAAAACCGTTGATTTGCGACCCCCAGTTAATGTACTTTTTAATTTTAAATTAGGTGTAGTTTTATTCACTTAAAAGGATTTGCACTACTCTATATTTTACGTAGTTATATAAACAGAGACCTATAAACATTAAGTTGGCATTATTTTGAAATGTGCAATGAGTTGCTTTCTTATTTCCGTGCGTTCTTCATTGTTTATCAGTTAGTCAATAATAGTTCTTTTTTGGTTTTACAGAATTGAAAAAAACAGAAGAAGTGAACAAGTTGAAAAGTATTTACCAGACGTACGCACAGGACCTGTCCAAGGACTCGTCGTACGAGATACGAGCCAAAGTCGACAACATCAAGGTGCATCTCAAGTAGTTAATTAGTTCTGTACTTATATTTATTTATACATACATGTCTGTCGTGAATATACAATATTGAAATTGGTATTTTTTCGTTTTAATCAAGTTAAATTTCATTAAAAAGTTACGTTGGGGATTCTTGGTAAGCCCGCTTCCATCTTCGGCAACATCGTCACTTACCACCAGGTGAGATGTTGTCAAGGGTTTACCAATAGTGAATAAAAAAAAATACATTTCGTGGTTTTTGATGCATAATATTGATAGTGTATTAATCAGCAAAGTACCATTTATGTGTTTATTGTGTAGGATAATGAAATAAAAGTGTGTATGCAGTTTTTCGAGTTCCCAAAAGAAGTCCGCAAAATGTGCTATCATTTTGCTGAAGTGTGTAGGTTAAGTTAGTTATAGTGCCAGTAAATAAATTACAATGATGCTGAAAAATACTGAAAACTGTGAAAGAAAAATTACTGAAGACGTAAACTAATACTGCTGCAAAAATATACATACAAGGCAGTATGGCCAATGAGCCTTAGCCTGCCCTGAAAAGGGCAAACATACAAAAAAAAAATTGTTGTGTTCTAAATTCAAACATCAAAATAGTGATTAAAAGAGCTTTTTATGCACTGTTTTCAGTGAATAAAATAAGCTTTTTAGAGGGGCAATGGTATAAATTATTTTTTGCATGAGGCTGAAATGCGGTGAGGTGAGTGTGGGGCAGGGGCCACAGATAAGATGAAGTTACTATGGCGGGCGGCAAAACGGTTGCCGCTTCACTCTATCTGTGTGCAGTGTTCACCGACACTGATGCAATAACCTAACCAATAACCAATTTAATTAAAAAAATAAAACCCGACTGTATAAAAACATTACCTCTCTTTTTTTGGCAGTCGAGTTTAAATGTATCCTATGTCACTCACGGGATCAAGATGAACCTATATAAGTTTAGGCTACAGGCTCTGTCGAAAAACATTACCCTCCTAAAAGTCTGTTGGACAGTCTGTAAAAATCATCTTATGCTGATTTGCCTGTATGCGCTTATAATAAAAATCCAAGAAGAATTTTTGAAAAAAATGTATTTGTAAGACTTCCCATTCCCAAACGGAATCATGGCGAACACCATCACATGTCTGGGGCAGCTCCAAATAATAAAAGGCATAATATTTACGTCAGATAACCATTATCATCACATTGTTTATTTATTCTATTGCATTTACACTACATATGGAATGAAAACAATAAATTATTGATTTAAATAATAATATTCGTAGATTAAAATTATATTTTACAATGGTAAATATCCCATGTTTAAAAATGTTTTGTTAGTATAACCCTACTTAAATACTGACCACACTTGGCATTGTTCAAAAATCAATTAATTTTATTATAGTATTTTTAATTGAAAATATAGACTATATTAGGAATCTAATTTAAATATTATTTTCTTTAATTATTCAAACGTTAAAAGAGTAATGATGTCAGAGGCCCAAATAGTAGGTAGAAAAAAACGACCCCAGTAGTACTATTATGAAATTAATTGAGTTTCTCCACTTTCTCCAAATATTTTTATTTTTTATTCAATACCTTTAAAAACAGAAAAATGCCAATTAGATAATTTATAAAAGTGAAAAAATGATACTACCAAGATAAAGTAAATAACTCAAAAAGTCATACTTCCAAACGGACGAAAATTGCTTTTGGTTGACATTTAAATTCTGCTACGGAATATATTATTATTTATAAAATTAAAGATATATTAATATTTCAAAATTATCTTTACAGATAGACTAGACTGCATAGTAAAATTTGCCCTTATTTAACATTACAAGTTTTTTCATAACATCATTTAACAGATTAAATATTTCTTTTTATTTTTTTTATTTTAAAAGCTGGTCTAAAAGACTGACAGCTCACCTTAAAAGAAATGTCTAGCGCCGCGCGCGCCGCCGCCTGCAGGTACAGTGTAAACTCTATATAGCGACACTCAAGGGACCAGGCATTTTGTGACGTTATTGAGAGTTTTCGTTATACAGGGAGAAATTAGGGTCAAAGTAAACCAACTGAAGTAAGAAAATTTTGACGTTTCAAAGAGTGAATCGTTATATCGAGTGACGTTTGACAGAGTTTATACTGTATTTAATATCAAAAGTATTTTAATTTGTATTGGTATTCTACGTTTAGGAAGGAAGATGGTAACAATATAATAAAAGTGAAATTGTTAGATGTCGAAAGAATTCATACAAAAAATTGTGGCTAATATTTAGACCATCTACAGAAAAACGTTTATGTTCGTTTCCTCACAATTATCTGATACGATTAATTAATTCTTCCGTAAATTACGAGTAAAACCTACGTTCGTCCGTCCGTTCCTCTTTCACAGTCACAGCTTTTAAATTTTTGAATTTAATTCATGAAATCGGACACGATAATAATTTAGACATAATAGGTCTCAATTTTAAATAATTTAACAAATATAGTTAGTTTTCTAGCGGTACTTCCCATTACGTAATTATTTTTACGAGTCCTTAACAAGGTCACTCTCAGGGTCTTTTTACTGTTTGACACATGCAAGTGGGTTTTTGGTCTCAGTAGGAATTCTCAATGAAAATTTCTTTTTCGAGTATCTTGTATTTCACAGTAAAGTTATCGAGTTACGAATCACTGAGAAACCCTACTCTGTGCCTGGTCCGATACGCACTTGGCCGGTTTGGCTACTAAAATACAAATCAGATTTTTTATTTAGGTTATTATAAGCGCAGGACCGGTCGTTGTGAATATCCTCGGGGGAGGCTTGTCTAGCAGTGGACGTCTTTAGCTGATGGGATGATGATCATAAACGCTGGGCACGTATATTTTTAAGCAAAATATACACAACAAATAAATATTTACAACAATCAAATAACAACATTTTAAATATATTAAATAGCGCCTACTATGAATTGCGGAGCGAGACGAGGCTCCTTCCGATTTCCGCATTATCATCCTTATCACTATAACATTATTATTGTACACACACACACACACACACACACACACACACACACACACACACATGTTGTACACGAACTATTTGCTAGCGTCCTACTCGTGCAGTTGTCTCGCACTATCGCCACTACACTACACATCGTCGAACAGTCCTCGCGGCGGCATTGTCATCTTGTCCCGCCGCCCCTCGAACTCGGTGCGGATCGAGGGCAAGGTGGACTCCCCGAACCTTTGAAAAGAAACATTTTATTAAGCACTGGGGTATGCCACCCTAACCACACCCTGGACACTTCATACAACGGGCCAGAAATGACATTTCAAAAAAGGAATAACGGAACAAACAAAATGGCGGCGAACTGTAACCAATCTGTATCAATCTGGGTAAAAGGGGGTGAGGTCGCAATCTAGAGAGCGGCAGGGAGTGTCCATACTGTATGTTAGTACTAATATATACAGGGTGATTTGTAATGTCACGTATTCCCGTTAAGGGGTGATAGATAAGGTCAAAAGCAATCAATTTTGTCCTATAATGTGCTATCCGAAAGTTAACCGTTTTCGAGTTATTTCAAATTTACTTTTTTTATTTTAAATTCCGGTTTCAGATGGTTAAAATTTGAATAAAAAAAAATTTTCTACGTGCCTGATTTTGAGTTTCTTGCTATCGTCGTATAGCGGACATTCCAATAGTTCATAATAAGTGATAAAATCTTGAAAAGCTTCAAACGTTTTCAAATTACGCTTTTTAAATTTATCAGTTTCCTATTTTTTTCTATTTTTTTCGATAAAAAAGGCAATTTTCTGTAAAAAATCTCCTAGTAATTAAATGTGCAAAGTACGTTATTAACATCTCTAACTAACTAGCTTTCATTTGAGGTAAAAAGTTACAAATAACTCCAAGTACAAAGACAGAAATTAAAAAAAAAATGATGAGTAGGTAAAGAAATTAATGTTCGAAAAATAATTACGTACGATAAATAAAAGGCTTTTATTTTAATTAAACTCTTTTATTAGTTTTAGTTAGTTATAAATAAAAAGAAATTCCATGAAATGCGAGTCCTTTGAGGACAGTAACGACTTACCTACTTAAAACGGGTAATAAAAATTCCTTTTAAAAATCCGGCCCTCAACGTTTTTTCTCTACATGTACTTGAGATACTACTAAGTTTAATACCTCTAATGAAAGCTAGTTAGTTAAAGATGTTATTAGTGTACTTTGCACATTTAATTACTAGGAGATTTTTTACAGAAAATTGCCTTTTTTGTCGAAAAAAATAGAAAAAAATAGGAAACTGATAAATTTAAAAAGCGTAATTTGAAAACGTTTGAAGCTTTTCAAGATTTTATCACTTATTATGAACTATTGGAATGTACGCTATACGACGATAGCAAGAAACTCAAAATCAGGCACGTAGTTTTTTTTATTCAAATTTTAACTATCTGAAACCGGAATTTAAAATAAAAAAAGTAAATTTGAAATAACTCGAAAACGGTTAACTTTCGGATAGCACATTATAGGACAAAATTGATTGCTTTTGACCTTATCTATCACCCCTTAACGGGAATACGTGACATTACAAATCACCCTGTATACTGTGCCCTAACCTAGCCACTCTTCCTTTTTATGTCACTCACTTAAAAACCGTAAATTAAAACATTTTAACTTTTTTGGAAAATCTTAAGCAATAATGAAACAACACATTTAAAAATCCTAAGAAAATGTGGTAATCTTTTAATTTACGGTTAAATCCTAAGAAAATGGGTTTTTAAGAGAAGTGACATAAAAAGGAAGAGAGGCTAGATTGGGGTGGCTTATCCTAATAAATAATTGGTTTTGCCGTGACTGCACCCGCTGTCGCGCTTTCATTGACGGGGGCTGTAGTCGTTTTGCAATATAAACATGGTAACCGAGCGCGTTTAACAAATACGCCAGGGACAGACACGAAGCAAGTGGTAGGTCGACAGTGACGTAGTAAATTGGTCCTTGTCTATCCCATATGTTCGTCCCTCCCGTTCGGGGAAATTTTATATGAAGCGTCGTCGTTCAACGTGACGCATTTCACGCCATATAGTTTTAATCCAACTATAACTACCTGGCACCATCTAGTTATAATTATAGGACAACATTTGGGACTTCGATCCTCAGTATAAAGGTTACGTCAATTCTTGGTATATTATGTCCTTTTTCCGTAACGCCCCTCTGGTCGATGTCAATGTCAACCACGGTCCTGTTGTAGAGCAGCTCGGCGCGCTGGTAGCCGGTGGCGGGGGACGGCGCGCGCTCGGGGATGGCGTGGTAGTCGTGCAGGAGCCCGGTGCGGGCTGCAACGTGACAGATATACTGATAACGCACCTCTGGTCGATATCGTCCACGGTCCTGTTGTAGGGCAGCTCGGCGCGCTGGTAGCCGGTGGCGGGCGGCGGCACGCGCTCGGGGCTGGCGCAGTAGTCTGAGTCCACGTCGTGCAGGAGCCCGGTGCGGGCTGCAACGTGACACATACTGATAACGCACCTCTGGTCGATATCGTCCACGGTCCTGTTGTAGGGCAGCTCGGCGCGCTGGTAGCCGGTGGCGGGCGGCGGCGCGCGCTCGGGGCTGGCGCAGTAGTCTGAGTCCACGTCGTGCAGGAGCCCGGTGCGGGCTGCAACGTGACGCACATGCACAATAACTGATAGCATGATAGCGATGGAAATGTGTGTATTAGGTGAGTTCTTCTTTATGATAGCGATGGAACTGTGTGTTTTAAGTGAGTTCTTCTTTATGATAGCGATGGAACTGTGTGTTTTAAGTGAGTTCTTCTTTATGACAGCGATGGAACTGTGTGTTTTAAGTGAGTTCTTCTTTATGATAGGGATGGAACTGTGTGTTTTAAGTGAGTTCTTCTTTATGATAGCGAAGGAACTGTGTGTTTTAAGTGAGTTCTTCTTTATGATAGCGATGGAACTGTGTGTTTTAAGTGAGTTCTTCTTTATGATAGCGATGGAACTGTGAGTTTAAGTGAGTTCTTCTGTATAATAGCGATGGAACTGTGTGTTTTAAGTGAGTTCTTCTTTACGATAGCGATGGAACTGTGTGTTTTAAGTGAGTTCTTCTTTATGACAGCGATGGAACTGTGTGTTTTAAGTGAGTTCTTCTTCATGATAGCGATGGAACTGTGTGTTTTAAGTGAGTTCTTCTTTAGGTCATGCATGGGGCCGAAACTACACTTTTCTACTCGGATCTATTTGATTGACGAATATCGGACGGGGTTGACAATATGCTGAGCTGAAACAACATGGTGTAACATGTTACTCAAATTGTTAAATTACTTGAGATATATGTTATATTGTTACATTACCATGAGTGCCAAAAGTATGATATAGCTACATTACCATGAGTGCCAAAAGTAACTATACATTAAACTATCAACTTTGTGAAATATAGTTCGCCGTAGTTACATTACCATGCGTGCCAAAAGTGAACTGTGGGAACCAACCCACACCTACAAAAATCGGCAAGCAAATCCGTGTGCCGAAGCTTGTATGCCGTAGACGAACTTTTGAGGCGTACTGTACCTATTGTGCGCGCTGCCCGGCCCATCGAATGGACAGCGCATTACCTTATATGGTCATGCTTGCGCGCCTGCGCCCCTCCGCGCCACCGCGGACCGCGACAGCCAGTCTTCGCTTGACCATCGCATCGACGCAACTTCACGCTTGCTTACCTTTTATTTCCCGCGCTTTAATTTCAAATTTAAATAACGTTAGCTTCTATTTCCTTTTTAATAATCTGATTTCTATCTTTGCTATTTTTCTATTTGCTTTTGTGACTTCCGTATGTTTCTATTCTTGTGAAAGAAAATATATTTGTGTTGAGTGTTTACTGGACTTTGGAGTATTATTGAAGATCCCGGTAGGCACCCACATAACTGGTGACCCGCGACAAACTTGGATTGGAACATGTCGACAACGGAAAAGATTGCAAATGAATCGGAAAAGCCTCGGGAAGAAGTACATAAAGTTGGTGTGAGAATCCCACCCTTCTGGCCAGAAGAACCAGCTGTCTGGTTCGCCCAGGTTGAAGGACAATTTATCATTTCCGGCATAACGGCCGATGCCACAAAATTTTATTATGTAACGGCTCAGCTGGAACACCAATATGCTGCCGAGGTGAAGGACATCATCACAAACCCCCCGGCTGAAAACAAATACATCAAGCTTAAGACCGAGCTCATCAAAAGGTTGTCAGCATCACAAGAAAAAAAGGTCAGACAGCTGCTCACTCACGAAGAACTGGGAGATCGGAAGCCGTCCCAATTTTTACGGCACCTACAAACTCTAGCAGGACCTTCAGTTCCTGAGGATTTCTTAAGGACACTCTGGGCAGGTCGGTTACCTACTAATATACAAACAATAATAGCATCTCAATATAATTTATCGTTAGCGGACATAGCAGATCTCGCCGATAAAGTGTATGACATTGTACCCCCAGCCACACAAGTTGCGTTCACAAGTACTGCTAGTAATAATCAATCTATGGCCTTTCAAATAGCTGAACTGACAAAACAAGTAGCTTCATTACAAAGTCAACTTAATTCTGAACGCTCAAGATCTAGATCACGTAACAGATCCGGAGAAAGAAAAGAAAATTTTAGAAGTCGGTCCAGATCAAAATCGTTCGATCCGTCTGTCTGTTGGTATCATAACCGATTCAGAAATAATGCTAAGAAATGCACTAAACCTTGCAGTTACAGCTCATCATCGGCGGGAAATGCCCTAGGCAGCCGGAAATAGCGGCCAACGACTGCCACTCCACTACGGGCCGCCTCTTTGTCGTAGACAAGAATACGAAGGTCAATTTCCTAGTTGATACGGGATCAGACTTATGTGTTTACCCACGCACGGCACTGAAGGAGCAACGATCCAAGACAGATTACCAGCTGTTTGCGGCTAACGGTACAGTCATTTCGACTTATGGCTGGGTGCATCTGCGACTAAACCTAGGCTTACGTCGAGAATTCAATTGGAGATTTGTGGTGGCCGATGTCTCAAAACCCATTATAGGAGTTGATTTTCTTTCCTTCTATAATCTTCTTGTTGACTGTCGACAGCACCGGCTTATTGATGGACTCACCACGCTTTCCGTCGGAGCGACAACAAGGAAGTCAACGGGAGATATCACCTCTGTCAAGGTCGTCACCGGAGACTCCAAGTACCTCCAGGTTCTCCGTGAGTATCCAGACATCACTCGTCCAGCTGGTACGCATAAAGAGCCCAAACACCAGACTGTCCATCACATTCGTGTCACGCCCGGCCCAACTGTAAACAGCCGTCCTCGACGTCTTCCTCCAGACCGCCTGCAGATAGCTCAGAAGGAGTTTGAGGAGATGCTTCAAACCGGTATTGCTCGCAGGTCAGAAAGTCCTTGGTCTTCTCCACTACACCTTGTGCCAAAAAAGGATAATGGTTGGAGACCCTGTGGAGATTATCGCGCACTCAACGCTCGCACTGTTCCGGATAAATATCCTATACGGCATATACAGGACTTCACTCATCAGCTCTCAGGAAGTAAAGTATTTTCAAAAATTGACCTAGTGAAGGCATATAATCAGATCCCAGTCCATCCTGACGATGTGCCTAAAACAGCAATCACAACACCGTTTGGGTTGTTTGAGTTCCCATACATGACCTTTGGACTTAGGAACGCAGCTCAAACGTTCCAACGCTTCATCGATGAGGTACTCAGAGGCTTACCTTTTTGCTATGGGTATTTGGATGACGTTCTCATCTTCTCTTCGAGTGAATCTGAACACATTGAAGACCTGCGACAATTGTTCCAGCGCCTTAATGACTATGGGATACTGATAAACTCTGCTAAGTGTGAGTTTGGCCAAGCAAAAATTTTCTTCCTCGGTCATGAAGTGTCAGCGGCCGGAATAAGCCCGCTACAGGAGAAGGTTCAGGCAATAATTGACTTTCCAGTTCCAAAGAACGTGAAGGAACTTCGTCGATTCCTAGGAATGTTCAATTTCTACCGCAGATTTGTTCCTGGAGCATCTTCGACTCAAGCACCGCTCAACGTTGCACTGAGTGGCCCTAAGAAGAGAGGTTCTCAAGCTGTCGAGATGACATCAGAAATGATGGCCGCATTTGAGTCATGTAAGTCTAGTCTATCCAAAGCCACACTTTTAGCTCATCCGAACACTAACGCCGAGATGGCGATTTTCACCGACGCTTCAGATACAGCAATTGGAGCAGTTCTGCAACAGCGAGTTGGAGAGTCATGGGAGCCACTCGCCTTTTTCTCACGACGACTAAAACCTGCCCAGAGAAAATATAGTCCGTATGATAGAGAGCTTTTGGCCATCTATGACGCGATTCGACATTTCCGTCACATGGTTGAAGCCAGACCATTCATAATTTACACGGACCACAAACCACTTACGTTCGCATTCTCCTCACGTCGTGACAAATGTTCACCAAGACAGTTCCGTTACCTGGACTTCATCGCACAGTTCAGCACTGACATTAGATACGTGAAAGGTCAGGAAAATGTAGTTGCCGACGCCCTTTCCAGAGTAGAGGAGATTTCAGAACCTCTTGATTACTTGGCTCTTGCAAAATCTCAAGATCAAGATCCTGAATTGCAAGACCTGCTACAAAAAGGTTCGAGCTTGAAGCTGGAGAAAGTTAAGTCTGACGACACTGACTTGTTTGTCTATTGTGATGTATCCACAGATCAATCCAGACCGTTCATCACCACTCCATTCCGACACCAGGTCTTCAACAAAGTTCATGGGTTGAGTCATCCAGGTGCCAGAGCTACAATCAAGTTGATCACTCAGAGATACGTTTGGCCTGGTATCAAGAAAGATTGTCGTCAGTGGGCCCAGGGATGCACGGATTGCCAACGGAATAAGATATCCCGTCACACCGTTTCTCCCAACACTCCTTTTTCCAGCCCCACACTCCGATTTTCCCATGTCCACATGGACATCGTAGGGCCTTTACCAATCTCTTCTGGTTACAGATACTGCCTTACGGTCATCGATCGTTTCACGCGTTGGCCTGAGGCATACCCATTGCCAGATATCACCGCTGAGACCTGCGCCCGAGCCTTCATCTCTGGCTGGGTGGCTCGCTTCGGCTGCCCCGAGAAGATCACCACTGACAGAGGGAGACAGTTTGAGTGCGAACTGTTTCGCAACATAGCTTCTCTCCTGGGCGCTCAGCACCGGTCAACCACTGCCTATCACCCCGCCTGCAATGGCATGATAGAACGACTCCATCGTCAACTAAAATCTGCCATCATGTGCCACTCCAATATCAACTGGACAGAGGTTCTTCCACTCGTGCTGCTGGGCATACGCAGTGCTTGGAAGGAGGACATCAAAGCATCCGCTGCCGAGATGGTTTATGGTGAACCATTGCGTCTACCTGGTGAGTTCTTCGCTCCGTCTAAGACCCTCACTACGGATATCACAGACTTCGCTGCACGTCTCCGTAACCATGTCGCGAAATTGGCACCATCATCGGCGAGTTGGCACACCCTGAGGGCGTTCTACATACCCAAAGACCTGATGACAGCTGAGTACGTCTTTCTTCGTGTGGGTCCTGCAAAGAAGTCCCTAGAATCTCCCTATACTGGCCCATACAGAGTTCTGGAGCGAAGTGCCAAGACCTTCAAATTGGAAGTTCAGGGTAAGAATATAACAGTCACCGTCGACAGGTTGAAACCAGCACACTTGGTTCAAGAAAATACCATGACTGGTTCCACTGTTCATGATTCCATATCAAATCCAGAAGTTGCAGAAAGGAAGACTCGCAGTGGCCGCACAGTACACTTCCCTAGCTACTATCGACCGTAGCAAGCAACGGTCTCGGCGGGGGAGCAGTGTGGGAACCAACCCACACCTACAAAAATCGGCAAGCAAATCCGTGTGCCGAAGCTTGTATGCCGTAGACGAACTTTTGAGGCGTACTGTACCTATTGTGCGCGCTGCCCGGCCCATCGAATGGACAGCGCATTACCTTATATGGTCATGCTTGCGCGCCTGCGCCCCTCCGCGCCACCGCGGACCGCGACAGCCAGTCTTCGCTTGACCATCGCATCGACGCAACTTCACGCTTGCTTACCTTTTATTTCCCGCGCTTTAATTTCAAATTTAAATAACGTTAGCTTCTATTTCCTTTTTAATAATCTGATTTCTATCTTTGCTATTTGCTTTTGTGACTTCCGTATGTTTCTATTCTTGTGAAAGAAAATATATTTGTGTTGAGTGTTTACTGGACTTTGGAGTATTATTGAAGATCCCGGTAGGCACCCACAGAACTATGCATTAAACTATCAACTCTGTGAAATATAGTTCGCTGTAGTTACAATTACCATGAGTGCCAAAAGTGTACTTTACATTTTACAGTTTCTAAATAAACTACAGTATCGTTAACATATGTACTCAGCGAGTACAGACAGACAGACAGACGGCGTAGTTTTAGTAATATGGTACGGAACCCTAACAAGTAACAAATGTGTCGTATTACCTCCATCCTGGTCGTCCCGCTCGCGCGGCGACCTGTAGAACCGCTCGTTGTAGTTTCGTCGCCGGCTCATAGATTCCTCTGCACGCTGGCGTTTGCGCTTCTCTGTGTTGGACAAACATAGGGTTGTACAATAGACTAGACTAGGAAATCATGATTTCTCATTTTGACCCTTTCACGAGCAACGCAACTACGGCGAACAAGAGAAAACTGAACCTTATTCGACGCAATATAGATTAATATTGAAACAGCATCCCTGGCAAATATATTGCGAATGCTTGTGAAAGGGTTAATGTTTTTTTTTCAATCACTTCACGCAATACTTGGTCCGGCCTAGTTAGGCCAACATTGAAATAATTTAAATCACTTCACGTAATACTTAGTCCGGAGTAGTTAGGCCAACATTGAAATAATTTAAATCACTTCACGCAATACTTGGTCCGGTGTAGTTAGGCCAACATTGAAATAATTTAAATCTCTTCACGCAATACTTGGTCCGGCCTAGTTAGACCAACATTGAAATAATTTAAATCTCGTCACGCAATACTTGGTCCGGCCTAGTTAGGCCAACATTGAAATAATTTAAATCTCTTCACGCAATACTTGGTCCGGCCTAGTTAGGCCAACATTGAAATAATTTAAATCTCTTCACGCAATACTTGGTCCGGCCTAGTTAGGCCAACATTGAAATAATTTAAACCACTTCACGTATTACTTAGTCCGGTGTAGCTAGGCCAACTTTGAAATAATTTAAATCACTTCACGCAATACTTGGTCCGGTGTAGTTAGGCCAACATTGAAATAATTTAAATCACTTCACGCAATACTTGGTCCGGTGTAGTTAGGCCAAGATTGAAATAGTTTAAATCACTTCACGCAATACTTGGTCCGGTGTAGTTAGGCCAAGATTGAAATAATTTAAATCACTTCACGCAATACTTGGTCCGGTGTAGTTAGGTCAAGATTAAAATAATTTAAATCACTTCACGCAATACTTGGTCCGGTGTAGTTAGGCCAAGATTGAAATAATTTAAATCACTTCACGCAATACTTGGTCCGGTGCAGTTGGGCCAAGATTGAAATAATTTAAATCACTTCACGCAATACTTGGTCCGGTGTAGTTGGGCCAAGATTGAAATAATTTAAATCACTTCACGCAATACTTGGTCCGGTGTAGTTGGGCCAAGATTGAAATAATTTAAATCACTTCACGCAATACTTGGTCCAGTGCAGTTGGGCCAAGATTGAAATAATTTAAATCACTTCACGCAATACTTGGTCCGGTGTAGTTGGGCCAAGATTGAAATAATTTAAATCACTTCACGCAATACTTGGTCCGGTGTAGTTTGGCCAAGATTGAAATAATTTAAATCACTTCACGCAATACTTGGTCCGGTGCAGTTGGGCCAAGATTGAAATAATTTAAATCACTTCACGCAATATTTGGTCCGGCCTAGTTAGGCCAACATTGAAATAATTTAAATCACTTCACGTATTACTTAGTCCGGTGTAGCTAGGCCAACTTTGAAATAATTTAAATCACTTCACGCAATACTTGGTCCGGTGCAGTTGGGCCAAGATTGAAATAATTGAAATCACTTCACGCAATACTTGGTCCGGTGTAGTTGGGCCAAGATTGAAATAATTTAAATCACTTCACGCAATACTTGGTCCGGTCTAGTTAGGCCAAGATTGAAATTATTTTCGAAAACCTAAAAATCTGTAGGTAAAAACTTTTATTTGAAATGAATTTTAATTATTTCGCATTATTCTCAGCAAAACATTTCATTTAATACCCATATCATGGGGGAAAAAAAAACCGGCCACGTGCGAGTCAGAACCGCATACATAGGATTCCGTACCATCATACTAGATGGCGCTAGTTTTTCATGTTTAAAAAAATACGTTTTTTGTATAGATAGCCTCATTATTTTTTCACATTTTCTAATTTTTAGTATTTGTTGTTATAGCGGCAACAGAAAAACATCATCTGTGAAAATTTCAACTGTCTAGCTATCGCGGTTCATGAAATACAGCATGGTGACAGACGGACGGACAGCGAAGTCTTAGTAATAGGGTCCCATATTTTACCCTTTGGGTACGGTATGCCTAATAAACTGGTGCGCCATCCTCGGGAGTCGCCATATTGGATTTATAATAACGTCACATAGCTAACCACGCATTGTCATCCAAACTAAACGTGTATGCAAAATCTCAATTCAATCAGAAATCAGGGAGTAGATCAAATTTAACTTGCAAGATTTGATTACAGACACTGGGACTGGTGAATAAAATAAGGATCTGCTTGCAACTTAACATGAACACCTCTTGGCAAAAGGCACTTAATAACAGAATGTATTTATTTTCAACAAGCAATTGGATCGCATTTTTTTTTCTAGCCTATACTGGTGCAAGAATTTTTGATATCGGATAAGTAGTTTCGGAGATTACCCATCTAAACTTACTAACATACTTACATTATTTGATAAAATGAAAACGTAACGGATGAAATAAACTCCGGAAAGTGGAGTCTTACCTCGTTTAGCAATCTCCCTACCCTCGTCCACCAAGTCGACGGTCAGCTCGTCATCGCCTATGAACTGCTGGAAGCCGCACAGCGAGAGCAGGCGGCTGCCGAGCGAGAAGTAGGTCGCGGCACAGAGCAGCACCACCAGCATGGGGAAGTAAATGTTGAACCCTTCCGCTATGATGCCCAGAACGTCCATGTGGCCCATCACCTGGAGAAATTGTAATAAATTAAAAGTTGAAACGTAAACAATGATTTACAACAACAGTTTGTACGATAATAACTACATTATAATAGTCACTGACTGTAGACTGTGCCACGGCTATTAAAGCGGTCTGTATAGACATTATTAGCACATTGAGTTCAACGCGTCGGTGGCGTAACGGCTGGGGCCGCTACCTCCTGTTCAAGAGGTCGTGGTTCGAATCCTGCCACGAACCAATGTGTTTTTGAATTTAGATTTCATATGCACGTTTATCCGACGCTCTTACGGTTAAAGAAAACATCGTGAGGAAACCTGCAAACACCTGCAAAGAAACTCGAAGTTTGTGGGTGAAGTCGACCAACCTACAACGGGTCCGTGTGACCGACTAAGGCCCGATCGCCTTAATACAGGGTAGGCTTGAGCCCCTCGGTGGGAACGTATATGAATGAGCTGATATGATGATGACTTCAACGAAAAGAAATACAGACACTAGGCGCTAGTAATAAGTCTATAGCCTATTTCGATTAAAGTCCAAAAGAATTAGTAAATTATGTATTTCTATTCGCGGCGATAGTGTGCTAATCTAACCGCCTTAGTGACGATAAATACCATAGCACCTCCAAATTTAAACAGGGGTGATTTACTGTCCATGAACGTGTTAACTCTAAATGCTCTATTAGTGTCAAAAATGTATGAGCTAGACATCTAATCGAATGCTGATTGATCCAGCAACTGACCGTCAGTACGGACTGCTGATATTACTGTAGCATATCTCAGTATTATACCACAGTCTCAAGAATTCATACAGTCGTCCAGCGAAGACGTCTAGATAGAGCATGCCCTCTCGTATATCTACCAGATACGCTAGACTTCCAGGTTTATGATATAGCGTCCCCACTTACCTACCCTAGGGCATAACAGTGGGGGCCGCTATTCCTGCCAACACCATAAGGTGAAGACAAGGACCAGTTACGGTAGGTCTTGCCGCCAAGACGCTTGTCCTGGTACTCTGCAAGGCGAGTGCCTCGTGGAAGAGAACCACTACCTACGTCCAGGTAGGTCCCGGAGCTGTAGGCGCGCTCACCTCCCGCGGCTTTCGCTGCTGGCGGTTCGATCCCCGCTCGGGACGCCAGAGAAGCTGGCTCCCACATATCCGGTGTGGTACCGGAGCTGTAGGCACGCTCACTTCCCGGCGCTTATCGCACCTGTCCAGACTTACTCCTACGCGGCTGGATCGGCCGGAGCAGTACTAGCTTAGCTCTTCTTGCTGACCAGGCAAGTGACGGAGATGCTTCCCTGCCAGTAGTTAAACCAGCAGTTCCGCTTAATGGACAACTCACGTGCCCCGCGTTGTTTTCGCCCATAGCCCAAGTGGCCGGCTACGACAACACTAGTTGCGCGCGGGGAAGGACGCCTGGCCGCAACGTGCTTGCCAGGCAACAAACATTGCCCAACCCCTGCAACTAACCACATACCACTACGAGTCCATGACCCAGTCGGGGGACCGACAAGCCAGAGTGCCGAAGGCGATAGATCCAACGGCAGGCAAGCGGTGGGCTACCCCCGACCCCGTAGTACCCTGATCCAAACAGCCGGACCCGTAGTTCCGGCTGCGAACTCCACCTAGCCGGGTAGCTCTAGGCAGAGGATAGATAGAGCAATCGTGCGGGGTCGTTGGGTGAGACGGGGCCCCAGTTGCCCTAGTCACCGTTCGGGACAGTTAATTAAATTAATTCAGACGACCGGCCGCGGAGAAGGACGAGAGCAATGACTGAAACTTTTAGTGATGTCGGCTTTGACGCAAACATCGAAGGCGTTGGACCCTTAGACTACATGCAACTTCGACTAATTGCAACCGCCTCCGTGGCGTAATGGTTAGTCCATTCGCTTCACACCAGGAGGTCGCGGGTTCGATTCCGGCGGGGTCAACTTGTAAGACTCGGTTTGGTTGGTGGTAGGACATTTTCTAACCTGCCTGGACAGCTACCACCATCTTATCTTAGTCTTGCCGCCAAACATCAGTGTTAACAACATTGATGTGCACCGGCTTGAAGATAAGATAGCCAGTTCTCCATTGCATTGGGGAATCTTGGTAAGCCCGCTTCCATCTTCGGCATCATCGTCACTTACCATCAGGTGAGATGATGCCAAGGACTTACCAATTGATAATAAAAAAAATGTAATAGACCATCCCTTAATCATTAATCTCATAAAAAATAGTCAAATACAACTACATGGAAACACTCACACCGCCACAGTCACTGAATCTCGTTCAAATATAAACAATGATAGAGATAGAGAGACGTACTCGGAATGTAGCACGAATGAGATAACAAATTTCACTTACTTCGACCTTCAACCGATTTGGGGAATACTGGTCAACTGAAACGAAATGAGAGAATTCGCCCATTCTGTAGGCATCAAAACCGCTGTCCGCGTAGGCCGGTCCATAGCTGTAATATTGGTCGGAGGCCCGTCCATAGCTGTAATATTGGTCGGAGGCCGGTTCATAGCTATAATATTGGTCGGAGGCCGGTCCATAGATGTAATATTGGTCGAAGGCCGGTCCATAGCTGTAATATTGGGCGGAGGCCGGTTCATAGCTATAATATTGGTCGGAGGCCGGTCCATAGATGTAATATTGGTCGGAGGCCGGTCCATAGCTGTAATATTGGTCGGAGGCCGGTTCATAGCTATAATATTGGTCGGAGGCCGGTCCATAGATGTAATATTGGTCGAAGGCCGGTCCATAGCTGTAATATTGGTCGAAGGCCGGTCCATAGCTGTAATATTGGTCGAAGGCCGGTCCATAGCTGTAATATTGGTCGAAGGCCGGTCCTTAGCTGTAATATTGGTCGAAGGTTGGACCACCGTAATATATAATATTACCTGCGTGTAATAAGTCTCCATAACCCATTCCTTAATTATATGCGAGTCCATGTGCACCAAACTGAGGAAGTTCAAACACATGGCGGGGGTGAGCCTTGAGACCATCATCCCAGAGAATATGAGACTGTACTCGTTGGTCTGGTGGTGCGGCGCCAAGTAGTACAGGTTGAGCACTCGGATCTTGAGCACGGTCGAGTAGGCGCAGTAGAACATGTACGCTATTATCAGTGTTGATATTATCTGGAACAAAAACACACAATTCAGGTTCACTGTTCGCCAACAAGAAATTACCGACTGTAAAATAGGTAATGTCTTATGCCAAATTGCTTGATAAATACTCAATTATATCGCTTGTTGCCCGACGCAAATTCATTAACATGATGACGCTTTATAATATCTGTAACCATAAATTTGATTGTCCTAAGATTACAAGATACCTTGCGTATCAAGTACCTTGTAGTAAACCACGCTCAGTTAAGCACGGAAAACTATTTTTCACCCCTGCTTGTAGGACCAATGCTGGTGTTCAGTCTCCTCTTAGACGTATTGTCAGTGCATACAATGAAGATTTCTCACACATTGACATATTTGCTTTATCTCCTGGTTGATTTAGGAATTTGATAATAGAGTGTTTAAAACAATCCCTTTAAAAGCCTCATGTCCATTAAAACTATTTATCTTTTAATACTGTTCTTATATTTATGTGTGTTTTTTTATTATTTTACCTACTAATGTTGCCTGATGAAAATAAGTCATAAGTATTTCATTACTGTGAGATGTGTTGTAGTTGTATTTTTACCCGACTGCGCCAGAAGGAGGGTTATGTTTTTCGAGAGTATGTATGTATGTATGTATGTATGTATGTATGTATGTATGTTTGTATGTATAATTGTTTGGCACGCTCTGCAGCCTGAACGGCTGGATGGATTTTAGCTTGAGACGTGTCGTTAGATTCGTATTTACTGTGAGAGTGACACTGGGTATATCAAAATAAAAAAATCAAAATGGCGGATTTTTGGCGCAAAATTCAAATGTTTGACACGCTCTGCAGCCTGAACGGCTCGATTAATTATGGCTTGAGGGTTGTCGTTAGATACGTTTTTACTGTGAGAGTGACACTGGGTATATCCAAATAAAAAAACAAAATGGCGAGTTTTTGGCGCCAAATTCCAATGTTACGCACGCACTGCAACCTGAACGGCTCGATAGATTTTAGTTTGAGGGGTGTCTTTAGATACATAATTACTGTGTGAGTGACACTGGGTATATCAAAATATAAAAACAAAATGGCGAATTTTTGGCGCCAAATTCAAATGAACTCATTTAATAATAAAACTAAAAAAATTAATAAAATAAAAAACGGTAATTTAAAAAACTAAAAAACCCGCCTGCGTTTCTGTGTAATTTGGAAATGAAAACCCCTAAAACAAGAAAGTCGTCATACCCGATTGCACTTAACTTAAGAAAAATTTTAGCAGTCGGGACCCATTCTAGAAATGGAGGCATAGTGAATTGAGAGCACATACCTATATTACATTGCAGATTACTCCAATATACTGACCAGATGGCTGACTTTCTAGAATGGTCCCGCCCGACTGCTACAATTTTTCTTAAGTTAAGTGCAATCGGGTATGATCTTTCTTGTTTTAGGGGTTTTCATTTCCAAATTACACAGAAACGCAGGCGGGTTTTTTAGTTTTTTAAATTACCGTTTTTTATTGTTATTGTTATTGTATGTTATGTTCCCAAATTAATAAAATAAAATATGTGTGGATTTTGCGGTCGGAAAAAATAAATAAAAAAGAAATAACCATGAATGTATGCTAACCAGCCCGCTTGGCATACGATGATCATCATCAAATCAGCCGAAAAACGTCCAGAGCTGAACATAGGCCTCACCATTGTCCTTAACCTTCACGATTGGCAAGCAAGCTGGCAATCGCAGTGCGTATTGCGATGGCACAATACGCAGAAAGGCGCCTCTGCCCACCCTCCGGTTTGTTCCCTCAGTCGGTTGTTACGAAACCCTCGGTGCTAATCTACGGTCACGCTACAGGCTACACGCTACACGCCTAACTTGGTTAAGTAAACTAAAGATCGCTGATGCAGGTAGTAGAATAGCACAGCAGCAGCCCTCACAACTAGAGATTTTGCACTAAGTAAACTTAGGAGTACTGGTTTCATTTATGGACTCTGGACCACTGATAAACTTTTATGTTGGTACTTACAAAATAACCTGTTAAAAAAAACGGCCAAGTGCGAGTAGGACTAGCACTCCGAGGGTTCCGTACCACCACACCTCTCCACACAAGTACATAGTATAATGATATCTATTCACATTTTAAACAAAAGACCAACAACGCGAGCGACAAAAATATGCTTTTTTTGTTATTCAGTTTGGACTCCTTAGAACGAGTACGACTCACACTTGTCTGATTTTTATTATTTCTTGTTTTACTTAAGTATTAGATGGGAGATTCTATGTCGCTAACATCGACCCACGTGAAGTATGCCGTCCGACAGACTCCTTCTTCAAAGGTTGCTATAGTGAGAGTAGATGTATAGTGCAGTTTTAATACAGTTCATTTTCTCAGCTACGTTTTAGCTATTGTTACTTAACTCCACTTCTCTGTCGAGCCATGAAGATACATTGATGCTATAAAGATAAGACTCATCGGAACATGGTAATTTTGGCCCAACTTACAACAATAGCCGCATAGTTGTAACTATCCCTGGCCGCGTTTACGATGTTGGCGAATATGGAGAGCACGGGCTTCTCACTGAAGAACGTCATCTCTGACCACACCACCATCAGCGAAAGCGCGCCCGTCACCACCGCCATCGCCTTCTGGACGTACTGCTTCAGGAAGCACTCCCAGTACCACTCTGTCAAAGAAGAAAGGGAGAAAACATGTGAATTTTGAAATTCAAACAGGATACTATGTAAAATATTCAGCATAAGGTTCTCAACCGAAAGGTTCAACAATCAATCTATGGAACGCATGCAGCTCGTCACGCTCTCTCTAGCGGGGAAACCAATAGTCCATTGGAGATCAAATTTATTAAGAGTTTAATGATCATCTGTCGAAAGATTCTGGACAGCTTCTGGCTGGATGATATTTTAATGATTTTAAGGGTATCTGCCATACAATAAACACTAAAAATAAACTCAAATTTGCACGTGGTATCTAACTATAATTAATGTACTAGTACCTGGGCCATGACCGAGCTTAGCTCGGGGCATAGTACCCAGAGCCTTTAAAAACATTTAAAAATACGCTGCATATTTCCAGTGCGAAAATCTCGGAAAATAACTTAACTCTATATTGCATTTAAAACGAATAAGTTCACAAAAGAATAACAGTACAGAAAAGGCGGACTTATCCCTTACGGGATCTCTTCCAGTCTACAAACATTGCTTATGGAATTAAGTAAAGTGACTAACATAGCTCAAGGAATCACTAAACTCAAGTGGCTGTAGGCGGGGCATAAAGGTCGTAAAACGGATGTGAGGCAGTACAGTTGTCGAATGGTAACGGAGCGCCGAAAGACGTAGCAGTGGACCGACGACCTGGTGCAGACCGCGGGAAGCCGCTGGATGCGGGTACCGCAGGAACTGTGGTTGTGGAAATATTTTGGGAAGGCCTTTGTTCAGCAACGAACGTCATTCGGCTGATATGGTGATGATGATGATGATGAGGTTACATACATACCCACAATAGGCGGGTAAAAAATCCTCTGCAGCCGTGGGCGCGGCGTGTGGAACGTGTGCTGAAACCGGTGGTCCGGCGACCGCAGGTTGCTCGCCGTGTCCTCTAAGTGGAAAATCTTCTCCAGCATCAGGCCCCACTGGGTTTCTGTCCTTTGCAGGACGTGCAGAGCTTTGATTGTCTGCGTAAAAAGGGGATATTGAGATTTATAAAACATTATTAGGACTCTTTCGACCACGCACCGGAAAGCGTAGTGTAGGCAGGCCTCCCACTCGGTGGACCGATGACCTGGTGAAGGTCGCGGGAAGCCGCTGGATGCGGGCAGCGCAGAACCGGTCGTCGTGGAGTTCCTTGGGGGAGGCAGTGGACGTCCTTCGACTGATATGCTGATTAGGACTCTTTACTGCTGCTTCATGAAGTGCCTAACAAGTCAGTAATTGTTTGTTTGTAATGTGCAAGTTTCCTCACCATGTTTTCCTTCACCGTTAAAGCAATCGGTAAATATATATACGTAAGTTTCGAAAAACTCATTAGTACATTGGCCGATCGGATTTGAACCCGGGACGTTTGGTTAGGAGGACCGAGTCGTTACCGGTTGAGCCACCGACGCTTTTGTAAGTGTAAGTTTATATATAGCAGTGAGACTTTAGCGTCGAAGAGTCAACGCTTTTATAATGTAGCTAGTTTTTATGTAATGTATAGCATTTGTGTACTGACCTGGCTAGCCGCATTATTGAACGAGTATCACGCTAAAGGGCCGCTACCTCCTATCCGGGCGGTCGTGGTTCGAGTCCTGCCACGTACCAATGTGTTTTCGAATTTCGATATCATATGTACGTTTATCCGACGCTCTTACGGTGAAGGAAAACATCGTGAGGAAACCTGCACACATCTGCGAAGAAACTCGAAGGTTGAGTGTGAAGTGAGCGTGGTCGATTAAGGCCTGATCGCACTAATTCAGTGTAGGCTCGAGCCCCTCGGTGGGGATGTATATATGAGCTGATGTGATGATCACGCATTCAAAAAGTTGACTTAAAACTGGAGGAGGGGGGTCTACGGGGAAAAAAATTACCCGTGGTCCCCCTGTGGTACAAAAGCCGTGGTACCACGGTTAAAACACGTAAATGCATGCTTTTTACACACCATAAACAAAGAAAGTTATTATTGAAATCAAAAGAATATCTCAGACATAGACGCGAGATCTTCTTACGAGAGCCTGAGGAACCAAAAAATCACCCACAGCATTTCGTTATAACTCGGTAATTGTATTTTGGAAGCTTTTTGAAATAAACCGCTTTTTGGGCCACCACGGAAAATCCCCCGGTCGGATAAAAAGAGGAGTTACTCAATTCAACTGTATGTTATTTACCCGACTGCACCAGAATGAGGGTTATGTTGTTTGAGTGTATGTATGTATGTATGTATGTTTACTTATTTATTTCTTTGGCACGCTCTGTAGTCTAAACGGCTTGATGGATTTTGGAGGGCGAGGTGTCATAATTCATAATAATTTATTTGCCTTAAACATGGTATAAAAAGATCTTAAAATATGTATATAGTTATAGAACTCATGTTTAGCTAGTATTTAAAATAGCATGCAAAATATTTTAATCTTAGTCACAAACATACAAAATAATGTCAATATTCAACTAAAGTAATCTAAAACTTTAAAAAGTCTTTAATATTATAACAGTCTGTGTCATTCCGCCACTTATGTCATTTGATATTGAATTGTTTAATGTTTAGATCCTTAATTTCATTTGGTATTTTGTTATACATGCGAATACACATCGTCAGGCAACTTTTATCATATACAAATGACCTGGGAATTTCTTGAAACACTGGCTTTTCTGGGTCCCTGCGGGATCTGATACTTCCATCACATGCTCTTTTAAATAGGTCGCTATATGTCCGTACAAATATACAAATTTCATAAATGTAGAGCAAGGGTAGCGGCAAAACACCAAGTCTATTGAAGAGTGATCTACAAGATACGAAGGGTGGGATTCCATACATAGCGCGAATACATTTTTTTTGAGCAATAAAGGCTCGATTCATGTCAGTACTATTTCCCCAAGCTATAAGAGCATAACGTAAAACTGACTCTACGTATGCACGGTACGTTAATAAAGTCGTTAGATTCGTGTTGATCCCGTGAGTGACATAGGATACATTTTTACCCGACTGTACAAAAAAGGGGGTACAGGTTTTATGCAGTCGGGTTTTTAATTAATTCCTAGTTATTTGTGTGTATGCTATACGATATACGCACCGATTGGGAACCAATTTTGATGATTCTTTTAGGGTCCCGTAGTCAAACTAGGAACTCTTATATTTTCGTCATGTCCGTCTGTCTGTCTGTCCGTTGGTATTTCACAGTCTTTTTTCACATATCTGTGCTGTGACGCCTATAAACACATAAGATAAAAATTTTAAAAATCAAATTTAGGGATTACCTGTTATAGGGTGCTTTTTTATTCACGTACCTGTTGTAAGGGTGTGGTTTTTTTCAAATTATAATTTATATTTTGACAAGATTGCAACACTAGATTGTGCGTGGTCCGATACACTTGGTCACATTTTTATTCGATACTGTATGCCTTCAATGAGTCCCATATACAATACAATATTTTTTATTGCATCACAACATAAAAAAGAAATAAACAACATAGAAGAAAGCCTATACAATAGGCGGCCTAGGTAGCAATTTTTTTCAGTAGGGAAACAGCGGTAAAATAAGTTAAGGTGGCGGTGCAATAATGAAAAATAGAAAAAATATAGTATAATTAGGTTCTATATCAAGGCTGACTAATAAATTTTGTAGGTGAGCAAAATTTCTTAGACTGTGGCGGCGCGGGCGCCGGGCCACAACATTTAAAGGCAATAATATGACTTCCGTATTCATAAGGTAATTTATACACAAAAAAACAAAATATGCTTTAATTTACTTTATTTCTAAATTAAATGAAATGACATATATTTTTTATTTATTCAATGTGTGCAGAGTTTTTCCTGATAGTAATTTGTCGATATTTGTTTCTAAATATCCAATTGGTTTGATAGTACAATCAAATCATCATCATCATCAGCTCATATTACGTCCCCATCGAGGGGCTCGAGCCTACCCTGAATTAGGGCGATCGGGCCTTAGTCGACCACGCGGGCAATCAAATATGAAATGTGTTTTGCAGTAAGAGATGTGCGATATTTATTTTTAAAACGTTTTTTTACACACATAGGTGGAATAAAAGCTATGTTAGAAAATCAACACCAAAAACTATTTTCCAAATCTTTGCAAAACTTTCTGTTAGCTGCTCTGAAGATAAATTATTAGTAGAAAATTAGTTTAAGGGCAGTGTGATTTTTTTCAGTTGCATCCGAATCAGGTGGAAGCGGTGCAACCGCGCGCCGGTTAGCCGGCCGACCGAAGGCCTGGCGGACAAATCAAATGCCTTGGTTTGCCTGGGTTTGGCCAGCCCTGTTTTATATCTTACTAGCCGTTGCCCGCTGCTTCGCTCGCGCAGTACACGTTTTTTGCTACTTTCTTATTTTTTTCCTTTCATAAGAACCTTCTCCTGTCAATAACGAACTCGACAAAAAAAGAATGAGCGAAATCGGTCCACCCGTTCACGCGTGATGTTGTGACCAAGGGAAATAGGGATTCATATTTATATATATAGAGAAGAGAAGCAATGTATTTTCACGGCTCAACGGAAATGTGGAGTACCTAAGGAACTAAGATGTAGCTGAGAGAAGGAAACTGTGAAAATTGCACTATATTTGTCTCACTCTCACAACAGTACTTTTAAGGAAAATTCACATTTTTTTTTATTGCAAATATGTATTTTCCACAATTGAAAAAGGTTGTTTTGGCGTGTTTAGGGTTATCAATTATTAAATACAACTAAGTGAACAATTTTATTAAAGACAAGATGTTTGTTTGTTTGTTTGTTGTAAACTCTTTATTGTACAAAAAATACACCTAAAATAATATTTTAAAAAAAACTTAGTACAAAGGCGGACTTATCCCTTAGAGGGATCTCTTCCAGTTAACCTTGTTCGTGTAATGGAGCCCCAAAATACATGTAAAAACCGGCCAAGTGCGAGTCGGACTCGCGCAAGGTAGGGTTCCGTAGTCTTTTCAAAAAATAAATGTATAAGTAACTTTAAAAAACAAAATTATGTTTGCTGTTGGCAATATAACATTTTGTATGGAAAATATATGAAGTCTTTACAAAATACAAATCCAACTGTTTTTACCCGACTGCGCCAGAAGGAGGGTTATGTTTTTCGAGAGTATGTATGTATGTATGTATGTATAATTGTTTGGCACGCTCTGCAGCCTGAACGGCTGGATGGATTTTGGCTTGAGAGGTGTCGTTAGATTCGTATTTACTGTGAGAGTGACACTGGGTATATCAAAATAAAAAAAACAAAATAGCGGATTTTTGGCGCCAAATTCAAATGTTTGGCACGCTCTGCAGCCAGAACGGCTCGATGGATTTTCTATGAACTGATAAGTTAATAATCTGCGTTAATTTAATGTGTGTCATTGTGTATATAGGTTACTATACAAACTCATTCAATAATAAAACTAAAAAATGAATAAAATAAAAAACGGTAATTTAAAAAACTAAAAAACCCGACTGCGTTTCTGTGTAGTTTGGAAATGAAAAACCCTAAAACAAGAAAGTCGTCATACCCGATTGCACTTAACTTAAGAAAAATTTTAGCAGTCGGGACCAATTCTAGAAATGGAGGCTTAGTGAATTGAGAGCACATACCTATATTACATTGCAGATTTAGTATTCTTTATTGTGTATAGAATCAAAGTACAAATATTTGCAGGTGGTATACATTTAAACTGGAATCATTTAATTCTACCATTGAAGGCATATACACAGTCGTATTTAACATTAGATAGGTCTAAAAAAATATTAAAATACTTGGTTAATAAACAAAAAATAATCAATAAACCTCATTCAATAAAAATAATGACTTATGTTCTTAATTTAAAATAATTTCAATAAGTAAGCAAAACTAGTCAATTTAAGAATAATAATAATGTCAAAATGATATAGTACTAAAAGTAAAAGTCAAAAAATTTTAATATGTCAATTGCACAAAATATACTAAAATTTATTTTTTTAATGTCTAATACTATTTGTTGTGTCATCAAATAAGAAAAATTCATGAATACTATAAAAACTACATTCAGTCAACCAATTTTTTACAGATTTTTTAAAGGTATATAATCTTAATTCTTTAAAAATGTCTGGTAGCTTATTGTATATCTTTATGCTCATTATATTACTATTTTTCGCAACCATTGTCAATTTTGTAGTTGGCACGTATAGTTTATTTTTATATTGCGATCTTAAATTCCTTTTATTCATGTCTTGGTTACTTTGGAACAAATTTCTATGTTTATGAACAAATATACATGTGTCTAATATATACAAGCATGGCAATGTCAGTAGTTTGTGTTTTCTAAAATGAGGTTGGCATGAATCTGTCTGTTCTAGTCCAAATATAGCCATTAAGCAACGTTTTTGCACAATGAAGAGTTTATCAATGTCGCAAGAATTTCCCCATATCATAATACCATATCTTAAAATTGAGTTTACATATGCATGATAAGCAGTTAGAGCAGCTGTTTTGATACTGTTTGTGTTACCCTTCGTAAGGCATATACAAAACTATTGATCTTTGCACAAATATTACCAATATGATTTTTCCAATTACAATGAGAATCAATGTCTATACCCAAAAATACAGTATTTTCAACCTTGTCTATTAAATGACCCTCGAATTTGATTTTAAATTTTTGAGTAGTACCCTGATAGGAAGAAAACTGTATATATTTAGTTTTAGTTAAATTAACTTTTAAATTATTTACTGAGAGCCATGTTACAGTTTTAGCTAATGTTGCATTTATAATTTTTCCATAATTTAGTATATCTGTCCCCCCTATGATTATGGTCGTATCATCAGCAAATAATATGCATTTTTGAGGAGCAACCGCCTTTGGTAGATCATTTATATACATTAGGAATAAAAGCGGTCCTAAAATGCTGCCTTGAGGCACACCAAACTTATTTATTGTATAATTTGATCTAAATTTCTCTAAAGCTTTGGATTTTTGGCTATACTGAGTAATTTCTACACATTGTTCTCTTTGTGTAAGATATGACCTAAGCCATTCATAAGCGGGTCCCCGGATACCATATTTGTACAGTTTAACAAGGAGCCGATCGTGACAAACAAAATCAAATGCCTTGCTCATGTCCATGAAAAGACCAGTCACTTGGTTCTTCTTATTTAAGTGATTCATAACATCTCCCACAAGTTCATACATCGCCAATGTTGTACTTTTATTCTTTCTGAAACCTTTTTGTTCCTCTGTAATCAGATCATGTCTTTCAAAAAACGAGATAAGCCTTGCGTACATAACTTTTTCAAAAAATTTTGAAAAAATGGGTATCAAGGCAACTGGTCTGTAATTATCGAGATTCTTTTTATCGCCTTTTTTATACATTGGCTTGACTATGGTTTTTTTGAGACATTCCGGAAATATCCCTTGTAATAGTGATAGATTTATAGTATGAATAACATGATCTATAATTATCTTAAAACTTAACTTGATGACATTAGTGGCTAACCCGTCATAGCCAACTGCTTTGGAATTGTTTAGTGACATCACAACCTTTGCTAGTTCTTCTTTGGTTACAGGATATAAAAATATACTTTCATTTACCATTCGTACATATTCATTAATACATGTCAAATTTAAGTTAGGATTACAATTATTATATACAATATTAATAAAATAGTCATTAAATTGTTTGGCAATAGCTCCCGGTTCGATTATTGAATTATTATTAACATTAATCTGAGAAACAGAGGTAGTATCAATGTCACTTGTAGTATATTCTTTAATGACATCCCATACTGCTTTACATTTATTCGTGGAGGTATTTATATATTCAGTATATTTATTTATTTATTTACTCCAATATACTGACTAGACGGCTGACTTTCTAGAATGGGTCCCGACTGCTACAATTTTTCTTAAGTTAAGTGCAATCGGGTATGACGACTTTCTTGTTTTAGGGTTTTTCATTTCCAAACTACACAGAAACGCAGTCGGGTTTTTTAGTTTTTTAAATTACCGTTTTTTTTTCGAGTGTCCTGAAATAGCCGTTTAGCTTTCGCAAATCAATTAACTGAATCGAAAAATGGTTTTAGAAAGCCCTCATTAGTTTTGAAAGACTTCTTCAACGATACCCCACGACATGATGCGGTGCGTCAAAGAAAAAAAAATTACCCACTTAGCAAAACCTCATTTGTATTGGAAGACCTATTCAACGATACCCCCCCCCCCCCACACGATAGGGTACCCCCTCGTTACATGTAGGAGGTACATAAAAACAAATTAAGATTTTATTGTACAACTTTGTCGGCCTGATTAAAATGCATAATCATGCCAAATTACAGCTTTCTAGTATTAATAGTCTCTTGAGCTAAGCCGCGGACAGACGGACAGACAGGCATGGCGAAACTATAAGGGTTCCTTGTTGACTACGGAACCCTAAATACCAAACCTTCCGAAATACTATTTCAGGTGTAAAGGTTCTAGCGTTATAAAATGTCACCCCTCCTTCTCTACCGCCAGAACCGACTGAGTTTTTTTTTATTCATAATTGGTAAACCCTTGACAACATCTCACCTGGTGGTAAGTGACGATGTTGCCGAAAAAGAAAGCGGGCTTACAAAGATTCCCCAACGCAATGGGGAACTGGCTATCCTACCTTCATGCCGGAACACACCAATGATATCAACATTGATATTTGGCGGCAAGACTTAAATAAGATAGTGGTAGCTAGCCAGGCGGGCTTAGAAAATGCCCTACCACCAACCAAACCGAGTCTTACAATTGACCCCGCTGGGAATCGAACCCGCACCTCCTGTGTAAAGCCAGTGAACTTTGCCTCTGAGCTACGGAGGCGGTCAGCGCTAGTCCTGTAATTACAAGGTCAATCCCTTGTACCTACCTTTTTATGCAAGTTTACGAGCGACTTGAGCGAGGGCGGCGGCGGCGGCCGCTCGGGCGGCGCGCGCGCCGACAGCTTGTCCCGCAGAGTTATCGGCAGCTTCTGCACTATGGTCTCCACGTGCCGATGCAGGGGGTGCCCCGCCGCCACTGATGCTTGCACTAAGTTCAGGCTCTGCAAGGGAAATCACTGGTGAAAACAAAATTTTTGGCCGAACCTAATTTTATACCAGACTGGGAAGGGTCAGATTCATTTTAAGACCTGGATATAGAAATTAAAATAAAGAAAAGATTATATGAATTTAGTTTGAAAACCAAATAAACAATGACTCACTGTCATTAGAGTTCACTGCCTAGACCCCCTTTTGGTGATGAAAAATAGCGAATATTTTTTTATGTTAGTAAGTAAATATACTTTACATAATATTATCATTTTTACTTCAAAAACGGAGGAATTTGAATTCGATTGTATGTTTTTAGGGTTCCGAACCCAAAGGTTAAAAACGCGACCCTAAAGACTTCGCTGTCCGTCCGTCTGTCACCAAGCTGTATTTCATGAACCGTGGATAGCTACAAAGTTGAAATTTTCACATGATGTATTTCTGTTGCCGCTATAACAAAAAATACTAAAAATAAAAAAGATTTTTTAAAACGTATGAAACCAGCGCCATCTAGTATGATGGTACGGAAGGCTATGTCTGCGGTTCTGACTCGCACTTAGCCGGTTTTATCACGCATTTATTAGCTTCACCTGTATGTTTGTAACCTGTATGTTTATAGGTAACTGACTCCTTTGGACTTGATTTTGACCCACTTTAAACGGACAAATTTAATTCAAACTTTGTAAAGTTATCAAGAATCAGCGACAATATAATAATTTCATAAGTTTGAACTAAAAAGCAAAAAATAAATAGAGTTTAAAAAACTAAAAAACACGCTCTTAAGTACATCAGACTAAAAAGTAAAAAAATATTCTTAATATAAGTTGAAAATATTAATTAACAAATTACTAGTATTATTGTGAAAAAGTGTGGGTTGCTCGATAGACGAAAAATATGGCACAGAGCGCTTTGACCATTTTCGCTTCACGCGGAGAGGCTGAATATCAACAAGAAAGAGGTGGAACCTCTCCCTGCGTCTCGTTGACCGAAGGTGGAATGGAGCTGGGAGAATGAGGCCATGTAGTGCCTGCGCACATTCTCCGAAATGAATTCGATAACATAACGAAAGACAGGAAACTTTGCGGCGATGCTCAAGGCTTTGGAGCTTGTTTTTGCCAAGCTCATCGTCGCCAATGAGTCTCCGGTGCGTCGGTCGATAGCGTCCAAGGTATCCAGCTGGTAGCGGACTCATCCAACCCATAGTTAAGAACATTACTCCATACAAGATCGGACTTGCGCTTGATATGAAGAAAGAAGCTGTCCAGGTGTGAGGTACCCTCTCACCTTAGACAGAATTAATCTTTTGTATGATAGCGTAGATATAAACAATAAAAAGCACCTCAACATCATATCAGCCCATATACGTCTCCACCGAGGGGCTCGAGCCTACCCTGAATTAGGGCGATCGGGCCTTAGTCGACCACGCGAACCCAGTGCAGGTTGGTCGACTTCACACACAACCTTCGAGTTTCTTCGCAGGCGTGTGCAGGTTTCCTCACGATGTTTTCCTTCACCGTAAGAGCGTCGGATAAACCTCACCATTTTATAATACAGTGTAAACTCTGTAAAACGTCACTCGATACAACGATTCACTCTTTGAAACGTCAAAATTTTTCGGCTCCAGTTGGTTTACTTTGACGCTAATTTCTCTCTGTATAAAGAAAACTCTCAATAACGTCACAAAATGCCCGGTCCCTTGAGTGTCGTTATATAGAGTTTACACTGTAATTGTAATATTTATTGTCTTTGATTTTTTAGAAAAAAATATTTTATAGCTATGAAAAAAATGTAATCAATGGCAAAGTACTGTTTATAACTATCGCATCATTCAATGGATCAAATGAAATATATGATAAATAAAGATTTATACAAATTGATAATTTTTGATAATTTTAGACGCCATTTTCTCGTCAGCATAGTTCTCATCAGCATCCCTTTAGTTGTTATATCCGTTCATATGAGATTTCAAATTATGTAGTTAGTTGTTAAAGCAAATGAATAATGTCTCATAAAGAGCACCGCGCACTTACCTCCAAAATTTCATCGATAGTTTCCTCCGCCTCACACTTATCTGTACTCAATTTAGCTATTTTAAAATAACTGTAATTCAATGTATAATTTTTCTTGGCATTGTTCCATAGGTTCCTTGGGACTTCCACCAATGCATATCCTAGTAGCAGGATCAGTAAGAACAGACCCCACGTGTTGCTGGCCGAAGACGCTATGGCCTTTATTTGCTGGTACCCCAAAGTAACCCCGGGCTTGAAGGCCAGGTATATGAGGAGTACGCCACATATGAACAGGTAGGAGCCGTAGTAGATGGCGTTGTCTACCAGAGCTGACTTCAGCTTCCCCTTGACTGTGAAGTCGCCGGCTTTGCTGTACGACTGCATCATGGGCATTATAAGCCTGGAAATGGAAAAACGATCTTGATTAAGTCTATGTAATGAATGGCCAACTGACAAATTAAAATATACATAGGTAAAACAATGTCACTGTTATTTTTCTTTTGGTATTTTATTTATTTTCGTTCTCAGAGTGTACTCGTGTATCGAAAAATAGAGACAATTTTAAATTCGACACAAAAAAATATTTCAACTTTAAAAATACATCATTTGAACTGCACTGTTGTCGGGGACTCGAAAAAATAATCGATATAATTTCGAAACCGACTATACTTATGAAAGTATTACTAAAACAGAGTTACTCTGCTGCAGGAACAATACAAAAACATTTGTATCTGTATAAAATAATTTTCTACAAACCTAAAAACTTTTAGGCACAAATTTTAATTTGAAAAAAAAAATCATATTCTTCTCAGCTATCCCTTTCATGTGATACCCATATCCTGGGGGCCATAAAAATATTACTGGTCAGCCATCTTTGGGAGTCCACCATATTGGATTTAGAATGACGACTTAGCTAACCATAAATGATGCTCCAAACTTAAGGTGTATTCAAAATTTCAGCTCAATCGGAAACCGGGAAGTGGTTCTAATTTAGCTTCCAAGGTTTATCCCAAACTAACTAACAAGGCAAGTTAATATAGATAAAGCTTGTAAAAATAATAGTGTTTTAGAACAATTTAACTAATCTCAATCGTATACAAAATTTCAAAATTCAAATTAATTTATTTGTGATCATAAGTAAAATTGACAAAATTGCTATGCATATTTAAATCTAGGCAAATTGTTGATTAGAACTATGTGCATGTAAGTTCTGGTAAAGGCAAGTAAGCTGGTTTCTATCTGGGTCAACGAAACCTGATAATTACTACTAAATATCAGGTTTGGTTGCAACTTGTAGATAAGTTGTTTAATATTTAATCCTTTATAGGACAAAACTCGAAATCGTTCGCTCCAGCAGCTGCTGACTTCTTGTAGGACCAAAATTGCTCGTAGTCAAATAATAGTCTAACCCATTTTGAGCTCTTGATTTTCAGACAGTTCGTGAATGACGCCGCGCCGTTAGATTCAACGACAGCTCATTCCAAAACAAAATTCAAATAATTTTCAAGCGCATCCAAAAAGCGATCGCGTCATAGAACTCTCAATTTTGCGTTAAATAAAAAAACTTAAAACAAAAAACCGGCCAAGTGCAAGTCGCGTTCGCATACTGAGGGTTCTGTACCAAAAGACAAATTTTCATCTACAGATATAACCGGAAACGCTAAATACGTTTAAAAACCCGACTTTCATTACAAAAACTCAGTACGATTTTGAATCATTAAAAAAGTACTACACCAATCTTTATAAAAATAAAAAAAATATATGGGACCAATCTGGCAGCATACCCTATTAACTAAAAACTGGCCAAGTGCGAGTCGGACTCGCGCAAAGTAGGGTTCCGTAGTCTTTCCAAAAAAATGTATATTTAACCCGGCGCCAATGACGTCTAAAAAATAACGCGGACAATGACGCTGGGTCAATATGACCCGAATGTTTTTTTCTTAATTATCTGGTTATCTGCTGAATTATAAAAAAAATAATACAAAGTAAGAACTATTGCATGACCATGAAGTCATTGTAGTACCAAGATGTTTAAGTTAATTTAGATATCAAGCTATAATTTAGTTTTAATGCAACAACCTCAAAAGGGCAACTAAAAGAATTTCTCTTTTGGAACTAAAAATGTATGGAGCTGTAGCCGTTTTATTCAAGAAAAAGGATTTTACCATTCTTCACTGGCGCTTGCTCACTACACTATGGTACAAATCATATGAATTGAGGTCTTATCTCCAGCTACTGAGAAAATCAATAACGATTATAATATTTTTTTTCGAAATTTCCCGAATTGAAAATCGCTCGGGTCAATATGACCCAGCGTCATTGGCGCCGGGTTAAAAAAATAAATTATATTTGCAGTTGGTAATAGAACTTTTTTTATGGAAAATCTATAAACTTTTTACAAATCCAACTGCACACCTTAACTTGGCCAACTATAACTCCTAAACTAAGAAAGCCTAATTAGCCATGATAGTTTTCTTTTTAAATTAATTATATCTCCTACTATTGACAATTTTTTTCAGAAGTCCTGAAATAGTGGTTTAGCTGGCATGGAGTGGGAGGAGGGCGGGGGGGGGGGGGGGGAGGGGGAGAGGGGGGGGGGACGACGACACTTGACTCTAAGAAAAATTAGCACTATTAATATTAATTTCGCAGTGATTCCTGAATCGAAAAATGGTTTTAGAAAACCCTCAGCAGTTTACAAACCAAATACCCCAAAAGATACGGTGCGTCACCCTTTCTTTACGTGTAGGGGATGTACCCTAAAAATATTTTATTTCAAGATGCTTTTTGTACGACTTTGTCGGCGTGATTAATATATAGACATGCAAAATTACAGGTTTCTAGAACTAATAGTCTCTGAGCTAAGTGGCATATAGACGGACAGACATGGAGAAACTGTAATGGTTCCTTGTTAACTTAGGAACCCTAAAAAAGAATAGTGAAAATCGGTTCACAACCCGCGAAAATATCGCGTAAAAACATAAAAAAAACAAGAACATAAGTCGAATTGAAAATCTCCTCCTTTTTGGAAGTCGGTTAAAAAAAGGGTGTCCAGGGATTTTTCTGTGTTTAATGGATATTTCATGAAAAAAGGTGAGTATTATGCAAATTTTGAATATTTCCATATTTGTGTATCAATAAAATCATAAGTGCAGTTTGGGAGCCAGGCCACATGGGGCCACGTTTGGGGGATAAATTAGAAAATTTTAAAAGAAAGTTTTTGAGAACATATTGTGTGACATATCAAATAAAAGGGCTTGTTGTAGGAATTGCAAACACAACTTTTTTTATAATTTTAACATTTAAATAGTTTTTAAGGTACTTAAGAAAAAAGGCGAAATTTTACCATTCTCCCCACTACTGGGCTAATAATAAAAAAAAATACAGTATATGAAATTGAATGCATAGATTACAGGGAAATCTATGAGAACATCTTAAATATTTCTGTTCCCACAGGAAAAATGAAATTTCTAAATTCCAGAATATGTAGACCCCTATTTACCTAGGATAAGTATATACTTAGAGGCCTTGTACTTTTGGTAGTTAAAATTTTGGTGTGGAACCCTCTTTGTGTGACCCCGAGTCACACTTGGCCAGTTTTTTTTCTTTATAATGCTACACTTATTATATAATTAGGTACAATTTTAAAATGTTAGTCACCTATGTTATGCTACTATTAAAAAAAATGTGTGAACACAACACCGCACAATAGGTATTTTTGTATGGCAAGACAATGATACTGAAAAGAACATATATTCAAGGACGAATTATCAAGCTAAGGCAATGTATTTGACACTAATTCTGTTGTTTTTTATGTATGCAAACTTGTCTCTGACCCCATATAATTCAATATGATCATGTTTAAGTTATGTCACATGTGAATTTAGGTCACGAATCCTAACGTGTGTTATCTGAGCATTACACAACATTCGTGATGTAAGGTAGTGTATATACAGTGATTTATTGAATTTGAAAGTTATAACTAAAATCTTGATAGAACAGTCTATTTTTTAAATTACAAATGAAAAATTTGTTTATCTTTAATTACAAACTAAAAGCTTCTAAAATAAAAAAAAATATTACAGATTTTATTTATTGAGGAGTCCAAGAAAGGATTTTAAGTGATTAAAAGGATTCTTTTTGATCATCATTAACTATCATTGTAATAAATTACCTATCCTTTTTACAAATGGGTAAAATTCAATTTTACATCAATATAAAATTGGAGCATTCAATGTAAGTAAGTATACTTAGCTTAATTTTATCACATATGTTACTCGTTAAGACATCACAAATGTAAAGTACAATTTTGCATGGACCCCATAAAATGGATTACTATTTTCATAAATTGGGAATTTTTTAGCAAATTTCATTAACGTTTCTCTTGTTTTTAAATGCCACCAAAAAAGATACTGAAGGAAGGTAGGCAAGTTGAAGAAACTTGATGCGACTGCATGGGAGGAGTTTTCTTGTTATTTTCACTATTTACCAAAAATAAAATCACTATCTCTAATCGGATAGAATGTTCACTGGTGGTCAAACTAACTCTAACCCAAAGCTATCGAAAAAATTGGTCGAAATAAAAGTTTTGTTATATAAAGGGTTAAAGGAAATAAAATAGATTGCTGCAATGCAATGCCTAGAATTTACAATATTTAGAATCTTATCATAAGGAAATAATATCATAAGGCTGATACAAATGTCATAAATAAATAGTTACCAAGTCAAACATTGTGACGTCCAATACAGTACTCGCCACAGGTTGAGAAGTACATCATCCTGTACATAACTCCATGAGTCTGAGGGCAGTGTGATAGGTGGTGACAGCGTTGACACATTGCCAGCTTGTACTGTTGTCACATTTATAATACTTTGGTTTGCATGTCGTCGGTGGACAGTCTGTAGATAAACACACATGTTTGATGGTTTATAACTTTAATTGAATTATTCAATAAATAAACGAATTTAAGTGAATTACGCAAATTAAAACTGTGGGTTATAATCAATACAACACAACATACAAATAATTTAAAAAATATCAAAATAAAATTCAAAATATTGTATTGTTTTATATCTAACAATAAAAATGATAGTTTGTGGAGATAATAAAATATATTGATACTCTTACCGATGAGATGTCCAGCGGTAGGACGAACATAATAACAAAGGAGAAGTACCATGCTGTCAAGACAGAGACAGTCACCAGGATGTGGTTCCTGTACAAGTCCCCGTATCTGTACAGCAGCGTCGCGGCGAGCACGAACGCCGATATTATCTCTACCACAAACAACGCGTTCGTCATTATCACCGATTTGATGGTACACTGGTTATCTCTTATTAGCACTCTTCGCAGTCTTCTGTTTTTCCTTCCACTGCCTGGTAGCTTCCTGCTGGAGTTGTTCGAACCGTATCTGTGTCGTAGACTTCAGAGGCATCAATTTAGGACGTTCAATCTCGTACTCTGGTGGGCATTCTTCGTAAAATAACACCCCAGAGTCGGGAAGGATGGGATCGAAGTTGATATCGGTAGATGTGTTCCGCGCTGAGCCCCCAGCGTCTGACATCTTACGCGGAAATATCCAGCAGGAACATTTTATGTGGTTGTTTCAGGAAAATGAGAAAATTTACAAAAAATCGTAATTAATGTAATATCAAAACAACCAATCCAAATTACTCACACACAAGGGGGTATACTACAACACAGATTACTATATTAGTAGCACACGTCACTCGTAAAACGTCAAATATCAATAGTGTCAGGTCTTTTTTTAAACAATATATTAACGTCTCTGGGTACAAAAGCCCTTTTGAGACAGTCTTCATTTATTTATTAAACATTTGTTTTTTGATCTGCAATGCTAGTGCCGGTACATTACAAATCTTCTCTGGAGTTTTTGACAGCATTCTCAGCAGCTTCATTCTGAGGTGGAACACCCGGTTACAGCAGGGCACCCAGTGAAAATTGGGTTTTCACGTCCTCCTTCATTTTATTTTCTTGTTCTTCACATTGCTTACGTGCACCAGGGGATTTTCTCCAAAAAGCACCACTCTTTATAGCAAATTCTAGCAGAAACAATACAAAAAGAATAAAATAAAACTACGAATGCGTAACAATTTCGTACTTTTAATTTTTTTACAGAATTGTCACATGTAATGAAATTGTTGTGAACCGCGATGACAAAGCCGCTCATCCAAGTAAAAATGTAGGTGATTGATATTTTTTTTAACCCCCGACGCAAAAAAGAGGGGTGTTATAAGTTTGACCGCTATGTGTGTGTGTGTGTCTGTGTGTGTGTCTGTGTGTCTGTCTGTGTGTCTGTCTGTGGCACCGTAGCTCTCAAACGGGTTAACCGATTTGGATGCGGTTTTTTTTATTTACAAGCAGGTTTTTTGGCGATGGTTCTTAGATACGTTTTATCAAAATCGGTTCAGCCGTTTCAAGGTCATCAGCTCTTTTGTTAGCTGCGGTAGGGTTCTTAGACTCTTAATGTGTATTTACTTTACTTTCAAACATACATGTGACCAAAAACTTGAAACACTCATGTATGCTTAATAACTATGCAGGATTATGGAACTCTTGGTCTGATGCTGCAGCCAGGATATCCAGAACACTAGCACACTCTTAAAAAAATAATAGCAGATATGTCGTGTTTGGACTCGTTTTGATCAGTATTTGATTCTGCATACAATGCAATGGTGGCAACACGGTGAGCTGATGCTGCGGCCAGGATATCCAGAACACTAGCACACTCTTAAAAAAATAATAGCAGATATGTCGTGTTTGGACTCGTTTTGATCAGTATTTGATTCTGCATACAATGCAATGGTGGCAACACGGTGAGCTGATGCTGCGGCCAGGATATCCAGCACTCTTAAAAAAATAATAGCAGATATGTCGTGTTTGGACTCGTTTTGATCAGTATTTGATTCTGCATACAATGCAATGGTGGCAACACGGTGAGCTGATGTTGTTAAAATCCGTTAAATTTTTGACATACCTACGTACCTGAAACTATGACTAACTGTGAACTAAATATTATTGAGATAAACCTTCGCTTTGATTTCTTATATAAACCCCCGACGCAAAAAGAGGGGTGTTATAAGTTTGACGCCAATTTCTGTGTGTTTGTGTCTGTTTGTCTGTGGCATCGCAACTCTCGAACGGATGGACCGATTTTGATGCGTTTTTTTTACGTGAAACAAGTTTCCTTGCGGTGGTTCTTAGCTATAATCGATAAAGATCTGTTCAGCCGTTTGAGGGTTATCAGCTCTTATCTAGGTGACTAAGGGATCTGGGCAACTTATACAGGTCTGATCGATTCAAAATTTGGTGCCCTGTTAATGTAAAAATATTGCAAAACCATGATAACCTTGAACTGTTGATGCATCATCTCCTAGAATCTACAGAATACCCAACTCCTCAAAAACTTTCAGTAGAAGTATCGTGTTTGGGCTCAAAAAAAATATTCAAAACAATTTATTTCAAATAGGTGTTACACACACTTTTAAATAGAATTAGAATAGAAATTATTAGAATAGTCTCAATGAATAGGTGTTAGATATAATATGGTAACCTTGACCTGATGCTGCAGCATCTCCTGGAATCTGCTGAAGCAGCGGTTAAAAAAGTAAGAAACTTCCATTGGTCCATGGATTTGAAGTTTAGAGTTATAAAACATTTAATTGCAGCTTCAAACAAGGGAGGTGAGCAACTTCCACAGGCTTGATCGATTCAAAATAGGCTAGATTTTGTGTCGCAGTATCGTGTTTCGTCCCGGAAACTATTTGTATGAATGTGGGGGTAGAGTTTCGATTGTATGTAATAGTTATGTAAAGTTTAAAAAGCACGAAATAAAAATTAAATTAAAAATTTAAAAAACCCCCGACAAAAACCTCTAAAAAGTAAACAATAATATGTATTGACCCTTTGAGTTTAATTTAAGTAGTAATATTTTGATCCAAGAGTCGTCGCGTAGGGGGACCGCTAAGTAAATAAAATAAAAACAGAATACAACTGATTTACTTTACTACAACTAATTAGTAATAACTTCACAACTTAGCGGTCCCCCTACGCGACAACTCTTGGATCAAAATATTACTACTTAAATTAAACTCAAAGGGTCAATACATATTATTGTTTACTTATTAGAGGTTTTTGTCGGGGGTTTTTTAAATTTTTAATTTTCTTAGCTGTGTTTGATACATTAGAATATGTACCTACGTTTGTGCGTAAACATATTATGGAGTTTTATAAACAACAATTAACGTAATCATTATATCATATTAACCGAAAGACGTCCACTGATGGACGAATTTTCACGACGACCGGTACTGCGCTGCCAACATCCAGCGGCTTCCCTCGATCTTCAGCAGGTCGTTGGTTACCAGGGTGTGGAAGGTCTGCCTACGTTACATCTTCAGATGCCCGGTCGCCACTCGAAAACTTTAACCGCCTCCGTAGCTCAGAGGCAAAGTCTACTGGCTTTACACAGGAGGTCACGGGTTCGATTCCCGGCGGGCTCAATTGTAAGACTCGGTTTGGTTAGTGGTTATCTTGCCGCCAAATATCAATGTTGATATCATTGGTGTGTTCTGGCATGAAGATAAGATAGCCAGTTTCTCATTGCTTTGGGGAATCTTGGTAAGCCCGCTTCCATCTTCGGCAACATCGTCAATTACCACCAGGTGAGATGTTGTCAAGGGTTTACCTATTATGAATAAAAAAAATATGCCCCAACAGCCATATATTGTACGAGTTTAACGACTCTGTGAGCTATATCGGTTACCTTATCTCCTAGTTTCTGATTCGATCGCGTAGGGAAAGTCGGACCATAGCTCGCTCCATCGCCCTTTGGTAGACCTTGAGCCTTAGGCCTAATGTAATAAAGACCATGTCTCAGTTCCGTACCTATGTCATCACTTGCAACACACGCTGGTCAAAGACCTCAGACTTGACACACTGCGCGGTATTTGGGACGTGCAGATATTGCGATGCTTCCCGAACGCTGCCCAGAATAAGAAATCGTAATCACTACCTACACATTACGTCGATGTTAACTACCAACATCTCGAATGACAAGACAACATGCACTCGATGAGCCCATTTGTGATGTCTCTAAAATATACAGGATGCCCAGTCATGAAGTGCACAAACGAAAGGGAGTGAAACTAGACTCTAATTTATCATAAAAAATAATTAAAAATAATCGATGTTTTTTATCGATGAAAAATAATGTGTAATGAGAAATAATGAAAAAACAAACCACGAGAAATCACTGTTATTCAGAAAAAAAATGTTTTTACAGAAATAGTACATTTGTTTTGTAGTAATAAATAAATAAATAATAAATAAATATTCTGGGACAAATCACACATGGTAATAAGTTTTTATTTTTTAATTAAAGTGAATTTTCTTGGAATAATGGCCACACGACACTGGTTATTTATTACTGTTTCTTTCTGCATCCATCTATCGTTCTATTAATAAAAAATAGCGTTGTACCAGTCTTTTTTTTACTAGGAATAGGGATGACGAATGCTAGAGTTACTTTTAATATCTGTCAAAAACGACATTTTGTTCTAAAAATGTTTGAGATACCTAGTCGTGACGTCATAATTTACCAGCGTCATATGTGTACTCATTTTGTGATTTTGGTGAATTAAAAAGAGAAGACTTGATGGAAAACGAAACGAGTAAGGTTTTCCGAAGTTTAAGTATGAGGGCAATTTAGTGATAAAGAGTTTATAATTAATTTCTGATGCTGTCGTCATCCCTATTGTTAAAGATGTGTACTGCGTGCGTGCCCGAAATTCCTGTATACGGGGAACCCAGTCATAAAGTGCACCAACGAAAGGAAGTGAAATTAGACTCAAATTTATCTTAAAAAAAAAGAAATATTCGGTATTTTTTTAAACACGTTTATTATTATTACTTAAGTTTGAGCTCCTTTTAACAATCCCTAATAAATCCTTGATCACGATTTAATATTTTTCTATCGTGATGAAGGATACAAGCTTTCTTCGTCATGGAATCCGGTGATTGATAATGATATCTAAGTGTAGACAAGTAAACTGCGAACAAACACCCGTGCAGCCGGACTGTGGACTGTGTTAGTGTAGTGTGTCGTGACCCTAACTTTTCAAGTGACATGTGGCGTGACTCTAACCCTTTACAAAATGAAGTGATGGTAGATGGAGGTGTTCCTGCGACGCGCCCGCGGTGATGACACCGCGGCTTCAGTCTGCTCGCAAGCCTTAGCCAAGATAGAAGTTTAGATCGAAACATAGTCGAAAAGTTAAGGTAAAAACAACATCAATATATCAATTCTTATCAATTTTGGATAAAAAATAAAAATAAAATACCTATGTCATATAAAATCACGTGAAGTCCCACTTTCAATTTGTCATAATGAATAATCGTTAAAGTTTAAAGTGTTATACATTGTATCTCTACACAATCAATCAATGTATTAAGATGAAACTTTCACTGTTAGGTAAGGTGTATTCGATATTATGTTAACACCTGATTAATTGATTATAGTTACGAAAATATACTTTTTATCCCGGAAAATCGGGGTGTTCCCGAAGGAATCGAAATAACTCATTGTTTTTCTTTCATTTAGGCTTGTCGTAAGTTGCAGATATGTTGGGAAGTCAATGTATATTGGGCATGCTAAAACTATAAATGTTTTTTTTCAAAAGGAAATGAAGAATATTGTGTTTCTGGAATGGCTCAACGTAAAAAGATGAAACTTTCAATGTTAGATTAGGTGTAAACGATGTGTTAACACCTGACTATAGTTTCAAAAATATACTTTTGATCCCGGAAAATTGGGGGGTTCCCGAAGAAATCAAAATAACCCATTATTTTTCCATCAATTAGGCGTGTCCAATATCGCAGGTATCTTGGGAAGTCGACTTACTCGTATATTGGGCATGCTAAAACTTTCAAAAAGTTAAAGCATGCCCAACATACACCTACTTTCCAAAGGCTATTAGAAACAAAGTGTGGACCAAGAGAACCATTGCACAAATTCGCTGGTATCAGCTATGTAGTCATAAAAAGGATATCCGCACGGGCGAAGCCTCGGGAAAAAGCTAGTAGTGTATAAATTTCTTAATTTGTTGTATAAAGTCAATTTTGACTTCGCTTTTAGTTTTATTTTTAATTTATTAAATTATTATACAGGCTAACCACTAATAAAGTGCACAAACGAAAGGGAGTTTTTTTTAAATGAGTTCGTTTGGCTGCACCTCACCTGATGGTAAGTGCCGATGAAGCCGAGGATGTAACATCCAAGCTCAAATAGTGCCTATTCACTCTCGTCTTGAAAATTCCTAAATTATACGAATCGGGGAATACAGACGCCGGAAGGGAATTCCACTCCTTGGCCGTTCGCATGATGAACGAAGACGTAAAACGCTTCGTGCGTAAAGGTGGAACATTGTCGACGTGAAACTAGACTAAAACTTTCCGTAAAAAAAAATATTAAAAACGATCGGTGTTTTTTTTAAAGATTTTTCAATATTTTTACATAATTTTGAGCTTTTTATGTGAATAAAGGGCCATAACTTTTAAAATATCAGGACTGTTGAGTTGACATAAACAGATAAATTATTAAAAATAAAGTTTGATGGGAAATAATGAAAAAACAAAGCATAAGAAATCGTTTTTATTAAAAAAAATGTTTTAACAGAAATAACTCGACTATTTTTAAACGACTTCAAAAAAGGAGGAGGTTCTATGTTCGACTGTATTTTTTTAAAATGTATGTTCACCGATGTCTCCGTCATTTGTGGACCGATTTTCAAAATCCTCATTTTGTTTGAAACAGTATACTCCCGAGGTGGTCCCAGTAATTGTCACCAAGTCAGGATCTGATGACGGGATCCCAGGGAAATCGAAGACAACTCTCAAATTTAATAGGCACGTAATACAAGTTTCATGTGTTTTCTAAAGTGATGGAAGGTACAACTCCCGGTTAAGAGTTGGAGGATAATTCTTTAAATATTATACGTAGATACGTAAGTACGTATAGACCGATAGTTGTATTTGTCACCAAGTCAGGATCTGATGATGGAATCCCAGGGAAATCGAAGGCAACCCTCAAATTTTATTGGCACGTAATACGTGTTTCATGTATTGTCTAAAGTTATTCAAGATTTTGCATCAAGTATAGTCATTATCTCATGTTGATGAGCTGATGATGGAAGGTACAGCTCCTTAATGGTTAGGGGTTGGAGGATACTTCTGTAAATATTTTATTTAGATACGTAGGCCGTATGGCTCCCGGCTTAGAATAGGGCCATCCTATCTCATCCAATAGGTGTCGTAAGAGCCGACTAAGGGACTCAAACCGGAGGATGGGCAGCAGCGTCTTTCCGTGACTTGCAGCCAATCTGCAACACTGCGATCGCCAACCCGCCTGCCAAGCGTGGCGATTACGGCAACACCCCCCAAATGACCGACACAAATATAAAACGGCCCCTAGTCCCCGGCGGCCCCGCTATTCCTGGCTCCGGTAGCGGTCAAGGTAACGGCGGGGCATGGGGTGCGAAGAATCCCCGGCAGATGCCAGGCTACCAAAATAAAAGACCTCTGGCCCTGGCAACCTACAACACTCGCACACTGCGAACCGACGTAAAGTTAACAGAACTCGAGGAAGCATTGAGCAGGTTACGATGGGACATCGTAGGATTGTGTGAAGTCCGAAGAGAGGGGGAGGACACCATAATCCTTAAATCCGGAAACCTGCTCTATTTCCGGGAGGGCGACCAACTGTCCGAGGGTGGTGTCGGGTTTCTAGTCCACAAGTCCCTCATTAACAATGTGGTCCGGATCGAGAGTGTTTCGACGAGGGTAGCGTACCTTATTCTCCGAATTACCAAACGGTATTCGCTGAAAGTTATTCAGGTTTATGCACCGACCGCGCAACACTCCGACGACGAAGTGGAGCTCCTATATGAGGATATCTCTAGAGCTCTACATAGTAGCTCCCGGACTCAATACACCATTGTTATGGGGGACTTTAACGCGAAACTGGGCAAACGAAGTGATGGTGAGCTGAGAGTGGGGCAATTTGGATATGGAGAGAGAAATGCACGTGGCCAGCTGCTGGCCGACTTTATGGAGAAGGAGGGCCTCTTTATGATGGACTCCTTCTTCAAAAAGCCTAAACAGCGAAAGTGGACATGGTTGCATCCCAATGGCGTAACGAAAAACGAGATCGACTTCATCTTGTCGACAAGAAGGCAAATATTCAATGATGTCTCTGTGATCAACTCAGTCAAAACAGGAAGCGATCACCGAATGGTAAGAGGCACATTGAATCTAAAGACCAAGCTAGAAAGATGTCGACTGATGAAGTCCACACTCCGACCAGCGCCCATCCAGCTCCAAAACCCCGAAAACTTTCAGCTCGAGTTGCACAATCGCTTCGAATGCCTAGGAGACTGCGAGAATGTGGACGATTATAACGACAGGTTCGTGGAAATTGTCCAAACGGTCGGGTCTAAGATTTTCAAAACTCGCCGTTCAAACAGAACCAAAAAAATCTCTGACTTGACCAGCAACCTCATGGAAGAAAGACGAAGATTGGTTTTGCAGTCCTCTGAAGACGCTACTCAGTATCGGCAACTAAACAGGCAGATCTCTAAGTCTCTAACTCGCGATTTGCGCCACTATAATACAAATTGTATTAAAGAGGCGATTGAGAACAACAAAGGCTCAAAAGTGTTCGCGAGAGATCTGTCTGTTGGTCAAAGTCAACTGACCAAGCTGAAGACTGAGGACGGCAGGATCATATCGTCTAAGACTGAGTTGCTGGAAGAAGTTGAGAAGTTCTACGGACAATTGTACACGACCACACGTCTGCCTGTCAGCGATCTGGCTAAAGACCCAAGAGCTAGACTTACCCGACACTATACCGAAGATATCCCGGACGTCAGCCTGTACGAGATTAGAATGGCTCTTAAACAGCTTAAAAACAATAAGGCATCGGGTGATGATGGAATTACGGCTGAACTTCTGAAAGCAGGTGGAACGCCGGTACTTAAAGCTCTTCAGAAATTATTTAATTCCGTTATACTTGAAGGACAAACGCCTAAGGCATGGCACAGAAGTGTGGTCGTGCTTTTCTTCAAAAAGGGCGACAATACCCTGCTGAAGAACTACAGACCCATCTCACTTCTGAGCCATGTCTACAAACTGTTTTCGAGGGTCATTACGAATCGTCTCGCACGCAGGTTTGACGACTTCCAGCCTCCCGAACAAGCCGGTTTCCGAAAAGGATTTAGTACCATAGACCACATACATACGCTGCGGCAGATTATACAGAAGACAGAAGAGTACAATCAGCCACTATGCTTGGCGTTCGTGGACTATGAGAAAGCCTTCGATTCGGTCGAAACCTGGGCTGTGTTACAGTCTCTCCAGAGGTGCCAAATTGACTATCGATATATCGAAGTGCTGAAGTGTTTGTATGAAAACGCCACCATCTCGGTTCGCCTCCAGGATCAAAACTCGGAACCTATCCAGCTGCAGCGAGGGGTGAGACAGGGAGACGTTATATCTCCGAAACTGTTCACCGCCGCCCTGGAAGATGTTTTTAAGCTTTTGGACTGGGGTGGACTCGGCATCAATATCAACGGCGAGTACATCACCCACCTTCGATTCGCTGACGATATCGTGGTCATGGCTGAGACTATGGACGACTTAGGCACAATGCTCGATGGCCTCAGTAGAGCCTCTCAACAAGTGGGTCTTAGAATGAACATGGACAAGACGAAAGTTATGTCAAACGTCCGTGTCATACCTACTCCTCTGAAGGTTGGAGGCTCTACACTCGAAGTTGTTACCGAATATGTATACCTGGGACAAACAGTCCAGTTAGGTAGGTCCAACTTCGAGAAAGAGACCAATCGTCGAATCCAACTCGGCTGGGCAGCGTTCGGGAAGCTTCGCAATATCTTTACGTCCCAGATACCGCAGTGTCTTAAGACCAAGGTCTTCGACCAATGTGTGTTGCCAGTGATGACGTACGGAACTGAGACATGGTCGCTTACTATGGGCCTCATAAGAAGGCTCAAGGTCACCCAAAGGGCAATGGAGCGTGCTATGCTCGGAGTTTCTCTGCGTGATCGAATCAGAAACGAGGAGATCCGTAAGAGAACCAAAGTAACCGACATAGCTCTCGGAATTGCTAAACTTAAGTGGCAGTGGGCGGGGCACATTGCTCGTAGAACAGATGGCCGTTGGGGCAGTAAAGTTCTCGAGTGGCGACCACGCACCGGAAAGCGTAGTGTAGGCAGGCCTCCCACTCGGTGGACCGATGACCTGGTGAAGGTCGCGGGAAGCCGCTGGATGCGGGCAGCGCAGAACCGGTCGTCGTGGAGATCCTTGGGGGAGGCCTATGTCCAGCAGTGGACTTCCTTCGGCTGATATGATGACGTAGGTACGTATAGACCGATAGTTGTATTGTTTCAGATTATTCAGGTAAGCTGATGATGGAAGGTTTGATTCCTTAACTTTCATGCTGCTGAGATGATGATGGAAGCCACAGGACTCTGTATCGGTTAATGAAACACACGCATTGTGATGATGAGGTTAATGTTGTTCATAGCATTACCCCTAAAAATTGAAAATAAAAAATAAAAGTTTAAAAATCCAAAAATCCGACTTCAAAAAGAAATTCACTCAAAAGTATGAAATAATAGTTTTAACGATTACACGAAGTTAACCAACAATAACGAAATCAAAGGTAGGTACGAATCAAATTAAGGACCTAAAATTTTTTTTTAGGTAGGTGTCAGCAAAGCCATCGGATCTAAAACATTTGATAGGTAAGTAACTGTGTGCTGGCACCAAGCTAAAAAAATATTTTAGGCCCCTAATTTGATTTGTTTTTGTAAACTACCTTTGATTTCGTTATTGTTGGTTAATTTCATGTATTTTTTTATTAAAATATTATTTAATACTTTTGAGTGAATTTCTTTTTGAAGTCGGTTTTTTGGATTTTCAAACTTTTATTTTTATTTGGTATATTTTCAAGGTGAATTTTCAAAATATGACGGCCACATAACCCTAGTTTTTTTATTACTATTTTTTAACCTGCATTAAACTATCATTCTTCTAATAAAAAATAACGTTGTACCTATCTTATTTTTTACTAGGGATAGTTATAAGGAGCTCAAACATAAGTAATAATAATAAATATCATTAAAAATACCGAATATTTCTGATTTTTTCTTTTTTTTAATATAAATTTGAGTCTAGTTTCACTTTTTTGTTTTTTATTTTTATTCACAATTGGTAAGCCCTTAGCATCATCTCACCTGATGGTAAGTGACAATGATGCCGAAGATGGGAGCGAGCTTACCAAGATTCCCCAACGCAATGGGGATCTGTCTATCTTATCTTCAAGCCGGAACACATCAATGTTGTTGTGTGCTTTATGACTGGGTACCCCGTATACAGGTTGTTCGGGCGCGCACGCGCACGCAGTACACAATACACATCTTCAACAATTCCTAGTAAAAAAAATAAGACTGGTACACTGTTACTTTTTTAATGGAACGATAGATAGATGCAGGTTAACAAACAGTAATAAAACACCAGTGGTGTGTGAACCCAAATTTACGAATAATTTGGAAACGGTAGGACTTAATGAAATTTAACATATGTTTGGATTGTATGGGCGGTACTTGCCTTACCTATTCAGATTTTTCCTGGAATAATGATCTACCCAGTGTAGTAGGCCTCACTAAGAGGATCTCAACAATGGCTGTAATGATTTTGATGAAACTTTGCAAGCAGTAATTGTTGTTAATTTAGTATAAAGTTTTTTTTTATTTTTTTTTATTCACAATTGGTAAGCCCTTGGCATCGTCTCACCTGATGGTAAGTGACGATGATGCCGAAGATGGAAGCGGGCTTACCAAGATTCCCCAACGCAATGGGGAAACTGAAGTAAAAGTAATTTGCCATACAACAAGAAACGAAAAATGCAAAAATCTCAATAATGCCTGTAAATATTTTGATTAAATTTACAAGTACTAATAATTAATAGAGTGATATCAAATGGCAGTATTGGTTATTGGCCACTCGAGAACTTTACTGCCCCAACGGCCATCTCTTCTACGAGCTATGTGCCCTGCCCACTGCCACTTCAGTTTAGCGATTCTGTAAGCTATGTCGGTTACTTTGGTTCTCTTGCGGATCTCCTCATTTCTGATTAGATCGCGTAGGGAAATTCCGAGCATAGCTCGCGTTATTGCCCTTTGGGTGACCTTGAGCCTTCTTCTAAGGCCCATAGTACGCGACCATGTCTCAGTTCTGTATGTCATCACTGGCAACACACACTGTTCAAACAATAAGAGCACCGGAAAACGTAGCGTAGGCAGACCTTCCACGCGGTGGACCGACGATCTGATGAAGATCGCGGGAAGCCGCTGGATGCGGGCAGCGCAGGAACGGTCGTCGTGAAAATCCTTGGGGGAGGCCTTTGTCTAGCAGTGGACGTTTTTCGGCTGATATCATGATGATTGGTTATTCAAGCAAAATTCGTTAGTGAAGCCCCCATACAAGGGCAATTTTGGTAGCATTTTTGTCTTTTGACGTGACTACGTCTAATAAATCGATGGACCCAGGCTGCACTCACGAAAAAGGATGTCTCATTGTCCCGTTACGCTCATTGTAACGTTACGATCGGAGCGAGAGCGTTATACGAAGGTACGGATTGATCATTTCATCAATTTTTTGTTGTGACGTTGTCACGTTAAACTATCGTCCGTAAACCGACTTTACAGACAACCAATTTTTTTTTAATTAATCCGCTTCTTGTTAATACTGTTTCTCTCTACTTTACTAGATGTGCAGTGTGTACAGCGTCCAACGTGATGAGAGCAAAAACGCGCCATTTAATCATCTTTTACGAGCAAGCGCGGCTCGGAGCGGGCGCTCGGCGGGCGCGGAGTGGGCGCTATTACGATCACTGGTTTGCTGAAGTGCCAGTGCTAATAGCGAAATGTCATGCACACGTACACCGACTATCGATATATCGATATTCATCTAAATGTATAGAAATAAATGCCACTTTTCGTTGTAATTTTATTACTCAAGAACTGCTGGACCAATTTCGCTAATTCGTTTTTTTGTTGAGTTCTTTATTGTCAGGAGAAGGTTCTTATGTAGGGTAGCGTAGGGTAGGGTAGGGTAGTTTAGTGTAGGGTAGGGTAGTGTAGTGTAGGGTAGTGTAGGGTAGGGTAGGGTAGGGTAGGGTAGGGTAGTTTAGTGTAGGGTAGGGTAGTGTAGTGTAGTGTAGGGTAGTGTAGTGTAGGGTAGTGTAGGGTAGGGTAGGGTAGGGTAGTTTAGTGTAGTGTAGTGTGTGTAGGTTAGGGTAGGGTAGTGTAGTATAGGGTAGTGTAGTGTAGGGTAATGTAGTGTAGGGTAGTGTAGGGTAGGGTAGTGTAGGCTAGGGTAAGGTAGGGTAGGGCAGTGTAGTGTAGTGTAAGGCGGAACGTACTTCGCCGGGACAGCTAGTATTATTATAATATTTGAGAACGACCAATGTGCGTTTCTGAAATATACCTACTGTGATACTTTTGGTTTTTTATTTTTACTTCTTCATTATTTTGTTTTTTTTTTGAAATTGTTATTTCTATCCTGATCATCGATACCTGTGTATTTCATACAAACATACGTAGATTTATTCTTTCATAGCACTGAAAGAAAATAACATAAAGACAGAAAAACTAGGTACAAATGTTGTAGGGATGACTTTTTAACAGTTGAAAACGAGGAGGATCGAGTATCTCAAGTCGACCCGTACATAATTAGGGTTCCGTACCCAAAGGGTAAAACGGGACCCTATTACTAAGACTTCGCTGTCCGTCCGTCCGTCTGTCACCAGACTGTGTTTCATGAACCGTGTTGGCTAGACAGTTGAAATTTTCATAGATGATGTAGGTATTTATGTTGCCGTTATAACAACAAATACCAAAAATTAGATAAAGTGAAATAAAAAGGGAGATCTCCATACAAAAAACGTGTTTTTTTTAAACATGAAGAAACTAGCGCCATCTAGTATGAAGGTAGGGAACCCTTTGTACTAGCGCTGTCTAGTATGAAGGTAGGGAACCCTTTGTACTAGCGCTGTCTAGTATGAAGGTAGGGAACCCTTTGTACTAGCGCTGTCTAGTATGAAGGTAGGGAACCCTTTGTACTAGCGCTGTCTAGTATGAAGGCAGGGAACCCTTTGTACTAGCGCTGTCTAGTATGAAGGTAGGGTACCCTTTGTACTAGCGCTGTCTAGTATGATGGTACGGAACCCTTTGTACTAGCGCTGTCTAGTATGAAGGTAGGGAACCCTTTGTACTAGCGCTGTCTAGTATGATGGTACGGAACCCTTTGTACTAGCGCTGTCTAGTATGAAGGTAGGGAACCCTTTGTACTAGCGCTGTCTAGTATGATGGTACGGAACCCTTTGTACTAGCGCTGTCTAGTATGAAGGTAGGGAACCCTTTGTACTAGCGCTGTCTAGTATGATGGTACGGAACCCTTTGTACTAGCGCTGTCTAGTATGAAGGTAGGGAACCCTTTGTACTAGCGCTGTCTAGTATGATGGTACGGAACCCTTTGTACTAGCGCTGTCTAGTATGAAGGTAGGGAACCCTTTGTACTAGCGCTGTCTAGTATGAAGGTAGGGAACCCTTTGTACTAGCGCTGTCTAGTATGATGGTACGGAACTCTTTGTACTAGCGTTGTCTAGTATGAAGGTAGGGAACCCTTTGTACTAGCGCCATCTAGTATGAAGGTAGGGAACCCTTTGTACTAGCGCTGTCTAGTATGAAGGTAGGGAACCCTTTGTACTAGCGCTGTCTAGTATGAAGGTAGGGAACCCTTTATACTAGCGCTGTCTAGTATGAAGGTAGGGAACCCTTTGTACTAGCGCTGTCTAGTATGAAGGTAGGGAACCCTTTGTACTAGCGCTGTCTAGTATGATGGTACGGAACCCTTTGTACTAGCGCTGTCTAGTATGAAGGTAGGGAACCCTTTGTACTAGCGCTGTCTAGTATGATGGTACGGAACCCTTTGTACTAGCGCTGTCTAGTATGAAGGTAGGGAACCCTTTGTACTAGCGCCATCTAGTATGAAGGTAGGGAACCCTTTGTACTAGCGCTGTCTAGTATGAAGGTAGGGAACCCTTTGTACTAGCGCTGTCTAGTATGATGGTACGGAACCCTTTGTACTAGCGCTGTCTAGTATGAAGGTAGGGAACCCTTTGTACTAGCGCTGTCTAGTATGATGGTACGGAACCCTTTGTACTAGCGCTGTCTAGTATGAAGGTAGGGAACCCTTTGTACTAGCGCTGTCTAGTATGATGGTACGGAACCCTTTGTACTAGCGCTGTCTAGTATGAAGGTAGGGAACCCTTTGTACTAGCGCTGTCTAGTATGAAGGTAGGGAACCCTTTGTACTAGCGCTGTCTAGTATGATGGTACGGAACTCTTTGTACTAGCGTTGTCTAGTATGAAGGTAGGGAACCCTTTGTACTAGCGCCATCTAGTATGAAGGTAGGGAACCCTTTGTACTAGCGCTGTCTAGTATGAAGGTAGGGAACCCTTTGTACTAGCGCTGTCTAGTATGAAGGTAGGGAACCCTTTATACTAGCGCTGTCTAGTATGAAGGTAGGGAACCCTTTGTACTAGCGCTGTCTAGTATGAAGGTAGGGAACCCTTTGTACTAGCGCTGTCTAGTATGATGGTACGGAACCCTTTGTACTAGCGCTGTCTAGTATGAAGGTAGGGAACCCTTTGTACTAGCGCTGTCTAGTATGATGGTACGGAACCCTTTGTACTAGCGCTGTCTAGTATGAAGGTAGGGAACCCTTTGTACTAGCGCCATCTAGTATGAAGGTAGGGAACCCTTTGTACTAGCGCTGTCTAGTATGAAGGTAGGGAACCCTTTGTACTAGCGCTGTCTAGTATGATGGTACGGAACCCTTTGTACTAGCGCTGTCTAGTATGAAGGTAGGGAACCCTTTGTACTAGCGCTGTCTAGTATGAAGGTAGGGAACCCTTTGTACTAGCGCTGTCTAGTATGATGGTACGGAACCCTTTGTACTAGCGCTGTCTAGTATGAAGGTAGGGAACCCTTTGTACTAGCGCTGTCTAGTATGATGGTACGGAACCCTTTGTACTAGCGCTGTCTAGTATGATGGTACGGAACCCTTTGTACTAGCGCTGTCTAGTATGAAGGTAGGGAACCCTTTGTACTAGCGCTGTCTAGTATGATGGTACGGAACCCTTTGTACTAGCGCTGTCTAGTATGAAGGTAGGGAACCCTTTGTACTAGCGCTGTCTAGTATGATGGTACGGAACCCTTTGTACTAGCGCTGTCTAGTATGATGGTACGGAACCCTTTGTGTGCGGTTCTGACTCGCATTTGGCCGTTTTTTTATGTATGATCGATCGCGTATAACTTTAAAAGAAAAGTCCAATTTAGATTTTTGAAGTGAACACTTCTTTAGGCGCTTTTGGCATTTTTGACATAGGAAAACCCATTGAACTCGCGACATTGTAACCGTCACCGACCCAGTACCAGGAACACTCGGAGGGACAAAACTTATAAAATTCTTTACGCGCGTTGGGCATTTTTAAGATGGGAAAAAACCATTGAACTCGCGACACTATAAATGTCACCGGACCCGTACCAGGAACACTCGGAGGGTCAAAACTTATAAAACTGTAAAAAGTTTTCACTTCTGTTGGCACTCCCGGAGTGGTTAGGTTTTATTTATTGGATAGAGTATACTTTGAAGTTGATCTCATTTAAATTTGAAATAAAAATTTTACGCTAAGGGTAGAAAAATATGGGATGATTTTTTTTTGTGAACCGATTCCGTTGGAACTTGGCACACGTAATTAGTTGTAATGACAGTCATAAGCATTATATTTGGGCTTATTAATTCATCTTAATGAGAACTTTGTACCTTAATTATAAATGATATATGGGTTATGAGTTATGATATGACTTCTATCGAGGGTCTGATGATGGAGACAGAAGTTTGTTAAAAGTAGGTCATAAAAAATAAAAAGCTATTAATTAGATATCTTAATCACAAAAAAATAAAAACTTTTTACAAAAAATAAAAACGACGTAAAAAGAAAGGAACTAAAAAGTAAAAAATAAAAAGGGACTTTGTTTGTGTGGCGCCGGCTTAAAATTATTAATGTACTTAATTACATTAAAATTTGTGCAAGAGCTTATTAAGGCTAAAAATATTTTTCTATTTTTCGCTTTTTATTTCCCTTCTCTTTCCGTCGGTTTAATTTTTTGTTAAATTTATTACGTCCCGTGAAATGAAAGTTTTAAAAAAAAAGTAATAAAATTAACAATAATGAACCGGAGTTTCGCGATTAGAACAGATTGCGTCTGACCCTGGACCGCTTTCCTTCGGTACTTACTTAAGATTGAATGGCACATCCAATAAGGTGCTAAGTCACGTAAAATTTGTATTTAACTGTATACAGATATCGACTAAAGTTACATAAAATAAAGCTTTTATTGACGCGCGCTTTAATGTGGCTTCCGCTCTGTTCGAGCAATGTAAAAATAAACACTAAATAATACTTTACAGATGGCCATTGGGGCAGTAAAGTTCTCGGGTGGCAACCGCGCACCGAAAAACGTAGCGTAGAAACGCGGTGGATCGACGACCTGGTGGAGATCGCGGGAAGCCGCTGGATGCGGGCAGCGCAGGACCGGTCTTCGTGGAAATCCTTGGGGGAGGTCTTTGTCCAGCAGTGGACGTTTTTCGGCTGTTATGATGATGATATATACTTTCCACGTAAAAGCTTCATCGATTTGAAAAATCATGAAAACAAAAACATTTATTATCTAGTTATAATCACTAGTAAATTAAAAATATTTTCGAAAAACTTACTAGATTTTAGGTAAAAGCTTTTATTAGAAAGAGTTTTTATGCTCAAATAGCCAAATGCTATCTAAGTGTGCCAAATGTGAATATAAGCAAACGTCGCGACGTTTCCAAAATCAAAAAAGGCGAGCACAGTATTTCCTACGATACGATACGATACGATTCTATTGAGAATAAAAGACGATCCTGGGACTTCTCCTCCAATATTCATCATCAGATCAACTTAGAAATACCAAAAGGATCTATTGTCATCGGGAATACGGCTTCATACCAAATTTCAGCTCAATCTGATTTCTAGATATAGCTCTAAAATCTTTTGCAAGATTTGACCTAATCAATCTAACATATAAATAAAAACATTGCAAATAAAAAAAACCAGTGTGCTTTAGACAACACGACTGAAGTAAAACTTAATCACCGTTAGCGTAACGCATTCACCAGCTTACTCCCGTGCGTATAGAAGTTTTACTTCAAAAATAAAAAAAAGCTTTAGTCTCCGAGCGGTTCAGTTCTAACTGTCAAATTGAAGGAAAACCGAGGTAATTTTGGTATTAACTGTAGTTTACTGTGACACACTGAGACAAATATTAACTTAACCATAACATCAAGTGTATTCTTGAGTACAATGTATCTGTATGAGGCGTAAAAACATGTTTAATTTAATAAGATAAATGGTTAAAACTTCAATTATTTTTCAGCGTTTTCCAAACTTAGCCCCTTAATCTGGTAAGAGAACAACACAATGATGTTTTTCGTGATGAGTATTCACTCAACTCAGTAAAATCTGTAACGAGTTGCGAAAAATTCGTACCAAGAAACATTAAAGTGGTACCAAGAAATCCGACGGCCGAGCCGGTTTCAATTTCAGGGATATTGGACTAAACTTGCCTTTTTGTCCAGCAATGCGAAACAGATGTTGGCAAGCTAGTATTACCACGGATGAGATACTAGTTACGTATTCCCTATAAAATGGAATAGTGTTGATTTAGTGTTCACTTAGTTTGCAACTATCTTTATACGTATAGCCAGAGATTTGTTACCATGGATGGGTTATGCACTAACAAACAACATTTGAAAATCGAAGCCATTTACACACACAATGTTATAGGTAGTTTCCTTCTATTGCACTGAATGTTACTAAGAAAAGAGATGCCAATTGGCATCTTTTTTTTGCTTCACTTTTTAGACGCATGTAACCTATCTACCTCCCCTTATATATAGCATATCTCTGCGTATAGCTATAAAATTCCGGTGTGCCGTGTGTTCGTAATTTTTCTTCTCCTAAACGGTTTGACCGATTTTGTTGAATTTTTTATAACACTAGTTTGTTGTCACCTGGTTATTCTTAGCTATAGTTGGGCCCTGTGGGTGACGGTGTTGTTGATATTCAAAATTATTTTTTACAACAACACCCAGTATAATTATGGCTAAAACCACATCGAAGTGTTATGTACTACCGCACCGCTGTAAAACCATCAAGATGTCCCCTATAAATACAAAACACAACATCTAAATCGGTCAAGCCGTTTAGAAGAAGAAGAATTACAAAGACTTTCTCTTAAACTGCTTGAAGTATTTTGATGATATTTTTTGTACGGGGTGATCTGGATCGTTCTTAGCTATTGTTGCGCGGTTGTCGAGATCCAGATTATTTAATAATAAATACAAAAAATGGGGACGAAGCCGCGGACATCTATTAGGTAGTAGATTATAATAATACGAGCAGTTTACAGCAGGTTTGTCTGCGTGGATATTGAGCGTGCGCGGCGATCCTGAAGAGCCACGCCACGCGAAGCACGGAAACGTTCGAGAAAAATGCCACTATCCATCAAACCCATCAAGGCGATGACCGTGCTTCAGGTCAGTTAATCTGCGTGATCAACCCAACCACGCAAATCATACTGAGCTACGATCGCTTCGTGTACCAAAACAGTCTACCATAAATAAACTTAATTTTCAATTTGGCGACTTAATTACCACCTAAGTTTTAGTTTCGCCTTATTACTAGCAATAATCCGCAGATCGGACCGCAATAGCAAATAGACAGCAGCTTCAAACTGTGCAACACTAAACCCACAAGTATTATAGAGTGCACGGCAGTAGGTAGGTACTCGTGTGTTGCAACGGCTCCCGCGAGACTCGATGCACCTGCACTGGCTAAACGAAAGGCATCCGATACTTGTGCAGGGGCGATACCGATGGCATGACCAATTGCGTTACGTATTATCTTTATATATATATATATATAACTCAAAGGTGACTGAAATAGTGATCTATCAACGCACAGCCCAAACCACTGGACGGATCGGGCTGAAATTTGGCATGCAGGTAGATGTTCTGACGTAGGCATCCGCTAAGAAAGGATTATGGGAAATTACCACGGGAATCGCAAAAATCGGGATCTGCGCGGGCGAAGCTGCGGGCATCCACTAGTGTAAGTATAATCTTCGATAAAGGTTTAGGCAGTGGCACTGTATATGTTATATTAGTATACTGCAGTGGTGGGGAGTGGGCGCGATCTAGTTTTATAACACGATTGTTCACAAAAAAAAGGATGGATAAATAAAATATCAAAAAAAAGATCATATCAGCTCATAAACGTCCCTACCGAAGGGCTCGAGCCAACTCTCAATCAAGGTGATCGGGCCTTAGTCGACCACGGGGGCCCAGTGCGAGTTGGTCGACTCCACACACAACCTTCGAGTTTCTTCGCAGGCGTGTGCAGGTTTCCTCACGATGTTTTTCTTCACCGTAAGAGCGTCGGATATACGTACATATGAAAATTCATGATTATGAGAGTCAAAAACTTTTTTGCGATAGGTTTCTTGAAAAATTTATTCAGTTTTAAGTGTAGAATCGGAGTTCAAAATTTGGCAAACGATTTCAATTTAAAACGTGTATCTGTGTGTGTGTTTGTGTGTCAGCCAAGTTCGAAAAGAAAAGGGTGACACTGGCCGTGGGTTTTATACAGGGTGACTGGTTGAACGACCGACGCGTTTAAGGAGGTAAACTAGTAACCCATGTACATTCCCTTTCGGTAAAAAAAGTGAAAATTATTTTGAAATACATGTGATTTAAAAATTTTTTTAAATGTGAAATTCCTGTAATTTTGCTTATACTGTGCGGAGCGCATGTTATCTTCCTATTTTTTATACCAGAGTCGTTGTCAGCTGTTGCGTACACGTCATAGCGAGCGTAGTAAACGCTAAAAAAGGAGATGGACCTTTTAAAAATGAAAAAAACAATAATAAATAGGTGGTGGTTTTGTATGCTTAATGGAATGGGTACCTATCGGCTTCTTATACACCTCCTTAAATGTGTCGGTTGTTCAACCAGTCACCCTGTATATTACACGAACCATTTCGGGCCACTTTCGACCTACCCGTAACTAAAATCTGTTTGACCTTGCAATTTTGTGTGTCTTGTAAGACCCCTTCGATCACTTAGAATCCCAATTTTCATAAATATATCTTATACCATTTCCTATTTTTATGACTGACTGACTGACTGGCTCATCAAAATTATACAACACTTCCAGGTGACTAAAAATTCGAAAAATGGCCAAGTGTGAGTCGTACTCGCATACCAAGGGTTCCGTATCACCACTACTCACCAAAATATGTAGACCACTTCTAGATGACTTAGAAACTTGAAATATGGTAACGACTTGCGAAAAAAGGGTTCCTTACCACTACTATTTATCAAAATTAAAGACCACTTCCAGGTGACTTTGAAACTTTTTAAATAGGTTATTGGGCATATTGAGGAAATATAAAAAATAAACCCGCCAAATGCGAGTCGGGCTTGTGCACTGAGGGTTTCATTCCATCAAAAATATATTGTATGTGTCTAATACTTGAAAGCGGAAATAAATATGACAGCTTCACAAAAATTAATGATATCCCAACAAAAAATAAATGTGAAAGGAGCCAAGTTAGAATACAGAAGTCTAAATGGGTAGGTACCAAGTTCTATAGTGGTTTCTTAAATCATAGCTACGGCACGGTATATAAATATTAACGGTTTTCAGTTCTTTAAAAGAAAATTTGTTATCTTGTGTGCTGCTTAGTGGTGTAACTTGGCAAGTTTCAATAGTCAAGCCGCCAAGCAAGCAAAGCTTATTTTTTAAAATAATCGCCAAGGTATAACATAATTGGATTGGATGGTGAAAACTTGCCAAGTTACACCATCAAAATAATTATACAGGTTGATTTTAAAGTTTTGTTTATTGTAAAGTCTAATACACATACATAGACAACTTCGGTTGTATTTTTCTGTCAGTGGAGTTTCAAAAAAAACAAGTCTGTGAGGGTTTCGTCGACACCTAGAGTTAACGTAAATTGCCTTAACAAATAATTGTGAGTGCTGTTTCACGAAAATGCAGGCCTCATAAATATATAGGCAAGGCAGGGGTAATAAACCAAGATCTCCAAACAAAGGTTTACACGAATCTAAAGGTGACATTCCGGTCATTGCGCGTAGGCATTTCTTTTGTGCTAATAGAACTCTCTCTACGCCCGTGCCGTTCCCCCAGATAAGAAGTCCATATCGCAGGGTTGAAGCTACATAAGCGCGGCAAGTAGTTAGCAGGGTCGGTTTGTCAGCTAGGTTTCGCAAGCATTTTAGTGCATAAGCAAATTTGTTAATCTTTTTAGTAATGCTTTTGATATGAGAGTCCCAATTCAATTGTTTATCAATTACTAGACCCAGATATTTCGTTTCGTTTTACTCGTCTTTGTTTTATTGCGCTATCGTACACAAACATGACAATTTATATTACATTAAAAAGTTTATATCTCAGAAAAATCAACAAAAAATCAACTCCATCCGTCTTACGAATTTTCGATCAGGTCACGTGTCCTGACGCGAGTTTAACATTTTTTACAAATTAAAAAACAAGTGCACAACGCCGCTAAAGAAGTTTTCACTTCAAAAACATACTTTTGTCGCTCGCGTTGATGTCGTTTGATTGTAATGTAAGTATCATTGTAATTATATTATGTAACACGTCACGCAATAAGTCCGTAGGATAACAACTTTTTTCTTGTATTTAAAAAAAAGAACAATTCATTTTTTTATAATTCCAACCTTAAAAAGTCGCCTGAAAAAATTAAAAAATACAATAAATTCCCGCCAAAATGAGCTTAAAAAAAATAGTTGTTAATTTTCAATACAATGAAAAAAAAACGAATTTCGAATGTTTATAAAGCATTGCTTTTTGATGGGAAAAAATACGGTCCGGACAAAGCAATGGCTTGATTAATGGTATCCGGACTCTTGTCCGATAGAGAAGTGGTTTGCTGATTTAAAACGTGGTCGTACGAGCACCGATGAATAAGAGCGCCCCGGTCGCCCAAAATCGGTAGTGATTTCAGAAACAGTTAAAAAGTGGAAAATTTAGTTTTGGACGTCCGCAAACTGAAATTACTGGAGATAGCTGACATCGTTAAGATATCAGAAGGCAGTTTTTTTTAAGCTATTGCATAGATTTTATCGCAGGCTTTGAGCGCGGGGACCGAATCCAGAAATTCCGTAACGAAGAAAAACCTGACGCTCGGTTGCCATGGCAACAATATCGGTTGTCAAAACAAACATATAAGAAGATTTGATCATTTTCGGAGAATAATAAAACTCTTTTCATAAACTGTATATACCTCCATATGACAAAAAAGATTTGATTATTTTTTATTTATCAAATGCAAAAAGATTATATTTAAGACACAGCTGTTTGTATTTATAGAGATAGGTACAAAAAGATTTTATTCCATATTTGGCTGTATAGTTCCAACTACCATTGCTTAAAAAAAAAAAAAGTACAAAAAGATTTTATTCCATATTTGGCTGTATAGCCAACTACCATTGCTTAAAAAAAAAAGTACAAAAAGATTTTATTCCATATTTGGCTGTATAGTTCCAACTACCATTGCTTAAAAAAAACAAAGATGTAAAAAGCGCGGTTAAGCGAAAATAAATAATAAAGGGACTTTTTGGCGGGAATTTGTAGCGTTCAGTTTGTCATTTTTCTTTTATTATCCGAAAAATTACATTTAGTGGTTTTCGATGTGTAATATTGATAGTGTATTTATCAGCGAAGTATCATTTATGTGTTTCTTGTGTAGGATAATGAAATAAAAGTGTGTATACTGTGTTTCGAGTTCCCACAAGAAGTCCGAGCAAGCTTTAGCAAAAGTGCTATCATTTTGCTAGAGTATGTAGGTTAGTTTAGTATATAGACAATGACATGATGTGAACGTGAAGAACAGTGACCTATAAAACTGAAAAGGAGAAAATTACTACATAATCTGAAAAATATACAAAAAATTACTGAAGACGTGAATTCTACAAATTAAATACTGCTGAATAACATATACTGAAGACTAGGCGGTATGGCCAATGAGCCTTAGCCTGCCCTAAAAGGGCGAAGTAAAAAAAAAAAAAAAATAATAATAAATATGAATGAACAAAGTGCATTTGACTTTTTGGCGGGAATTTGTAGCGTTCAGTTTGGCATTTTTCTTTTATTATCCGAAAAATTACATATTTATCAGCGAAGTATCATTTATGTGTTTCTTGTGTAGGATAATGAAATAAAAGTGTGTATACTGTGTTTCGAGTTCCCACAAGAAGTCCGAGCAAGCTTTAGCAAAACTGCTATCATTTTGCTAGAGTATGTAGGTTAGGTTAGTTTATAGACAATTATATGATGTGAACGTTGTGATGGTTCCTGCGTGACACCATACGGAACCCTAATAATAATAACTTTTGAAATAGAACTACTGCGTAACACCACATGGAATCCTAATAATAATATTGAGTTGCTAAACTATTTTTTTGAAGGTTCGGTCTGACGCCGAATTCCTTAACTCAAGTATGTAAAATGTTAGCACTTGGGACCAATGAAATACGATTTAACGTTCGCAAGATAGGGTAGGAAAGGGCGAAAGAGTAAAAGAATTGGATTTGTGTTGTGTGTGAAGGAGATAGAAAGCCAGGGCTGTTTCTTGAAAATGCGCGTGGGCAGTGGGACAGAAGATGGAATGGCGAGACGAGTTGGTCGTGTCTCGAGGCTGAAATAATGTTTGTGATTCTGTACGAATTTTTGGTGTGAAAAGTATATAGTTTTGTGAGGTGCGCCGTGTGTCTGGGTACGTATTTCTTTAGGTCTCAAGACCTAACTAGAATCACCTTTTAAATGTCCAAAGTTTTATTAAACCCAAATAGGGAAGCACTCGAAAGGTTCTTTAAAATTTAGGGTTCTCTGTGAGTTACAGAAATGTACAGTGGTTGTAGTTTGGTTGCTTGACGTAAATGTATAATCTAAAATATCTAAATTATCTTTTCATTACTGTCATTAGTCTACTTAATTCTGATTAATCCTTTAATTTATGTAGATAAATTAAATGCTAATTCATATACGCCCGTAAGTTTAGTACGTGACATTTTACAGGGCGAGCTGTATAATTCAATATAATATCAAATTTGTACCGTTAAATACTAGAATAAATGCCAATTCTTCTTGGGCCAATAATTAACATATAGAGATAAAATTAATGTATGGCCGTACTTTTAATACAAATTAAATGTTGTAACGTGGAGTTTTACGCCTATATAAAATAAAAAGGTTTCTCCACAATTTGAGTCAAATAAATTCATAATTAATTTTTAGACTCAATCAAGTCATTTTATTTATTTTACCCTCTGCATGCAACATTGAGGCATCCTTGAGGGAGTCTACGAATTCCCTTCACTTAGAATTGACAAAAATAATGTAACTCGCATTTTGGTAATTTCTGAATTGAGCCCCTCAGTGGGGACGTGTATGAGCTGATATGATGGTAGACGATAGATGCAATGCATCTCGTGGAAACTTTCTATTCCATAGGTATAACTTTCCATCAGTAGGGAACCTAATGCCGGATCCACTTCAGAATAAATTAGACGATCACTTAACTTTCACTAAGACACAGGCCTATGGTCTTAGATGGGGAAGTTGGGTCCTGTTCATCTGGTGCCGATGACCGTGGATCAAAGCGATGTGTTATCGATAACACACCTTTGGAAATCTGAATAAAAAGATACACAACGTAACTAATTGGGTCCATTGTTCATTCTTCTATAGATATGAATTAATATTAAAATATATTTATTCAAATATATATTCAAATAACTCTTTATTGTACATCAAAAATAAATACATAACATGCAAAGTTTAAATTAAAACTAAGAAACGTACAATTAAGGGGGTCTTATCGCTGAGAGCGATTTCTTCCAAACAATCCAGTGCTCGGAGAAAAAGTACGGAGACAGGTAGTACGCGAGCAACAATAACAGAAAATTTAATGACTAATTATGAAGGGCGAGGGCATTTACTTCGATCAATTTAATAATTTAATAATAATGTATTTTAAATTATCCACGATTTTAACGACCCCTCACATTCTCAAATCGGTCCAACAGTTTAGGCTATAGAATCGAATCAACGGGGAGACAGACATACAAACATCTAGAAGAAAAAGTTACATTCTCTTCAAAGCGTACGAGGCGGGTCTTACAACGGTTGTACAGAAAAAAAAATATGCTTTCAATAAATTGTGCAGTGCTATTGTTTTACAACGAACAATAAGACGGGTCGACCCAAATGCTGATCAGGTACATACTTGAACAACCCCATCAAAACCATAGATGTGACAAATGTTAGCCAAGTTCAATTCAAAAAAAATATATATTATATCTTGGTTGTACGCTACGGCGACAAAAGGACTGAGATCTAAATGGATGCCAAGTTCTGTTAATATATCCCGAGATCTACTCATGAGAATAAAATACTTCATAAACGAATATGATGGTAATTATTAGAACATTCAGACGAAAAATATTTAGATTTAAATAAAACTAATGTAGCTAACTTTTGTCTAACTTTATGTATTTTTTTTCCCTCGCGGAAGGAAAAAGGAAATGTTTAATACATTAAACAATAATAATTAAACACTAAGATATAATAGTAACAATGTCGCTTTTAAAAAGCTTGTATTTAAGGGGTTAAGCTTTTGAAAACTAACTTAATTCCCGGGTTTTGCACTTTAAAAGGTCGATGCGCTATTAAAAGTAGGTGCTCGTAGATTCCTTCGTTCATTGAGTGAATTTTGATTAGGTATTTGCCTACCTACTGAAATGCCCAAATCTGTATGGGTGGCACGGATGATGGTCAACCTCGTATCGGCAAAACTACTGTCATTGCGTTCCTACAGAAATATTGCAGAGAATTTAAAATTAAAGGTGTTAGTCATTTAAATACGCCGGAGAAATCTACAGACTTAGGGCAAAACGTGCTTGGGTTGTGTAGGTAAATGTGTTATGAAAAGACAGTTTTTGTCGGTTTGTTTTTTTTGTTAAATTCCAGGGCTGTTGGTGTTTGGAAGGAACAACTTGTGCACGTGGTGTGAGAGTCCTTGTGTATTTCGAGTCGAGAATGTGGCGTTGAGTGGCACGACGAGACGGCGTCATTCGCACAGGCCGGAGACAATGAACAAAAAACTTTCTACCTGCTCTTGGGGTGCGGACGAACAAGTTAAGTGGTCCCTATCTTTGAGCCAAATTGTGAAAGTTAAGTTTTGCACACTTTAGAAGTTATAAGATATCACCGTGCCCAATCTTCGTAGACCAACAGTTAATATTTAATAAATAATATTTAGTAAAAGGAGTAATATTTAGTAAAAGGGTCAATGAATTAAGAACTTAATAAAGCAAGTATGCTTCAGGAACAACATATAAATAACTTATTAACAAATACCTAACTACTTGATAACTGAATAATATGTTCGCAAATCGATTTAAGATGGATAGAATTTTAATGCTTTTAAAACAAATACATTAAATATTTAGACAAAAGAAAATACATTAAGCAAAGGCGGACTTATCCCTTTCGGGATCTCTTCCAGTCCACCTTGGAATTCAGTCTTCAGAATAGTGAGCTGTATGTGTTGGTTTAGAAAAGTCGGGTCGTGTGTGAGTCGGGCCCGTCCATCAAGGGTTCCGCATTATCAAGCTCCAGACAAAGAACCATTGAGATTGATAAAATAAACGGGACAACAAAAGTGAATAAGATGATGTTAAATCAGGGAAATTAGTAACTAAAAATGTGAATAACGAAGGTACAGAATTGGCACTTAATTTATAATTGATTAACTTTTAATTTTAATTTTTATTTCAGTTATGTCACCTTGCTTTACTAATTAGTTCCGATAACAGCGATAAGCTTAGACATAAGGTAGCAAACTGTTTCCCGTGGCTTCGCCCGTTTGGGAAACGTATCTATGACCCTCTGGTGCGCAGTGTGCGAGTCGCAAGCGGCTCGCGAGTGTGAGCAAAAAGGAAAAAAGGAGAAAAGCTTTGTGTTAGTCCAGGTCCTGATCTGTCTACCTACTAAATTTCAGCCAGATTCGTTCATTAGTTTCGTATAGGAGTAACAAACAACATTCCTTCGTCGTTATGATATGATAAGTTTGACACCGATGGTATAGAGCAGATGGATTTAAGATAACAGGTATGTGTAAAGTACTTACAACAAGGGAGCCCTGTGAGGGTTTCCGTTTTTTCCCTTATGCAATAGGGAACCCTAAAAATGTAACTGTATACGTGAGGAAGCATACGTTTTGGGCTAACTGAGTGGTGATAGCCGACCAGTTGCGGATTTATACGCCACGATGCTAAGCCACAACACTTCAGTATGTAGGTTAGCCAACGTGGCGCAATAATGGGTGGTTGCGTTCAAGCCGGGATAGCGGGTTCGATTCTCGCACAGAAAATTAATCAAGGAATGATGACTTATATTAAAGGAATACTTATTTGGTACAAAGTTGTGATGAAGAACATACATGAGAAAAGCTGAATATATGCGATATAAACCGGTGGAATGAAAGGGGTTGGTTGTTTTCTGTGAAAATTTCACTTACATCGGGCATCGCGAATAAACAGCGCGCCCAGGTAATTTTATAGACGAGAGCACCAAAGGGCAATGGATATTCAGACGGAGAAAAATTTTATATTTTGAAAATAAAAGGATAAATTATTCTGTATGGGTTTAAACGCACTTGAACATAAATAATTCCAGGGTGATCCGGCTCATTTTGTCGTGACTAAAGCTGGTTAGCCGAGGCGGATTCGAGCTGACGAACGTTAGACGCGGAACGATGACGAAAGACTTTATCAGGACATCATGGAGAGAGTGTGACAGGAAAGAGAAGGAGTTCCTCATGGCAGAGAAGTATCGCCTAGTTTCCTTTATTTTATTTCAGACATAAGCGTACCTATTGTTTACGCTAAACTGGAAACTTGCGGTAAAATGACACAGTTTACCGTCATCATGGTCTGAATGTCAGTTCCACAACAGCATTGTGCTGCCTGCGTCCGAACGGCTTCCACCCTAAATGTAAAGCACTAAATCAGGGTTTTCACGAAATGCATCCAAGTGGTATTTTGGCATCCTGTTGGAAAAGGAGGCGATTTCCACAAGCTGCTGCTGGCTTTCAATATAGGTACAATATGAAGGAAACATTATCTTTTGGCCTGAGGGAGTTGAGACAGACAACGACATCGAAGGTGTATTATTTACACATTAATGTTAATATGTATTTACCATATAGAAAAAAAAATATATATCTGCGCATGAGATTTCCACGTGCAATTTGGCGCAAAGGTTGCATCCGAAGTGGCTTCGCTGGTGTCTGTACGTAGGACGACAGACCTAGCGTACGACGCTATTTTAGTAGCGGTCGTCACTCCACAACTTCGAAAGAAAGTATAGTGAGGTACAACATATAGCCACGTGTTCAGCTGCCAGTATCTAGCGGCTTTAGAACATTAATTATTGAAAGGCTACACAAAGCTATTTAAAGTAACTGTAGTCTATGCCGTACATTACGCACTTTTCCACACTTTTACGGTTTCCGGAGTGGAGAGAGATGAAGACACAAAGAATCCCTAAATAATTGTTGATAGTACATATGCAATCAATTTAACTATTCAAGTAAAAAACATAAACTTAAACGGAATACTTAATATGTTTTTTTTGATATTATAAAAGAAAATAATTTAACTATATTAAAAAAAAAAAAAAGGAGCGTCGGTGGCTCAACCGGTAACGACTCGGTCCATCTAACCGGAGGTACCGGGTTTGAATCTGGACGGCCATTGTACCAATGAGTTTCTTTTCGAAAACATACGTACATATACTTACCGATTGTTTTAACGGTGAGGAAAAACATCGTGAGGAAGCCTGCACACGCATGCGAAGAGACTCGAAGGTTGTGTGTGAAGTCGACCAACCCGCACTGGGGCCGCGTGGTCGACTAAGGCCTAATCACCCTGATTCAGGGTACGCTCGAGCCCCTCGGTGGGGACGTATATGAGCTGATATAATAATAATAAAAAAAAAAATTTACGATAAAGCCTTACACAGACTGTTAATTAAAGAAAAAAAATATAAATATATATATAATATGATGTTATCTCACTGTTTGCGACTATCGATTGATAGACTTTAATTGGGTTTTTTTTTGTTGTTCGACCATAGATCAGAAAAGAAAACAAAAAATACTGTACTTTGTCGAATAATGCTTTGCATAAAGTTTACGAAAACTCATTAATGGAAAAAGGGATACAAAGATTCATATGTAAGGAAATGTTTAGTATTTATAGAACCCAATCAAATACCTTTCTATATCATGGATTAGGTACACCTTTTGATCATTAGTTAAATTAATTACGTTAATTTAAAATAATTATTCCTTTGAACAAAGTATTATATGGTAACACTTGGTGATATTAACAATTACTAATGTAATAAATAGACATCAAGGTTATGATAGAGCAGTTTTGCAAAACCTACTTTATTCGCTTAGAGAAACAGCTCTTGCGAATAATAGAATAACCTCTTTAATTTATGACCTTAAGGTTCTAGTCAGTGTCTCTGCTATATCTTGAACAGATTGACTAGGCATTTGTAAAATTAGATAAATGGAAAATGAAAGGTCTCAGATCTAAAATTCTTATACCTATCTACCTTTTGTGTGGTATGGAATCTAGTTTGCAATACCATTTGGTATGATATAGTATAATTCGGGACTTCGTGTGTAGTTCTTATCGATTGATGTATTATTATTATTAATTTTGCTTTGAGAAATGTTGTTAGGCTAAAGTGAGTTTAAATAGGAAACCTAGCCAGGTGAAACCTAGCCACCAACCCAAATACCAAATAATAGGCCTATCTAGCTGTCTATAGATGCATCTACACAAACATAAATATCGGGTTCAAATAAACACAAATTTAAATATACCCGATAGAAATACAAAATTTTGCGTGAGGACGCTCACCTATCAAAACAAAACCACAACATATACACATTATATAACAAAACGCAACAAATATTAAAGACAGCTTGAAACAAATGGATATAATCCATTCAAACTATAACAAACTAGATCTAGAAGAAATACCTAACCTAGGTATTTCATATGGGCTTGGAAAGGCGAAGTGGCAACTTTCTGGCACCGTACATACACTGAGTTAAGGTTTTGGCTTGTTCGATGGGTAACAAGCCTCTCATTAATCGGTGTCCGGGAATTCGAACAAGAATATAAGGAGGACATACCACACCTATGATCTAAAATGATCAATTATATTACAAATTTCAGCTTTTTTGGTTTAGGGACGAGATCTCGCAGCATCTGAGCCCCGAAATCCGCTCTATTTCTAGAAAAGCTTAGTACCTCTTTTTGTAAACTGAGATCTTTTTGATTCCTATAAACAAACGAAAAAATTGAAAAAAAAAAACACTTACCTACTATTACACATATTATTATGTTTGTACACCATTAGTTGTGACACAGCAATGAATAAATGAAATGAAATGAAATGAACTCTAACCCCAGAGTCATTGACACCTACTGCTCCATGTGAGAGCATATTTCAGTTTTAAACAAATAAAAAAAATAAAAGGTCACAAGTATATGCTCAGCACATCCGAGGCCTTAGGCTGGACTAGACTAGACAAAACTAGCAGTCTAACAGGAGGCTGAAGCCATGACGCGTATTCATAGCAGATGCACAGGCCGACGGCTTGTGTCGCGAATTAACAAAAATGGTGAGGTAGCAGCATATGAAATTAAATTATTTCAAACGTCTTGTAACACGTTTTTTTTTAAATCAGGGTTATCCCATTTAACGCAAGAAGCGAAATAGAAATTTGAAACTTCGAATTCAGACACCTTCAATTCTACAAACCAGAATAGACCTCGAATAAACCCAATTGGAAGGTCCGACAATGTGAAGGATTCCGATATGACTGTATTGTATTTAACATTTTGTATCTGTTTGCAGTGTGGAAATGCGCCCGCTTGCCTGTGGTTTCGCTGTCACATTCCCAAGGGGGGGTGTGTGATGGTTCCTGCGTGACACCATACGGAACCCTAATAATAATAACTTTTGAAATAGAACTACTGCGTAACACCACATGGAATCCTAATAATAATATTGAGTTGCTAAACTATTTTTTTGAAGGTTCGGTCTGACGCCGAATTCCTTAACTCAAGTATGTAAAATGTTAGCACTTGGGACCAATGAAATACGATTTAACGTTCGCAAGATAGGGTAGGAAAGGGCGAAAGAGTAAAAGAATTGGATTTGTGTTGTGTGTGAAGGAGATAGAAAGCCAGGGCTGTTTCTTGAAAATGCGCGTGGGCAGTGGGACAGAAGATGGAATGGCGAGACGAGTTGGTCGTGTCTCGAGGCTGAAATAATGTTTGTGATTCTGTACGAATTTTTGGTGTGAAAAGTATATAGTTTTGTGAGGTGCGCCGTGTGTCTGGGTACGTATTTCTTTAGGTCTCAAGACCTAACTAGAATCACCTTTTAAATGTCCAAAGTTTTATTAAACCCAAATAGGGAAGCACTCGAAAGGTTCTTTAAAATTTAGGGTTCTCTGTGAGTTACAGAAATGTACAGTGGTTGTAGTTTGGTTGCTTGACGTAAATGTATAATCTAAAATATCTAAATTATCTTTTCATTACTGTCATTAGTCTACTTAATTCTGATTAATCCTTTAATTTATGTAGATAAATTAAATGCTAATTCATATACGCCCGTAAGTTTAGTACGTGACATTTTACAGGGCGAGCTGTATAATTCAATATAATATCAAATTTGTACCGTTAAATACTAGAATAAATGCCAATTCTTCTTGGGCCAATAATTAACATATAGAGATAAAATTAATGTATGGCCGTACTTTTAATACAAATTAAATGTTGTAACGTGGAGTTTTACGCCTATATAAAATAAAAAGGTTTCTCCACAATTTGAGTCAAATAAATTCATAATTAATTTTTAGACTCAATCAAGTCATTTTATTTATTTTACCCTCTGCATGCAACATTGAGGCATCCTTGAGGGAGTCTACGAATTCCCTTCACTTAGAATTGACAAAAATAATGTAACTCGCATTTTGGTAATTTCTGAATTGAGCCCCTCAGTGGGGACGTGTATGAGCTGATATGATGGTAGACGATAGATGCAATGCATCTCGTGGAAACTTTCTATTCCATAGGTATAACTTTCCATCAGTAGGGAACCTAATGCCGGATCCACTTCAGAATAAATTAGACGATCACTTAACTTTCACTAAGACACAGGCCTATGGTCTTAGATGGGGAAGTTGGGTCCTGTTCAACGTGAAGAAATAGTGACCTTGAAGACTGAAAAGGAGAAAAATACTACTTCTGAAAAATATACTGAAAATTACTGAAGACGTGAATTCTACAAAATAATACTGCTGAAAAACATAATATACTGAAGACTAGGCGGTATGGCCAATGAGCCTTAGCCTGCCCTATAAGGGCGAAGTAAAAAAAAACAAAAAAAACAAAGTGCATTTATTATTATTGAAGAAAGTCACGAAGACTTTTTGGCGGGAATTTGTAGCGTTCAGTTTGTCATTTTTCTTTTATTATCCGAAAAATTACATTTAGTGGTTTTCGATGTGTAATATTGATAGTGTATTTATCAGCGAAGTATCATTTATGTGTTTCTTGTGTAGGATAATGAAATAAAAGTGTGTATACTGTGTTTCGAGTTCCCACAAGAAGTCCGAGCAAGCTTTAGCAAAAGTGCTATCATTTTGCTAGAGTATGTAGGTTAGTTTAGTATATAGACAATGACATGATGTGAACGTGAAGAACAGTGACCTATAAAACTGAAAAGGAGAAAATTACTACATAATCTGAAAAATATACAAAAAATTACTGAAGACGTGAATTCTACAAATTAAATACTGCTGAATAACATATACTGAAGACTAGGCGGTATGGCCAATGAGCCTTAGCCTGCCCTAAAAGGGCGAAGTAAAAAAAATAATAAATAATAATAATAAATATGAATGAACAAAGTGCATTTGACTTTTTGGCGGGAATTTGTAGCGTTCAGTTTGGCATTTTTCTTTTATTATCCGAAAAATTACATATTTATCAGCGAAGTATCATTTATGTGTTTCTTGTGTAGGATAATGAAATAAAAGTGTGTATACTGTGTTTCGAGTTCCCACAAGAAGTCCGAGCAAGCTTTAGCAAAACTGCTATCATTTTGCTAGAGTATGTAGGTTAGGTTAGTTTATAGACAATTATATGATGTGAACGTGAAGAAATAGTGACCTTGAAGACTGAAAAGGAGAAAAATACTACTTCTGAAAAATATACTGAAAATTACTGAAGACGTGAATTCTACAAAATAATACTGCTGAAAAACATAATATACTGAAGACTAGGCGGTATGGCCAATGAGCCTTAGCCTGCCCTATAAGGGCGAAGTAAAAAAAAAACAAAAAAAAAACAAAGTGCATTTATTATTATTGAAGAAAGTCACGAAGACTTTTTGGCGGGAATTTGTAGCGTTCAGTTTGTCATTTTTCTTTTATTATCCGAAAAATTACATTTAGTGGTTTTCGATGTGTAATATTGATAGTGTATTTATCAGCGAAGTATCATTTATGTGTTTCTTGTGTAGGATAATGAAATAAAAGTGTGTATACTGTGTTTCGAGTTCCCACAAGAAGTCCGAGCAAGCTTTAGCAAAAGTGCTATCATTTTGCTAGAGTATGTAGGTTAGGTTAGTATATAGACAATGACATGATGTGAACGTAAAGAACAGTGACCTAGAAAACTGAAAAGGAGAAAATTACTACATAATCTGAAAAATATACTACAAAATTACTGAAGACGTGAATTCTACAAATTAATACTGCTGAATAACATATACTGAAGACTAGGCGGTATGGCCAATGAGCCTTAGCCTGCCCTAAAAGGGCGAAGAAACAAAAAAAAAAAAAAAGAAAGTCACGAAAAAATAGTGAAAGAAAATGAGTGAGTACTCTATATACATACATTTTATTATTATCACAAATGCAGTATTAATTTTGAATTGAAAATATTATACTGCTATAAAGGTGACCTAAATTTTTGATATTAAAATGAGCGATATATATATATATAAATAAATTCATTCTTCATTATGTATATAACAGAAACCATCAAACCAAGCACGTGTACTATTCAGTACCTTTGTTTTTGGTGTATAGATAATGCACATGAATGCCGCGCAGAGAAAGTATATATGATATTATATCTATATAAATGTACATCGCGCGAAATTCGATAATCACTTCTAAATATTGTTATTTATTTAATAAAAGAAAAAATTGTTTTCTTATCGGTCACCACGCTCAAAAAGTGTAACTTGAATTAATATCAAAGAAAAAGAAATACTGCATGAATAAAATAAATAAATAATTATAATTGCATAAGTTGATACAAAATGCTATGCAATAGCTTTACCGCGGCAGTCCCCGAGTGCCACACGTCTTTTTTTTTCATTTTGCACGATCATTTGTCAATGAGAAAGCTTTGCTTAAAATGGGTACCGCGTTTGCTCACTATTGAACAGAAGCAACAATGGGTTGAATACCCGAGAAGCTGTCTGGAGATATTCAGTCGAAACAAAAAATATTTTTTCATCCCACCATCTCGGAAACTGTATTTTTGCTCTTCGATATCTGAGTGCAAAAGCCGTTTTTAATCGCTAGCGGATAAAGTAAATATCTGAGTGCAAAAGCCATTTTTATTCGCTAGAGGAGAAAAGTAAATTGAATTTAGAACATCGTGAATTCAAAACATTATTATACCTATTTACTTCTACCTCCATGGTGCCGAATTTATCATACAACCTTTTTTAATTTGTTAAAAACTCAAGACTCAGAACCTTCTTGGAGTACTTTTTATTTTAATTTGCTTTGCGCACGCCATTTTCTTTTCACGTCATATTGTTAAAACCTTAGGTTAAAAACAAGAAACTTGAAAACAAGTGAAAAACCTAAAATGAGTGATTATAGTGACGAGGAAGTTTATTTGACGCCAACAGGATTGACTGAAACTGTTTGTAATGCGTAAATGTTTTTTTTTCCATTTAGTAATTTCCTCGGTGAGGTGGAATGAAAAGTTACGTGTTTCACTCGAGTGCAAAGATTTTTCACCTCGTGCTCTTTTGATTCCCTCGCTAACGCTCAGGATTCTAATTTTCCTTCTTATACTCCTTCGCTTGCTCGGTCATCAAAATTGAACACGCGGTTAAAAAGCAACTTTGCACTCTTGTATAACAAATAACTATTCATGCGCTATGTGACCATGGACGTAACATGGATTCTCAAGTATACACCGGAGTCCAATCGGCAATCTGCTCAGTGGACAGCTGCCGGTGAAAGCCGACCAAAGCGCCCAAAAACGCAAATTTCGGCTGGGAAAGTTATGGCATCCGTGTTTTGGGATTCACATGGAATTATTTTCAAAGACTATCTAGAAAAAGGAAAAAAGATCAACAGCGAATATTATATAACATTACTGACGCGTTTAAAATAAGAAATAGCACAAAATATGCCTCATATGCAGAAGAAAAAGCTCCTTTTAAATCAGCACAATGCACCTTGCCACAAGTCCGTAGCTACAATGGTCAAATTAGAAGAGTTACGTTTTGAACTGCTGCCTCATCCCCCATACTCACCAGATCTAGCACCTAGCGACTTCTATCTCTTTCCAAATCTCAAAAAACAGTTTGCTGGAAAGAAATTTGCCTCTGACGAGGAAGTTATAGTTGAAACTCGAGCGTATTTTGAAGGGTTGGACAATCCCTCTATAAGAAAGGCATAGAAATGATAGAAAAACGGTGGAGTGCCTGTATAGCTCTAGAAGGAGAATATGTCCAGGAATAAAAAAGATTTTAGTAAAAAAATATTTTTTTATTGGTTATCCTACGGACTTATTGAGTGACGTAATAGTTTTGTAGGGACGTGTTGTGATACCTCGGAGTACTAGTCCGACTCGCACTTGGCCGGTTTTTATTTCTATTGATATATTCTTGCTAACAGGGTCGTGTGTTGTACTTACATTGCTCGTAGATGTCTCTTATAGGAAGCAACAAATCATTCATTCATCGACATCGAAGAGCACTAGATCTGGTTACTCATACAAAAGACGGAGGCTGGTTTCCGGGGGTGAATGATTGTTCATATATGAGGAGTGTGTCTGTTTCCTGTAAACAAATTTTACAGGAAACAATAAAAAGTATTTCAATTGTTTAATGAAATATAATAAAAATTGTTATCATTGTATTTAACGCAGATTAGAATGATTAATATACATGTACATTTTATTTTTATTTTTTTTCTGTTTTTCTTTTTTTTTAATAATTTTCATTTGCAAATAGGACTTTATGATCGGAATTGCCATAACCTAAGTCTTTTTGATTAGAATAATTTGGATATAAGATCTTTTTTTCACAGCATAGAGAATCTTTAAGGCAATGGCTCATTAGATTTACAGCCAAAACATAGATTTTATGAATCGAACAAACCCGATTTTGGCGCAGGCAATAATGTATGACAAGGTTTAATTACCTTTTGAACGAAATGGTTTGATAAAACATAATTTCTATGAGAAATAAGACTTTTTTATCGAAATATCCTTTACACACAGAAATAAGCCCATTTTGGTCGGAATATCAAAGTTTAACATTTTTTTAAGATTAGAAATACGTGCCTTTCGATCAAAATTTTATCCAATATGGATGGGATTTAAGTTACAGTTTCGGGAAAAAAAATAAAAATATTTTTTTTTGTACAGGGAAATAGTACCTTTTGAACAGACACTCCTCATATTTTCTATGAAGTGAAGTAGCAACGTGCGGCTCGCGAGCGTACACATGAGTTTCTCCAGATCCCTCGGGAACTATGTAGGGCTATTCTTATTAGCAGTCTATGTCACTTCCCACCTCCTCAACTATTTCTATGCAAAAAATAACGTCAAACTGTTGCGACGCCGACGTGCGCGAAGGTTGGAAAAGAGTTTTGCCACAGATGATATACTAGTTACTTGGTTTGCCCACATTCCTCGGGAACTATATTGGGCTATAATTATTGGTAGTCTATGTCTTTTCCCACCCTCTGAATCAACTCTGTGCAAAAAATCACATCAATCCCTTGCGCCGCCGTTGCGATGTTACGGAAATTAACCAAAAAAAAATCTTTTTTTCCGTTTCCTCAGGAACTGTATCAGACTATGGTATTTTTACGGGATAAAAAGTAGCCTATGTACTCCTACAGGCTACGGGCATATCAAATTTAGTCAAGATTGGTTGAGGTGTTGAAGCGTGAAGAGGTAACAAACAAACAAACACAATTATAATATTAATAAGGATTGGTTTCTCGGAAATGGTTCTAACCTTTTGGTTGAAAATTGGCTTGCGGCTCGCGCACCACTCACCCTCAAAAACAGTCATAAAAACGATGCCCACGTCAGCGAAGCCGCGGGCGAAAGCTAATAATAATTTTCCTCACCTATAAATGCACGTTGTTTTCATTTCAATGGAACCGTTCTAGCCTTTGGGCGTCCATTTCCCTCAATACTCAAAAAGGAATAAAATATACAACTACGGTAATACGATCTGACTTTGTTTCGATGCATGGCAACACCTGCCTCGGGCTTTTTAAATTTTACATCCCACAACACAGAGCTTCTATATTATCTCTATCCACGGCGAGACGGTGAAGTGGAGTCAAGTAGTACCTATAAAAGAAATTTTATCATTATTTGTAATTATTTTTAGTATTTGTTGTAATTTATTTTTCTTTTTGTCACGACCAATAATAAAAAGATGCAATTAAAATGGCTAGAAGAGTAACAGACTCAAAGACGCAGCTGAGAAGAAAGAAAAGACTATTACTGACTCACTTTCACTACTGAAACCTATGAGAGGAGTATGCCTTACGTACTATGGCGTACTCAAATGTGGGGCCATTTATGTGACATGAAGTTTCCCTCTGGACATTATTACGAGTACCGACACTCTTTGTCCCACAACCTTTCAATCGACCATGAATTCTATTTTCAACAAAATACAGGGTGTCGGTGTTTTTAGGGTTCCGTGCTAGGTAACGGGACCCTATTACTAAGTCTACGCCGTCTGTCTCTCTGTCTGTCCATCCATCCGACATTTAAAATCCTGTTACCTTTAAACTACAACAGGTAGCCGGCTGCATTTTTCACAGAATTAGTAAGTATTATTACAGGGAAATTTATTTTTAGTTCTATAGACCGTGGGAAGCCACTGGATGCGGGCAGCGCAGAACCGGTCGTCGTGGAAATCCTTGAGGGAGGCCTTTGTCCAGCAGTGGACGTCCTTCAGCTGATGTAGAGCCGTGTTTTTTAAAGTTTGTTGTTTTATTTTTGCTAAAACGGTAATACAGACAAGCGTGAAACTCGGTGTGATTATAGTAACAATTCTATAGTAATACTACAAATAATAAAAACCAGCCAAGTGTGAGTCGTACTCGCGCTAAGGACTACAAATTGATGTCTTTTGTGTATCACTGTTGTTCTCGTGTGTAGAGATGTTGTGGTATGGAACTCTCGAGTATGACTCGCACTTAGAAGATTTTTAGGGATCCGTAGTCATAGTAGAAGCTCTTATTGTTTTGCCATGTCCTTATGTCTGTCCGTCGGTATGTCACAGGCGTTTTTCTCACAAAGAATATTAGAGCTATAAAGCTTTGGTATGGTTATATAAATCTGGAAGTCTTATAAAGTTATGGAATGATGTCTTAATAAAAAAAAATATGGGTACCTCCCCTACATGAAAAGTGGTGTGCAATTTTTTTTTTCACGTGCCTTATTGTGTGGGGGGAGTGGGGGGGTTTGGGTGTATCGTCTTTCAAAACCAGTGAGGGTTTGCAAAGAAATTTTTTTAAACTTTAAATGTAAAGTTTTAAAGTGGTGTTTTTTGTTAGAGTTACTTAAACCTCTTGTTGTACCCGTACGAGCTAAACCGCTGCATTAGGAAATCTGAAAGAATCGGAAATAGTAGAGCATAATCAATTTAAAAGTAAAATTATCATGGTCAAATATATTGTCTTAGTTTATAAGCAATAGTCGACCTACTTCAGATATGCTGTTGGATTTGTAAAAAAGTTCATAGATTTTCCATACATGTTCCATACATGTTCCCTACCAATTGCAAAGATATATTTTTTTAAAAATATACATTTATTGATTGAAAAGACTACGGAACCCTAATTTGTCCATGGTCCCTCACGCACGTAGTCACTTTTTAGGGTTCCGTACCCTAAGGGTAAAAACGGGACCCTATTATTAAGACTTACTGTCCGTCCGTCTGTCTGTCTGTCCGTCTGTCGCCAGGCTGTATTTCATGAACCGTGATAGCTAGACAGTTGAAATTTTCGCAGATGATGTGTATCTGTTGCCGCTATAACAACAAATACTAAAAATTAAAAAAAGTGAAAGTCTCCATACAAAACACGTTTTTTTTAAACGTGAAGAAATGCCATCTAGTATGATAGTACGGAATTGAAGAAACTAGCGCCATCTAATATGATTGTACAGAACCCTATGTGTGCGGTTGTGACTTACACTTAGCCGGTTTTTTTTATGATTAGGAGAGGGTTGATTCTATTTCAGCCTGATCGGACAACTGTGTTTGAAGTAAATTTTTTGCGAGTTTAGTAGGTTCAGTATTTTTCATTTTTTTTAAATCCACATTTGGCAAGCTCTTGGCATCATCTCACCTGATTTTCTTTGGGGAAAGTTGTTCAGTATTAGTGCACCTACGAGGGCTGCACTAAAAGTTTCGGAAATATAACACTAATCTTCATCGTACATATTATTTTGTATTTTAAACAAGAAGTATTAATTGTTTTTCGAACACCATTTATTTTTTTTGGAAAAAGGAACATGGTCACGGCATTAAGATTTTTTTAATTTGACAAGTAATAAAAAGGGAATTAACCCGGGAAAATTTTAGATCCATGACTTTGTTATGACTTTAGAAGTGGACTTACACAAAAAGAATGTGTTGATTTGATGATAATTGCCTTTGGCAACGAAGCGCCATCAAAAAACCAAAATTTATCGGAGATTTATCGCTAGTTTAGTAAACGTGGCCGTGTCAAACTCAGCGATGATCCGCGTGAAGATCGTCCAAAAACAGCAGTCAAACAGCAGCACGTCGATGCCAAACGTAAGCTGATTGAGGAGGATCGCGTCATGTGATATATCGTGAAATACACACGTGTTTGAGCATCGGATTGAGTCAAATAGAAACAATCTTGCACGAAGAGTTACGTGTAAAAAAACTGTTTTCCCGTTGGATCCTCATTTGCTGTCTGAGGAGTAGAAAGCCACTCATTTTTCTTGGTGCCGCAAAAAAAACATGCACAGAGGCACTTTAAACGCTACATGTAACATCACATCAGGTGTTGAATCTTGGATGTATACGTACGAACCTGAAACGAAAAACCAGTTTTGCGTGTGGGTGTATGAAAATGAGTCGAAGCCGACAAAAGTCATTTATTCTCGGAGCGTTGCAACGTTTATCTCCAAATCAGATCATTTCGCAACTATTCCTCTTGAGGAACAAAGGATAGTAAAGTCACACTGGTACATTACCAATTGTTTGCCCTAAATCATCGCTCAACTCCGGAAAGAGAACTCCAACCGTCGCATCATCTTCCACCACGACAATGCAAGTCGCCACACCGCCCGAGCAAAAATGAACTTATGGAGCAGCAAAACATTAAATTACATGACCATCCACCATAAAGCTCAGACCTAAGCCCCAACGATTTTTAACACATTCACCAGAAATAAAAATGAATTGCATGATCAACCATTTTTGACATCTAAAGAAGCCGGCAACGCCTTCAAAATAGCCATTTTGACTACTTCGCCTTCTGAGTGGAGTATTATACAAACTGGTTCCACCGTATGGAAAATTGTATCAAATTTGGCGGCGAATACTTCGAAAAACAATAAATTAATTTATCACAAAATATTTTTCTGTATAACTTCCTAGATTCCCGACATTTTCAGTGCACCCCTACGTACCTACATAATTGTATTCATTAACAAGCCATTAATGTTCCCAACACTGCTGGGAACACAGGTCTCTTCCCACACACGGGGGCCAAGTCCGGGTTGGTGGTGGACCTTAGTAGTTGGGCTCCACCTTTTGCATTGCTTGATTTTTTTTTCAACGGGCTTGATTGCCCAAAATATGATAACCCAAAACAGTAATCTCCTCATACCCTAAACTTCATTATGATGATTTCAATGTAAGGTTCATCATCATCATCATCATATCAGCCGTAGGACGTCCACTGATGGACATAGGCCTCCCCCAAGGATCTCCACGACTACCGGTTCTGCGCTGCCCGCATCCAGCGGCTTCCCGCGACCTTCACCGGGTCATCGGTACACCGAGTGGGAGGCCTGCCTATACTACGCTTTCCGGTGCGTGGTCGCCACAAAGAGAACTTTACTGCCCCAACGGCCAATGTAAGGTTAGCCTCTCGGAATCGATTAAAATTTTCTCTAAAGCTGACAAACATTCCGGAAAAGTTTTACCATATACAATGACATTATCTACATATGCTATCGCATTGTTGTACCTTAATTCTCCTAATATCATATCTATTGTTCTCTGAAAGACTGCCTGATTCGTTTTTAAGCCAAAAGGTACAAAGTTAAATCCATATAAAACCGAGGGAGTAATAAACGCGGTCTTTTGACTTATTTTTTCTAACATAGTGTTAGACTTATTATGAATATTTTAATTTTACTAGTTATCAGTACGGTTGTTCAATTTTACGAATACAGTAATTTAACGGTTTACGCAGTTGTATGATTACGGTACTTAATACAACTGCGTAGTACATTGGTTTTTGAAGGAAGGGTAATAATTCTGGAAAGAAATGTCGAGACTGATCGGGCAGTCTGTTCACAGCAGTTCAAGAGTGTAGACGTCTTATAAGTATTGTTACGCTAGAGTAAAAAGTGAATTTATTGTCATCCAAAGTCATAGTTTACATTTATTTCTAAACCTAATCCCATAATAGTCTATCAATATTCTCATTTCAAATCTAAATCTACGAAGTATTGAGCACCAGACAGATACGATACAATGTCATCTATAACCGGGATAGGATAGTGATCCGCAATGATTTTCTTAATTAACTTGCGATGTACAAAATTGGTTATAGTGGCGAACCCTACTGTCAGAAAATTTTCAAGAAGACGCCTGTAAGGCATCTGACACAGCTTAAAGACTGTCATCTAGTGATAGCAACTGGCACCAATGGCTTGACGTGGCTTGCAAAGCACGGAATCGGTCGAGAAAAATGCCACTAACAGTCGAACCCATCCGAGTAATGACCTTGTTTCAGGTTAGACCTGCGTGATCAACCCTACCTACCACGTAAGTCACACTGAGCTGTGACCGCAAATGTTGATTATACTCTGGATAATGTTTCCTTTTTCCTTTCCAATAATGTTTAGTTATAGGCTTTCTTATTTATGTAAGGGTTTCTGTATGTGCTACGAATAATATAATAAGAAAAGTTTGAGCCGAGGTCGGTGGAGCTCGACAAAATATTTCTGGACGAAAATGTATCGTTATTCTACGAAAGGAGATTCACAGGCGTTTTCACATAACACATAACTTTTTTATTCAATACCCTTTTGTTGCACTTGAGTGAAAGGTTGCTGACGTACGAAAATACGAAATAAAACGTTTTAGTAGGGCTGTTCAATATGAATGAGCTGTGAATAAACAGGCAAAGATGAACATTCACATTTTTTTTATTCACAATTGGTAAAACCTTGACAATATCTCACCTGGTGGTAAGTGACGATGTTGCCGAAATGGAAGCGGGCTTACCAAGATTCCCCAACGCAATGGGGAACTGGCTATCTTATCTTCATGCCGGAACACACCAATGATATCAACATTGAGATTTGGCGGCAAGACTTAGATAAGATGGTGGTAGCTAGCCAGGCGGGCTTAGAAAATGCCCTACCACCAACCAAACCGAGTCATACAATTGACCCCGGCGGGAATGGAACCCGCGACCTCCTGTGTAAAGCCAGTGAACTTTGCCTCTGAGGTACCGAGGCGGTACTTACACATGTTTTAATTGGAGCGGTGCGTTAAGACGATTTTTTACCCGGCAGCCCAAACAAGGAGGTTAATGTTTATAAGGTGTATGGAAGTACACTGGTATGTGTGTGTAGGTGTGTACGTACGTGCATACGTGCAAGTGTACATGTGCGTTTGTATGAAATAATTTAAACCGCCACCGTGGCGTAATGGTTAAGTCTATTAACTTCACATCAGGAGGTCGCGGGTTCGATTCTCCGCGGAGTCTAACTTTCTATGACTCGGTATGACTATTTCTTTGACTGGTGGAAGGGCATTTTCTAAGACCACCTGGCTATCTACCACCATTTTATCGAAGTCTTGCCGTCAAGCATAAAGTGCATTGATGTGTTCCGGCTTGAAGATAAGATAGCCAATGCCCCACTGCGTTTGGGAATCTTGGTGAGCTCGCTTCCATCTTCGGCATTATCTTCACTTACCATCAGGTGAGATGATGTCAATGCAGTCGGTGTCACGGCTGTCCAGTCTCCATGGTGAATGACTCCTGGCTGGCAGGTAGCCGACGATATCGGACTTGTTGGACTTGAAATGTGACTACTGTGGACACATCGAAATCGAAATAATGTGTCTAAATTATCTCGATTCCTATGCCTCGACAGCGCACTTGGCTATTGTTTTCTAGAGTGTTAAAAATTACAGAGATCTAAATGGGTAGGTACCAAGTTATATAGTGGTGTCTTAAATTATAGCTACAGCACTTCAAATTAAAATATGTTTCTTAGACTTCTCTAAATAATAAAGAATGTACAATAGTTTATACTTGTTTAAAAGAAAATTTCTTAAGTTCTGTGCTAATTAATGGTGTAACTTGGCAAGTTTTCACTATCCAATTATATTCTTATATTGGCGTTTATTGTGAAAAATAAGCTTTTCTTGCTTGGTGGCTTGACTATTTTAAATTGTCAAGTTACTCCATTAAGTACCACAGAAGTTAAGAAAATTTCTTTTAAACAACTAGAAACTATTGTACATTCTTTATTATTTGGAGAAGTATAAGATAAATATTTCAATTTGAAGTGCCTTAGATAACATTTAAGACACCACTTTATAACTTGGTACCTACCCATTTAGATCTCTCAAATTTTTTTGTATAGAAATTGGCTCCCCTTTCACTTTTGTTTTGTTGGGATATCATTAATTTTTGTAGTCTTAATATTTATTTTCTCTATTCAAGTACGAGACATATAATAATATATTTTTGGTGGTACAAAGCCCTGAGTGCACAAACCCGAATCGTTATTGGTTGGTTGGTTTTTTGTCTTCCTCAATATGCCCTATAACTTATTTCGATCCTAAATCTCAAGTTAAAAAGTTACCTGGAAGTGGTCTACATAAATATTATTTGATTAGTAGTGAGTAGTGTTGGTACATAACCCTAATTTTGCGATTACAAGTAAGTTCCTATTTCTTTTGTATACGCCCAATAACTTACCTAAATGCCAAACAAGTTTCTAAGTCACCTGGAAGTAGTCTATAATTTTGATGAGTCAGTCCGTTAGTCAATCATAAAAATAGTGATTTTCGGACGTCGATAAGAAACGGTAAAAATTCATAAAAATTGGGATTCTACGTGATCGAGGGTGTCTTACTCACAAGTCGCTCGCTACAAAAAAACGCAAGTGCGTAGTTTAAATATATACCATGAGTTACTGGTAGGTGAAAAGTGGCCTGAAATGATTCGTGTAATATAATCAACGGCCGGTGTCGCCCTTTTGTTTTCGAACTTGGCTGACACACTGTCGTGTATCTAGATTATCGTTGCTGAACCTCTCTATTTTCTAAGATAATTTCAATAATCATTGCTGAACCTCTCTATTTTCCAAGGTTATTTCAATTATCGTTGCTAAAACTCTCTATTTTCTAAAGTTATATCAATAATCGTTACTGAACCTCTGTATTTTCTAAGGTTATTTCAATTATCGTTGCTAAAACTCTCTATTTTCTAAAGTTATATCAATAATCGTTACTGAACCTCTGTATTTTCTAAGGTTATTTCAATTATCGTTGCTAAAACTCTCTATTTTCTAAAGTTATATCAATAATCGTTACTGAACCTCTCTATTTTCTAAGGTTATTTCAATTATCGTGGCTGAACCCCTCTATTTCACGAGGTTCTTTTTAATTATCGTGGCCGTACCTCTATTTGGCGAGGTTTTTGCAATTGTTTTTCTTGTATATGAGTTTTAGTTATCAAAACTGTTAGAATGTGGGTTTCCAGAAAATTGGAATCGGTCGGTGCGATCGCAAACAGCCGCCGGCTACTACGTCCCACTCCAAAAACATTCCTCTCTTTCTTGGGCCGTCAGGTAAAAGGCATTTATCCTAATGTAAGAAAATATCAACACGAAGCGTTCGTAGCTCAGTGTGATTTGCGTGGTTGGGTTGATCACACAGGCTAACCGACTTGAAGCACGGTTACTACCTAGTGTAGCGAAAATAAAAGATATTCTTGTTGCGATGGATCTAAATTAAAAAGCAGTTATGTTTTCGCCACATTATACGTAGAATTTTGTATCACAGCCTAAATATGGATTTCGGAAAGAAAATATTTTTCGGGGTAAATGAGAATACTTTTATTTAATAATATTTAAAAACAGGTAAATGTGCTAGCAATGGATGACCGTGAAAAATAGGGGTTCGGAATAACTTAATAGGACAGGTAATGGGTTTAACAGTTAGTGGCATTTTTTCTCGATCGCTTCCATGCTTCCTAAGGCACTTTAAGCCGTTGTGTGATGGTAGTCGTGAAGCCGTATCAGATGCCTTCAAGGCGGCTTGAAAAACTTGTGACAATGGAGTTCGCCACTAACCCAGCAACCTCCACCAGCCCTGACTTGGCCTCCGTGTGTCGGGTATGGCCTAACCTTCCCAAACTTGGGAAGAGACCCGTAGCCCAGCGGTGGGGACGTTATGGGTTGTCATCATCATCATATCAGCTCATATACGTCCCCACCGAGGGGCTCGAGCGTACCCTGAATTAGGGCGATTGGGCATTAGTCGACCACGTTGGCCCAGCGCGGGTTGGTCGACTTCACACATAGGCACTTGTCCCACCGCCGACGAGAAAGCGATTAACTATCGACTATTTTCTCGCTCAAGAAATGTACAATACATGTAGATCCCGTGTCAATGAAAGAGATACATATATTGGTAGTGAATCGCTGACTGTTCACACTACCGGCGATTAACTATTAATATATGTATCTCTTTCAGTGACACGGGATCTACATCTAATTGTACGTTTCTTGAGCGAGTTAAACGAGAAAATAGTCGATAGTTAATCGCTTTCTCGTCGGCGGTGGGACAAGTGCCATAACCTGCGAGATTCTCCGCAGGCGTGTGCAGGTTTCCTCACGATGTTTTCGGATAAACGTACTTAGGAAATCTATATCGAAATCATATTGGAACGTGGCAGGATTTGAACCACGAACTCCCGGGCAGGAGTCGGCGAGCCTTTCCGTTACGCCACCGACGTTCCGGGACGACGTTATGGGTTGTGTAGACAACAAAATATATACCATGTAACTACGTACCTATGTACCTAATTACGTAACATTGCACAATATTGCACATTAAGTTGTATAAGTTTACAAAGCTGGGTTTGCGAAGCGGGTTGAAAGGTGTTTACAATTTTATTGACTCACTAGCTGTTTCCCGCGGCTTCACCCGCGTGGACAACGTTTCTATGACTTTTCGAGGGTGCGCAGTGCGCGTGCCGCTAGCGGCTCTCGAGCGTGGAAAAAAGTAGTCTATGTGTTAATCTAGGTTCTAATCTGTCTACCTACAAAATTTCAGCCAGATCCGTTAAGTAGTTTTTGCGCGAAAGATCCATACATTCTTACAAACTTTCGCGTTTATAATATTAGCAGGATAATCACAAAACCAAAGGATCTCCTCTCATTAAAACTTTATTATATGCATGAAACACATCCAAAATAAAAGTATAATCCCTTTCTAGTTGCGTGTGAGTATTTTTATAACATTAGATTTTCTCACACGCGCCGAGTCTCATAACATTACTGCTGTTAACTGGACCCTAATATTTCTTCATAGCCCCTTACGCTAAGCACCTATTCATTTGGGATTAACCATAAAATGTGTTGTCAATTTGTTCCTTATAGCCGTATTACGTCTAAGTACTGCGATAAGGTCTACAAAAGGACTTGTTAATGGAGACAAAAAAATGTTTGCGGCGATTTTTTTTCCTTCATCGTATTGTTGGTTTGAAAAGTCGGTCTGAAGTATTCTATAAATCTGCCAAAACGTTGAAAATTAACAGGATAAAAGAAAACACAAAAAAGAACACAAGATAAAATTTAAAAATAGAGTTTACAAATAAACAAACAAAACACGCGATTTCGTTTTGCTCGACTAAACTATAATCTATACTTTTACTTTTATCTTTACTTGCCTGCGTTTTCAATTTGATAGAAAAGCTGTTTTACATAAAAAAAATCGGTGTGCTTGTCTTTTTCATTCTTCTCCTCCTAACTGAATTGACCGATTTTGATGAAGTTTTTAACCCCCGACGCAAAAAGAGGGGTGTAGGTTGTAAGTTTAACGTGTGTATCTGTGTATTTATGTATATATCTGTGTGTCTGTCTGTGGCGTCGTAGTTCTTACTTAAACGATTGGATCGATTTTATTGCGGTTTTTTCGTTTAAAAGTTGACGTGATCGAGGTGGTTCCTAACTATAATTTATAAATATCTGTTCAGCCGTTTGAGGATCATCAGCTCTTATCTAGGTAATTAAAGGATGTGGGCAACTTATACAGGTCTGATCGATTTACAATTTCTTGCCTGTTACTGTAATAATATTTGAAAACCATGGTAACCTTGACCTGATGCTGCAGCATCTCCTGGTATCTGCAGGATACCCAACTCCTTACCAACTTACAGCAAAGGTATCGTGTTTGGGATACGTAAAGTTAAAAAAGCATGAAATAAAACTTAAATAAAAAATATGAAACACCCCCGAAAAATCAAACCGCTAAAAAGTAGAAAATAATATGTTTTGGCACTGTTTAATATATGTAGTTATATTTTGATCTAAGAGTCGTAGGGGGACCGCTTAGTTAATAAAATAAAAACAGATTACAACTAATTACTAATAATTTCACAACTTAGCGGTCCCCCCACGCGACGACTCTTAGATCAAATTATAACTACTTATATTAAACTTAAAGGGCCAAGACATATTATTTTCTACTTTTTAGCTGTTTTGTAATCGGGGTTTTTTTAATTTTTAATTTAAGTTTTTGTATTAATACTGGGATGTAACGGAGGTAAATTTATCGGAACCGAGGTCGGAGTATTTAAATTTGATTTATCGGAGTCGGAACCGGAGTCGGAGTCGGAGGCAGAGTCAGAAGTGGTGGCAAGAGAAGAGAAGTAGTTCCAAATACAACTTGATTTCGGTTTCATGGTCCAAAACAAAAACAGATCACTTTTATTGATATAAAGCCACTTGTGCGTAAAAAATAAACAAGTATACCTAAAGAAACAATCGACGCAATACGCATGTAGCGAAGGCGGGGATTCCCAGCGCGACATGTATGAACCTGTTCGCAACGGTCGACGCCGGCCGCCGTCGCTATTTGCTATGCTTCGACCTCCGATTAAAATCTCCGATTTAAAAGTTTCGGAGCCGAAGGTGTAATAATAATCGGAAGTTCCAACTTATCGGATTCGGAGTCGAAGCTCCGTAACATCCCTGATTAATAGGCCATAGTGGGACTCGGCAGGTGGCGCTGTTATTTTTTTTTAGATCTGGACAACAGCGCCACCTACCGGATCCAACTGTAGCTAAGAATCATCTAAGTGACCCCATAAGGACAAAAATCTAAATCTCTCAAGCCGTTTCTGTGTACAAGAATTACGAATACACGCACATCGGAATTTAATAAACAGGGTGTGAAAAAAAAAGTGAATTTTAAAGGGGGGTTACTCAGTATCGACTGTCGAGTAAAGAACACAAAAAAAAATGTATCCTCGATGTTTATTCTCTTTCTAATACAAAACGAGATATCACCAAGACGAAAATTAGTAGGTAGCGCACTGTAAGGTCGTTCGTCTGCCAGGGCACCCGATGCTGTAGGTATACCTACGTTTTCGTCCTTTCGAGTTTCACAATATTTCCAGTTTATGCCTACTGTTTAACGGGTCTACGAACGGACAGGATTTTACCTTTTTGTGCGGGATGAATTATGATGACGATTTGTGTGAAGTGTTTATAAATGTTTTTTTTATTTTTCGATCTGTACTAAATATAAAGTAACTCCATAAAACATTCGTGATTTTTTGAACATCCTGTATACAGTGTTAAATTTTGTATGTAAGTCTGTATGAAAGAGTTTATCACTGAAACTACTTAAGAGATTTCAAAAACTCTTACACTAATATTTATATTGGATCTTCCAGATCAACATAGGCAAAAAAGATCGCTAATCGCTTGCGTATTGCGCACTGCGCACCCTCGATATTCACGTGGGTAAAGCCGCGGGCAACTGCTCATAACTAGTTACTTTTGTCGCTGCGACGGTGACGACGTTACTAGTTCTGCATGTAATATGTAAATTACAACTGCAGACACCAACATTTTAGTACACTTAAGGGGACACTTGAGGCTCGATTTTCCATACAAACGTAGTTCCGCTTTAATACAAAAACTGCATGCCGGATTGAATCCAATCTTTACGAATATATTGAGTAGACACATATGGATGTTTGTAATTAGTTTTCGATTACTTTAAATAAAACGGAAAAAAATGAGATCAGTTTCAAACTTTCAGTACAAAAATCATTTTAGCCTTAATTCAGTTATATTTAAATTTACTACGATGAAAACTAATTACAAACATCGATATGTGTCTCCTCAATATATTCACAAAGTTTGGATTCAACCCGGCATGTAGTTTTTGTATTAAAGCGGAACTACGTTTGTATGGAAACTCGAGCCTCCTTGGGACCTTTTAAAAAATGTTAGAAGGGGGTTTTTGAAATTCAAAACTTAGGTACTTATCCGGCGCGTTACCACGCGTAGGGTTTGTGGGTTTTTCCGCTTCTATGCCGTAGTAGCGACGCATGTGGACATGTGAAGTGAGAACGAATTCGAAGCTGAATACTGAGGTAACGTGCGGAATTTACAGAATGGGTACAAGACCCGGACACTGCATACAACGGTCGTGAAATGACATTTCTAAAAACAAATGACGGAATAGACTAAATCATGGCGATATACGTTCGACAACTAAACTATAACCAATCTGTATCAACTTTGTGACGAGGGGGTGAGGTCGGAATCTAGAGAGCGGCAGGGAGTGTCCATACTGTATGTAATCCCTACTTTAAATAATATATAATATTATAAATGCGAAAGTAACTCTGTCTGTCTGTTACGCTTTCCCGCAAAAACTACTGAACGGATTTGGCTGAAATTTGGTAGGTAGACAGATTAGGACCTGGATTAAGACATAGGCTACTTTTTACCACGCTCGCGAGCCGCTTGCGGCTCGCGCACTGCGCACCCTCGAAATGTCATAGAAACGTTGTCCATGCGGGTGAAACCGCGGGAAACAGCTAGTATTATATACTTTGCTACAAGTGTTCCTTGGCGCGGTCAGCAAATAAGCCAAAAACAGCTACGGGCTACGCGAGCGCTACGACGGTTGTGCTACAACAACGCGTAGTACGTAGCGAGCATTATTGCTTTAATCAATGGCCTTTAGAAGGTCATTGCGCACGAGCAATTGGTAGGTCTCACTTGTGATTGAATTTAATTGAATATCGGACTTACACCGGGCGGGTGGCGGGTGTCCCAGAATGGTTGAATCTAATTGATATGGGAGATAGCTTGGCTAAGGACCTATCGGTGAGCTAAAATGAATTTAGTAAAAAAAAATATTGTTAATAGTTTGTGAGTAATTTGGCATCTTTAACTAAAAATTAGTATGAAAAATGCATTTTTTTATGTACTGCGATTTTATAATAAAAAAATGCACTACAATAAGTGTGCAGCATGCTAAAAAAACTCCCTCATTTCAAAGTACTATCTATATATATAAAAATGAATTGCTGTTCGTTAGTCTCGCTAAAACTCGAGAACGGCTGGACCGATTTGGCTAAGTTTGGTATTGAATTATTTGTGGAAGTCCAGAGAAGGTTTAAAAGGTGAATAAATATGAAAATGCTCGGAATTAAATAAAAAAAAATCCAAAAATAAAAATCAGTCAAAAAATAATTGGTTTTAGGGTAGGGTTGGGTAGTGTAGGGTAGTGTACGGTAGGGTAGTGTAGAGTAGTGTATGTAGGGTAGGTTAGGGTAGTGTAGTGTTGGGTAGGGTAGTGTAGGGTAGGGTATTGTAGTATTGGGTAGGGTAGTGTAGGGTAGTGCAGAGATGGGTAGTGTAGTGTAGGGTAGGTTAGGGTAGTGTAGTGTAGGGTAAGGGTAGTGTAGAGATGGGTAGGGTAGTGTAGGGTAGGGTAGTGTAGGGTAGGGTAGTGTAGGGTAGGGTAGTGTAGGGTAGGGTAGTGTAGGGTAGGGTAGTGTAGGGTAGGATAGTATAGGGTAGGGTAGGGTAATGTAGTGTAGGTTAGGGCAGTGTAGTGTAGTGTAGTGTAGTGTAGGGTCACAGTATATATATTAGTACTAACGTACAGTATGGACACTCCCTGCCGCTCTCTCTAGATTCGACCTCACCCCCCCGTCACTCAGATTGGCTGTAGATTGGGTACCAAACGTAAAGGACGAGCTACGCAAGCACTTTTATTCACTATATTCACTTTGCGCGCCGCTGTGATTTTGTTCACAAGCATAAAAACCAACCAGTTACCGAACGTAAAGGCCCAACTGAACTCTTTTTTTTTTCATACTTGTCTTATGTTGTAAACAACCACCGCTCGAACAAAAAACATCACTATCAGAATACACCATACACATTATGAGACTATAAAAACTATAAAACATTGTAAATGGTAACTGCGACGTGGACGTACGTATGAATTAACACTGAAAACTGCTATTATTTTATACATCTTCTAACACTTTTTCCATAAAATTGCGAAAATGATAAAGGATTTTGTCACAGATTAAAAATCGACATGATAGCTTTGGTGTAGAGATGGTACGAAGTGAATGACTGGAATAAGCGGTAGCGATTTTCGCCGTCAGAGAAGTGGATGACCTTTTTTTTTTATTAAGCGGCAGCGATTTTCGGCGTCATAGAAGTAGATGACCTTTTTTTAATAAGCGGTAGCGATTTGTCGGTCAAAGACTACCTAACAATTTTCACCAGTCATTCACTTCGTCCCATCTCTGCACCAAAGCAACAAAACTATCATGTCGATTTTTAATCTGTGACAAAATCCTTTATCAATTTCGCAATTTTATGGAAAAAGTGTATAAAGATGTACAAAATAATAGCAGGTTTCAGTGTTAATTCATACGTCCACATCGCAGTTACCATTTGCAATGTTTTATAGTCTCATAATGTGTATGGTGTATTCGGAAAGTGGTGTTTTTTGTTCGAACGGTGTTTGTTTACAACGAAAAGTATGAAAAAAAAAGAGTTTAGTATTCACACTGTTGCATTCAGTAAATAACTAACAAACATTTCGTGACCAATACCGCCGGTGTGATTCAACCCTACCTGCATTCTTGCCTATAGATACTTCAGTTATAATAATGTATATCATTTCTCGCTCGTTTGTATGGAGTGTCCGGGGTGAACGAAGTTCGCCGGGACAGCTAGTATATATATATATATATATTGAAGCCCTATTTCTCTTCTCCTGGTCACACTATAACTTGAGAACGGCTTTACCGATTTCGCTAATTCTTTTTTTGTTGAGTTCGTTATTGTCAGTAAAAGGTGTAGTGCAGTGCAGTGCAGTGCAGTGTAGTGTGAGGTGGAACGAAGTTCGCCGGGACAGCTACTTCTACCTGTACCTATATTTATAGCACTATTATTGATACTCACATTGTTGAGCTGTGTCGGTTCTTTGTTTTCGAGTTTCGTTATAACTACATTTATGTCTCATACTTTATTGTTTTAATAATTTTATATTTAGCAGAAAATTTAAAATGGCTTTTTAGAAACCTATCGTTCCGTTATATAATTATATACTCGTATTAATCTATGCCGTATATTTTCCAAACAAAATAAGATACTTAATTAAAAAAAAATCTCAAAATCAATAACATTTTTGGTAAGGTTATTTCAGCTCATCTGATAGGTACTTACCTCTCATAACGATTTTATACAACTATTGTGGGACACCCCATATATAAGTACGTAAAATAAAACAATTCTGAATACATTCGCCAGTAGTTTGCAGAATAACTATCCTGAATAACTTTGTTATTTGATACTTTTATCAGAACTGTTTGTAAGCAACAGAAACCGTCGCCGAAACACTGCCTTATTTGTTTTGCAAACAATACCACTCGACATCCAAACAGTCCCACTCACACCCATGTCAGCCCCAAAGGCTATCATATCACGGCGCGACGGCGGCGTGGGCGGCGAGGACGGCGCGGCACCCTAAGCCTTCTCATATTTATTCAAGGGCCAAAAGCCAAAACTCCGCCCTTCTGATTGGCCGCTTCCGGGGAATACCCGCAGGACACATAACGCAGATGTGTGCAACTACCCGAAAATGTACGAAATTGTTTTCCGTAACCTCGTATGGATTTCGACTTTTGAAATTTTGGCTAAGAGATTATTATTAAACGTATTTTTGTTTCAACTAATTCGCTGGGCGCGAAGCACTAGGTGGGGGTAATATAATCGATCGCAGCGCTCATAGTGGCCAAAAGTAAAAATAATGTTGGCTCTTTCATCCGTCATATCTCAGAGTAAACTGTTCAGACTTTGGTTACCTAATTTTAATAAAAGCCGGTCCTTAAATAATATTAATTTCGATCTGAAAATGATATTTAATTTATCACTAGGGATACAGGAACAATTACTCGTATATATGTTTATTATTATTGAATGAAACCATTCAGAGGCACATTGAATCTAAAGACCAAGCTAGAAAGATGTCGACTGATGAAGTCTACGCTCCGACCAGTGCCCATCCAGCTCCAAAACCCCGGGAGCTTTCAGCTCGAGTTGCACAATCGTTTCGAATGCCTAGGAGACTGCGAGAATGTGGACGATTATAATGACAGGTTCGTGGAAATTGTTCAAACGGTCGGGTCTAAGATTTTTAAAACTCGCCGTTCAAACAGAACCAAAAAAATCTCCGACTTCACCAGCAACCTCATGAAATAAAGACGCAGATTGGTTTTGCAGTCCTCTGAAAACGCTACTCAGTATCGGCAAGTAAACAGGCAGATCTCTAAGTCCCTAACTCGCGATTTACGCCAATATAATACAAATTGTATTAAAGAGGCGATTGAGCACAACAAAGGCTCAAAAGTGTTCGCGAGAGATCTGTCTGTTGGACAAAGCCAACTGACCAAGCTGAATACTGAGGATGGCAGGACCATATCGTCTAAGACTGAGTTGCTGGAAGAAGTTGAGAAGTTCTATGGAAAATTGTACAAGACCACACGTTTGCCTGTCAGCGATCTGGCTAAAGACCCAAGAGCCAGACTAACCCGACACTATACCGAAGATATCCCGGACGTCAGCCTGTACGAGATTAGAATGGCTCTCAAACAGCTCAAGAACAATAAGGCACCGGGTGAAGATGGAATTACGGCTGAACTATTGAAAGCAGGTGGATCACCGGTACTAAAAGCTCTTCAGAAGTTATTTAATTCCGTTATACTCGAGGGACAAACGCCTAAGGCATGGCACAGAAGTGTGGTCGTGCTTTTCTTCAAAAAGGGTGACAACACCCTGCTGAAGAACTACAGACCCATCTCTCTTCTGAGCCATGTCTACAAGCTGTTTTCGAGAGTCATTACGAATCGTCTCGCACGCAGGTTTGACGACTTCCAGCCTTCCGAACAAGCCGGTTTCCGAAAAGGCTTTAGTACCATAGACCACATACATACGCTGCGGCAGCTTATACAGAAGACCGAAGAGTACAATCAGCCACTATGCTTGGCGTTTGTGGACTATGAGAAGGCCTTTGATTCAGTCGAAACCTGGGCTGTGCTACAGTCTCTCCAGCGGTGCCAAATTGACCATCGATACATCGAGGTGTTGAAGTGCCTGTATGAAAACGCCACCATGTCGGTTCGCCTCCAGGACCAGAACTCGAAACCTATCCAGTTGCAGCGAGGGGTGAGACAGGGAGACGTTATATCTCCGAAACTGTTCACCGCCGCCCTGGAAGATGTTTTTAAGCTTCTGGACTGGGGTGGACTCGGCATCAATATCAACGGCGAGTACATATCCCACCTCCGATTCGCTGACGATATCGTGGTCATGGCTGAGACTATAGAAGACCTAAGCACAATGCTCGATGGCCTCAGTAAGGTCTCTCAACAAGTGGGTCTTAAAATGAACATGGACAAGACGAAAATAATGTTAAATGTCCGTGTCGCACCCACTCCTCTAAAGGTTGGAGACTCTACACTGGAAGTTGTTGACGAATATGTATACCTGGGACAAACAGTCCAGCTAGGTAGTTCCAACTTCAAGAAAGAGATCAATCGACGAATCCAACTCGGCTGGGCAGCGTTCGGGAAGCTTCGCAATATCTTCACGTCCCAAATACCGCAGTGTCTCAAGACTAAGGTCTTTGACCAGTGTGTGTTGCCAGTGATGACTTACGGAACTGAGACATGGTCGCTTACTATGGGCCTCATAAGAAGGCTCAAGGTCACCCAAAGGGCAATGGAGCGTGCTATGCTCGGAGTTTCTCTGCGTGATCGAATCAGAAACGAGGAGATCCGCAGGAGAACTAAAGTAACCGACATAGCTCACAGAATCGCTAAAATGAAGTGGCAGTGGGCAGGGCACATAGCTCGTAGAACAGATGGCCGATGGGGCAGTAAAGTTCTCAAGTGGCGACCGCGCACCGGAAAACGTAGCGTAGGCAGACCTCCCACGCGGTGGACCGATGACCTGGTGAAGGTCGCGGGAAGCCGATGGATGCGGGCAGCGCAGGACCGGTCGTCGTGGAAATCCTTGGGGGAGGCCTTTGTCCAGCAGTGGACGATTTGTGGCTGATATGATGATGATGAAACCATTCAAGTAGCTTTATCTTCTTGTTTTACAGTAAAACTACAACTAAAAATGAATTAAACAAACCCTGACATGTTCAAAATAAAACACAGTTTTTGAATTAATTTTACATACCTCAATTGATTTGCATGACCAAAAATGATTTGACAACCCTTTCTCCACCCAAATCAAGGTACCACAGTTATTTTGGAAATAAATTAATTGATAATTTTGGATTATAATAATATTTATCACAATGTTTAATAAAAACATGAAATCATTTTTTTAGGCTACATGGGTGATTATTGACGTACCACCCTATCATCGTGTGTGATATCGTTGAATAGATCTTTCAAAACCACTGTGGGGTTTGCTGAAATCATTTTACGATTGAAGAATCCGTTTGCGAAATATTAAGCTTTAAATTGCTAATTTTTCTTTGAGTAACTAGCTAAACGACTATTTAAGGATATCTGAAAATAGGTAGAACATACAATAAATTTTTAAACGGAAAACTATCACGGCTAAGTAGGCTTTCTTAGTTTAGAATTAATAGTCAACCAACTCAAGATGTACAGTTGTGAAGTTCATAGATTTTCCATACAAAATGGTCTATTACCAAATGAAATATCATTTTGGTTTTGGAAATATACATGCATTTTTAGAAAAGACTACGGAACCCCAGTTTACGCGAGTCCAACTCGTACTTGGCCGGTTTTTATGCTAGTCGCAATAGCATCGACCTTCAATTGTAAGTGATAGTGATCGTGGAATAACGTTGATATATGAACATTTAAGATGGTAAGGTGTCTTGTTAAATTGTTAAAAAATTCTAATGAAAGCTTCTTTAAGGACACAACGATCTTTCCTTGTAGGGGCTACGATCCCTAAGGAACAGAAATCCCAGCTGCTGAGGATATATCCTGTGACTAGACTTGCAGCCTCGACGTGTTCTCCAACTGGTAATAAGAAATACTTTTAATTGAAAAAAGCTGTAACAAAATGGCTCGAGTCCAAAACATACGATGAAATTGAGGAACTACTGGCTACTTAGTGGAAGTTATCTAACTAATCAACTAAAATACACAAACCAACATTACATTTGAATATAAGCGAGCATGTCACATATGGTCATGTCTTGATTACATTTGTAAACACACTCACTCACGCACACGCACACACACACACACACACACACATTGACACTTACCATAGATACTATTGTGATTTTATATAACTTTGTTTATCTCAAATTGTATACATACCTAATAGGTTTGTTTATTTTCTTCTGTAAGTATAAATTGTAACGGGGTCAACATTCATTTATATGTTAAGAGCCCGCTGGAGTTCATAAATCCCATACAAACGTAGTATTTGATTCATTTGTTAACCAAAGAACCGATTTTGAAATAATTTTATATCGATAATCGGATGACGTATATTTGTGTCGGTATTGCATTACTTATTTGAAAAACAAAACAGGAATCCATTAGTAACCAATAAACCTGTTTTCATGTTTAATGGTTAATAATGGATTCTTGTTTCGTTTTTTAAAAGTAATGCGATACCGACACATCATCCGATTATCGATATAAAATTATTTCATAATCGGTTGTTTGGTTAACAAATGAATCAAATACTACGTTTGTATGGGATTTATGAACTCCAGCGGGCTGTTAAGGAGGTGCGGCGCCTCCTGACACGGACTGTACACCGACCCCAACTCTAAATGCACTCCTTGTTAAAAATAATAAACATGTTATTTATTTTATTTTATGATGCTTGCGTGGAGGGAATAAAAATAGGAATTAACTCCATTCATCATCATCATCATCATATCAGCCACAAATCGTCCACTGCTGGACAAAGGCCTCCCCCAAGGATTTCCACGACGACCGGTCCTGCGCTGCCCGCATCCATCGGCTTCCCGCGACCTTCACCAGGTCATCGGTCCACCGCGTGGGAGGTCTGCCTACGCTACGTTTTCCGGTGCGCGGTCGCCACTCGATTACGATGAAATTTATTGTTTTTACTAGTGAACTAAGACATTCGTTTACAAAAATATAACACGCAAAAAATCGGTCAAGTGCGAGTCGGACTTGTACTCGAAGTGTTCCGTACCATCGTATTTAAGAATATTACTTTTTTACATGTGCTCCCATCACCATCGTACTATAAAAAAACGTTTCATGTCATTAGATTTAATTTTTGATTTGATTTGACTTTTTTGTTGTAATAGCTGCAAAACAAATACGCACTCTGTGAAAATTTCAACTGTCTTCCTTTTACGGTTTATGAAATACAGACCACTGACAGGCAGACGGACGGACGGACAGCGGAGGCTTAGTAATAGGGTCCCGTTGGCACCCTTTGGGTACGGAACCCTACAATTTAAACAAGTTCAAAGAAAATCAGGATGCGAATGCTGATTAATTCAAACAATATTAGACAAAATTTAGAATAGAAAGACAAATAAATAAAAAATGGTTGTCTGTAAAGTCGGTTTACGGACGATAGTTTAACGTGACAACGTCATAACGTAACGGGAAAATGTGCGTAACGGGACAATGAGTCACCTTTTTTCGTGCGTGCAGGCGGCGTCCATCGATTTATTAGAGTTTGTCACGTCAAAAAAAAACACAATTTCGATTATAGACAAAAGTGATGATATAAATAGATAAAACAATATAGTTTAGCATCGTTACAGCCTGTGACACTTAAGTGTCACCACTACGGTGAAGAAAAATTTATCGACACCTAGCACTGCGAAATCCATCAAAGAGTATGTCTACAGACTCGGCACAGTAGCAGACTTACATACATACACACAACATGAAACGTCACGTACACGTCTGCCGTGTCAGTCGACACTTTCTTATTTCCCGGATTTGCTGGAAGAAATTTCTTTAGAAATAAGCTGTACCCTTTGTGTGACCTTGCTGTGTAAAATGTGTATTTTCAAGCGACTTCCAAAAAAGAGTTCTCAAATCGTCTGTACGTTTTTTTTTGTATGTGTGTTACCTCAGAACTTTGGACTGGGTGAACCGATTTTTATGATTCTCTTTTTATTTGAAAGCTAGTGCTTCCCGTGTGGTCCCATATACATTTTATCAAAACCGGTGTAGTACTTTATTAGAAAATTAACAAAAATGTACTAAGTTGTTGCGATGGAAGTTGGTTTTTAACGTGTTTAGCATTTTTATGTATCCTGCGTACAATAAACTATAAAATAAAATAAATTAAATGAAAAATCCCTCTTTCGTACTTGACTGCCCAGTCGGGTAAGAAATGAAAAATCACAGTAACCAGAGAACCTATTCCGTTTTCGAAGTCGGTAAAAAGCTTTTATTTGTTAGATGTCTTTGTACTCCACTTATTGTTCCCTCGAACCAAGGAGATGGGTACCTTTTGCTTTTTTTTACCGACAAAGCTTAACAATCAATCTTCTTTAGTACACGGCCCTTTTCGGGCAGGATAATTACCTCCTCTCACAATACCTAAGGGATAAATATACAGGGCGACCGCTATATAGCTGCAAACTGTCTGTTTAGCTGCCTCCGTGGCGTAATGGTTAGTCCATTCGCTTCACACCAGGAGGTCGCGGGTTCGATTCCCGGTGGGGTCAACTTGTAAGACTCGGTTTGGTTGATTTTCTAAGTCCGCCTGGCTAGCTACCACCATCTTATTTAAGTCTTGCCGTCAAACATCAATGTTAACAGCATTGATGTGTTCCGGCTTGAAGATAAAATAGCCAGATCCCCATTGCGTTGAGGAAGCTTGATAAGCTTGCTTCCATCTTCGGCATCATCGTCACTTACTATCAGGTGAGATGATGCCAAGGGCTTATCAATTAAGAATTTAAAAAAGCAACTTAGCCAGTAATCTAGGTATGAAACTTAACAACTTCTGTTCTGTATCCTTGTTAAATTCGCATAAAAACATTTCGGACTTCTCACACAAACTTGGCGAATCAACTCATCGGTTTGTCTAAAGGCGAGTCTGCTGCGCCATGTTTTGAACAGAACATTGTTCTTGAACGTTTATGTTCCCCCCGCCCGCAGACGAACGCGGGGGATGTTTACCACAAACTCCGGCAAACACGATGTTTTCGAACAATGCAGAGAAGCTCATTTGGCCTTCTTGCAGCAAGTCGCTGTGGCCGTACTCGACTTTCACGATGGTCTTGGGCAGTCTTGCCCTGAATGTAACGATTGTGCATTTGCACACTCTTGTGAGATGTGAAATAAATCCCACAGGTTGCACAATATATTCGGTTCTTTAGGTCGGATTGTACTAATGGGCAAAAGAAATCGTAAGGCATCTGCTTAAACCCTTATAGAGGAGGCGACAGATCAACAGACAACCTCACAAGAAGTGGCGAAAACTTGCATGATCCAGTGTCTATCTATGTACCACGAGCTTGTTGGCGGTTTGAAGGATTGGGCAGAGTGGCGACAGGAAAGTTTCAGGAAAGACAGATTTTAATGCACTCCTCAAGCGGGAACAGCAGGATTCATTCGCGCATTTAATAACTTGTAAGAAATATTGCGATTCACGGACGTGAGCGCTATACCACGCCATATTAAGTTCTGCTAGATCCTGCAAGCTATCTCCAGGGTTTATATATTCCGCCGAAACATCGTAGTTGTCAATTTTCATTTCCCCCCAGACCATAGCAAGTGTCTCCCCAGCGTGTTGAAAAATATTGCGTTTTTCCAAATTATCAAATTTTTCGAAAGCAGTGTATTTTGAATCTATATATAAAATTCTCGTGTTACAGTGTTAGTTGCCATACTCCTCGGAAACGGCTGGACCGATTTACATGAAATTTTCTGTGTATATTCGGTAGGTCTGAGAATATGTATAGATTTTTTTAACTGGGTTTTGAGCGGTCGAAAGCCGCGGAAAACAGCTAGTATTAATGCATAATTTCTAATATGGCGATTGGAGTCTACGAAGGCAGCTGAAGTTTATCAAAGCCATCCGAATTGCGTTTTTTTTCATTTGGTTCCCTACTTTACTGGAGTGATGAGAAAAACTATCACACCTGTTGATACATTTTTTTTCGCTTAACATTTGAAGTTTTTTTTTAATAAATTCACTATCCTTTAAAGCAAACAAGCAATTTTGTGAAGTTAAAAAATTTTCAAGTGGTCATTCCATTTGAAAATTTGAGAAAAAAAACGTTTTAAAAAATGCGTGAGAGAATATTTAATTTTTGAATTTGTAATTAGTTTCTTGGCGAAAATTGTATAATTCCATCAGTGTGAGCCACTCTAAAGTTTTGGCTCCTGAAACAGCTCTATACAACACGGCCGAAGGATTTTTACGACGTGATCTTTCGTAAAGGGACAGGATTTCGTACTTAAACCAACCTTATATAACTTTACGCGCAAAGGCGAACGTCAGAGACGCCCTGGCGAGTCTCGAGGGCGCTGTTACCATTTTACACCGCTGCGGCTGTAAACGATAGAGAAAATAACGCGCGTTCCCAGTAGTCTTAATGAGTGGTCCTACTAGGTGAACTACTGGGAATTTCCTTCCCAATAGACTTTCTAGGTAAATCATTGGAAATTTTGTTATCAGTGGTCTTACCAATTAAAACTTATTATTACAAAACTCCTTAGTAACATAGAAAAAACCGAATTAATTTAATTAAAATTAAAACCAACTTCATAATAAATTACCTTTCTTTTTTGGCCACTCGGGTAAAAATTATTCTATAATACTCAATAAATTAAAGCAAATCTAACGACACCTTGCACTTCAAAATCCATCAAACTATTTAGGCTACAGACTCATCCACAGAAACACACATACATACATACACCCGAATAACATTACCCTCCTTTTACTTATAGACGTTCTCACCAAAAAGGTGGAATGGTGATGGGTGACAGATGGGATAATAGTAGGGAAACATTTTCCAGGAGACTCATCGGCATCAAAAACAAGCTCCGAAGCCTTGAGCATCGCTTGCAAAGTCGCCCGTCCATCGGTACTCTATCGAATTCATTTGGGAGAGTGTGTGCAAGAACAACACGGTCATATTCCCCATCTCCATTCCAACATCGGTCGACGAAGGTCAACTTCCCCAAGGTGCGGTCGCTTCCGATAAAGGCTTCAGGACCCACGGTCTAAAGCCAACAGCAGGCGATGTTTAGTAGGTCCAATTTACAGATTAGCTGTAAGTCCCACATAACCCGTACATACTCATTTTTAAGCTATTGTATAGCTTTTATCGCGGGCTTTGAGGGGACCGAATCAAGAAATTTCGTAACAAAAATAAAACCTAACACCCCAAAAAAAAATATTGAGTTCTAAAAGACTTACAGTGCCATCTATCTATCCATCATGATGATGATGATAATAATGATGATGACGACGACGACGACGATGATGATGATGATGATGATTAACTTTCTTAGTGTTAATTTATTACATAAACATACCGCGCCCCAAGGACTATATGTTACTAGTAAATACTGCATAAATAAAAAATAAATAAATAATTATAATTACATAAGTTGATAAAAAATGCTATGCAATAGCTTTACCGCGGCAGTCCCCGAGTGCCCCACGTCTTTTTTTTAAAAAAAAAGGATCATGATGTAATTCCGTATACTAGTTTCCGGAGAAGGCTGAGAGTACCATGAACACACACACACATGTGTAGAGCGCGAGCGGGGTCGCAAAACCTGTCCATGTAAAAGGTAGGAGCGCAAAGGTCACGTAATTTCCGGCGCTGATTGTACCCTATAAGCGGGGATCATAAGGGCATTTTTTATTCGGAAAAGTCGTTAAAACAGCTGAATGAAGCTGTCAACTCGTGAAAGAAGCTGTAAAAAAAAAGAAACGGCTTGATTTATTGACAAAGACCTTACTTATAGGTCGTCCTACATTAGATGGATTATGCTGTAGGACTGAGTGGACCGGGGATACGTCCCAAGTTTAAACGACGTAACAAATACCTAATAATTTGTTTAAAAAAATATTTTATCTGCGTGTCAGTGAATCACTGAATTCATTATGATAATTTAAGAAAAACCGGTCAAGTGCGAGTCGCACTCGCGTACCGAAAATTTCTTACCACTACACAAGATTATATTTGTGTTAAGTATGCAACGAGTAGAGCAATAATATTCATTTCAATATACAAGACATCAACGAGACCGACATAGACATTTCAGTACGGGCTGAGTATGATGCATTGTTAATCTACAACAAAACAAAGAAACGAAAGTTAAAAAAAAAACTTGAATTTTTAATGTCATTTTTTTCGTTACTTCTTTTTACTTGTTAACGAATTCACCACAGTAGGACTCATTTAATGGGGATGACGAATGCTAGTCATCTGAGTTACTTTTTATCATCTGTCAAAAACGACATTTTGTTCTAAAAATGTTAGAAATACCTAGGCGTGACGTCATAGTTTAGCAGCGTCATTTATGTACTCATTTTTTGATTTTGGTGAATTAAAAATCGAAGACTTGGTGAAAAACAAAACGAGTAAGGTTTTCCGAAGTTTAAGTAGGAGGGCAATTTAGTGATCAAGAGTTCATAATTTATTTCTGATGCTGTCGTCATCCCTATTGGCTCCCTATTACAGTTCAAAAGAAACATCATCACATCAGCTCATATATACGTCCCCACCGAGGGACTCGAGCCTACCCTGAATTAGGGCGATCGGGCCTTAGTCGACCACGCGGGCCCAGTGCGGGTTGGTCAAGTTCACGCACAACTTCCGAGTTTCTTCGCAGATGTGTGCAGGTTTCCTCACGATGTTTTCCTTCACTGTAAGAGCGTCGGATAGACGTACGTGGCAGGACTCGAACCACGACCTCCCGGATAGGAGGTAGCGGCCCTTGCCGTTGCGCCGCCGACGCTCTTAACGCTCTTGAAGCTCAAAAGAAACATCAGCCCTTTACGTATTTTTTTTTTATTCACAATTGGTGAACCCTTGACAACATCTCACCTGATGGCAAGTGACAATGTTGCCGAAGATGGAAGCGGGCTTACCAAGACTCCCCGAAGCAACGGGGAACTGGCTATCTTATCTTCATGCCGGAACACACCAATGATATCAACATTGATATTTGGCGGCAAGACTTAGATAAGATGGTGGTAGCTAGCCAGGCGGGCTTAGAAAATGCCCTACCACCAACCAAATCGAGTCTTACAATTGACCCCGCCGGGAATCGAACCCGCGACCTCCTGTGTAAAGCCATTGAACTTTGCCTCTGAGCTACGGAGGCGGTTGATGACTTTAAAAGACAAATGGCTGGACGGACTGACGGCACAAGCTTCGTAACACCCATTGGACCCTTTGGGTAAGCACGGAGCCCTAAAAACTAGCGGTCACATAAGTTACAAGATATTCGGAGCAGCCCGACTTAGTCTGGAGCTATGAAATGCGCATTTAACTATTCATTCTTGCATTTTCCCATAATCAAATTCAGTTGGAGAACGCTAACTTCATTGGCCTTTCGAGCATTGTGGCTTTTCGTCCCCAGTAGTAGTTCCACACACTCAGTAAAATAAATAAAATAAATATTCTGGAACAAATCGCACATGGTCATATGGCCCCATAGTAGGATTCCCTGTGTCATGGGAACCAGAGACTGAAATACATACTTATATAAGTTTAAATACATACGTATATAGATATTTAACACCCAAACACAGAGCAAACAAATCTGCTCATTACACAAATGCTTGCCTTGCCATCGAACCCACAACCCTCGGATCAGTAGTTAAGGGTACTAACCACTGAGCCACCGAGTCAGTCAATAAGTCAGTAAAGCTTAGTACTATCAGGGGCTGGCGTGGCGCCTGCCTGGGAAATGTAGCTATAGAGCTGAAAAAATTAATCACTGAAAATTGACCTCATTACTTTCTTTTGCTTAGCATGCTTGCTTGTTATTGTCTTGAGAATAATCTAGTATGGGGGCGTCCCAGAACTGATAGCGAGGGTCTGAAAGTTCCACGTCTCGACCTAGGTTGGGTCGAAAAAACGAAAATATAGAATAAATGCTCAAGCGTTCCAGGAAAATTCAAAGGAGGGACTTCGCAAAACGTATCCTACATCCTTACAACTGACGAATCTTGGATCTAAAGCTACGATCCTCTCATGAAGCAGAAACCCACGCAATGGGTGATTGAAGAGGACCAGTTGCCCACAAAAGTTGTTCGCGGTCGTAGCGTTAGTCAAAAATTGGTAGCGGTTTTTATTCGACGCAGTGGACCAGTAACAATAATTCCGCTAGAAGACCGTAGAACCGTCACTAGTGAATGGTACTGCGAAGTTTTCCTGCCTCAAGCTTTCGGGGAGTTGAATAGCGAGCGCTCAAGGAGCGGCCTCCGTGGCATTCTTTTTCACCAAGATAACGCGCCCGCTCACACAGCTGTTAGAACCATGGACTATTTGACGGGAGTACAAATGTTACCCCATCCTCCGTTCAGTCCAGATTTAGCTCCATGCATTTTTTTTATTTCCCACGATAAAAAAAATGCTTTGTGGGTGAAAATTCAACACTGCAGACGAGGCCGTCGAAGAATTTCGGCGGTTTTTTTCGACCTCCTGCAAGATACGTATTACGTTTTTAATATGTTTTGAAAGCTAGTACACGCGAATGCATACGTGCATAGGGGTTGGAGGAGAATATTTTGAAAAGCTCTAAATAAACTTTTTTCATATTCTAACTATTTTTGATTTCACTATTTTTGGAACAGCCCACTTACATGTTAGATATTAAATAAAAAAAATATATCTGAGTTTTACAATCACGTTTATTATTATAAAATTTATTTTACTTTAACCACTTAGATACATTGTTCAAATATTTTTATTATTTATTGTGAAATTTTGCCGCCCCTTAAAAACTGCCGCCCGGGGCGCGCCGCCCCTTCCGCCCCGACTACGCTACGCCACTGCGCTAGGTTGCACCAAGGAATAGGTCATCTTTTCCAAGGAGGTTTTAATGCTTAATTTTTTGTTTTATTTATTTATTATTTACTGTTTTAATGTTTTTATGCTTATACATAATACTATCCCAAGCGTTATTGTAGTCTATTTATGATAATATTAAAAAAACTTACGCATACGTACGTGTGCTAGCTAAAATTTGGCGCAATTTTCGTAAAACTGAATTAAGATGTTTAAGTCGTGAAAACGAATAGAATTATAAATAGATAATATTATATGTGTAATAAAATATATACTTATGTGAATGTATAAGTAAAAAAATGAGATTACTCCCCGGACATTTTTATTATTTATTATAACAGCTCATATACGTCCCCACCGAGGGGCTCGAGCCTACCCTGAATCAGGGCGATTAGGCCTTAGTCGACCACGCGGGCCCAGTGCGGGTTGGTCGACTTCACACACAACCTTCGAGTTTCTTCGCAGGCGTGTGCAGGTTTCCTCACGATGTTTTCCTTCACCTTTAAAGTAATCGGTAAGTTACGTAAGTTTTTTAAAACCGACATCATTGGTATATTGGCCGTCCAGATTTAAACCCGGTACCTCTAGTTAGATGGACCGAGTCGTTACCGGTTGAGCCAAAGACGCTTTTTTAAATGGCTCCAAATCTGAACTTTGGTTGCCGAAAACGTAATAACTTGTACCTATATCTTTTGTTTTTCTGTCGCGGTCGTTTTTTATTTTACCGGTTTTCTCACAAATGTGTTGAAAAACGTTGTATGATACATGGGTGTAAAAGAAAATAACAAACTCGTGACGGTTTTCCTGGATCGATCTTTTTACCACCCTTGTATCATAAATAACTATTAATACTGGCTCTATTTGCTTGATGCAGTGCAGAAACAAGAGAACTAATAGTACATCCTTACTAATATTATAAATGTGATTAGCTGAGAAAAGGACGTGTCTAGCCTTTTGTTGAGTAATGCTAATACATAAAAATTATAAACAACAATTATTGTAATTAGGGCAGAAAAGATCATTTCTATTGTGATATTTATCCTTTTGTACACTTGGGCCCAAATACCTCTCGGTACAACAAATTAAGTTCACCTCTGATTATTGCCTAAATTAAGTACATTAATTGATATGATTATTTTTCTTGAACAAAAAATTATGTGGTCACACATAACGATAACAGTAATATAATCCTTACTTAATATTATAAATGTGAAAATGTGTTTGTTTGTTTGTTACCTTTTCACGCTTCAACGCCTTGACCTATCTTTTTGAAATTTGGCATGCAGGTTGCCTGTGTCACGGGGAAGGACATAGGCTACTTTTGATCCCGGGAAAATAGCATAATCTGATGCAGTTCCTGAGGGAACTAAAAAAATACTCGATTGTTGTGATTTTTGTACAGATATGGTTAAGTAGTTGGGAAACAACATAATTTACTAATCACCTTTAAAGAAAGTCTTAAAAACGATGTCCCCGCGTATAACTCGTACTTAGCTTAACTCATTTCTGTAGGTATGGTGTTCATCATAGCAATAGACTTAAGTTAAGTCTATTGTGATGATAGTGCCCATCTTTTCAAATAGATATATCATTAAGCTTTTACTGTATTTTCATTTTATTTTTTCGTATAGGGGGATACATATTTCATTTTTGTAATACTGATATATTGTCATATTTATTTCTTTTTTCTTTCTTTTATGTGCTTGATTTTTGATAACATAGGGTGGATAATTCAGATTAAGTGTATTTTGTCAGCAACGTTAGTAACTAGTACACGGATAAACCCATTTTTTTAGGGCACCTAACTCCCCTACATGTAAAGTGGTAGTGAGTTTTTTCGTTCCCCTTCCCTATCCTGTGGCGTTTCGTTGAGTAGGTCTTTCAAAGCAGTTGAGAGTAGAGTAGGTTTTGCAAAAATCGTTGTTTCGATAGATTAGTTTGCTAAATATGAAGCTTTTAATTTGTGATTTTTGACACATATACATGTTTCCACCCCCTACCAACTAAACTGCAAGAAGATAATCAGAAATTTCTTGGTAATAGAAGGGCACACAATTAATTTAAAAGAAAAATTATAAAGGCCAAGTGGGCTTTTCTAGTTAAGAAATAATCTAAAATAGTTATGTATGATACAAGGGTTGTAAAAAGGTCAATAATAAACGAGTGACATTTGTGAGCCCGAGCCGCAGGCGAGGGTTTACCATCGGCAAGAGTTTATTATTTCCTTTTACACCCATGTATCATACGAAGTTTTTCAATACAGTTGTAGGAAAATAGATAAAATAAAAAAAACGACAGTGACAGAAAAACAAAATTCATAGGTAGGTACAAACCTATCAAGGTTTCAGCAACCAAAGTTAATTTTACACGACTTGTGGCTTATTTTAAATGTAGATACAATTTTAATTACAGGTAGATTCCCGCGGCACCATGCCCTGAACGACATCATCCGCAGAGCACTCGTTTCGGCCAACGTGCCTTGTTTGCTGGAGCCGCCGGGTCTGTGCAGGTCTGACGGCAAGAGACCGGACGGTTTGACTCTTGTGCCCTGGAAGAACGGCAAGTGCCTAATATGGGACGCAACGTGCGTCAGCACGGTCGCCGCCAGCCACCTGAGTCGGACCGTCCGGTTGCCGTCGGCGGCGGCAGAAGACGCTGCGCAGAAGAAGAGGCAAAAGTACGCTGCGTTAGCCCCTCACTACTTTTTTATACCTTTTGCCGTGGAGACTATGGGCAGTTGGGGGACAGATGCGAAGCAGTTCGTTGTTGATTTGGGGAGAAGGATGAATGATATTAGCGGGGACTCCCGCTCCGGTTCGTTCCTGGTGCAAAGGTTGGCCATTGCCATTCAGCGGGGTAACGCAGCTGGTGTAATGGGCACCTTTGCGCCGGGTTCGGTAAGGGGCGGGTTATTTATTGACTGATTTGTTAGTTTTTATTTGACTTTTGACATGTTATTTAATTATTATTTTAATTGAATGATGTAATTTCTTTATATTTTAAATGTCCGGGGAGTAATCTCACTTTGTTATTTCTTATACATACACATAAGTATATTTTTTATATTATTAATTAATTAATTAATATTAATATTCTGGGACAAATCACACATGGTCATCTGGCCCCAAAGTAGGATTCCCTGTGTTATGGGTTACCAGAGACTGATATACATACTTATATACGTTTAAATACATACATTATATAGATATAATTTAACACCCAGAATCTGCTCATCACACAAATGCTTGCCCTGGGTGGGGATCGAACCCACGACTCTCGGATCAGTAGTCAAGGGCACTAACCACTGAGCCACCAAGTCAGTATATATTAACTATTCCTAATTTTATTAGTTTTCACAACTAAAACATATCAATTCAGTTTTAGGAAAATTGTGCCATATTTTAGCTAGCACATGTACGCATGGGTAAGTTTTTTATTATTATCATAAATAGACTACAGTACGGCTTGGGATACTTAACCTCTTTGGTAAAGATGACCTATTCCTTGGTGTAACCGGTTCCACTTCATTCATATTTTTTTTCTTTTCTTTACAAAGATATAACCCAAAGAGAATCTAAATAGCTTGCGTTATGTACTAACCTCGGAGGAACTATCTATCTCCTTTAAATTTCTCCTTTCAAAAGTCTTAAAGAAGATTCTGTATCTTTGGTTATTATTATTTTTTTTGCTAGAAATGTCTTGTTCCTTCGAGGTAGAAATAAAAAAAGTGGTAAAGTAAAGGCACGTGTGCGGTAAAATCAAATTTGCGAACACTTGACTGGCATATAAAGGACCACTTTTCGAGCAACTGTATTAAAAAGAATAGAATAGTTGACCAACTTAAAAATTGCAGTCGGATTTGTTTTGGCCACTTTTTGTCTTTTTAAGTTTTATCATCATCATCATCATATCAGCCACAAATCGTCCACTACTGAACAAAGGCCTCCCCCAAGGATTTCCACGACGACCGGTCCTGCGCTGCCCGCATCCATCGGCTTCCCGCGACCTTCACCAGGTCATCGGTCCACCGCGTGGGAGGCCTTCCTACGCTACGTTTTCCGGTGCGCGGTCGCCACTCGAGAACTTTACTGCCCCATCGGCCATCTGTTCTACGAGCTATGTGCCCTGCCCACTGCCACTTAGGTCTAGCGATTCTGTGAGCTATGTCGGTTACTTTAGTTCTCCTGCGTATCTCCTCGTTTCTGATTCGATCACGCAGAAAAACTCCGAGCATAGCACGCTCCATTGCCCTTTGGGTGACCTTGAGCCTTCTTATGAGGCCCATAGTAAGCGACCATGTCTCAGTTCCGTAAGTCATCACTGGCAACACACACTGGTCAAAGACCTTAGTCTTGAGACACTGCGGTATTTGGGACGTGAAGATATTGCGAAGCTTCCCGAACGCTGCCCAGCCGAGTTGGATTCGTCGATTGATCTCTTTCTTGAAGTTGGACCTGCCTAGCTAGACTGTTGGTCCCAGGTATACATATTCGTCAACAACTTCCAGTGTAGAGTCTCCAACCTTTAGAGGAGTGGGTGCGACACGGACATTTAACATTATTTTCGTCTTGTCCATGTTCATTTTAAGACCCACTTGTTGAGAGACCTTACTGAGGCCATCGAGAATTGTGCTTAGGTCTTCCATAGTCTCAGCCATGACCACGATATCGTCAGCGAATCGGAGGTGGGATATGTACTCGCCGTTGATATTGATGCCGAGTCCACCCCAGTCCAGAAGCTTAAAAACATCTTCCAGGGCGGCGGTGAACAGTTTCGGAGATATAACGTCTCCCTGTCTCACCCCTCGCTGCAACTGGATAGGTTTCGAGTTCTGGTCCTGGAGGCGAACCGACATGGTGGCGTTTTCATACAGACACTTCAACACCTCGATGTATCGATGGTCAATTTGGCACCGCTGGAGAGACTGTAGCACAGCCCAGGTTTCGACTGAATCGAAGGCCTTCTCATAGTCCACAAACGCCAAGCATAATGGCTGATTGTACTCTTCGGTCTTCTGTATAATCTGCCGCAGCGTATGTATGTGGTCTATGGTACTAAAGCCTTTTCGGAAACCGGCTTGTTCGGGAGGCTGGAAGTCGTCAAACCTGCGTGCGAGACGATTCGTAATGACTCTCGAAAACAGCTTGTAGACATGGCTCAGAAGTGAGATGGGTCTGTAGTTCTTCAGCAGAGTGTTGTCACCCTTTTTGAAGAAAAGCACGACCACACTTCTGTGCCATGCCTTAGGCGTTTGTCCCTCGAGTATAACGGAATTAAATAACTTCTGAAGAGCTTTTAGTACCGGTGATCCACCTGCTTTCAGAAGTTCAGCCGTAATTCCATCATCACCCGGTTCCTTGTTGTTCTTGAGCTGTTTGAGAGCCATTCTAATCTCGTACAGGCTGACGTCCGGGATATCTTCGGTATAGTGTCGGGTTAGTCTGGCTCTTGGGGTCTTTAGCCAGATCGCTGACAGGCAAACGTGTGGTCTTGTACAATTGTCCATAGAACTTCTCAACCTCTTCCAGCAACTCAGTCTTAGACGATATGGTCCTGCCGTCCTCAGTCTTCAGCTTGGTCAGTTGGCTTTGTCCAACAGACAGATCTCTCGCGAACACTTTTGAGCCTTTGTTGTGCTCAATCGCCTCTTTAATACAATTTGTATTATATTGGCGTAAATCGCGAGTTAGGGACTTAGAGATCTGCCTGTTTAGTTGCCGATACTGAGTAGCGTCTTCAGAGGACTGCAAAACCAATCTGCGTCTTTTCTTCCATGAGGTTGCTGGTGAAGTCGGAGATTTTTTTGGTTCTGTTTGAACGGCGAGTTTTAAAAATCTTAGACCCGACCGTTTGAACAATTTCCACGAACCTGTCATTATAATCGTCCACATTCTCGCAGTCTCCTAGGCATTCGAAACGATTGTGCAACTCGAGCTGAAAGCTCTCGGGGTTTTGGAGCTGGATGAGCGCTGGTCGGAGCGTAGACTTCATCAGTCGACATCTTTCTAGCTTGGTCTTTAGATTCAATGTGCCTCTGACCATCCGGTGATCGCTTCCTGTTTTGACTGAATTGATCACGGAGACATCATTGAATATTTGCTTCCTTGTCGACAAGATGAAGTCTATCTCGTTTTTTGTTACACCATTGGGATGCAACCATGTCCACTTCCGCTGTTTTGACTTTTTAAAGAAGGAGTTCATCATAAAGAGGCTCTCCTTCTCCATAAAGTCGGCCAGCATCTGGCCACGTGCATTTCTTACTCCATATCCAAATTGCCCCACTCTCAGCTCACCATCGCTTCGTTTGCCCAGTTTCGCGTTAAAGTCCCCCATAACAACGGTATAATGGGTCCTGGTGCTATGTAAGGCTGTAGAGATGTCCTCATACATAGTCTCTACCTCGTCGTCGGAGGTGTTCCGTTGTCGGCGCGTATACCTGTATGACCTTCATCGAATACCGTTTGGTGATTATGAGTATAAGGTATGCTATCCTTGTCGAAACACTCACGATTTGGACCACATTGTTAATGAGGGACTTGTGGACGAGAAACCCGACACTACCCTGGGACTGTTGGTCGCCCTCCCGGAAATAGAGCAGGTTTCCGGATTTAAGGATCATGGTGTCCTCTCCCTCTCTTCGGACTTCACATAAACCTACGATATCCCACCGTAACCTGCTCAATACTTCTTCGAGTTCTGCAAGTTTCTCGTCAGTCCGCAGTGTGCGCGTGTTGTAAGTTGCCAGGGCCAAGGTCGTTGGGTTTGGTAGCCTGGCATCTGCCGGGGATTCTTCGCACCCCCTACCCCGCCGTTACCATGACTGCTACCGGAGCCAGGAATAGCGGGGCCGCCGGGGACTAGGGGCTGTTTTCTGGGTGTGAAATTCATAGGGGGGGTTTTGCCGTAATCGCCACGCTTGGCAGGCGGGTTGGCGATCGCAGTTTGATTGCAGGTGTGTTGCAATGCACGGAAAGACGCTGCTGCCCATCCTCCGGTTTTAAGTCCCTTAGTCGCCTCTTACGACACCCATTGGAAGAGATGGGATGGTCCTATTCTTAGCCGGGAACCATACGGACAAGAATTAAGTTTTATATCTGTATATATTTTCTTTTGAGGAAACCTCAACCCACATGCGAAGAAACTCGAAGGTTGTGTGTGATGGCCTTAATTCAGGGTAGGCCAGAGCCCCTCGGTGGGTACGTATATAAGCTGATGTGATGATGATGATGATGATGGTATAGTTTCTTTTAAGCCAGGGGGATGCTAGCACATTCTTGCATCCACCCCTAAATCGATCACGCAGCAAGACTCCGAGCGAGCGCAGCACGCTCCATTGCCGTTCGGGTGAGTTGTACACGATACACCCTGTACCTACCTTTTAAAAATGTCCAGCATTGTCAAAAAATACAAAAGACCACAACTTAACAAAAGCAACTGTCCCTTAACTTTTGACATAGTTAGTTGAGCAAATCCCTGGGCTAGTTATTTAAAATTTGCTTTTGGCCCTGTGTACCCGAGCTCTGTTTTATTCATTTTATTCATAACGCCTTTTTTGTGTTCGCTCTCTTGATATTCTGTGTTGAAAAAGTTTATATATTCATAAAGCCCGTTTTGTAACAATCAATGTTAGACCTAATAATTCTAAGAAAATTTGGAAACCGTAGGGTAGGGTTTCGTAAATCCGTACAACCTTGGAAGATGTGTCGGTTCATCCGATACAAGAATGAGGTAGTATAGATAGAATTGTTAGTAATTAAGAAGCTTAATTCGACTGCATACCATCACCAAACAGTGGGTTCTCTAGAAAATGCACACAAACATCTAGGTGCATATTTATGTATGCAATACGATAAATATCCCGATACTTGGAAATACTGGTTAGCTTTCTGGTGCTTTTCGTATAAGAATACTGTCCATGCGACCAAGTGTGCCCCATACGATCATGTGTTCGGAAAACCTCGTGAAATTCCACGTAGATGAAGCATCAATGTAGAACCATTGTATAACGTTGATGATTATAGTTTCGAATTAGGATATAGGCTACAAACTGCACAAAAGGACGCACGTGAAAATTTAGTAAAAACGAATGAAAAACGGAAAAGTGTTTACGATCAAAAAGTGAATTCAGTAAAATACAAAAAGGATGACTTACTGCTAGTGAAAACTAGACACTTTGTTTGAAGGACCATTACATATAGAGTGATAAAATATTGCGAACCTAACGTAGTGATAATAAAAAATAACTAAAGTGAAGCGATACATAAAAACCGTACAAAGCGTTTCGTGCCAAGCTTAGATTAATTTAGATTAAGAATTTTAGATTCTACCTGCGAGTAGATATTAAACTTTTAATGTTAACCACTTAGATGCCTCATTTTTTTTCTTTTTCTCCTACCCCTGTAATGAAGTAGTATAGATGTATGTAATAGGTAAGCAATGTGGTAACAATAATATAATAATGTATTTAGCTAACAACAGAATACTCGCTATTACACATCTTCTATCTCTTTCCCACTCACAGCCACACCTTAAGTAAGATAAAAATTAAAATCCCGACTACACAAAAACTTAACCCCTCTTTTTTGGCCTGTCGGGTAAAAATGTATCCTATGTCACTCACACAGATGCATTAGATAATGACACCTCGCCCTCCAAAATCCATCAAGCCGTTTTGGCTACAGAGCGTGCCAAAGAAATAAATAAATAAACAGACCTACATACATACATAAAATACATATACTCGAAAAACGTAACCTTCCTTCTGGCTCAGTTGGGTAAAAAGACTTAATTCTGGATGAAAGAAGATGAGATTTGGTACGTATATGTCGCGGCCGGGATCTCACAACACTAAATTCAGTTACATTATAATATGACGGTCAGTTTGTCAATCGGCTTACAATTTCACGGCCCATTCTTGTAGCTCCGAATGAACCGATGATTTCTTCTTCTGCGAAGCATTCTACTACCCAGGGGCCTCGCTTCGCGATGCTCTTTGACTGTTAAATTAATCAAACCTGACCGAACCTAACATCGCTTGCTTCGCTCGCTCATTTATTTAATTTTATTCACATCGCTTAGTGTTATCGTAATGTCACTAGTGAGATTACAATGACACTAGTGAAATTGTAAGCAGTATGTTACGGTTCACAATCTTTCGATAGTTCACAATCTCGCGAGATAGATGCCGTTAGATTATGAACTATTATTATGATTATTGTGAACTCTATAGTTTGCTGACCCAATCACGAACGTATACTCGTAAGGCAAATAAACGTAGAGGGCGCAAAGTAGAAAATATTTTATACTAGTGGGTGCTCGCGGCTTCGCCCGCGCAGTTCCCGTGGGAATTTCCCGGAATCCTTTCTTAGCGGATGCCTACGTCATAACATCTACCTGCATGCCAAATTTCAGCCCGATCCGTCCAGTGGTTTGGGCTGTGCGTTGATAGATCACTATGTCAGTCAGTCACCTTTGAGTTTTATATACATATATAGATCAAAGAAAATGTACGTGTATGAGAATTGACTTTTCCTCCCCTTATCTCTTAAACTACTAAGCCAAACTTTAATTGAATTTAAATAAAAAAAAACACAAATTATAAAGCCTCACTTTAAGATTACCTGAAAATCTAAATGAAATCCGATGATTCATAAAGTATAGAATAATAAAAAAAACTATATATAGTAAGTTTTTCTATTATATCATATTGAAAGAGCTAATTGCAAATATTTTTTTATAATTTTAAAGTGTATAGTTTAAAAGAAATTATAACACCGGCCAAGTGCGAGTCAGAACCGCACACAAATGGTTCCGTACCATCATATTAGTAATTAAGTAATTATATTAGTATTTTTCTTAATTTCTTTTTTTATGTTGTGATGCATGAAGGAATATTGTATTGTATCGTATATTAGATGACGCTTGTTACTTCACGTTTAAAAAGAACACGTTTTTTTGTATGGAGACGCCCTTTTTTTTCACTTTTTCTAATTTTTAGTATTTGTTGTTATAGCGACAACAGAAATACATCATCTGTGAAAATTACAACTGTCTAGCTATCACGGTTCATGAAATACAGCCTGGTGACAGACAGACAGACAGACAGACGGACGGACAACAGAGTCTTAGTAATAGGGTCCCGTTTTTACGGAAATATGCGTCGCTTTTTATGCCCACTGGTTTGGACAACCTGGAACCTTGGACAAAATGGGAGACGGCAGTTTTTTCAGCCGACTTCCAAAATGGAGTCCAAAAAAGGTTTTCAATTCGGCTGTACGTTTTAAGGGTTCCGAAGTCAACAAGGAACCTTTATAGTTTCGCCATGTCTGTCTGTCCGTCTGTCTGTCTTCGGCTTAGCTCAGAGAGTATTAACTCTAGAAATGTATAATTTGACATGGGTAGTTGGGTATACACGTTAATTACGCCGACAAAGTGGGTAAAAGTGGTACCTATACAAGAAAATCTTTAAAAAACAATTTTTATAGGTACCTTCCCCACATGTAAAGAGGGGGTGAGTTTTTTTTCGGTGACGTACTCTATTGTGTAGGGTATCTTTGTCAGGTCTTGCAAAACTACTGACGGTTTGCTAAAACCATTTTACGATTCAGGGATTGGTTCAGAATGATATTATCCATTTAACATGTAATAAGATAGAATGTATATATATACAGGGTGATTTGTAATGTCACGTATTCCCGTTAAGGGGTGATAGATAAGGTCAAAAGCAATCAATTTTGTCCTATAATGTGCTATCCGAAAGTTAACCGTTTTCGAGTTATTTCAAATTTACTTTTTTTATTTTAAATTCCGGTTTCAGATGGTTAAAATTTGAATAAAAAAAAACTACGTGCCTGATTTTGAGTTTCTTGCTATCGTCGTATAGCGGACATTCCAATAGTTCATAATAAGTGATAAAATCTTGAAAAGTTTCAAAGGTTTTCAAATTACGCTTTTTAAATTTATCAGTTTCCTATTTTTTTCTATTTTTTTCGATAAAAAAGGAAATTTTCTGTAAAAAATCTCCTAGTAATTAAATGTGCAAAGTACGTTAATAACATCTCTAACTAACTAGCTTTCATTTGAGGTAAAAAGTTACAAATAACTCCAAGTACAAAGACAGAAATTAAAAAAAAATGATGAGTAGGTAAAGAAATTAATGTTCGAAAAATAATTACGTACGATAAATAAAAGGCTTTTATTTTAATTAAACTCTTTTATTAGTTTTAGTTAGTTATAAATAAAAAGAAATTCCATGAAATGCGAGTCCTTTGAGGACAGTAACGACTTACCTACTTAAAACAGGTAATAAAAATTCCTTTTAAAAATCCGGCCTCTGTGGGTCTCAACGTTTTTTCTCTACATGTACTTGAGATATTATTAAGTTTAATACCTCTAATGAAAGCTAGTTAGTTAAAGATGTTATTAACGTACTTTGCACATTTAATTACTAGGAGATTTTTTACAGAAAATTGCCTTTTTTATCGAAAAAAATAGAAAAAAATAGGAAACTGATAAATTTAAAAAGCGTAATTTGAAAACGTTTGAAGCTTTTCAAGATTTTATCACTTATTATGAACTATTGGAATGTCCGCTATACGACGATAGCAAAAAACTCAAAATCAGGCACATAGTTTTTTTTATTTAAATTTTAACCATCTGAAACCGGAATTTAAAATAAAAAAAGTAAATTTGAAATAACTCGAAAACGGTTAACTTTCGGATAGCACATTATAGGACAAAATTGATTGCTTTTGACCTTATCTATCACCCCTTAACGGGAATACGTGACATTACAAATCACCCTGTATATATATATATATTCTTTATTGCACACAGATATTTACATGAAAAACAATTAGAAAGGACATGTACAAAGGTGGACTTATCTCTATAAGAGATCTCTTTCAGCCAACCTTACCGGGTGTTATGAGAATTCGAAGGACGAAATCAATTCGGCTTTAAATTAAAAGGATGTATATCCTTTTAATAACAGCAATTCCTTTCCTGCATGGTTACGTACAAATTGCACTGAAAAAATGTAATTGTTTAATTAAAATTTTATCTTTATCCGACAAAACCCGTATAAAAAAAAAAATATAAAAAAAAAGGTTTGCTGTCTCGGTTTTCAAATTTTGTTGCGTTGATTTTTGGGTTAAATTTGGATGCATTTTTATGATTGTATATTTCATAATGTTCTACTACTAAATAAAACTTTAAATAAAATTAAAATAGTTACAACAAATTTAATTTCAACAAGTTTAATTGAATAAAATTTAATTGAATAGAACAATTTAATTTACTTGTCGAAAATTTCACACCTTTATACATAAGGTTTATCTGCACAGATTTGAACAGAAGGATCCGCCCGTCACCATATTTTAGTCAGATTTTCTTAATACATGCAAAAAGTAGCGCCATCTGACTTATCTCGTACGAACTAGCGTGGGCGAGAGTTGACTGACGTGCCGAGTTAAAAGAACCTTGATAGAATTGTCGCTTTAAAAATTCGTTTTTTTAATTTGTTTACAAGAAAAATACAATGTAAGGTTACTTATCGATGATACGACATCCCATGTTTCTTTTTAGCCTTTCTTTTCTTCTTTTTGGATACGGAACCCTTCAATTTAACGAAAATTTAGCAAGAGAAAAGGGGCGTTGTTACTCAAACCACTAAGAAAAAAAAAAGAAAAAAAAACTTTAAGTTTACAGGAAAATTTAAACGAAAATCCTAGGATTAGATTTAACGTACTTACGTAAAACGGAATGGTACGAAACCCTCTTCACGCGAATCCGACTCGCACTTTGCCGGTCTTTTTTTAATATACGCGTTCACAGAATTTTTGATTTTTTTATATTTGTTTTTTTTTAACTATTAGACAATAGACAGATTTTTATTTGACACAAACACACACCGATTACATAACATAAAAAGAAGTAAAACACATAGAAACAGAAAATAAATAAAAAAAAAAACAAAAAAAAAACACTGTTGGGCAAAGGCTTCCCCTCATATTTCTAAGTTTCTTTATCCTTTTGGTATTCTTTCTGTACATGTAACTATCTCGTCTCTCCATAACCGCCTCCGTGGCGTAATGGCTAAGTCCATTAGCTTCACATCGGGAGGTCAAGCGTTCGATTCCTGGTGGAGTCTAACTTTATAAGAATCGGTTTGGTTGGTGGTAGGGTATTTTCTAAGCCCGCCTGCATAGCTACCTCCATCTTATCTAAGTCTTGCCGCCAAACATCATGCTAACAGCATAAATGTGTTCTGGCTTAAACATAAGATAGTCCATTCCCCATTGTGTTGGGAAATCTTGGTAAGCCCGATTCCATCTTCGGCATCATCGTAATTTAAGATTAGGTGAGGTGATGCCAAGGAATTACTTTTTGCACAGTATGTAACGCGGTATCGCTGTTATATAATCTTCTTTCATCCGACCTTCTTTTCATTCCATCTATTTCTTCTTTTCCACGCATGCGCTTTCATCTATCTGTCAACATCATAAAAAAAAATTCTATCATCCAACATTTCATCTCGATATGTCCATCATTCAAATTTCCTTAAAAATAATTATTTACTGATCTGCTGCTTTCGTGAAGACCCTTCTCGGGTAAGATAAAATTATGTTTTTGTTATGTAATATAAGTTTAACGTGTTTTAACTGGAAGCACGCATCTTAATTTAAACCCTTGCCCTATCCACCACCTACTACCCAAGTGGTGCTACAAGTATCACAATATAGCGGATTACAGTAGTGCAAGGAATGTACTTACGCAGAGCAACGGAGGGGCACTTGCGGGGCAGATGGCGGCGGGGCACAGCCTGGCAAAGTCCGCGAGTTTGCCAGGCTGACTACAGGCTAGTATGGGCTAGTGCCTAAGCCGGTGGCGCATCGTGCGACACCAAAGGCGTTGAGCTACTAGTTTGGTGGTAGTGGTGGTGGTGGTAGTTGTGTAGTGGTAGTGTATAGTAGTGTAGTGGTAGTGGTAGTAGTAGTGTAGTGGTAGCGTTAGTGGTAGTGGTGGTGGTAATGTTAGAGTAGTGGTAGTGGAAGTGTAGTGCTTGTGGTGATGGTAGTGGTCTTGGTAGTGGTGGTGGTAGTGGTAGTGGTATTGGTAGTGGTGGTGGTAGTGGTAGTGGTAGTGTAGTGGTAATGGTAGTGGTAGTGTACTGATAGTGTAGTGGTAGTAGTAGTTTTAGTGGTTAGTGGTAGTGTAGTGGTAGGGTAGTCGTAATGGTGGTGGCAGTGGTTTAGTAGTGGTAGTGTAGTGGTAGTGGTAGTGTAGTTGTAGTGGTAGTGGTAGTGTAGTGGTAGTGGTAGTGTATTGGTAATATAGTGGTAGTGTAGCGGTAGCGGTAGTGTAGTGAAGTGTAGTGTAGTGTAGTGTGAGGCAGTACGAAGTTCGCCGGGACAGCTAGTAATATTATAAAGGTAACACTTTTTACGCTTCGACACCTTGACCAATCTTGATGTAATTTAGCATGCAGGTAGCCTGTGTCACGGGGAAAGACAAAGGATACTTTTTATCCTGAGGGAACTGAAAAAATAGTTTTTTGGTTCATTTCTTTAACATCGCTACGGAACAATGATGTTGTGATTTTTTGCACAGAGATGGTAGAGGGAGTGGGAAATGACATAATTTACTGATTAGCATATCCTCCCGAGGGATCTGGAGAAAACTCAGTTCCGCGCTAGCGCACGTCAGCGTCGCAACGGAGCTACGGACTGAAGTGGTTTTTAGTATAGAATTGGTTGAGGGGGTGGGAAGGGACATAGACTGCTAATCAGAATAGCCCGATATCGTTCCTGAGGGATCTGAGGAAAACTCGTGTCCGCGCACCACTCACCCTAAAAGACAGTCATAAAAACGATGTCCACGCAGCGGGCGAAGCCGCGGGCAAAAGCTTGTCCAAAAATAAAAGTCTTTAAGTGTAAACAAACTTTTTTTACGAAAAATACAATACCGGAATAGCACCAGCAGAAATACAGTACATCCATTTTATTCATCATCATCATCATATCAGCCACAAATCGTCCACTGCTGGACAAAGGCCTCCCCCAAGGATCTCCACGACGACCGGTTCTGCGCTGCCTGCATCCATCGGCTTCCCGCAATCTTCACCAGGTCATCGGTCCGGTGCGCGGTCGCCACTCGAGAACTTTACTGCCCCATCGGCCATCTGTTCTACGAACTATGTGCCCTGCCCACTGCCACTTCAGTTTAGCGATTCTGTGAGCTATGTCGGTTACTTTAGTTCTCCTGCGGATCTCCTCGTTTCTGATTCGATCACGCAGAGAAACTCCGAGCATAGCACCCTCCATTTTATTGTTTTGCAGTAATAAGTGTCTATGGTAACCCATTCCGCTGTATTTGTCTACTTAGTATAGCACCCTCCATTTTATTGTTTTGCAGTAATAAGTGTCTATGGTAACCCATTCCGCTGTATTTGTCTACTTAGTAAATATTAGTTTTGCGTAAAGTTCAATTCATAACTTGTAATTTTTTTAATAACGGTGACATTTCACCAGTATTATTTGCTAGTTAATAGTTAATTCTGTAAATAACTGCCAGCTGTCCCAAACTTGAAGGATACAAATGATACTGTGGTATTTTCGAAATAAATGAAGATCCTTCGTTTAAACAAATAAGATTAAATCCGACACAGATTGGATTGCTAGGGTCTGAATGAAAATGGTAAAATCCGTTTCTAAATCCATCAAAGAATAAAGTGGATAAAAAAAGCGGCCAAGTGCGAGTCGAAGACATCTTTAATTTTAAATTAAATTAAATTTTTATTATTTCTTGTTAAAGCGGCAATAGAAATACACACTCTTTAAAAATTTCAACTCTTCTCTATTATCGTGTGGCACAATTAACCGAGCTACCCAAGGGATCGACAACGGTTGCCTGATGTTACACTTAGCATCACCTGCGGTCACGTGTAGGGCATTTAGATTGTGCAATACGACTTTCATATACATGTGGAATCAAATGTGCAGATTTCCTCACGATGTTTTCCTTCACCGTTAAAACAATTGGTGATACATGTACGTAAGTTACGAAAAACTCATTGGTAAAATGGCCGTCCGGATTTGAACCCGGCACCTCTGGTTAAAAGGGGCTGGTCGTTACTGATTGAGCCACCGATGTTTTTCAACTGTCTACCTACCTATTCAAGTTCATGAAATACAGTCTGCTGACAGGCAGACGGACGGACGGTCGGACAGCAGAGGCTTAGTAATAGGGTCCCGTACCTTTTTAGTACGGAACCCTATAACAAGGATGGAAATTTTATACAAAACCACTTTTGGATAAAAACTGCCTACGAATACAGGGTGTAATAAAATGATGTAGGAGCCGTTACCATACAACTTTAGGAATTCATTAGTATTAAGAAAAATAAAATATAATTATTAAATTATTTAAAAAACCCGACTGCGTAAAAACTTAACCCCTCTGCTTGGCCAGTCGGGTAAAACTGTATTCTATGTCACTCACGGGATTAAGACGAATCAAACGATACCTCATACGTTAAAATCCTACAAGTCGTTGAGGCTGTAGCAGGGAACATAGATATCTACATACATACATGCAAACACTCGAAAAACATAACCCTCCTTCTGAGGCAGTCGGGTAAAAATTGGTCCACCAGCTGGTCGATTTGTATGAAGAGTTCAATCTGTTTTGCGAATTGATTACGGGTAAAATCGAGTTCCCACGGGAGTTAATAAGTGCGAGTTATTCTGAGGTTTGGGATAGTAACGGTGTCAGATTATTGTCCTTTTTTTGTTTCCTTTATTCTAGAGAACTCGGTGGACCGATGACCTGGTGAAGGCCGCGGGAAGCTGCTGGATGCGGGAAGCGCAGAACCGGTCGTCCTGGAGATCCTTGGGGAGGCCTATGTCCAGCAGTGGACGTCCTTCGGCTGATATGATGATTCTAGAGAAAGCATTATTCAAACCAGAAAGGGTCACCGTTACGCAACCAATTTTTATGTGTAGCAATTCTGATCTGAACCTGCTGATAGGTAAACTAATTGATCAAATTAATATTAATATAATTATTTATCATCGTATCTATATAATAAAATAAATAGTAAGACTAATATATATCCCCTAAAAATGTACGATTGTAAAGAGACTATAGTTAAATGGCTCAATACTCTTCATTATGAAGAAGTAGAGGGTCTTTTAAAACACACAGCCTAAGATATACGAACACACACTTCTTAAACATATACACATACAAACATAATATTATTGCACACACATACAAAAACCCACACACACCACACACACACACATAAATTCACACACACTCAATCACATGCACACATAAATACTTCGCGCGCGTGCTTATTAATACGTAGCGCATATATTTGTAAAGTATAAACCTGTTATAGTTTTTAATAAAATTTTGACGTGAACACGTCTAATAAATCGATGGACGCCGGCTGCACGCACGAAAAAGGATGACTCATTGTCCCGTTACGCTCACTGTCCCGTTACGCTCATTGACTCGTCATAAAAGTATGCCATCACTTCATCAATGTTTTGTTATGACGTTCTCACGTTAAACTATCGTCCGTAAACCGACTTTACAGATAACCAATTTTTTTTATGTGTAACAATTCTGATCTGAACTGCTTTTCCAGTAGTCACTAAACCCCGCTCCTCCCGGCTAATTTGAAATACCCAAGATAGTTATTTTCCTTTCTTGTCTTGTATGGATAAAATCCATTCATATGCTGCTGCCTCTTGTACCGGCGTCGCATAATTTGGTCATGGCAAGGTGGGCGTCCCCACATGCAAATAGAGTATAATCGTAACTAAATGAGTGATTGATTTGTGTAGGTGCACACCTTAAGGTGCTTTACAAAAGACGGGGCGGGGCGGGCCTGTCAATTTCGCCGCCAACGATAGCACAAAGGGAATCCTACACTACCAACGCACATGGAGGCGGCGCGGTCGACGCGGTCTGTTTGTCCTCCATGTGCGTTGGTAGCGTAGGATTTCCTTTGTGCTATCGTTGGCGGCGAAATTGACCGGCCCGCCCCGCCCCGTAGTATGCAAAGCGCCTTAGGAGGCAGCTGAAATAGGCCTGTATTGTGATTTTAGCCGGCGTAAAGGATTTCGCGCCTAGCTGGTCTTCGACCAATCTATTTTTCTAACCTTACTTGATCTCTCTGAGCAAAATTATATATGTATATAATAAAAGGTATTCGATGAAGGTCATACAGGTATACGCGCCGACTACGGAACACTCCGACGACGAGGTAGAGACTATGTATGAGGACATCTCTACAGCCTTGCATAGCACCAGGACCCATTATACCGTTGTTATGGGGGACTTAAACGCGAAACTGGGCAAACGAAGCGATGGTGAGCTGAGAGTGTGGCAATTTGGATATGGAGTAAGAAATGCACGTGGCCAGATGCTGGCCGACTTTATGGAGAAGGAGAGCCTCTTTATGATAAACTCCTTTTTTAAAAAGTCAAAACAGCGGAAGTGGACATGGTTGCATCCCAATTGCGTAACAAAAAAACGAGATAGACTTCATCTTGTCGACAATGAGGCAAATATTCAATGATGTCTCCGTGATCAATTCAGTCAAAACAGGAAGCGATCACCGGATGGTCAGAGGTACATTGAATCTAAAGACCAAGCTAGAAAGATGTCGACTAATTAAGTCTACGCTCCGACTAGCGCCCATCCAGCTCCAAAACCCGGAGAGCTTTCAGCTCGAGTTGCACAATCGTTTCGAATGCCTAGGAGACTACGAGAATGTGGACGATTATAATGACAGGTTCGTGGAAATTGTTCAAACGGTCGGGTCTAAGATTTTTAAAACTCGCCGTTCAAACAGAACCAAAAAAATCTCCGACTTCACCAGCAACCTCATGGAAGAAAGACGCAGATTGGTTTTGCAGTCCTCTGAAGACGCTACTCAGTATCGGCAACTAAACAGGCAGATCTCTAAGTCCCTAACTCGCGATTTACGCCAATATAATACAAATTGTATTAAAGAGGCGATTGAGCACAACAAAGGCTCAAAAGTGTTTGCGAGAGATCTGCTGTTGGACAAAGCCAACTGACCAAGCTGAACACTGAGGATGGCAGGACCATATCGTCTAAGACTGAGTTGCTGGAAGAAGTTGAGAAGTTCTATGGACAATTGTACAAGACCACACGTTTGCCTGTCAGCGATCTGGCTGAAGACCCAAGAGCCAGACTAACCCGACACTATACCGAAGATATCCCGGACGTCAGCCTGTACGAGATTAGAATGGCTCTCAAACAGCTCAAGAACAACAAGGCACCGAGTGATGATGGAATTACGGCTGAACTTCTGAAAGCAGGTGGATCACCGGTACTAAAAGTTCTTCAGAAGTTATTTAATTCCGTTATACTAGAGGGACAAACGCCTAAAGCATGGCACAGAAGCGTGGTCGTGCTTTTCTTCAAAAAGGGTGACAACACCCTTCTGAAGAACTACAGACCCATCTCACTTTTGAGCCATGTCTACAAGCTGTTTTCGAGAGTCATTACGAATCCTCTCGCACGCAGGTTTGACGACTTCCAGCCTCCCGAACAAGTCGGTTTCCGAAAAGGCTTTAGTACCATACACCACATACATACGCTGCGGCAGATTATACAGAAGACCAAAGAGTACAATCAGCCACTATGCTTGGCGTTTGTGGACTATGAGAAGGCCTTTCATTCAGTCGAAACCCGGGCTGTGCTACAGTCTCTCCAGCGGTGCCAAATTGACATATATGCCAAAAATACATCGAGGTGTTGAAGTGTCTGTATGAAAACGCCACCATGTCGGTTCGCCTCCAGGACCAGAACTCGAAACCTATCCAGTTGCAGCGAGGGGTGAGACAGGGAGACGTTATATCTCCGAAACTGTTCACCGCTGCCCTGGAAGATGTTTTTAAGCTTCTGGACTGGGGTGGATTCGGCATCAATATCAACGGCGAGTAAATATCCCGATTCGCTGACGATATCGTGGTCATGGCTGAGACTATGGAAGACCTAAGTTAAATGACCGTGTCGCACCCACTCCTCTAAAGGTTGGAGACTCTACACTGGAAGTTGTTGACGAATATGTATACCTGGGACAAACAGTCCAGCTAGGTAGTTCCAACTTCAAGAAAGAGATCAATCGACGAATCCAACTCGGCTGGGCAGCGTTCAGGAAGCTTCGCAATATCTTCACGTCCCAAATACCGCAGTGTCTCAAGACTAAGGTCTTTGACCAGTGTGTGTTGCCAGTGATGACTTACGGAACTGAGACATGGTCGCTTACTATGGGCCTCATAAGAAGGCTCAAGGTCACCCAAAGGGCAATGGAGCGTGCTATGCTCGGAGTTTCTCTGCGTGATCGAATCAGAAACGAGGAGATCCGCAGGAGAACTAAAGTAACCGACATAGCTCACAGAATCGCTAAACTGAAGTGGCAGTGGGCAGGTCACATAGCTCCTAGAACAGATGGCCGATGGGGCAGTAAAGTTCTCGAGTGGCGACCGCGCACCGGAAAACGTAGCGTAGGAAGGCCTCCCACGCGGTGGACCGGTGACCTGGTGAAGATCGCGGGAAGCCGATGGATGTGGGCAGCGCAGGACCGGTCGTCGTGGAAATCCTTGGGGGAGGCCTTTGTCCAGCAGTGGACGATATGTGGCTGATATGATGATAATAGTAAATAATAAATGATTTATCTATCTATCTATCTATCTAATAAAAGGTAAAATCGCTAAAACCTACGTGCAATATTCCGGAAGGTATATTCAATAGCGAACTCACACCACACAATGGGAGGAAAAATGTTGAATGATTTAATATCTGATACCTTTACATTCCAGTTACCTAATTTACAAGTGTCTAACCAAACTGAACAAACTAGGTAACCTAAAGAGAATTCTACTGGCAATTAATTTAAAACATCGCAAAATTTATTGTTTTGAATAGTAATTTTCCTACGGAGAAAGGGTAGGTTTAATAGAAATAAAGTAAGTCTTCAATTTGATTCATGTCGTGATCTTGTCGTTCCTTTATTGCAAAACTAGCTTTCTCCCGCGGCTTCGCCCGCGTGGACATCGTTTTACTGACTGTCTTTAAGGGTGGTTAGTAAATTATGTCGTTTCCCACCTACTCAACCATCTTTGTGCAAAAAATCACAACAATCGAGTATTTGTTTAGTTCCCTCAGGGACTGCATCAGATTATGCTATTTTCCCGGGATAAAAAATAGCCTATGTCCTTCCCCGTGACACAGGCTACCTGCATGCCAAATTTCAAAAAGATTGGTCAAGGCGTTGAAGCGTGAAAAGGTAACAAACAAACAAACACATTTTCACATTTATAATATTAGTAAGGATTATATTACTGTTATAGTTATGTGTGACCACATAATACTTTGTTAAAAAAATAATCATATCAATTAATGTATACTTAATTTAGGCAATAATCAGAGGTGAACTTAATTTGTTGTACCGAGAGGTATTTGGGCCCAAGTCTACAAAAGGATAAATATCACAATACAAATGATCTTTTCTGCCCTAATTACAATAATTGTTGTTTATAATTTTTATGTATTAGCATTACTCAACAAAAGGCTAGACATTCGATTGCTAAATTATAAATCTCAAAATCAGGAAGAAATAAAATATTGCAAACTGGAGTTTAACAATACAATATTATATGATTGCTAGTTACCCACTAACAAAACACAAATATGAGGGTCGCGTTCTCAGCGACAAAATAAAACCCAAATGCCCGTTTTGGGTACGGAATTACCCTAAAATGAAAAAGGGAAGATCTTAAACAATACTACTTTGTGTCTGGGTCGAGCGGATTGCTAGTTACGGAGTTCAGTTTAAGATAACTCCTTCGCTGTCACCATTCGCATGTTTGTTTTATTTAATAGGTATAAAATAGACTGGACATTGAAATAAAATTAATTCCAGGGACAATTTGCTCAACCTAAGCGAATTAACTTCTAGAACTTATCTGTGATTTGCGGCTCAAAGCGTAGTCTCCACGGCACTTTAAGCTATGTAGGATAAAACTAAAAACTGACTGTAACTGCTATAGAATAAAAATGTGGTCTGCACTCAGGACTCTTTATAAAATTATATAAGTAGATACGTGATCTCCAAGCTGTCGTCTGCCCTTTCTTAAGCCCAAGCTTCGACTACCCCGAGTCTTCTAAAGTCTCCTGCAAGAAACATCTTATATTTTTACAATCGTTTGCTTTTCATAATCTAATTTGCCTTTTTTAAAAATTTTCTTTCTTATTTTCTCTACCGATTTACTAACTATACCTAAGAAGAGCTTACTCTTGTAATTATAGTGGGACGCACATTTATAATCGTGACAGATTTTTATTCACAACTAGCTGTTTGCCGCGGCTTCACCCGCGTGGAAAACGTTTCTATGACTTTTCAAGGTTGCGCCGTGCGCGAGCCGCAAGCGGCTCGCGAGCGTGGAACAATGTAGCCTATGTGTTAATCCAGATCCTAATCTGTCTACTTATAAAATTTCAGCCAGATCCGTTCAATAGTTTTTGCGTGAAAGAGTAACAAACATACATCTATACATTCTTACAAACTTTCGCGTTTATTAATAGCTTTGTCCCGCGGCTTCGCTCGCGTGGAAAGCATTTTTATGAGTGATTAGTAAATTATGTCGTTTCCCACCTACTCAACCATCTTTGTGCAAAAAATCACAACAATCGAGTATTTTTTTAGTTCCCTCAGGAACTGCATCAGATTATGCTATTTTCCCGGGATAAATAGTAGCCTATGTCCTTCCCCGTGACACAGGCTACCTGCATGCCAAATTTCATAAAGATTGGTCAAGGCGTTGAAGCGTGAAAAGGTAACAAACAAACAAACAAACACATTTTCACATTTATAATATTAGTAAGGATTACTTTTTTTGCCACCTAAATATTTATGTACGTACCTACCTGGTTTGTAAAGTTAAATAAATAAATTTTTAATCTTTATGGCTGGCTCTACAGCAAAAATATTTCTGCTCTGAGTCATTGGACCAGAATAACTAGTTGCAGTATACGTCCATCGGTGGTTCTGAAGTCGGCAGCAGGGAAGATCCAGACTAGGCGCGGTGCACCATGGCCTGGCAAGGTTCCAAATGAGTTGCCATTGAGAGATAGCATCGCTCATTTGAACTGTGCAAGTCCAAAGATATATACGAGACTATTTTCAGTTCCTCCGGTGCAGTTCAGAACCTATAACAATAATATATTATATATTACAACTAGCTGTCCCGGCGAACTTCGTACCGCCTTACATTACATTACACTGCCTTGCCCTACCCTACACTACACTACACTACCCTACCCTACACTACCCTACTCTGCCCTACATACACTACATTACACTACCCTACCCTACACTACTCTACACTACCCTACACTACACTACCCTACCCTACCCAACACTACCCTACCCTACACTACCCTACCCTACCCTATCCTATCTCTCAAGTTGGATCGAACTGCACATGGTGTGCGAATTTTATTATAATCGGTTAAGTGGTTTAGGAGTCCATTGAGGACAAACATTGTGACACGAGATTTATATATATTAAGAAGATATCACTAAACAGAACTGAAAATTACATTAAAAAGACGGCAAGAGGGCCGACGGGTTGACACTCATTCCCTGGCAACACGGAAGGTGCTTGGTATGGGATGTCACCTGTGTGGATACGTTGGCACCATCATATGTTCGATCCACTAGTGGGCGGGCTGGAGCAGCTGCGGATAGCGCTGAGGTGTTTAAGACCCGTAAATACGTGGGTTTAGCCGGGAGTTACACGTTCTCACCATTAGGGTTCGAGACTTTAGGTCCTTGGGGACCCGCTGCCAAAAAAATTGTAAAAGAACTTGCATGCGTCTCAGCGAGACTACTGGTGACCGCAAGGCTGGCAGCTTTTTAGGGCAACGCATAAGCATCGCCATCCAGCGCGGAAACGTTGCCAGTATGCTGGGTACCATGCCTTGTGGGGAGGCACTGGACGGCATTTATTATTTAAAAGCTTTTTCTATGGTTTATAAAATCATAGAATATTTTTCTTAAATAATACAATATTTATTTATTCATTATGCTAAATACATAGTTATCAATTTAAAGTGTTAATAACAATAATATATTCATAAATTATTTATTTATTTTTAGGCTTTAATAACTTAAAACTTTTAGTTTTTCACGTGGATTATAGCTTTATGACAATAACGTATATTATAAGTTACTGGTATTTGGGTTTATGTAAGTATGTATTATCTTCTTTACAGTTAAGGGTCCCCAGGAGGCTCGAGTTTCCATACAAAAGTACGTCAGCTTTAATACAAAAACTACGTGTGTATGGGAACTCAAGCCTCCTGAGGTGGAGAGCCTCGCGAGCATGGATATGAATTTTCTCCACATCCCTCGGGAACTATGTCAGGATATGCTTATTAGTAAATCGTGTCATTTCCCACCCCCTCAACCATCTCTGTGCAAAAAATCACACAATCCATTGTTCCGTTGCGATATTAAAGAAATTAACCAAAAAATATTATATTTTCAATTCCCTCGGGAATTCCATCGGACTGCGCTATTTTTACGGGATATAAAGTAGCCTATAGCCTAACACAGGCTACCTGCATGCCAAATTTAATTAAGATTGGTAAAGGCGTTGAAGCGTGAAAAGGTAACAAACAAACAAACACATTTTCACATTTATAATATCAGTAAGGATACTCGTATGTTAGAGAGTAGTCTAAAATAACAGAGATTTTTTAGCTGCTCTAATTCAACCTATTGGGAGAAATTGGGCTCTAACTAATATTTACGTACCTGAAATAAAAGCCCTCAAAAATTTTACATTCCTCATCATTGCATTTTGGTTGGGTCAATAAACCTTACACTGGTAGAGTTCAAAAACAAAAAAAAAGCTGTGTGTGTGTGTGTGTCTGTCCAGGCTCTTTCTAGCTCCTAAACTACTGATCGGATTTGAATGAACTTTGGATGACGGAAATATTATTTTTATATTTCTAGACGTTTCTTTTTCTACGTTGATTTGTTGGAAAAAAGGAATGACGGAACTAACAAAATGGCGGCGAAATCCTATAAGTTCGATAAACAAACTGTAACCAATCTGTATATATCAATCTGGGTGACGAGGGGGTGCGGTTGCAATCTAGAGAGCGGCAGGGAGTGTCCATACTGTATGTTAGTACTAATATATCTACTTTGACACTACACTACACTACACTAACCTACACTAAAACCTTTTCCTGACAATACCGAAGTGTAGCTAACACGACTTTCTTTTATATACAATATATTAGTCGGTATATCATCAAAACTTTTTTACATATTAACGACACAAGCTGGTTTCAGATCGGTCAGCACTGGGTATCAAGCTTTACTGATGCGACGAAGAAAGTTTCAAATGAACTTTACTCGAACTTGTGATTCGGTTCCACTGACGTCTAGCAATACTTTGGCACATAAATATCCATACAATACTCGTAGCATATCCAGTTTTCGGAGATACCCAATACTCTTAAAATAAAAGTAACGTCACATTTCTCGAGACATGTATTTTTTATGTTCGCAATTTGATGCCTCCTCTGAAACCCCCGGCGTACGTGCCGGAGTTGTCGACACAGCTTGTTTGAACAGGGCGATCAAAAATACAAGGAAAATAAATGTTAGTTCTTTGAACCTACGGTTGGAAAGCATTTTGTTATTATTCCTATTATTTTTGTGTTTATTCTTAGAATAAACAAGGTACTATGACGCACCAACGAGTCGTCAGAGGGAGTAAGCTCAGTGGGTTACTTCTATGATAAAATGCGGTTCTAAGTTGTGAAGTAAGATGTAGGGCACTCTTTATTTCACATCAATAATAGGGCTCCGCCGGATGGCTAATTATAGACTTACTAGTTTGAATTTAGTAATTATTTAAACTTAGGTTTTAATAAGACCCGCGGATAGCAAGATTGCAAGAGTCGCGAGTGCGTGAACGCAAAGCTATACGATCTTTACAGTACTTAGGCATTAGTAAGTGTAGGTATAGAAATGTATTCGAATAATTGTCAATGTCTCCCAAAAATAATCAGATGGCTCAGCTGGTACAATTACTTGGATATCTCCTTATTAAAAGGATATCAGTAGGTATTCAAACATATTATCATCATCATTTCAACCGAAAAAGGTCCAATGCCGAACAAAGGCCTCTCCAATGATTTCCACATTGACCGATCCTGCTCTGCTCGCATCCAGCGGCTTCCCACGACCTTCACCAGTTCGTCGGTCTATTGAGTGGGAAGACCTACCTATGCTATGTCTTCCGTTAATTTATTATTCGAGAATTTTACTGCCCCAAAGGCCATTCGTATGGGCCTCGCCTACTGCTACTTGAGTTTACCGACTCTGTGAGCTATGTCGGTAAAGTGCTATATTTCCCACTAGCTTTTGCTCGCGTGAACATCGTTTTTGTGATTCTCTTTGAGGGTGAGTTGTGCGCGAGCTGCAAGCGGCTCGTGAGCGTGGACATGGGTTTTCTCCAGATCCCTCAGGCTATTATGTTTAGCAGTCTTTGTCACTTCCCACCTCTTATTCTATACAAAAAAACAATTCTAATACAAAGCAAATAATTATAAAAACTAACTTTATACAAAAAATCAATTCAATTCGTTGCTCTCTTGCAAAGCCTTCATGCACAATGGTGGCAATGAGTTTTCCCCAGATCCCTTGGGGAATTATGTCAGGATAGCCAGTTTCCCGATTGCGTTGGGGAATCTTGGTAAGCCCGCTTCCATCTTCGGCAACATCGTCACTTAAATAAGAGAGATGAGAGATGAGAACCAGGTGAGATGTTGTCAAGGGTTTACCAATTGTGAATAAAAAAAAGGTTATGCTAATATGTAAATAAAGTCATTTCCCACCCCCTTAACCATCTCTATGCAAAAAATCCCAACAATCCATTGTTTCGTTGCGATGTTAAGGAAATTAACCAAAAAAAAGAGTATTTTTTCAGTTCCCTCAGGAACTGCATCAGACTATGCTATTTTCACGGGATAAAAAGTAGGTATTATCCTTTCCAGTGACACAAGCTACCTGTATACCAATTTTCATTGAGATTGGTCCGGATGTTGAAGCGCGAAAAGGTCACAAACAAACATATTTTCACATTTATAATATTAGTAAGGATACGGATCTCCCCATTTCCGATCCGAACACCTCGAGAAACTCCGAGCATAGCCCTTTGAGTGACATTGAGCCTTCTTATGAGGTCCACAGTAAGCGCGCAGCATACCTCAGATCCGTATGTCATCCATCACGGGCAACACGCACTGCTGGAAGACCTTAGTCTTGAGACCCTGCTGTATTTTGGATGCGTAAAGATATTGCGATACTTACATATGAAATGTTATTCTTTTATATCCTACATGTCTACATGCCTATTTTGTTTTGCGCGGTTCAGAAGCAAAATGTAATATTAAATTTTATTTTATGCTCAACAGTGTATGTCTTCGCGGCAAAATAAACTCCAACGAAATTTCCTTTTAGAGATTCCATTTTCTCCTCAGATAAGATCAACCACTTTCATGAGCATCCTGTATAATATGTATATGAAGCGTTGTCACAGTATACACTTAAAATACATGCTCGAGAAGTTTCAGAGCGATGTCAGTTTTGTCTTTTGAACATCCTTTACACTTTACACTATAAAAAATACGATGTTGTCTGTAAAGTCGGTTTACGGACGATCATTTTTCGTGATAATGTGTCACAAGCCGAAACCTTGACCTTGACCATGACCTTGACGTGACCTTGACCTTGACTTTAACAAACCCCAAGCCCTAAGCAAGTACAAGTACAACTCTCGCTTGCACGTTTGGCTCAGCGTACTGGCGTAACGGGACAATGACGTCACGTAACGGGACACTTTTTCATACATGCAGCCGTGTTATCAATTTATAAGACCATATCACGTTAAAAACGTGCCTGTAAAAAAAGGAGGCTGAAAAATAACCTGTCCAGGAGTGGCGACAGAAATGAAAACTTTTTACAGTTTTATAAGTTTTGACCCTGCGAGTGTTCCTGGCGAACGACTAGGTTGACAAAGTTTTGAATCTGCGAGTGTTCCTGGTACCATGTCAGTTACAGTGTCGCGACTTTAATGGTGTTTCCCCATCTTATTTACAGTTTCATAAGTTTTGACCCTCCGAGTGTTACTGGTGAACGACTAGGTTGACAAAGTTGTGACCCTGTGAATGGTCCTGATACGGTGTCGGTTACATTACAGTGTCACGAGTTCAATGGTTTTTTCCCATCTCAAAAATGGCCAACGCGCTTAAAGAAGTTTTCAATTCCAAAATATTGATTTGAAATAAAGACGTTCGGAAAACCCTTTCGAAAGATTTTATTATCAACATTATTCTCGTGTATAAAAATAGGCCAGATTCACTCATTGGATGACTGACTCATCAACGCCCAGCACAAGCCAGAAAGCTGGCATTTTGCACAGTTCCTTTTAAGATTATTGCAAGGAATTATGCCGGGTTTTTCGATATAACGCAGGTGAAGCCGTGTAGTGGAAAAGTTAGTTTAATAATGAAATATACTTACTGCTGTTAATGGTGAAATGAGCCTCGGTGGCGTAACGGTTAGGGCCGCTACCTCCTGTTCGAATCCTGCCACTTACCAATGTGTTTTTGAATTTCGATTTCATATGTACGTCTATCCGACGCTCTTACGGTGAAGGAAAACATCGTAGGAAATCTGTACACGCCTGCGAAGAAACCCGAAGGTTATGTGTAAAGTCGACCAACCCGCACTGGGCCCGCGAGGTCGAGTAAGGCCCAATCAGCCCAATTCGGATAGGCTCACTTACCACCAGGTGAGATTTTGTCAAGGGTTTACCAATTGTGAATAAAAATAAAATAAAAAAAAGGCTCGAGCCCCTTGGTAAGGACATATATGAGCTGATATGATGTTAATGAATAGTAGATTGTTAATCAAGGGAAGAAAGTGACCCATTTCACTCGAGATATTACTGGCGCTCGAACGAAGTGAGAGCGCCAATAGTTTGAGGGTGAAATGGGTCATTTCACCCGAGTTAAACACTCTACTTTTCATTTCGACTATGAGGAAATGTATTAATTGTAATTTAATTGTTTATATGATATAAAATATTACGAGTAATTAGATATCAATAAATTAGTTTTACCTATATCCAACCTCCAACCTTTTCGCAATGGCCGCTTGCCACGGCCGACTAGATTGAAACTAATCGAGTTGGTCTGGTCACGACGTGCATCTAGGTGGCCATGCCGAAAATTGAAAAACAAGTGTCATGTTATCATGGCATTATGGCGCGCAGCAGAATAGAGGAATGATTTTAAATTTTAATCTTCTGTAATTGTGAAAAATATAGACCAACTATAAAATGATTTAATATCTATCTGTAGATCGTAATAAACCCGTCGTTTAATGTATAGCTGAGTTTAGATATATGAAAACCTTTTAGTTCGACTCCGTGGCTGGCAATAAAAAAAAAATACTTTCCACCCTAGGGATGACAATACTTTCCACTCTAGGGATGGAAATACTTTCTACCCTAGGGATGGAAAAGCAATGTTCCACCCGGCTATCTACTCATGAAAATTAAACTTTCCGAACAGGAGAGATGAAAAGATGATTTTGAAAATAATGTTTTGGTCAAAGTACCCCAACACTCCGAGTAGAGCGGGTGTCATGTAAAATCCTTATCCTTATCTTTACTAATTACTAATATATAATATTATAAATGTGAAAATGTGTTTGTTTGTTACCTTTTCACGCTTCAACACCTTAACCAATCTTGATGAAATTTGGCATCCAGGTAACCTGTGTCACTATAGGAAGGACATAGGCTACTTTTTATCCCGTGAAAATAGCATAGTCCGATGCAGATCCTGAGGGAACTGAAAATATACTTTTTTTTGGTTAGTTTCCTTAACATTGCAACGGATCAATGGCTTGCTGTGATTATTTGCAAAGAGATGGCTGAGGGGATGGGAAATGACATTATTTACTAATTGGCATATCCTGACATGGTTCCCGAGGGATCTGGGGAAAAATCATTTCCGCGCTCGCGCACGTCAGCGTCGCAACGGAGCTACGTGCTGAAGTGTTTTTTTTTGTATAGAATTGGTTGAAGGGCTGGGAAGTGACATAGACTTCTAATTAGAATAGCCCGATATCGTTCCTGAGGGATCTGAGGGAAACACATGTCCGCGCTCTCGAGGCACTTGCAGCTCGCGCACCTCTCACCCTAAAAGACAGACATAAAAACGATGTCCACGCGGGCGAAGCCGTGGGCAAAAGCTAGTAGAGCATATCTTTCTGTTGCTTAAGAAAATGAATATGTAAAGCTAATGGACTTAATCGTTATGCCACGAAGGCGGTTAAAATTTGATGCGGCGGTTAAAAGGCGGTTATGGTAATGTGAAATATCTAATTTTAACGCGTTATTACGGGTGAGACATTATTCAGGCATGTTTCACAAAATCGTTAAACTCAGGCACGACGTGGCACAGCTTCCGCTTGAAGAGTCTTTGAATAGACAGAATGAGACACGCACACATAATGTCGGCAACTTTACTTAATTAAACCACAAAGTGATACTCAACGAGTATGCAGACATTAGGTTGTTATTAATTAGTAGGAACGACATTTTCACTTTCACATCGCGTCGCCAACTAAACGAAAAGTTCTCTTTGACGAATAATCTATTTATAAATGTCTTTTAATGTAATTGGTTGTATTAAAATATAAATAACTATCTTTTGCCCGCGGCTTCGCCAGCGTGTGCATCGTTTTTATGACTTTGTTTGAGAGTGAGTGGTGCGTGAGCCGCAAGCGATGAGTTTTCCCCAGATCCCTCAGGAACTAGGTCAGGATATACTAATTAGTGAATTATGTTATTTCCCACCCGTTCAACCATCAGTGCAAAAAAATACAACAATCCATTATTCCGCTGAGATGTTGTAGCCTATGTCCTTGCCAGTGACATAGGCTACCTGCATGCAAAATTCGATCAAGATTGGTCAAGGTGTTGAAGCGCGAAAAGGTAACAAACAAACACCTTTTCACATTAACATGATTAAAGTAAGGATAATATCGGTTCACAACCCATAAACGACCCCTTAGCTTGGGCGGGCGGGGGGAGGGGGGAGGGGGAGTCTTGTCAAACTCTTGAAGGTTCGGGACGTACTTTACATGACTCAGGGACGAAGGTTATAAGGATAATGGCGAAACTCATAGTCAAAAGTTTTTCAAGCCGCCTATGAGGCATCTGACACGGCTTAAGGCTTTAAGATCACTCAATCCGAGCAGGTTGATACGCGTTTAAATAATATCGAATGTAAGTCTATTCATTTTAAGTTTAAATCAATGCGGGCTTCAGCGCGGCTGTTACGTTGAAACCGAACGCCCAATGCTCGATTTTTCCAAGTTTTTATTACTTTTCATCACTTTCAAATAAGTTTAAAAAATGTGTTTAATTAAAATAAAAGGTCTTAAAGTCACCGACTTTTGTGTGTTGGTTTCATTAAACATTAACAATTTGTCTTCAAGAAATTTTGCAATTAATGCCAAAAACAGGGTCTACAGTATATTTTTTTACATCAAAAGTGGTAATGTTTTTAAAATTGTATTCAATTAAATCGATTTTTTTGTATTTTAAATATATTATATATTTTTTCCATAGTAATAGCTCTACACAGTCTTTCAATAATTTGAATTGAATATTGTCATTTAACCCATCTTAAGGCCTTAATGACTGCCAGTGATAACACCCGGCACCAGCGGCTTATCATACATACAAAGCACGGAAATGATCTAGGAAAATGCCACTAACAGTCATACCTCAAACTTGCCTGTATTTTCCTTTTACGCTGTGTAACAAAGGGTTTTCGATCAATCAATCAAACCCATCAAGGTAATGACCGTACTCCAGGTTTGTTAACCTGCGTGATTGACCCAACCATGCAAGTCGCACTGAGCTATGGTTTCATCCTTACTAATATTATAAAGAAAATGTGTTTTGTGTGTTTGTTACCTTTTCACGCTTCTATACGTCAACCAATCTTAGCGAAATTTGGATTGCAAGTAGCCTGGGTCATGGAAAAAGATATAGGTTACTTTTTATTCAGTAAAATTAGCATAATCCGATACAAAATAAGGAACTGAAGAAAATACTCTTTCCGCACTCGCGTACATCGGCTTCGCAACGAAGCAATGGATTGATTGACATGATTTTTTGCATAGAAATAGTTGAAGCCGCAGGCAAAAGCTAATTTAATATATGAAAAAAATGGAGTCATATTCCTAAAGTATTAAAATTGAGCGTCGGACAAGTGACAAGCATTAATTTGTAAACAGTTTGATTATCATCGGTTTGATGTACGAAGGAAGGGAAAATGATACCAGTCTTGCACATGTCTTTTCTCTCTTATCGTGCGGCACAAATATCCGTGCTATCCAAAGGCTGGATGGTGGTTGCCTGGTGTTCCACTTAGCATCACAAGCGATCACGTGATCAAGTGACCATCAATCCTATTAAATTTGGAATTAGATGTGCAGGTTTTCTCAGAACGTTTCCTTCACTGTTAAAGCAATTGGTAGTGTTTCGAAAAACTAATAGGTACATAATAGAGTCGATAAAACTATAAAATTAATAACTTTATTTTAAAAAACTAAAAAAACACGCTTTTAAAGCACATCAAACTAAAAAGTAATTCTTAAAGGCTTCTTAAAGGCGCTTTGTGCGATATTTTTCGAGCAACCCACGTTTTTTTTCACAATAATACTAGTATTTTTCGTTCATTATTGTTTTCAGCTTATATTAAGATTTTTTTTTCAGTTTTCAGCTTATATTAAGAATTATTTAGTTTGATTTGCTTTAAAAGCGTGTTTTTTAAGTTTTTTTAAACTATATTTATTTTTCAGTTTTTGGTTCAGGATAATGAGATAAATTTACGAAATTATTGTATTGTCACTGGTTCTTGATAAATGTACAAAAATCGAGTGCAAAGGAGTCGGTTACAAACATACATACATACAGGTGAAGCTAATATAAGCGTGTTATAAATGTACATGTATGTGTGTTTGTACTTCAGTGCCTAAATTACTAGACAGATTTAAGTAAAATTTGGGTCAGGCCATTTTTCATCTCCAGCTCTCTTTTTTTAATTTCCCCGTGATGAAAACTTCAAAACTCTGAAAAACTCTGTGCGCTATGAATCCCTTGTATGATATACTCTACGGCACAGATGGTTTTCCAGAAAAAGTAAGAATAACGTACTCTTTTTTTTTTTTTTTAACAATTGGTAAACTCTTGACAACATCTCAACTCTTATGCAAACTCAAGTTGCTTGTTACTTTTTCTCAAATATGGCTCTAACGAATTTGATAAAACTACATGAATAACTAGAAGTTTATAAAACCTACTATTCTGGATAGTTCATTATTCTAGAGAAATACTGAATGAGGTTATTTCCACATAAATCCAAATTATATGTGAATATTTCATCAAGTCTAGTACTTACACGTTTATTATTTATTACTAAAAGCGTAATGTTTATTGTCGATTTGTGTATTTCCGACGTCGGTCTCTAGACCATTAAGGATTAGCGAGAAAGTATGCATAGCCTGGCTGTACTATTTAAGATATGAAAATATTTTTACTATTTATTGTACACTCTAAGTAAAAATAAACACAATGAAAAACTTTAACTAAAAAATATAAAAAAACACAACGTAAAACAAAATCTTAAGGACGTACTATAGCGGTACAATGTGGGTGTTCTTATCGCTCAAAACGATTTCTTTCAGACAATCCGGTGTTTGAAGACAAAAAATAAAAACTGATAGTGCACGAGTATCCGACTAAAACAATACTTAAGTAAACATACAATATTAATTAATAGATGAGACTGTACGTACTACATATTAAATAATAATTATATGTACATATCAACAATATATTAGATCGGGGAAAAAGTTACTTCGCATTTTGTATGCAAATTCAAACAGGGCGAACAAAACGAGCTGCATCTTGAACGTTCAGGTGACCAAACTAGAAACCTTTGAACCAGGTTTGTGATACTGACTGATACTGCATTAGGTCAATAAACAGCACAAATTTTATTCGCGGCCTGTGTTGTATTTTTACCTTTTTTAACATAAAATTTCAAAATGTAGCGAATTTATGGTCACTTTCACTCATTTTATAGACAGTAAAGCAATTTTAAAATGGCGGGAATTTTATTTTTTTATTAAAATTTCGAAAGATCACTTATTTGTATAATACAAGCAAAGAGATTATATTTAATTTATAATTTGTAATTTTTATATTTTGTAATTTTTTATAATATTAAATTTATAATTTTTATAATTTTGATAAGAGATTTGATTACAAATTTATAGTCACAAAATAGGAAGAAACTTTTTCCCCGACCTATTATAATAGGTACTAATAATAAATCTCACTTATTATAAATTACACCTAAAATAAAACACCATAAACACCTAAAATCGCCCGTCCCTCGGCTGCCCTGGTGCAAATACAACACTAGCTGCGTTTCCGCACTGAATTAGTGAGATATAATTTTTAGTACCTACGGATTATTTTGTTCCTTGTATTTAATAATATGTAACCATACTTTCAATATTATTGTAAATTTATTTTTAGTACCTACTGATTAAATTGTTACTAATAAATAATTCGTTTCATTAAATTTATATACATTATATATATAAATTAAATAATAAATATTACTAAAGTTAGTTTCTGCTGTTTGTCACAGACACACGTTCATATCAGAGCTCGAGAAAATGCTAAAAAAAAAGTGCTAGTTTTTGTTATAGTTAAGTGTTCCCCTGCTAACTACATCTGATTTTTTTTTAAATAGACTATTCTTGTAGGACATATATAATTAATTTAAAAGGAAAACTATCACGGCTAAGTAGGATTTCTTAGTTTAGGCACAGCATAATAAAGGGTACTAGGTTTAGGAGTAACAGTCGACCAACTTAAGATGTGCAATTGGATTTGTAAAAAGTTTATAGATTTTCCATACGAAATGTTCTATTACTAACTGCAAATGTTATGTTCTGTGAAAATTTCAACTGGCTGTATAACGGTTTATAACGCGGACGGATAGAAGGACGACATAGGCACATTAATTGGGTCCCGTTTATCTTTGGGTCCTCCTGCAAGGTCACCGACGTCAAAACTTTACATTCCAATATCTCTGTAACTATCTATCGTTGATCCCTTGTGTTTGGACTCATTTGAATGGTATCGACCACATCTAGGCGCTTGGGATCACATATTTGGATGCTTGTATCTCTGTAACCGTTCATTGTAGAGGTATCGTTATTACAATTATTTAAATCTTTATAAGGAAACACCAATTTTTTCCATACAAACGTAATCCCTTGTTTTCTCCCTGGATAATGACAACAGAGCAAACATATTTTTTCTATCAAACCTATATCTGCCATGGCCATGCCCCTATGTTTTGTTTTTTCCCATATTATCCTAATTATAATGGGAAGTAGGAGCCTTCAAAAACTGAGAAAATTGCTCAAGTGAAAAGTAATTTTCAGACACCTACAAAAATACGCATATTAACAATAAAATTAAAACATAGAGGCATAGGTAAAGCGTTTTTTTTAATTATTTTTGAAACAAAAAAATATAATTGCTCAAGTTTTGGAGGAGGAAATAGGGGAACTACGAAATGTAGTTTTGGTAAATTTTAGTGCCTATTATCGGTCTGCGCTGCAGTTCTCCCTTTCTTGCTGTATCCGAAGAGGTTTGGGGGAAAGAGACATCAACATTTTATTCAAAACCTATTTTTTATACCGCGTTTCCTCTTAACACTAGAAGCGATTCGCTGATATACACGTTCACTATACTCGTATAGCCACCCCACTCAGCCCCACCCGATTTTTTAAATCAATCTCGTGTTGCCATTAGTCATTAATCATGTTATATTAGTGTTTATTTGATCGTAATAATAAAGCTTTTCAAATGATGTCGTAAGCAAATGCGCCGACATGAATTCCTTTACATAATTATTACGTTTTTAGAGTTCCCTACACTCAAAGGGTGCCAACGGGACCCTATTACTAAGCCTCCGCTGTCTGTCCGTCTGTCCGTGTGCTGGCTGTATTTCATGAACATTTCACATGAAATGTACATGTTGAAATTTTCATATAATGTGTATTTCTATTGCCGCTATAACAAAAATAACTAAAAATTTTCAAAAGTGACAAATTAAGGGTCTCTATAGAAAAAAAACCTATCTTTTTTTTTGTTTTTAGAAGTATATTTGATTTAGCTCTATCGTAAAAACGGTAAATACATACAAACGTGAAACTTGGTGAGATTATTGTATTTATACCAAAGTATATATATTAGCCAAGTGTGAGTCGTACTCGTGCTAAGGAGTCCCAACTGAAAGACAATAAAACATATTTTTTTCGCTCGGTCTTTTGCTTGTAATGTGAATAGGTATCATTGTCATTGTATTATGTAGTTCAGCGGAGAGGTGTGGCGGTACGGAATCCTCAGAGTGCTAGTCCGACTCGCACTTGGCCAGTTTTTTAATCGTACCTACATTCTTTTAATCATTCAAAGCGTAAAGAGGCGGGATAAGAAGTATCCACTTAAGTAATTTACAGTTGAATCTCGGACACATTGGTACTGCTTTGTTTAACACGCTTTATATATCTTTATGGATTTAATATCTGAATTTCATCATTTTAAAACGACTTCAAAAAATGAGGAGGTTTCTCAATTCGACCGTATATATATTTTTTTATTTTTTATGTGTGTTCTCGGATAACTTCGTCATTTATGAAACGATTTTGATGATTCTTTTTTTGTTGGAAAGGAGATATCCCAAGGGTGGTACCATGATAAGATCTGACCAAACCAGGATGTGATGATGGTATGTCAGAGAAATCGAGGAGAACCTTAGTTTCGTGATTGTAGTCGTTTTTTTTGTTTAAAATTATCAAGACCTTATTGGGTTTGCGCAGTAAAAGCGTCGGTAACATAATAGCGATGTAGGGTGCGCCTTCACTAGTTTCTATTTACATTCAGCTGAGCTCGTCGACGCCGCCTCTCCGCCGCGCCGCCCGCGCGCCCGCCCGCGCGCGCGCCTATAAGTTGGGAACTTCTCTATTCGGGGCTCCGGCTGATGCTCTGCATGTAGGATGACCATGGACTATCTCTATGGTAGGTACATGAGATCGAAAACTACATCTATACATATAATGAAACAAAGTGTCCCGATGCGTCTGCTTGTCTGAACGCGATGGACTCAAAGACTACCAAACGGATTTTCATACGGTTTTGACCACTGATTAATGAATGAGGAATGTTTTAGGTGTATAATTCTACCACGGACACTCTAGTTTGCTAATAAAACCTTCTTATAATAATAGAAGACGTTCGAAATGATCTTTTTTTTTTATTAAAAAATTTGAGTGCGTTTGACTGCAACTCACCTGATGGTAAGTAATGATGCAGTCGAGGATGGTACTTAATTGCAAGTCTTTTGTAATTGCATCAAAAAGCGGGCTATGTTGTTTGAGTTTTAGGCAACCTCTTTGTAAATTGCAGTTTTATTTACTTACAAAAAAGTATTTTTCGTCCAAGGTATTTAGTCTGTTCTAAAATGTACATACAGAATATAGTACGTTCGGGGAATTAGTTGCAGTACACCCGAACGGAGTTCTGAAAATGTGTTGAAGGATAAAACAATTTCACAAAAAAAAGATAATTAAATAGGTTTTTTTTAATCATTAATTTTAATCACTTTCACTGCTGGACGAAGTATCTTCAGAATCGTCACCTGTGTTAATAATTAAAGACTGAATAAGATTCGCGCAACCCCGTGCAGATGGAACTCAGGGCGGTTCCTTTGACGGAAATAGAAAAGATGCAACTAATTCAGCGAACGAACTTTACAAATACAGAATACTTTTTTTATGGAACTGTGTAAGTGTAGCTATTGAAGACCATAGAAAATAGAAGAGGAAATATGCTGGGCCACCTAGTACGACACGACAGTCTACTGAGAACAATCATAGAAGGAAAGATAGAGGGAAGGAGAAGTAGAGGAAAGCCAAGGCGAAATTACCTAGAACAAATTAAGGAGAACGTTGCTGTCGTGTCGTATCGGGAGGTAAAGACGTTGGCCGAGGATAGAAAAAATTGGAGATTGCTCCACCGACAAGAGCATTAACTCTTAAATTTGAAGAAGAAGAAGTAGGTGTAGGTTTCAAAAGTTTGGGTTATTGCGACAGTTCCTCCGTTTGCTACAGACATGGTCACAGTGACGCAAGTTTGTCAGGTCAGGATGTGGGAGTTGGGATCGAATCCCGGCAGATGGACGCGCCGCGGCGGCGGGCGGTTCGTTAGCGAATACATTGTGGCTGAAATTCGTCTTGTGCAGAATAGGGATGACGACAGCATCAGAAATAAATTATAAACTCTTGATCACTAAATTGCCCTCCTACTAAAATTCCGGAAAACCTTACTCGTTTTGTTTTCCACCAAGTCTTCGATTTTTAATTTACCAAAATCACAAAATGAGTACATAAATGACGCTGCAAAACTATGACGTCACGCCTAGGTATTTCAAACATTTTTAGAACAAAATCTCGTTTTTGATAGATGATAAAAAGTAAATCAAATGACTAGCATTTGTCATCCCTATTGTAGATAGCATTCGGGTAAGAGTCAACGAATATTGTGCTATTTTCAGTTTCCTGTTGCGATATTCTGTCATAGATATTTTTAACCACCTCCGTGGTTAAGTCCATTAGTTTCACATCAGGAGGTCGCGGGTTCGATTCCCGGCGGAGTCTTACTTTGTAAGACTCAGTCTGGTTTGTGGAAGGGCATTTTCTTAGCCCGCCTGGCTAGCTACCACCATCTTATCTAAGACTTGCCGCCAAACATCAATGCAATTTGGGAATCTTAGTAAGCCCGCTTCCATCTTCGGTATCATCGTCGCTTACCATCAGGTGAGATGATGCCAAGGGCTTACCAATACGGTATTTTACTACTAGTCACTTGAGTAACTTTTTTACTTTGAGTCATTTGAGTCAAAAAGGAATGTTTGTTCTGCAATTGTTCGCTTTACTGACATAGTGACGTCTTAACAACTAATTTTAAGTATATAACGAACTAATTTGCTGTTTTTTAATAAATATAAAAATTAAAAATATTTAATATTTCAATAAAGCGTCGGTGGCTCAACCGGTAACGACTCGGTCCCCCTAACTAGAGGTGCCGGGTTCAAATGTCCGGCCAATGTACCAATGAGTTTTTCGAAACTAACGTACATACTCAACGATTGCTTTAACGGTGAAGGAAAACATCGTGAGGAAACCTGCACACGCCTGCGAAGAAACTCGAAGGGTGTGTGTGAAGTCAACCAACCCGCACTGGGCCCGCGTGGTCGACTAAGGCCCGATCGCCCTAATTCAGGGTAGGCTCGAGCCCCTCCGTGGGGACGTATATGAGCTGATATGACAATATTTCAAATGAGCAAGTGTTTTTGCCATTCTAGAAGAAATGCTATTTATTGAATTGTGTTTTTTTTATCATTTTTTATACGGGGAAATAGCTTATTGTGAATAAAAATAAATAAATAAATAAGTGGGGAAAAATAACATCTGAGGATAGCATTCAACTTTGCTATGTCATCAAGTCTTCAACTTCTGTGGATTTCTGCTCCTAGATGGTGAAATTATATGAAGTTCACAATAATGAATTGCGAGTTTGTTTGTGGGTGTTTTCGTGTCCTTCTTGCTAGAAAGTTTAATAGTTTTGCACCAAACGTAAATGTAAATGTATTTGGTAGCGAGCATTTTATCTATCTGTGTAGAGAGCGCAGAACTAAAGCAATTCCTCCTTTGCAACTTTAGCACCCATCTTTACTTTAGCCACAGAAGAGTACTTTTACTTCTAACTACGAGTATTTTGCTTTAGTTTCAGAAATTTCTGAGGAATCAGCGATAGTCCCAGTTTACGTGTCGGTTTTTAGGGAATACTTCGTTGTTCGTTTGCCTGTCTGTCTGTCTGTCTATCCGTCTATATGTCACGACCCTTTTTCTCATGAACGCGTGAGGGTATCAAGTTGAAATTAATATTAAATACTTTCAAATTTATTTTTATTGCATTATTTTAATAATCTATAGTCTATATATATTTTAAAGGTCGCACTAGTAGCAATGCAGGTCATTTCCTTACTGCTTCTGAACCCATCTAAGAGTACTTATAATAAAAATATGTATGTAGATAAAATAATATATGCAACTTTTGCAATTAGGTCTTAAAACACTCGTGTGATTCTATAACGTTAAAGTTAAAACACACTCGTATTTTAAGACCTGTCATTACTTAATAGTTGCATAAACTACTATTGGTGAAAATAAGTATCTATGTACTTAAAAAAAAACTAAATACAAAAATCAAAAATCTAGCATCATTATGGCCAAGTATGAGTGGGACTTGCATTAAGGGTCCTGAACTGAATGAAAGTTCCGTCGGTCTTGTACACGTTTTTTTTAAATTGAAATAAATATCATTGTAGTACTCGTTGAAGTTATTAGGGTTCCGTATCCGAAGGTGTGGTGGTACGGAAGTCTGACTCTCACACGGCGGTTTTTTTTAATTACCTACAATCAATTGTATATTTTTAAAGCAAATTGCACAGACAGACAAGATGCATCGCAATTATAATATCACATAGCATCATAGCTCAACGTTGGGGCACATAGCTCGTAGAACAGGTGGCTGATGACCTGGTGAAGGTCGCGGGAAGACGCTGGATGCGGGCAGCGCAGAACCGGTCGTCGTGTAAATCGTTGGGGAAGGCCTATATCCAGCAGTGGATGTCCTTCGGCTGATATGATGATAATGATGAATTATAATATCACCCAATTATACAGGGTGTAACAAAATTGGTGCAGGTCCCGTTAACTTGGGGCTTCTACTCATCATACTCAATAACTTTTGTTCTACGACTTTGCTGAAATCCCAATTATTTTTTTTTACTTTATATAAATCGATCAGCCGATCGACCAATTCTGTGTATTTTAGTAAGAAGGGTTCAATTTTTTTTAGAATTGACTTTGTGTTCCTTGGGGAAAGTTGTTCAGTATGATGAGTAGAAACCCCAGTTAACGGGCCCTACACCAATTTTGCTACACCTGTATATACTTTATATACGACTATATATACGAGTATATTTATCCACAATTGATAAGCTCATAATTATATTCTTATGCGTGGAACATAATATCACGTGTTTTTCTAGTTATTCCAATAACAGCGTGTGCCAGATTTTATCTGAATACGTATACATAGGTTCCGCCGCCCCGACTCGGCATGATATACTAATAAATATCATCTAATATACAAACTTTCACATTCATAACAATTTGGTAGAAATACAATATTTCGTGTCCTCACAACGACGCGTAGACTTGTGTGTGTGTGTGTGTGTGTTCTGGGTTACGTGTCTACACCGCACCGCACCGTTGTGGCTCTTAGTAGCCAGTGCGTGGGTTGGACACGCATTGATTAACAGTTGACAAAACGTGCAATAGTTTTATTATAGGCATTGAAGCGGTTGTAGCTCAGTGCAGCATGCGTGGTTGGGTCGATCACGCAGGTTTACTGACCTGAAGCACGGTCATTACCTGGATGGGATTGACTGTTAGTGGCATTTTTCTCAACCGTTTCCGTGCTTCGCAGGGCACGTTAAGCCCTGGGTGCCGGTTGGTATCACTACATGGCAGTCGTTTAGCCGTGTCAGATGCCTTATAGTCTGAAAGACTTGTGACAGAGGGGGTTCGCCGCTAGCCCTGATGATGATGATCTATCTATCCGACCGCTTTCGGTCATGGCGACCACTTCGACTCCTAGTTGGTTTGTTGGTACTCCGCGCGTGCGCTCGAAGATGGTTTATGTATCCAATATTCGAAGCGGAACTCCTCGCACAATGAGGGCACTCGCCCTACAACCTCCCCCAGCCCGGACTTGGCCCCCGTGTGTGGAGTGTGGCCTAACTAACCATCCCCAATTTAGAACAGACCCGTTGCCCAGCAGTGAGGACGTTTATGAGTTGTTACGTCAACAATATACAGTCTATAATACAATTGGTCTAGGTCCTGGGACTTCTACTTATCATACTAAAATTTATTCTATGACAGCTGAAACCGCGAATTTTTTTTAGCTCCTTATACAAAACGATTAGCTGATCGACCAACTTTGTGTATTTATGTATAGGGGGTGTAGCGGTAACTGCAGTAACCCGCCACTGAACCTTAACACAAGCAACGAGAGTACACAAGAAAATACGACGTCTAGAACGCGCTATTAGAATTTCTCCACCGCTGAGTGTTTATTATACAGATACCAATCATCAACAGTTGGTCCACAGCTGGACCCCAGGCCCAGGCATACCACCTCGCCTGGCGGAGATATCTTCCTTTGCTCTCGTCAAATAGCAACGCACCGTTCCTAAAAGGGTCCAATTTTTTTTCTTCAAAATTATTTATGGATTCCTTCGGAAAAGTTGTTCTGTATGATGAATAGATAACGGGCCCTACACCAATTTTGTTACATCCTGTATAAGTTATATAATACTTTGTGGATCTGCGAGCAGGTACCGAATTTTAACACCAAGTCTGCGTATGACACCCTACATGGCCATTGTGTTGCGGTTTACCGCAATAGCAAGCGGAAAAATAAAGCTGTGTGTTGCCACGAGCTACAAAGCGCCTACGCGAGCGAGTTAGTTGATATTCTGCCTATCCGCACGAAGCGATAATACGCTTCCTCATTTATTATGCGGACAGCAATGGAGTGGCTGCCTGCATCTGTGTTTCCCAAATCTTATAATTTGGAGATCTTCGACGCGAGAGTGAGTAGTGCGACGTAAACATTTCGCCCCAAAATTAAAAACTCTTTTGGATTTGATTCTCTTTCGTTTGGTTTCGTTCCTTTTGGCGTGTCAGAGGTAAATTTTAAAAGGCGGCTTCTGACATAAGATGATGGATTTTTGAAATAACAACTGAATGGAGGTCACCGCAAACCTATTTTTGACCGTAAATAAGATTATGAATTTAATTAGTTGCCTTTTGCCGTTTTCTAAATTTTATGGTGCAGTTTTTGTAGTATATTACGGATCCCTTGCCGATGTTTCGAGGTACGTACTTCCTACTTTCGTGCTCATTTCCCTTTACGAGTCGCGCTATGCTAAATAAGTGTTCTTTTGTATTTTTAGGGTTTTTACCGAGTACCTAATGGACATCTTATATAATAACAGCGTAATAGCCGACGTATTTCATCAGCAGGCTAAGCAAATAACTGATCGAGTCTTGGCTGGTACAGCTCGAACACCTTTTTCATCAGCCTGAGCATCTACCATCGTGCCACCTGCGAAGGGAAGTAGACACCTTTTTTTCTTCACATTTCCCTATTCCCCGGTCAAGATGCCTTTTGGTTTTGATGAACTTTAGAAATTGAACAGTGTTATTATTTTATGTGTGCCTTTTAACGTATAATTTAAGGTATTATCACAGAATTAAAAGTAACAATCTATACGTATAGATTGTCCCTTCTACTACTTATTAAGGTTTAACAAAAACTATTTTCCATTATTCCGCCGTTTGCCTGAAATTACCCAAAATTCTACGTATGATGTAACGGATCTTTCATATTATTTACCTATTTTAATTATTTTCGTTACATAATTAAGCATTATTTGAGTTTCCAGTGAACCTTACTGTCAAAATTATCTTCATCATCGTCACCATATCAGCCGAAGGAAGTCCACTGCTGGACAAAGGCCTGCCCCAAGAATATCCAGTGGCTTCACGGGACCTTCACAAAATCAAGTATGTTCAAGGTCAAAAAAATTACAATTTTCTTTGAAAGTAGTGGACTAAAACAATTACTTTTGAACAATCAGGACGATCAGATTCTTTAAAGGTTTTTTTTTGGAGAAAGTCTCATTTATACTACAGACACGGTCAAGAAGGATAGGCTAAAGGATTTAAATATTTATCGCCAACATTTTTATGTGTCGTTTGCTATGATAATCGGGATTGTTCCAAAATATTAAGGTATTTCTTTTGTAATTTTTAAAATTAAAATGACTATTTTAAGAAACACGGCTATTTTGAGAAGCGGCTCGCGAGCGTGGACATTATTTAGTTTTTCCAGATCCCTACCCCAGATCGGGCTATTCTGATTAGCAGTCTATGTCATTTCCCACCCCCTCAACCATCGCTGTGCAAAAACACAACAATCCATTGTTTCGTCGCGACGTTAAAGAAATTGACCAAAAAAAGAATATTTTTTCAGAATAAAAAGTAGGCTAACTGCATGCCAAATTTCATCAAGATTGGTCAAGGTATTGAAGCGTGAAAAGATAACAAACAAACACATTTTTACCGACTTCAAAAAGGAGGAGGTACTAAGTTCGACTGTATTTTTTTTATGTATGTTCACCGATTTTTCCGTCAATTGTGGACCGATTTTCAAAATTATTTTTTCATTCGAAAGAGTATACTCCCGAAGGGGTCCCATTGTCACCAAGTCAGGATCTAATGATGGGATCCCAGAGAAATCAAGGGCAACCCTTCAAAAATAATGAAAAATTTGAATTTTAAAGGCACTAATTACGTGATTCATATGTTTTCTAAAGCTATTAAAATACTTGCGTATGTTAGTCATATTCTTATGTAGATAAGCTGATGTAGGAAGGTACAACTCCTTAACAGTTAGGAGTTGCAGGTAAATTCTTTTTAATGTTATACATAGATATATACATAGGTATGCATAGACCGATAGTTGTATTCATTCAGGTTATTCAGATGAGCTGATGATGGACGATTTAACTCCTTAACTTTCATGCTGCTGAGATGATGATGGAAGCCACAGGACTCTGTATCTGTTAATGAAACACTTGTATTATGATTTGATAATTCCTATTGGTGAGTATAGGTGATTGGATTTAACGTTGCTAGATCAATAACATTACCATTAATAATAAAGGAAATAAAAAAAGTTTAAAAAACTTAAAACCGACTTCAAAATGAAATTCACGTTTAGATTCGATGGTTTGCTCAAAAAAAATTTTAAGCCTCTAATTTAATTCGTACCCACACTCGTAATTTAGTTGGTTAATGTTGTGTATTTAAGTATAATAATATCATTTCATACTTTTGAGTGAATTTTATTTTAAAGTCGGTTTTAAGTTTTTTTTTTTCACATTTATAATATTAGTAAGGTTATATCGCCAAGACTTTATGTGTTTTCTTCTAGGATAACTGAATATCAGCGCTGTAGTTACATAATAACCTGCAGCATATGCTGAGTCGGAGCCTTTTCTGAGCTACGGTACAATTTTATCTATCTACCCTCTTTTTACATTTAAGCTTAGATATAAGAAGATTTTATTTAGGGATGCCTCGATACGCCTTTTTGCCGATACGATACCGATACCGATACTCTTATAAAAATATCGGCGATACTGATACCGATACCGATACGCCTATTGAATTCAAAAAGGAAGGTAGAATAAATAAAACACAGTTAATTAATAGTTTTAGTAATCAAAATTAACATTTATAAGATTCTTAAGCTTCAACCAGCATTCTATACAATGCCTAGGTAAAATGTAAAATAGTTTAAACATTGAATATCATTTCATACATTACTTGAACGACCCCGGCTTTCTATACATTTCCTAGGTATTGTATAGAATGCCTGCATTATACACATCGCCTATAACATATATACGTACAAATCACGTGGCTAACGGGTTAACACAGTTTATGATGCTGCCAGCGACCCTTGCGGTGAGCCTCGGCGCACTGCCTTTCAGTGGCTTGTATGAGTTGCAGAACTACTATGCAGGATGTGCGGTAAAATAGGACACATTTTGAATAAGTCAATAACTTTTGTTCTACAATTTTGCTTAAAAAATGTGCACTCCCCATACAAAGTTTCTGAATGAGCTGATCAGTTTTTGTGATTTCAGAAAAGTTTTAGAATAAAAGTTATTCAGTTTCATAAGTATCGTCATCATATCTGCTCATATACGTCCCCACCCAGGGGCTCGAGCCTACCCTGAGTTATCGGGCCTTAGTCGACCACGCGGACCCATTGCGGGTGGGTCGACTTCACACACAACCTTCGAGTTTCTTCGCAGGCGTGTGCAGGTTTCCTCACGATGTTTTCCTTCACCATATAAAAGCGTCGAATAAACGTACATACGAAATCTAAATTCTAAAACACATTAGTACGTGGCAGGATTTGAACCACGACCTCCCTGATAGGAGGTAGCGGTCCTTGCCATTACGCCACCGATGCTTATAAGTACAATATCATATCCTATCCAAAAAATGTGTTCTATTTTACCGAACACCTTGTATTAGCTGCCTCCTAAAACAGCTATGTATGGGGGTGATGTATCAGTTCAGTAACATTCCTCGAAGGTTGATTGCAAGCAATTTAATTAGTTCCGAAACAGTTATCCTGCATCATTTCAGCCGAAGCACGTCCACTGCTGGATATGGCCTCCCCCAAGGATTTTCACGACGATCGGTTCTGCGCTACCCGCATTACTTCCCGTGTCATCGGTCCACTGAGTGGGAGGACTGCCTACGCTACGTTATTCGGTGCGCGATCGCCACTCGAGAACTTTACTGCCCCAACGGCCATCCGTTTTACGAGTTACGATCCCTACCTATAAAATACAACCTATAGCTGCATAAGTGATGTAATATTTTTTTTCACACCAGTCGTATTGATATATTATCAGAGATACTTTACAGTAAGGCTATGTTGGTTTTAAATGCATGTATATCATGAAGGAAAAAAATGTTTACGGCGCCCTACATGCACATTTTTTTAAAGCTTTTAGTTAACCGCCTCCGTGGCGTAATGGTTAGTCAATTCGCTGCACACCAGGAGGTCGCGGGTTCGATTCCTGAGGGGCCAACTTGTAAGACTCGGTTTGGTTGGTGGTAGGGCTTTTTCTAAGCCCGCCTAGGCTAGCTACCACCATCTTATCTAAGTCTTGCCGCCAAACATCAGTGTTAACAACATTGGTGTGTTCCGGCTTGAAGATAAGATAGTCAGTTCTCCATTGCATTGGGGAATCTTGGTAAGCCCGCTTCCATCTTCGGCATCATCGTCACTTACCATCAGGTGAGATGATGCCAAGGGCTTACCAATTGTGAATAAAAAAAAATTAAACTTGCAATATTTTTTTTGTTTAGGTCAAATCTAGCAAACGATTTTGGAGCGACTTCCAAAACCAGAGTGAGCTAAAATTTGGTATGAAGCCGTATTACCCTAGTGACAATAGATCTCTTAGATATTTTGAAGTTGATCGGATGATGAACTACGGAGGCGGAAAGTATCGAGGTCCCAGGATCGTCTTTTATTTTCAATAGGACCGTAATAGGGAATACTGAGCTCGCTTTGTTTGATTTCGGGAACTTCGTGTACTTTATGTTCACATTTGCAGACTGAATATTTGGCTTTTTGAGCATTAAAACACTTTTCAAATAAATACTTGCACCTAAAAGTTTTTGAGTTTTTCTAAAATTATTTCCTTTATCCTTTCAAGCGGGACGAATGCCACAAGGCGTTTATTCCGGAAAACGCTCAAACGGGGAAAGTGCCTGAGAGGCACTCGAAAAAGTGTGACGTAATGTATGACGTAATCTAAACTTTTTTACTTATACTGTTCCGACCTCTGACTTTGGAGAAACTGATACGTCAATATTTATCGTTTATTTGAGTAATTCTGTAGATTATTTTACAGAAATAATTTTTCAGATTTCATATAAAAGTCAAAAAAATTAAAGTTGTTTGCAAAAAAAAATGCAAAACAAAAACAAAAAATCTTGCTTAAAATTATAAAGATAGAAAGAAGATTTCATTAGATGGGTTACAATAATTAGTTTTTAAAGGTTTTATAGAGGTACAAAAATACTGAGAAAACCTTGGATATGTGCAAAGCGCCAAATGGACTGCGGTGCGGACAATTTTTTTTTTAATTTTTTTTATTCACAATTGGTAAACCCTTGACAACATCTCACCTGGTGGTAAGTGACAATGTTGCCGAAGATGGAAGCGGGCTTACCAAGATTCCCCAACGCAATTACTCTCCCCGCGTGAGCCCCGGCGCGGGCGGCGCGTTTAATAGTATCCCCCCACTTGAAGCTTGCATGCCAATTGATTGCAGTATACCTCCACGATGATTGGTAAATAACCGCAAACCTCTCTTCTGGTAAATCAGCTCGTGAAACTAAACAACCACCGCGCCGCCGCCGTGCGGTTAAGCATGGCTCGTGCACTTTTTTAGTCCGTTACAAATGCCAATATTCTACTTGAAACTTAGAAATGAGGGCTGTGATGTTAATCGTCTGTAATTATATTGTTTTATTTGTTATATTTTTTTTTAATATAGAACCCTCTCAATGGGAGAGTTTGTCAGCAGAACGGCCTGAATGGCGCAGAATTGTAAATAGGCAAGTGCGCGAGTTCGTGGATCAGCGTAAAGCTGACATTGATACCAAACGCGACCAGTTAAAGGCCCGACCACCTGCGACCATTTCATACAATTACGAGGGTGGCATACTTAAATGCCCTCAGTGCGCGAGGAGTTTCGCTGCGAAGATTGGCTACATAAACCATCTTCTAGCGCACGCGCGGCAAACCGACTAGGAGTCGAGGTGGTCGCCATGACCGAAATCGGTCGGATAGATCATCTCATCTTATTGTTTTACCGCCTACTTTATTACTTCAATAGTTGGAAATCTGCCGTAACACATCTAGGTCGTCAATTCGTCAATCCTATCGCTATATATAAGGTCTAACAATATTAGCTGAAACTATTTTAATTGGTGCTTCTACCCATGAAACTGAACAACTTTCCCCATGGAACCCATAGTCAAATCTAAAAAAAAATTGAACTTTCCATACTAAGTTGGCTGATTAGCTGATCTAATTAGTACGGGAGAGCCAATATTTTTTTTGCGATTTGACTATGGGTTCCATGGGGAAAGTTTTTCAGTTTCATGGGTAAAAATAGTTTCAAATAATTTTGTTACACCTTATATATCTAAAACTGTTGAAAAACAACCGGTTACAAAACACCATTACCTAATTGTCGTTATCCAGACCATCTATTGTTATTCTTGTTACTTAAAATGACCGTCTCAAGTGGAATCTGGCCTTAGTATTTAATGCAATCGAATTAGGACGACATAAAATAATATATATTTGCGGCGCCCCAAACTGTCCCAAAGGCCCTTTTTGTCTTCATGACTACTGCCATACTACTAATAGCTGACCACTCTGTCAAGTAATATACGAATAACGACTAAGATGGTAATGATTCGGGAGGCTGCTGCGGTTAGCTCGGCTACCTTCGTAAGCTGCGGCGGAATATTCCGAGTAGGCTTAGTTTAAACAGGGGCTATTATTATAGCCCAGAGGCCCAAGAGCGTATAACTGTCGCAGGCATACTGTACAATTTCGCATGATACATACGGTCAGGCAAATGTCAGGCAAATTATATAATGGCGAGGGCGGGGCGGAGAGCGTCGCGTTGCGAGGCTATTTTACAGTTAAATCAATCAAACCTGACCGAACCTAACATCGCTCGCTTCGCGAGCTCATTTACAATCTGCCGTACGGCATTTTGACAATTTGCCTGACTCGGCATTGACCGTTTATATTCGGACGAGTTATTACAATTTGCCTGGCTCGGCATTTTAAAATCTGCGTACAGAATTTAACATTTGGCCTGACCGTTTACATACGGACGAATTATTAAAAATTGCCTGAATCGGCGTACAGCATTTTACATTTTACCTGACCGTTTACATACGGACGAATTATACAATTTGCCTGATCGTATGTAAAATGACTAATCATACAATTTGCTTGCCACATATCTATCTCTCTAGCGATAGTTTTCTTGCGATGAGAGATCCTTTGCAAAGGACAAGACATGTTCATTATAAGTTACTATACAATTTTGGTCGTTTGTATAGAGGCGCCTATTCAATGAATCTCAGACGTTTTTGTCTGTACTGTATCCTCGACTAACTGGAGTTAAAATGCACTCAGAAAAAACTAGGATTGCAATGTAAACGCAGGAGAAAAAAAAACTGAATGTATCTTCTTGTGGGGTGAAGTTGAATAGGATTAACCTTTGTTTTGAACACCTTTTCATCAACCAAATATTTCGCTTTAGAGTGGCGAAATCTAAAAAAAAATATTTTCCAACTTTATGGCAGGGAGTTTGAATTGGTAAGCCCTTGGTAAATTATGCCTACTCCTGTGAAGGTTAGAGGCTCTGCACTCGAAGTCGTTGCCGAATATGTGTACCTGGGACAAACAGTCCAGTTAGGTAGGTCCAGCTTCGAGAAAGACATCAATCGTCGAATCCAACTCGGCTGGGCAGCGTTCGGGAAGCTTCGCAATATCTTTACGTCCCAGATACCGCAGTGTCTTAAGACCAAGGTCTTCGACCAATGTGAGTTGCTAGTGATGACGTACGGAACTGAGACATGGTCGCTTACTATGGGCCTCATAAGAAGGCTCAAGGTCAACCAAAGGGCAATGGAGCGTGCTATGCTCGGAGTTTTTCTGCGTGATCGAATCAGAAACGAGGAGATCCGTAGGAGAACCAATGTAACCGACATAGCTCTCAGAATTTCTAAACTTAGTGGCAGTGGGCGGGTCACATAGCTAGTAGAACAGATGACCGTTGGGGTAGTAAAGTTCTCGAGTAACGACCGCTCACCGGAAAACGTAGCGTAGGAAGGCCTCCCACTCGGTGGACCGATGACCTGGTGAAGGTCGCGGGAAGCCGCTGGATGCGGGTAGTGCAGAACCGGTCGTCGTGGAAATCCTTGGGGGAGGCCTACGTCCACCAGTGGACGTCCTTCGGCTGATATGATAAAGCCCTTGGCATCACCTCACCTTATTTTAGTGTCGGTACATTTGTGGAGCGGCAGCGAACCCGCTTATAATAATAATTCGGGGATTTTTTTTTCGTATTTTTTAGGTATAAATTTGTAAACGAATCTCTTTGCTTTGTATATTTGTACCTGGCTGGGTACGATGAATTAAAAAAGGTGAACATTCGCAGTTTTAATAAAAAATAAAAATTCCCGCCATTTTTAAATTGTTTTCTGTCTACGAAAAGTGAAAGTAACTAGAAACTCGCTAACATTTGGAAATTGTATTTAAAAAAAGGTAAAAAAAAATATTGTGTGGTTTTATTAAACCACGGTAAAAGTGAAACTTTACTTTACGGTACAGAGGACGAAACGATCATGGCTGCTCTGACGAGCGCCTTTCACTTTATCCCTACTCCGCGGCCGACTGTCACGCGACATGCAACACACAGACGAAAAAGTTTGAGACAATATAATAAAAGTTTCACTTTAAAATGCAACACAGGCCGCTAATACTATTTGTGCTATCTAGGAGTATGACCTAATGCAGTATCAGTCAGTATCACAAACTTAGTTCGAGCAAAGAATACTTAATGTTCAAGTGTTTCCAGTCTGGCAATCTTAGCGTGCAAGATGGAGCTCGTTTTCTTCGCCCTGTTCGGATTTGCATACAAAATACGAAGGAACATTTTCCCTGACCTTGAACTACCAAGTCTTTACTAGGTACCTCAAGCATCTTTTTACTTGTCCTAGTTTGAAGTGCCCATTCGCTTGTCTATCTGTTCATCTAAACGTCTGTCCGTCAGTTGTTCAATCTTTTTTTCCGTCGGTCCAAAAGGCAGTATCTTTTTAAACTTTTAAAATTATACCAGTTAAAATTATCACATAATATGTGTTATCATGGCTGCTTTTCTAGAGAATTAGAATAAAAAGTAAAAGCAAAAATTATTTTGGTAACAAGGAAAGTGCTTTTTCTGAGGATTTTGTTTTTATTTTTGCTCTATCGTAAATAAATTTTCGAAAAACCTGAAAACTTTTTAGGTACAAGCTTTTAATTGATTTTTCATTCAGAATCAGAGTTTTTATTGTTGATTATGGTACAAAGATCTTAAAGTAATATCATTAATTCGTATTCTTCTCAACAAACCCTTTAATTTGATACCCATATCACAGTATTACAATATAGCGGCTTACAGTAGTGCAACGAATGTACTAACAACTTAGCAACGGAAGGGTAATTGCGCGGCAGCGAGCGGCGGTGCACAGCCTGGCAAACTCCGCGAGTTTTCCAGGCTGACTACAGGCTTGTACTACTAGTACCTACGGCGTGGCGGCATCGTGCGACATCAAAGGAGTTGCGCTACTGTAAGCCATATCGTAATACTGTGCCTATATCATAGGGGTGCATAAAAGAATAATTGATGCGCCATCTTTGGGCGGATTTAGAATGACGTTACTTACCTGCATTGTTCTCCAAATTTAACGTGTATGTAAAATTTCAGCTCCATCGGAAACCGGGAAGCGGTTCTAATTTAGCTTTCAAAATTTGTCCCAAACTAACTGCTAACACGGCAAGCTAAAATGGAGCCTGTAAAATGATGATACATACAAATATCAATTTTGGTGTGATTATACAGCTCTTAATAGAAAAAAAAACTGGCCATGTTTGAGTCAAACTCGCGTTAAAGGATCGCGAATTGAGTGGAAAAAAATCCGTACCAGGTAACATAGACTAGGAGGTCATGACAAATCTGGTAACGATAATTTCATTTCATAACAATTATGGAAAAACTGACCAAATATTCGGTTGCGTTATAGAGCAACGCCCGTTAGTATTAGAAATAGCGACAGTTCTGGATCAGGATCCCACCCCCCTGCCGGAGCCCCAAAATTGCCTGGAATTCCTATCTCGGAAACGCTTCAAGATAGCGAAATGGAACCATGCGCTAACGATTTAAATGGGGGGCAACATCATATTGTTTTTAATGTTTTTTTTAGGAATTTAATGTCCACCCTTTCCAAATTTGGGCTCCGGCAGGGAGTGGGGAGCCAGGTTCAGAATTTCTTCTACTAATAGGCGTTGCTCCAAAACGCAACCGAATATTTGGTCAGTTTTTGTATAATTGTCATGAGTACACCTAGTACTTTCATTTTATGTATATCTTACTCAGCCATTTCCCTTTTCGTTTTTTTTTTGGTCACGATAATAGTTTTTCAGGCGCTCTATAAGTACATAACGCAACTTTCATTTTATGTATATATCGGGAAGGTCATTAGTACGAGAAGTCGGTTGACAGCGAAACGCAAGCGTGGTGTTGGCGCGCTTCCGCAGAGTCTAGTTTGCAGTACACGTGCGTGACATCATCGGGGAGTGGTGGAGGTGTTCGTTATAAATGGACACGACACATCTCAGGCACTTCTCCTACGGTCGCCGCACGGACAACACAAGCTAGGAACTGTCTTTCGTTTCGTTGTACCTAACTATTTTTGTTGGAGAATAAACTGAGTTGATTGCAGTCTTACTTCGTTACTTTCGACTAACACCCCTGGTTACGCCCACCAAGATGACCGATAGGCAGGAACATAGCCTAGATCGACCACCTGATCTGACATCAGAAGTGGGATTCGAACGACAAAATTCACCATGTGGCGAGGAAAATTGTGGCAATAACCAGAATTGGCGCTTACTCTTCGAGATGCAGAACGCAAACATGAAGGCGTTAATCGAAGCCCTGAATAAACCCCAGCGTTCTAACCAGCACGTGAGCCTTCCGGAGTTTAACCCGGACAAAACTGATGTGGACGCAAGATCCTGGTGTGCTACAGAAACAGAACATGTTGCGATTGATTGAGGTTATGCAAGCACCATCGACTACATTTGCTGCAATCACACTGCCAGAATTCAACCAGAATATACCTGAAGCTAATCCACGTTCACGGTGCTCGTTTGTCGACATCTCCCTTACGGAACGACAGTTGCAATGAGGTGCAATGCTTATTTCACTTAGCAAACCGTTGAAAGGCATATGCTCCTATGCTTCCGGAATGACTCGGAGCCAGTTTAGAAACCTGTTCCTGATGCGCTGTTTGGAAATGGGCGACAGTATGGGCTGCGCTGGCAGCGGCAGAGATGCATTCTGCGAAGTTGGTAGTGTACGCGAGGAGCTACGATACGAAAATCCGGTGAGTCGTACCCCTTTTGTTTCGATAGTGGTAGTAGTACATACGTAGTACGAGTACTATTACCTAATCTGTGGTGGTGCCGAGTGGTTTCTTGTTAAAGAAAGTTTCGTGTATAGACTTTTGGGAGTGTGTTCAATACCAACGCACAATTGACCTTTGTAGGCAACGCTTAAGTTTACTTTACAGAACAAATATCGAGTGAGGTTAATATTGACGGGCATAGTTCAGATTTGTCTTTTCCTTGTTTTGCTAGACGAGTATTTACGTGTCGAACGATATTATGATCGATTCAGATATTTTAAATCTAGGATTGACGGTGTTCTTAAACGAGTCTGTCAATAACAAAACAGCTCGACTGTCGGAAAGGATGCGAATAGAGTAGTCCCTTACCCTTCTAGTAGTGATTGCATTAGCAGCTAAAATGATGCTTTGTAGTCCTTCAAAGTACACTTTCACATGCTTTCGGATCATTAATTGTGACACAACGTCGTGATTGAACGGAAGATTTGGAACGAGGACTTATTATTCATTTAGTTAACTAGAGTTTCGGTTATAGAAACTTAAACTAGGATTGAAAGTATTGAAAGCCCTTTATGGTTTCATAATATTGAGACCGACATCTTTACATGGAGTAAAACCCTTATTAGCTTTTGTAGTATTGGGACTGATATCCTCAATGATCATAGGCCAAAGTTGTCTATTTTTAATAGCTTTTTTTAGCAGTGGACGTCTTTCGGCTGATGTGATGATGTAGAATCTGAGGTAGATTTGCCCATGGTAAGGGACCAGGCATCTCGTAACATTGAAATCGCAGCATCGTATGCAAAACAAAGATTCGATCGGACAAAGGCAAAGCTCAATAAGTTTTCGCTTGGAGATTTCGTTCTTATCGAGAATGAAGAACGAAATCAAACTAAGTTGGACCCTAAGTTTAAAGGACCATTTCGGGTTGTAGAGATCTTAGACGGGGATCGCTACACCTTGAGGTCTTTAAATTCCAGGCGTACCTACAAATACGCGCATGATAGGCTAAGAAAAATGCCGGGAGATCAGAGCATCACTGATGAAATAGAAGTAGAGTACGGCGAGAGTTCGGCTCTTGATGAATCAATGGTTGAAGATTAGGTTTACATGATGATCGGACTATACCAGAGGTTGATTTGTAGCCGTAGCTTAAGAGAAATCGGTATCTGCTGTAGTAAGCAGACCGTGAGTACGCGGTATGCAGTCAACTCTGGCGGAGGTCGGGGTTTGTAAAACCCATAGAGTCCGGGTGAGACTCGGCGATCCCGCGGGGATGCGCATATGAGATGATTGAGCAACTGTGAGTTGCTGGGCTATGTGTAGCCATAGATCACATGTAGAGCTTAATCGTTATTTTTTTTTGTTTTTCTAATTTGTGTTGATTTAAAAGTATAGAGATTCAGCAGTGCTCTGAGCTCTCTAGCATTTACAAAATTAGTGTAAGTTTCATTGTTCCTTGAATTGTAAGTTGTAGAGACAGAATTTTGTAGTGTTGTCTAATTATTTTATAAAGAGACTCTATTGAGTTACTTAATCATTGTATAGTGATTTCATTAAATCTGGTTGCGATCCATTTCTGCTTTATTTTCTTGACTAAAAAGTAAGGTCAGGAGTGACCGAGCGATGTGATACTGTGTGTGGAAAATTTGTTTCAGATTAACACACAGGGACGTGTGTCCCGTAGGATGGCCGTATCGGGAAGGTCATTAGTACGAGAAGTCGGTTGACAGCGAAACGCAAGCGTGGTGTTGGCGCGCTTCCGCAGAGTCTAGTTTGCAGTACACGTGCGTGACATCATCGGGGAGTGGTGGAGGTGTTCGTTATAAATGGACACGACACATCTCAGGCACTTCTCCTACGGTCGCCGCACGGACAACACAAGCTAGGAACTGTCTTTCGTTTCGTTGTACCTAACTATTTTTGTTGGAGAATAAACTGAGTTGATTGCAGTCTTACTTCGTTACTTTCGACTAACACCCCTGGTTACGCCCACCAAGATGACCGATAGGCAGGAACATAGCCTAGATCGACCACCTGATCTGACATATAGCTTACTCAGCCATTTCCCTTTTCGTTTTTTTTTTGGTCACGATAACTAGTTTTACAGGCACTCTATAAGTACATAACGCAACCACTTTGCGCAGACAGACCGACTTATTTAACATCAGAGGGTTGCCATTTATCATTTCAACCTAAGTTTATCCATTTCCGTTATCGTTACCAGATTTGTCATGACCTCCTACGAAGGTCTTCATTACAGCCAACGCCGCTGTTCGTTTGCCTGTCTGTTTGTCTAACCTTTACTGTACCGTTAATAGGTTTAAAGCCGGCTAAAATTTTCACAGAATATCTGTTATGCGGGAGTTCCTAAAAAAATAATAAAAATTTAAAGATTTAAAAAGTAATGGGTGTTAACGTGTTTTCGCGGTTCCGTACCTCAAAAAGAATAAAGGAACCCTTAGAGGATTACGTTGTAGTCCGTCTTTCCGTCTGTCTTTCATGACCCTCTTTCTTAGGTATACGGGAGGTATCAAGATCTCAGGTCCGAGCTAAAAAAATATCAAACATCTGAGTAAATGCAATGAAAATAAAAAATCTGTTGCAAGATTGCACGTGGAATGAAAGACCAGACAAACAAGAAAGTGACTTAACTGCTTTAATAGCAATGTTTTTAAAAAATACGGCAAAATGTGCCGCGTATTTTGACACTCGTAAATAAATCAATCTCCCTAACCTTCCCGAGCTTGGAAAGAGACCTCTACTCCAGCAGTGGGGAACGTTGTGGACTGTCAAACTTCAAATACTTCCAGTTGACCTAGAATCATGAAATATGGCAAGAAGCAATGTCTGACAGCACAGGTACGTAAAGGAAAAATCCGGAAATCGTTTATTTGTAGTTATATCACATTAAAAATAATATTTGCGTTAAAAAAAGAACACACCTTAAAAAGCGCCAAAAGTGAGTCGTGTGCGCTAAGGATCTTAAACCGAACAAAATAACATTTTTATGTTGCTCTCATTGATGTCTTTGGTATGAAATGTGTAGTTATCATTGTTGTATTTGTATGGTGAGGTGTGGTGGTAAGGAACCCTCGGAGTGGAGTCCAACTCGCACTTAAGGGCGTATTCACAAAATGGTTTCCCATAAAAATTAAAATAACTACTTCTTGAAAATAGATGGACCGATTGTAACGAAACTTTGTACACATAAACAAGGCACGAAATTCTAGTTCATGGATAGATAAATAAAAAAAAGTGGTATCACTAAATAATAGTGTTTTAAGATTTTCACAGTAATCTTAAAATTTGCTAATCTTTTTAAAAATGAAGTATTTCGAAAATGTAATCTATCAACAAACTAGAATTTCATAACGTGATAAAGCTTCATTTGAATCGGCGTAATCCATTTTCAAGAACTAGCAATTTTAAGTTTGTATGGAAAACGATTTTATGAATTTTTGATTTTGATGTCTTATGATTAAAATGTATAGGTAGGATCCTTGCTGTTCTCGTTGACGTTTTTAAAGTTCCATAACCAAAGGTGGGTGGCACGGAACCCTTACTGTCAAAGTCCGACTCGTACTTGGCAGGTTTTTTGAATTGTAGGTACGTATTTTACTTTTCAGTATAAGAGCCTACTCATTTCTTTTCTTGTATAAACCGTGCAATACATTTATTTGAATACAAATAGGAACACATAATGACGCTGCCGCCGGCGTAATGTAGGACGTGTTATGAGAAAAATTCCTCAAGTGCGTTAGTGGTTAGTGGTTGTGCGCTTCGGAGCACTTCATTTATTTCGAGCTAAGAATTACTGCGCCGTGCATGCCTGCTTGCTATAGCAGCAAATATACAATATAGCAAAGAATGCAAGCAAAGAGATTTGTTTACAAATGTATACCTACAAAATACAAAAAAAACTTTTTCACCGACTTATTATTATAAGCGGATTCGCTGCCACTCCACAAATGTACCGAATTTAAAATAAGGTTAGGTGATGCCAAGGGCTTCATCATATCAGCCGAAGAACGTCCACTGGTGGACATTGGCCTCCCCAAGGATATCCACGACGACCGGTTCTGCGCTACCCGCATCCAGCGGATTCCCGCGACCTTCACCAAGTCATCGGTCCACTCTGCGCTACCCGCATCCAGCGGATTCCCGCGACCTTCACCAAGTCATCGGTCCACCGAGTGGGAGGCCTGCCTACGCTACGTTTTTCGGTGCGCGGTCGCCACTCGAGAACTTAACTATAGTACACATGGCGTAATAAGTTGGTGTAGGACCCATTAAGGCCTTAAAGGTCACACACGGGCGCTATACTATAAGATATCTTTTACGTAATAGATATCTTACAATATCACTCTTCATAGAAATCAATGAGAGTTACGGAGAGTAAAGGGACAGATAATATATATTTCATCGCCTTCTATCTGCAGATACCGAGCGATGCTGTGCGCTGCCGCGCGAGCTCGCAAAGCTCTAAAGATATTTATCTTAAGAGGGAAGAATAGCTTCGCGATCCTAACGAAATAGGTATTTAGGAAAACATTTGCTATCGCTCGTGCGCTCATGCCCCCGGGCATCGCGCACAGCACATACAAAGAGCCTCACGCACACATCGACGGACGCTGCCAGTTGGCGAGAAGTTGCGACGAAAGGCGGAGTGTTTTCTTGCGTACCTACGGATAGTGATTGTTGTGGCGTCCCCGAAACTCCGATACAGAGAAATTGAAGTTAATAGCAGTAGGTAATAGTGATAATTTCAAGTGAGTATTTTGTTATGTAGATTTTTAATAATAGCAAGGAGTATAAACTAAATTGATTTTTGATAAATCGGCTTGTTGACGATATGCGCCCTAAATGACTGAAATTTTGTATTGTAAGGTTATTTAGGTATTTGCAGTGTATCTAAAATAAATAAAGTTTAAAAAAACTAAAAAACACGCTTTAAAAGTACATCAGACTAAAAAGTAAAAAATAATTCTTAATATAAGTTGAAAATAATAATTTCAGTCTGATGTACTTTAAAAGCGTGTTTTTTAGTTTTTTTAAACTCTATTTATTTTTTAGTTCAAACTTATGAAATTATTATATTGTCGCTGATTCTTGATAAGTCTACAAAGTTTGAATTAAATGTGTCCGTTTAAAGTGGGTCAAAATCGAGTCCGAAGGAGTCGGTTACATACAAACATACAGGTGAAGCATTTTTTTTTAGTAAAATTTTGAGTGCGTTTGGCTGCACCTTACCTTATAATAAAAGCGTGATAAAATATTATGCTAGTTATTGTGAACGAAACTACTAATGTGATACTATAATAATTATACGAGTATACCTAACGTGACCATCTAAATAATAAGTAGTTTTTATGGGTTCCGTACAAAAAAAACGGAACCTTTATAGGATCACTCGTGCGCCTGTCTGTCTGTCCGTCTGTCACAGCCATCACAGATCACTGTCCGAATCTACTGGACCATATCAAGTGAAATCAGGTAGGATGGTGTAATCCTATCACCCAAACACAGATGTGCAGTCAATAAATATTTTTAAAAATTAAGGGTATTTTCGGGGGACCAATTAGGAAATTTAAAAAAAAAGTTTTGCAGACCTTACTGTGTCATATATCAAATGAACAACTTCGAACAATTTTGCATTATTATTTTTGATTTTTGTTAATTTTCTAATAAAGTACTACACCGATGTTGATAAAATTTATATGGGACCACATGGGAAGCACTAAGAAAAAAAATCATCAAAATCGGTTCACCCAATAAAAGTTCCGAGGTAACACTTATAAAAAAATAAAAAAACATACAGTCGAATTGAGAACCTCTTCCTTTTTGGAAATCGCTTGGAAAAAGATGAAAATTGACCATTCCCCCCATTAGGTGATTACTCCAAAACTACAAAATATAGTTTATTGCTTGTAGATTAGATTACAGGAAAACCTATAAGAATTCTATCAATTGTAAATAAAGTGGTAAACTCAATTTATTACGTAAATTTACGGAAAATAGTTCACTAAAACACCACTAGATAGCGCTAATGCATCTTAATGTGACGATTTCAAATGTGATATTTTTAATTATTTAAAAATCACCCTAAATGTCTTTGTAATTGTACGGAACCCTCTCTACGCGAGTTCAACTCGCACTTGGTCGTTTTTTTTTTAGTTCACATAAGTTGAGCTACTTATGGCCTTAGTAAGTAACATGACTTCTAATATCTAAGCAGTTGTTTGCGAGTGAAAAAATAATAGGTAGATACTTCAATTAATTTATCGTTTGGTCTGTTTGCGAAAGTGGGACGTTTTTTCCCTCGCTGGGGACAGCGGGATGAACAGCCTGAAAAAGGGACTATGGTCACGTTAAGTATAGGTACCGTATTTTTTTTTTAAATTCTTATTCGTGGACCGTTGAAATGAGTAGGTGGTTTAGCCACATTACGGTTTTGGTTTTATTAGGGCTCTGAAATTTTTTATTTTTTTTTCGAAATGACAAGCTTGTTGGCCGTGGGGGCCTTTACAACTTCACCGGGCAGGGGAGGCGAGTACGGAAGGCACTCAACCTAGTGCAAAGCAAAAAGATAAGGGCTCTGAAGCAAAACAACGAACTCTAATGCTAGCACATCACATCGCTATTCGTGTTCGCGTATTCGTCTTATTCGTCCAAATGCGACGATGGAAAATTCGGCTACATTCACGAACATGTTTAGCTGCTGTAACGTCTTGGAACAGCGGAGTACAAACACACAATCGTTTATAAAAAAAAGCAATGTAATCCATTTTGAGTTAGGAAGAAATAAAACAATAATCACTGGTCAATCTTTTTCTTGAAAACCTACTAATGTTAACTTTTCCCACTCCCAGAATTTTTTAAACAGATAGATATCGATAACGTGGGTGGGATCCCATCTCTACTATCGACTTCACCATCGACATCTCTATTGTACGTGTGCTTTGCTTTCCCCCCGACCCCCAATCGTGCGATAGAGAGCGTTGCAGCTCGCAACTGACAATAGGTACTTTTCTGGACGAAATTCCCATTTCGGGAGAAAACGGTTTTCACTAACTAAATCTCAACAAATCTCTTTGATTTTGATGTCGATCGTTTCAGCACAATATATTCTAGGTTTATAGGTTTCGCTTTTTAAAAAAAAATACATTGATTTTGTTCAAAAAACGGCTTAATTCGACACAGTTTTAATCACAAAAATTACGTTACTTGAGCTGCCTATAAGTCTGAATCTATAGCAAATTTTGAAAAAAGGAAAAGCTATAAACCTAGTAATTCATTGTGTCAATAACATACTAAAAAATCATGGTGATTGGAAAATATTTAGAAGTGGAAAAACGTTTTCTCTTTTTGTATGGACGAGCACGTACTATTCTTCCCTCTTAAGATAAATATTCTTCTTCTTCGTCGTTCCCTCATGACTGAGGATCGTGACCAATAACTATGGCCCTCCATTTGTCGCGATCAAGGGCGATGGCAGCCTAAAGATAAATATAGCATGATTAAAAAGAGTTTATAACCGCCTGCGTGGCGTAATGGTTCGTCCATTCGCTTCACACCAGGAGGTTGCGGGTTCGATTCTCGGCGAGATCAACTATATAAGACTCGGTTTGGTTGGTGGCCCGCCTGACACTCGCCGCAAAGCCACGCTGGATGGCAATGGACAGCTGTTGGACCAGAAAAGAGCCCACGAGGTCACCGTTACTTGTTTCACAAGTAGGCCCACAGACCAACATAAACTATTCGTTACGAAAGACAACAGCTACGCTACACAGACCAACTTTTTAACGCGTGACTTGGCGACAGAGCCTCTTGTAAGTAGTTAAAGCACTACTTAGATAGTACACGGTCCCATACAAAGTTTGTATTGGTATTTGTGGACGATCGGGAAGTTGGACGGGTCCAGTGGGCCCCAAACTTTGGCGTCGCCAGACGACGCGCCCAGTTTCAGTGCCTTAGTTTTGTCTTTTACATGACGCCTCTGCGTATTACTCCGTATTTGAATTTGTTTACCAAGTTGCTAGTAAATGTTTACACCTAATATATAATGTTATACCTAATACAGGATGTAACGAAATTGGTATAAGACCCGTTAAGGCTTTAAGATGCCTAAAATGGAGCAGGTTGATACGTGTTAAAATAATATCGAACGTAAGTCAATTTCTTTTTAAGTTCAAATCAATGCGGGTTTCAACGCGGCTGTAACGTTGAAACCGAACGCCCAATTTTCGATTTTAACTTTTTTTATTAGTACTTTTCTATACTTTCAAATAAGTTTAAAAAAATGTGTTCGATTATAATGAAGGGTCTTGAAGTCACCGATTTTTGTGTTAGTTTCATTCAACATTAAGTATTTGTTTTCGAGAAATTTTGCAATTAATGCCAAAAACAGGGTCTACAGTATATTTTTTTTTGTATTTTAAAATTGTAATCAATTAAATCGATTTTTTAGTACTTTAAATATATTACACATTTTTCCATAGTGATAGCTTTACACACTACACAGTCTTTCAATAATTTGAATTGAATATTGTCATTTGACCCATCTTAAGGCATTAATTGGGGCTTCTACTCATTACATTTTACAACATTCCCTAAGTAACCCACAGTCAATAAAAAAAAAGTGTGTCACTCGGGGACTGCCGCGGTAAAGCTATTGCGTAGCATTTTTATCAACTTATGCAATTATAATTATTTATTTATTTTTTATTTATGCAGTATTTACCAGTACCATATAGTCCTTGGGGCGCGGGATGTTTATGTAATAAATGAACACTAAGATAGTTACACCAATAAAATTGACTAAGTCCTTTTAGTACCGCAAATCGCTAATAGATGGCACTGTAAGTTTTTAGAACGCTGTGACGTTACGTTACGCTTGGCTGAGCTACATGGTAGGCGGAGTGGGGGGTGTTAGGTTTTATTTTCGTTACGGATTTTCTTGATTCGGTCGCCGCACTCAAAGCCCGCGATAAAAGCTATGCAATAGCTTAAAATGTCGACGCTTCTTATAAAAATGCACAAAATTAGTTAATCTGCTAATCGATTTCTATAAGGAGTTCATTTGCAAATTGACTATGCAGCTCTGGGAAAAAGATATTCAGAGTAGAAGTCCCAGTCAACGGCTCCCATATCAGTTTTCTGCACCCTGTATTCACGGCGGGCGGCAGTCGCTGCGAAGCTCCGGCGGGGATGTGTGCACGATCTAGTGATGCGCTACACACACACACACACACACACATGGTTAAAAGAGACACTTGTTCTCAGCACTTTTTAGAGATTGCTGAGGATTGTAGTAAGGATTGGTTTTATACAGGGTGTAACATAAACGTGCTATGATAGTTTAAGGTGGGTTTGTACTCGTCAAACTGAACAACTTGTGTTCTACAACTTTGTTGAAATCGAGAATTTTCTTCATACAAACCGGTCGGTTTTATATGAAAAAAAAAACCAGAGAAGTGCGAGTCGGACTCGCCCACCGAGGGTTCCGTACAAATGTGTAGCTACACAATATGAATGATAACATAGCAAACTCTTAGCACAGTATATATATTAGTACCTCTTAGGTACTACATACACACAAATTACGAATATACATACAAAAAAGAGAAAATATTTATTTTTCATTCTTCGTTATAAATTGAAAACTCTTCTTACTAATATTATAAATGTGAAAAAGTGTTTGTTTGTTTATTTGCTTGTTACCTTTTCACGCTTCAACACCTTGACCAACCTAGATGAGATTTGGCATGAAGGTAGCCTGTGTCACTGAGAAGGACATAGGCAATTTTTTATCCGTGAAAATAGCATAGTCCGATATCGTTCCTGAGGGATCTGAGGAAAACTCATGTCACCACTCACCTTACAAGACAGTCATAAAAACGATGTCCACGCGGGCGAAGCCGCGGGCAAAAGCTGATACATCATAAAAAAAACCTGATTAAGTTTGTGCCAATGATCATACGATACCCCACCACGGATTAACTCAATTCAACTTTTAGACCGCCATTCCTTGCATAATTGATTACGTACTTTAAATAAAGACTATATTTTTAATGATTTAATTACAAATGTACAGTTTTCAGATTTTTCCCTATAAGTACTTTTAGTATAAGGCAATATTACTTGCCAAATTTCATAGTTCTAGGTCAACGCGAAATACCTTATGAATTTTGAATCCGTTGAGAGTGTCGAAATATACATTATTTGCGGTATAAACGGCTGTATTTTTTTACGTTAACTTAGAAGTTTGATTTTTCACAGCTTCAAGGGACTGTAGACCGAGTATATGGTTTTAATTTCAACTAGATACCTCCACGCGTTCCCGAGATCAACGGTCTTGACAGACAGGCGGACGGACAACAAAGTGATCCTATAAGGGTTCCGTTTTTTCCTTTTGAGGTACGGAACCCTAAAAAACAAAAAAAAAACGCGATTTCAGCAAAGTTATAGAAAGTGGTTCAGTTTGACGAGTACAAGCCCACCTTAAAGTATCACAGCAAGGTTATATCACACCCTGTATTCATACTAGCAAGTACTTGGGTGGATTTTCTTTGGGGAGTGTTTGGAATTCGTTTTTAAGCGGGGTTTAGATTTAGATAAATGATAGATAGATAAATGCTTTTATTCAGAGATGTTGTCAAGGGTTTACCAATTGTGCATAAAAAAAAAAAAAAAAAAAAATTCAAAACAGCAATACAAAAAGATAAAAAATATAAAAAACAATGACAAACTGACAGTTGTTGCTGTGCATTGGAAAGGCACCGGTTCAGCTTTATTGCTACAAGTACGACCTTGCAACGCTGATATTCTACCGGAACCTAAAGAGGATGTGCGCATTCCAACGCAGACATAAAAATAACAAAACTATAAAAACAGAACAGTTTTATGACTTAATAGCAAGTTTAGTAGCAAATATTTTTAAAAAAAACGATTATAAACTAACATAACAACATTATAAAATAGGTATGTACCTACACATTTGTACGGAACCCTCGGTGGGCCAGTCCGACTCGCACTTCTCTGGTTTTTTTTTTTATATAAAACCGACCGGTTACAGTTAAATAGGTTTCCAGTTGACCACTATCCAAAACAAATTCGTTGTTTTTTTGATGAGTAGATAGATACCATCTGTAGATTACTTACATAAAATAGACACTTGTGTGCCACAATACAGGCTACCAGCTCTGTATATGTATATAAAACTGCAGTTTTTGTTAGATTACGCCCACAATATTTTCAGTATGGCACACGAGCGCGACGACGCCTCGATCGTCACCTCCACGTACCATGTAAAACTACGCTCTTTCACAGTAGTATATTTGCAATGGCTCCTACAATACATAATAAAATACCTAAAGTAATACGTGACTCAAGTAACATGCATACTGAATAGTTTTAAACGACACATGAGGACTTTTTTGACAGAAAAAGCGTTCTACACAATTAATGGTTTTATAAATAATAAATCCATTTGACATGACGTTTTGTTCCATACATTGACATACAGTTTTACCATATTACTTTGACAAAGCCTTTGATATACAATTTTGAATTTTAGGTCAGTTTTACTATGATATAAGAATTTATTTTGACATTACTTTATGTTATTTTCCAAAATTTTACTTCAACTTTATTTATTGAACCAGATTGTGTGCCTTTCCATGATTTATCTAGTTATTTTCATCCTAATTTTGTACGTCATGAAGGACAGGTCATAAATCACATTAATTTTGTTTAACACCTGTATATTTACTTATGATCACAAATAAAATAATTTTAATTTGAATACAAAAATCTTTGATTATTTACTTTATAAATAAAGCGCCACCCTGTAATCACTGCGATAAAAACGGACCAGCTTTTCTATGCTTGTGTGCGTGACAACGACTGTCTGACAACAGTTGTCCAGAATTTTTTTCGACGCAAGGGCTTACCAATTGTGGATTGTGGAAAAACGCATTTGCGCCGCCGCCGCGCTATTTCTGGAGAGTAAAATCAAAGAGAAAAATCAGAAAAACATTGAAATTAGTGATTTAATACCGTCTGAAACCTGAAAAAGTTCTAGATGAACAGGAATAGGTGTACAAAGTTTAAAAAGTTAAGTTTTCAAATTTGTAATAAAAGTTCTCGAGTGGCAACCACGCACTGGAAGACGTAACGTAGGCAGGCCTCCCACACGGTGGACTGACGACCGGGTGAAGGTCGCAGGAAGCCGCTGGATGCGGGCAGCGCAGGACCGGTCGTTTTGGAAATCCTTGGGAAGGCCCTTTGTCCAGCAGTGGAAGTCTTTCGGCTGATATAATGATGATGTACAAAGTTTTTAAATGCGCGAATTTGATATTTTTCTGTTAGAACATTTTTTTTTTATTCACAATTGGTAAGCCCTTGGCATCATCACACCTGATGGTAAGTGACGATGATGCCGAAGATGGCTTACCAAGATTCCCAAATGCAATGGAGAACTGGCTATCTTATCTTCAATGTTGTTAACACTGTTGCAAGGACTCCTCCAATATAGCTTCGATATGTAGTGAACGACATTTTAAAGCACCACTAGCCCTACCGTAGCAAGTGGTCTCCTGACTCCTGCACTATCTAACCATGCAGCATCTCATTACTATTCCGTCCTTGTTTGATCTAAGTACTGAGAGTTTTCTTTAAATAAAAGGGTAGAACGAACCAATGAGGCACCGGCAAAGTGTTATGCTTCTTTCACAAGCTCGGCTTAGGTCCTCTTTACAAGCTTTTAACTTGGAATGTTCATATGTATGTATGTAAGGTAGCTGTCCACTTTAAAATTGGTAAATTATATTTGACCCACTTTCCGGTTTCCGTTTGAACTGAAATTTCGCATACGCGTTTAGTTTGGATGAAAATGTATGGTAAGCTGAGTGACGTCATTTTAAATACAATATGGCGGACTCTTAAGGATGGCGGACCAGTTATTTTTTATGCAACTCTATGATATGGGTATCAAATGAAAGGGTTTTACTATGAAGAACCTGAAATAATTCAAATTCTTTTCAAATAATAAAACAAACTTAAAAATTTCAAGATTTTATGAAATGAGCTTATATTTCTGCTTTAGCAGAGAATAAATAACTTTCTCATCAAAGACCAGTCTTCGGTGATTTGACTAAATAATGAGAAGTAAATATTTAATGAAGAAACACGTAAAGTTTCAGTTGGTGATCCCAATTTTCAATCGACTTCCAAAAAGGGAGGTTCTCAATTCGACTGTGTGTTTTTTTGTGTGTTTGTTTTTTTTCACTCCCACTCGGTGGACTGACGACCTAGTGAGGACCGCGGGAAGCCCATAGATGCGGGCAGCGCAGGACCAGTAGTCGTGGAAATGCTTGGGGAAGGCCTTTGTCCAGCAGTGGACGTGTTTCGGCTGATATGATGATGATGTTTGTTACGCGATATCTTCGCAGATTGTAAGCCGATTTTAATTATTCTTTTTTATTCAATAGAGTAAGCTCCCGATTTGGATCATATAAAATTTTATCAAAATCGGTCTAGTACTTTATTAGAAAATTAACAAAAACCAAAAATAATAATGCAAATTGTACTAAGTTGTTGCGATTGAAGTCGGTTTTTTAACGTTTTCAGCGTTTTGAATTTTCTCAAACCTTTAAGGCTCTATGGACAAAAAGTAATTTGCGATAATATGGTATTAACTTCGTTCTTAGTTTATCCTTAGCAGCAAAAGTTGTAAGAAGTTAGTAAGCCATAAATTACCCCTTGCCTAGTGAGACCAAGATAAGGAAGGAGCAGCTTGACTTGCGCCTTAATAAAGTCGGCTAACCAATCAAGATAATAACGGCAAAACATAAAAGATTTCTGCAATTGGAGGTATCGCTTCATCCATTAATCCTGACGCTAATTTACGACACAGTTAAAAAAGACAATAAAAAGTCTCTTTCATGCCAATAATAATTCATTCGCTCGTTCGAGAGTCATAAACAAAAACAGCGAAAAGGGATTAAGTAAATGACTCCCGCGCTCGTCAATGGACGAGATCCGATTTTGATACAGGGTGTGAAAAAAATCATTTATTCGCTATCTGAATATTTGCCCTGAAGGAATATACAGGGTGTAACAAAATTGGTGAGTCCCGTTAACTGGGGCTTTTACTCATTATACTGCACAACTTTTGTTGTGTGACTTTGCTGAAATAAAAAAAAAGTGTGTGTGGTTTTTTGAAACCATGGCAAAAGTGAAACATTTTTCACATTATAGACATTTACAGAGCACGAAACGATCATGGCTGCTCTCGTCTTGGAGCTACGGTACAGAGGACGAAAGGATCATGTAATAAAAGTTTCACTCCTCTTGGAGCTACGGTACAGAGAACGAAACGATCATGGCTGCTCTCGTCTTGGAGCTACGGTACAGAGAAGGAAACGATCATGACTGCTCTGACGAAAAAGTTTGAGACGATGTAATAATCTCTTTGCCGTCACGCAACACACAGACGAAAAAGCTTGAGACGATGTAATAATCTCTTTGCCGTCACGCAACACACAGACGAAAAAGCTTGAGACGATGTAATAAAAGTGTCACTTTAAAAAAACTCTTCATACTAACGACTAGATTTTGTGCATTTTTGTATGGAGGGTCCAAATTTTTTTTGAGTATTTACTATGGGTTCCTTGGGGAAAGTTGTTCAGTATGATGAGTAGAATGAATCCAAAGTTAACGAGACCTACACCAATTTTGTTACACTCTTACTAATCGTATAAATTATTCGCATTTAGGCTGTTTGAAAAAAATAAGAAGAAGATGCGTGGTTACATCGATCAAGCAGGTTAACTTTATGAAGCGCGCTCGTACCCTGGATGGGTTTTACTGTGTGAGTGGCATTTTTGTTAACAAAACGAATCTTATAAAGAGGACAAAACCCCTGAATTCTTCAGACGAATTTTTTCAGCCGTATCATGAGTAGTCTGCTTCAGCTCCTTCGTAAAGTTGCACTCTGTATAAATAAATAAATAAATATTCTGGGACAAATCACACATGGTCATCTGGCCCCAAAGTAGGATTCCCTGGGTTATGGGAACCAAAGACTGATAAACATACTTATATAGATATTTAACACCCAGACACAGAGCAAACAAATCTGCTCATCACACAAATGTTTGCCCTGGGTGGGGATCGAACCCACAACCCTCGGATCAGTAGTCAAGAGCACTAACCACTGAGCCACCGAGTCAGTCAGTGTACAAAGCGCGAGATCGCATAGTGAATTCCGCGATTAATTAGGGTCCCGCAAAAAAGTGGCAATTGCGAGGTTCAGAGTCCCGACTTCAGAGGCAGTGACGCAGGCTCCAGCGGGCTGCTGCGGCTGCGGCAGTGCCCGCCCTGCGCCGCCCGGGGCACGCCGCGCCGCCCACCCCACGCCGCGCCGCCCGCCCTACGCGCCACTCGAGCTTAACCCTCACAAAAAACAGATACATCGAAATGAAAAAAGAATTTATGTAAATTTTTTTTCGACGTGAATTCCCTTTTGTGTCAAGTTTTTTTTTTATTACCTTTTTTATTCTCATTTTATAGGTTGAACTTTTGTGCATTTAGTGGTTCTGGGTGCCGTGTCTGAAAGGTAATTTTATTATTAGTTAGCGTAAGTTTTAAGTGGTACGAAGTTTCTCCTTTCTTCTTTACTTTAATATCGTTTTTAGGGTTCCGTATTACTCTTACGGTTTTGCCATGTCCGTCTGTCCGTCCGTCCGTGGTTTAGCTCAGAAGCTCTTAGTACTGGAAAGCTGTAATTTGGCATGGGTATAAATTTCAGTCACGCCGGCAAAGTGGTGAATTAAATCTTGAAATATTTTTTAGGGTAAAATTAGGGATCGATTTTTTTATTCGTCTATGCCACGTTGGGGGTGTCGTTGGGTAGTTCTTTTAAAAATAGTAAGGGTGTGTGAAAACTATTCTTGAATTAAGGGATCCGTTAGCCAAAATGTTAAGCTTTAAAAGCTATTTTTTGTTAAAGTCAAGAGTCTCCCCCCTAACAGCTATATTGCTATTCAGAACATCTGTTTGTCTTTAAAGAGTAGGACATATTATGGTCAATTTAAAAATATAACTATCAAAGCTAAGTAGGCTTTCTTGGTTTAGGAGTAACAGTCGACCAACTTAATATGTGCAGTTGGATTTGTAAAAAGTTCATTGATTTTCCTTACAATATGTTCTATTCATCATTACAGCTCATATACGTCCCCACCGAGGGGCTCGAGCCTACCCTGAATCAGGGCGATGTTCTATTACCAACTACAAATATTATTTTGTTATACACGTCAATTTTTGAAAATACTATGGAACCCTATTTTGCGCGAGTTCGACTCGCACTTGAACGGTTTTTTATTATAATATGTATAGTTCTGCAAAAACTGAGACAGCCGCAATTTAAAAATTTTGAAAAAAGAGATATATTTTTAAAATATGACAAATCAAAATAATTTATTTTAATTAGGTGTTTAAACACACTTTTAAATGGTTAAAAAAAAAACTTAATGACTATTACAAATAATATCATGATTCAGATTACAGTCTCAAGTTATGGTATTTGTTATAGAGTCAACATATATATTTGTCATTTACATAATTTATTATTCATAATTTATGAGTCTTAAATTTATCAAATACTATTTAAATTTAAACAAAAGACAAATTACAACTTGACGATTCAAAGAGAGATTTAATCTACAAACAATTATAATTTACAATCATCAATCAAATCCCAAAACGCCACCACGCAATCAATGCTTTACTAATTTTCGGGGTATGCTCAAATAAAGATCCTTCTATTGTCTTAAATGTGGAGACAACTCGTGTGGAATTAATCCTTGTATTTACTTAATTATCGTAGGCGATGATATGCCCTATTCATGTGTACAGGGTGCTTTCAACGTCCTTTCCTGTAACATCTATCATTACTATCAGGATTAGCCAACCAGTCGGTGAGTTACTTGAAAGCAATGAGCTTCTATATCTCCAGAGGAAGACTTTATACGTCACGTACATGAACCCAGACATACTTCTTCGATTATATGTTGCTGTAGTGACAGTGAGGCAAATTTACTGAATGTAATTTTCATGCAAATATTTCTCTCAGCTACGTCGAATCTGTTATTTGACTCCACTTTTTCGTTGAGCTGCGAAACGATATTAATTCTCTAGATAGAGGATGATTGATCAATTCTGTGCATTTTCAGAAAGCAAAGTTTGACTAGAATGAGTAGAAGCCCCAACTTACGGGTCCTCCTCATCATCATCATATCAGCCGAAAGACGTCCACTGCTGGACAAAGTCTGCCGAAATACGTCCACAGCTGACCTCCCCTAAGGATTTCCAGGACGACCTGTCCTACGCTGCCCGCATCCAGCGACTTCCCGCGACCTTCACCAGGTCGTCGGTCTACCGTGTGGCGGCCTGCCTACGCTACGTCTTCCGGTGCGCGGTCGCCACTCGACAAACCAATCACGGGTCTTACCAAAACCAATTTTGTTACAGCCTGTATATAAACTTATTGGTCAAAAGACACAAATAAATACTTTAGAAACAACATCATAAAATGCACTTCAAAACGAAAATTTTCTGTTTTCATAATAATAATAAACAAAATTACCTGTAAATGTAAGCACAGGCTTTCTACACATCCTGTAAGTTACCTATTGTCAATTAAATGTGAAAATTGCGAAGGGAGTTCCATTCTGATTTCGAAACACAGCTTCACACTTTGCTATCCCAGACAATAAAGATTGAGTGATCTTATAAGTTGTTTATCTTATACAGCCAATATGAACCCAGATCCATCAAACTAATACAAAGAAACTTCGAAGTATCTCAATCGAGGGGATTGAGAAAAGGGGGGATGGAAATTACTTTCTTAACTAGAGACACGTACGCGACGACGTGACTGGCAGTTTTTCTCTTTTCATCATTACTTTTAAAAGGACTGAGTATAACAAGACTTTTTTTCAATTTCTTAGCTTTCATTTGTAAGTTTGTGATCATCCGATTAGCCCGAAGACTTCTACTGCTGAACACAGGTCCCCTTAATGGCAACCCCACGGACCACCTACTTGCACGTTCCTGCATGGGCCTGTGCTTCCTGCAACCTTCACCTTAACAATATAAAAACTATTACATTGTGACAGTTTTCATTACAATTGATTCTGAATATTTTTGAGGTTATGAGATTTCGAGCGTGCCTAATATCAATTAGGTATTTTACATACGGATTATTTAAATCTGCAATTATTCCTAACTTTTTCTATTCTATTTAAGTGTAACTTGTGTTCCTCCTAGTTTATCTTTATGCATTCTCTGTGCGGAATATATTGACATGTTTGTTGATATATTCAGGGTGACTTTTAATTAGTTCTTAATAGCAAAGGATATGAATGTACTCGTGATTACAAACAACTTTCCCAAAGAAACTATAGGTCAAATCTGAAAAAAAATGTTCGTCCTCGATACATGAAAAAGTTATCAAATCGGCAAAAATGTATAAAGGACCAAAATTTTTGAAGTGAAAACTTCTTTAGCGGCGTTGTGCACTTTTTTGTAATGGGTAATTTAAAATTTTAAACTCGCGTCAGGACACGTGACCTGATCGAAAATTCGTAAGACGGATGGAGTTGATTTCTCTGAGATATAAACTTTTTAATGTAATATAAATGCACAACGTTAATATTCAAGTTTTCACTTCTGCCGGCACACCCGAAGCGCAACCCGTTTTTTTTTCTGATTTAAAATATAGTTTCTTTGGGAAAGTTGTTTGTAATCACGAGTACATTCATATCCTTTGCTATCAAGAACTAATTAAAAGTCACCCTATATATGCATGTTTATATTTTTTTATGTATTCGTAATTTATCTTTATCATTAAGTATTAATTTTTAGTTCCACATGCACCCACCCACTATCGTTTCACTTTCTCGTCTCCTCCATTCAATAAAGGTTGGATGGAAGAAATCGCTTAAAGCGATAAGTCCGCCTTTGCATATCATTATATATTTTGCTAGTTATTATGTTTTTAACTTGTTATTATTATTTTATGTTTATCAGAAAGAGTGTAATTTGCACCTATTTTGAAATAAATTGAATTGAATTGTTGATGTGTGGTAGGCAATGAGTATACAAGAAGGTGAAGGCTAATCAAGAAAGTATGCACAGCGTGGCTGTACCATTTAATGGTAGTTTCACTGCTTTAAAGCATTTAGATTAGTACTAACATACAGTATGGACACTCCCTGCCGCTATCTAGATTGCGACCTCACCCCGTCTTCACCCAGATTGATACAGATTGGTTACAGTTTGTTCGTCGAACGTATAGGATTTCGCCGCCATTTTGTTTGTTCCGTCATTCCTTTTATGAAATGTCATTTCTGGCCCGTTGTATGAAGTGTCCAGGGTGTGGCTTTACTAAGCTTTTTCAGATGCCTCCATTTGAATGTAACAAATCAAGTGGGGAATTCCAACAGGCCGTCGGCACAGTTTCGGAATGAAGTTTCACCAGTGTATCTCGACTCTCGAGCGAACCAGATAACACACGGAACCAATAACGCAAACCTAGACAGCAGATGTTTACAATAGCTTCCTATAAGTGCCTCTCCCCCCCTGCCATTAAGAAGGAGGAATAGGGAGGAGCTAGGGATGTCACCTGTTCATTCTCCCATGAGATACACTGAGCTACTGACGCTGAGGGATAGTGTTATAAATCTCTCGCGCAATAAAGGATGTTCATTTTATGAGAACATCATTCAAAGTCTCGTTGTTACATCATAATACGACACCATTAAAAAGGCCGGGATTAACGATGTGATTAAAAAATAAACCCCTGGAAACTTTATCGATTAAGTTGAACGCGCTGAAAAAATATGAACGACGGATGGTTATCTAAGGGAATTGTAGGGAATCTTTAAATCAGTGTTAGATTAAAAAACTATGCTTTTTTAGGAGTTTATTCCTTTAGAATTGGTTAATATATAGAGCCCGATAAGAAGAATATATGAGGAATAAATCTAGTGTTGATCGGTAACGCGTTACGTTTTTTCAGTCACGAAGGCTAAGAAGACATGGCCATGCCGCCTAATGCGAGGCCGAAAAAAAGAATTGTTTGTTTCATGAGTGTGTCGAAACTGACACGCACATTTTTTAAATTCACAGTTGATAAACCTTTTGTTAATTAGGTCGTCGTGAAAATCCTTGGTGGAGTCCTTTGTCCAGCAGTGGACGTTTTTCGGCTGATATGTTGATGATGATAAGCCTTTGACGATGATGCCAAAGATGAAAGCTGGCTTACCAACATTCCTCAACACAAGTGGAAACTTGCTGTATTTTCTTCAAGCCAGAATACATCAATGCTGTTTGGCGCCAATAAGATAGTGGTAGCAAGCCAGGCGGGCTTAAAAAATGCCTTATCATCACTAACCAAACCGAGTCTTACAGAGAAAGACCCCGCCGGGAATCAAACCCACGAAGGCACTTCAATTAAATCTCTGAAATCAAATTCCTTACTGACATTGTACCTACTAGCATTACTGTTTAAGCTTCTAATGTAACATTTTAGATGAGAAGTCGTCTCATAGTTTCCTGTATCCGTTTGCCATGTCTAAACAGACACAAAAGTGGAAATAATAGGTACTAGCTTCGACTTCAAAAAAACAGGAGGTTCTCAATTCAGTTGTTTTTTTTAATGTCAGTTACCCCAGAACTCTGTCATTTGTTAACCGATTTGAAAAAATATTTTTAGGGTTCCGTAAATCCGTAGTCAACAAGGAACCCTTATAGTTTCACCATATCCGTCTCTCTGTCTGTCTGTGCGCGGCTTAGCTCAGAGGCTTTTAGTAGTAGAAAGCTGTTAGCTGTGCATGGGTATACATATTACGCCGAAATATGTGGTGGGGAAGTAAAATTACTTAACTTAATAATATCACTGTTCTCTGCTTTTAAATCCTTTTTTTCCATCTTCCTTACTATCTCATTTTCCTTTCTTTACCATAGATAAATATATTTTTTATTTATTTATGTTTTTGTATATACTTATTATTTTATATATTATTGTTATAATATTTAAGTATTTTACTTATTTAAGTATTTTATATAACTGTTTATTTGCAATTTTTTCTGTTTTTTATTATTGCACCGCGCCCCTTAACTTATTCTATCGCTGTTTCCCTACCCAAAGGTTGCCTGGAAGAATCAGAATCAGAATCAGAGTTTTTATTTGTTGATTATGGTACAAAGATCTTAAAGTAACATAAAGTTTCACATAATCTGCCTAAAGAGGCATACAATACATTTCAGCTTACACAAAAAAAATACATAAAAAATAGAAAAAAATTATTAAAAATTGCATAATACCTTTAAATTTTAAATTATTAATGTCAAATGTTGTACTCAAGAACATAAATTTAATGTATAATGTCGAACTTAAATAAATCAAATAATTTCACAATATGTCATCATTTAAATATTCGTACATGTCATAGTATGTCTTTTCTAGTAACAGTTCACGTAACTTGTTTTTAAAACTCGTAATGTCGTCAAACTCACGGATTTCCCGAGGTACTTTATTATATATTTTAGGACCTAATGTAAATACACTTTTGTGGAGCAGGGCTGTGTTACATGGAACTGTGCAAAGAGTGTTACCATGCCTTTGAGATTTTAAAGTCTTAAATAGATGCAAATTAGATTTCACAAATACAGCTACTTCGTAGATAAACATACAAGGAAAAGTTAACAGTTTTAGTCTTTTGAAATGAGGTCTGCAGCTGTCAGTTCGATAAATGTTACAAACAGATCTTATACATCTTTTTTGAGCCTTAAATATTAATTCCCTACCAGTTGCGTTTCCCCAAAATATTATCCCATATCTCAGAGTGGCTGCGACATAACCATGGTATGCAGTCAGCAAGGCTTCATGGTTTACCACTTTACTCAGCATATAAAGAGCGTATGAGTATCTATTAAGTTTATTGCAAACTTTCTCAATTTGTGTACTCCAGCTCATATTGCTGTCTATGTAAAGCCCTAAAAATTTTGTTACAGAAGCTGTTGCTATTGTTGTATCCTGATACATAATTTTGAAATTAGTTTTATTGGCTGGTCTTTGTTCAAATTTCATTATTTTTGTCTTACCTAGATTAATATTTAAATTGTTAATTTGCAGCCAGCTAATTAAGCATTTAATATTTTCATTTATGTCGGTTTCTAAATTATCAGAACTGTCATATATAACTGTACTGTCGTCAGCGAAGAGTACCATGGGGAATTGAGATGCTTTAGGGAAATCATTAATGTAAACTAGGAACAGTAAAGGCCCCAACACGCTGCCTTGTGGTACTCCATATTGGACATTTCTAAGCTTTGATGTGAATTCTTCATTTGTCTTATTTTTAAAATTTATTCTGTTGATTTGTGTTTTTTGCTGTCTATCTGTAAGGTATGATGATATTAGATTTAAAATGTTTCCCCTTACACCATATGTATTTAATTTTGATAAAAGAATGCTATGGTCCACGTAGTCGAAGGCTTTTGTCATATCCATGTATAAAGCTAATACTGGTTTACTTTTATCCATTTGTACTAAAATTCTACTTAAGAAGTCGTATATTGCCTTATTTATTGTTTTATTTTTTCGAAATCCTTTCTGCTCGTCTACAAAAATTCGAAAATATTCAAAGTAGTCATTTAACCGAGAATATATGACCTTTTCCAAGATTTTTGAAAATATAGATATCAAAGCTACTGGCCTATAGTTAGTTATTGAGTGCGTATCTCCTTTTTTGAATAGTGGTTTGATGACTGTTAATTTTAATGCATTTGGGAAAACACCACTTTCTATACATAAATTCATCAAATAGCTTAGAACAGGAGCAATGACTGGAGATGAATACTTTATTACCTTTGTATTTATACCGTCAAAACCTGTACTATTTGTGTTTTTTAGTTCACCAATAATGCGTAACATTTCTTCAGGTGTTGTAGGCAACATGAACATAGAACCACAAACACTGTATTTGCAGGTATTACAAGAATTATTGACCGTTAAGATAGGTTTTACTTGATCTACATAAAAATTATTAAAAGCCTCAGCAATACTTTTAGGGTCAGTTATTACTTTATTATCTATGTGCAATTCACTGATTAGTTCTCTTGGGACAATAGTTTTAGTGTTATTTATTACATTCCACGTAGCTTTTGATTTATTTTTCGATGTTTTGATATGATAATTGTTTTGAGATTTTTTCGTTTGTTTTATAATCTTACTCAACCTTTTGGAATAAGTCTTAAAAGTCGTTCTGTCGCCTGTTGTACCAGAAAGTCTATACTTCCACAGAAGTTCACGCTTACGCTTACAACATTGTCTTATACCATTTGAGATCCACTTGGGTCGAACTGTTGTTGAAATCTTTATTCTTTTAAGAGGAAAGCATAAATCATGAAAGAGCCTAAAATTATTGTAGAAAATGTTAAAAGACTTATTTGGATCTGTTTCTTCATATACATCGTTAAAGCTAAGTTTAGAGATACATTCCCAAAACTTCAACAAGTTCTCCTTCGAATAGTCTCTTTGGGTACAGAACCAATACTTAAATCTGCATGTTTTTTTGACAGGAAATTTAATAACTTGAGCAGTGTGGTCAGAAAGAGCCAGCTCAACTACTTCACTTTTCGCACCCCTAAAATTGTGGATTATGTTGTCAATGCAAGTGCGACTCTTAGGTCTTGTCGGTTCTTTTATAGAGATATTCATATCAAAGCTTTGTACAACTTGACAAAATTTATTTGTAGTTTTATTGCTTTTAAGTAAATCTATATTGAAATCTCCACAAAGAACGATTTTTTTGTTTCCGTACGATAGAAGACTTAAAATATCATGGAGTTTGTCACAAAAAATGTCAATATGTTTAACGGTATATTTTGGGATCCTATATAAGCATACTATTATCACCTTATGGTCCACAAGTTCAACAGCGCAACCCTCTATGACCTGCGGTACAGACATGCGGGACACATCATCAATCTCTCGTATCTTCAGATCACTTCTTGTTAGAATACAGGCACCTCCATTTCTATTTTTACGCGTAAAGCTAGATGCAAGAGTAAAATTTGGTATATTTAAAACAGTCAAGTCATCTAAAGTCATATTGTGCTCTGTGAAACAAAGTATGTCTGGGTGTTTATCACTACTCTTTAGATCATCTAAGTACACCGTGAATATGTCCGATTTATTTATTAGTCCATTTATATTTTGATGTATTAGATTAAGATAGTTAAACACGAAAAAAATTTTCATCGCCATCATTACAAGTATTGTTTTTGTCAGATACAACTAATGTGTTTGAATTGATCGTCTCGATATTAATGTCATTTACAGTCGCTTCAGCGTTTATGTCCTCACTTAAAAATACCTCTGTTTGAGTACCTTTGCTACACATTTTCTCAGAAAGATTTATATGGTACTCATTGTTGTAAGCCTCCAGATTACTTTTATAGTTCAGACGTATCAATTCTCTGAGCATGTGGCGGGATACATATTGAGGAAAGTACCTTCTAGCTGGAATAAATCTACTGTAATCAAGGTCAACATAGGTAACATATTCAAATTTACTACATATTAGCTTAGTTTCATAGTTAAGTTTTCTCTCCTTTAGATGCAAATTTCGAGGCGTTTCGCCAACAATTACATTCGTATTAGCTACTGAATGCAACCATACTAAAAGACTAGATTTATAACAGTAAGGATCTGTGTCGTTTGTACCTCCTAGCAAAATCACATAGTCTTTTTTTGATAAGCTCATTATTTCTGTTTTATTAGGTTCAAGTATATCTTGTACTCTAGCGTAAGGATACCAGTAACACTTTACGGTATATTCAGAACCTAGTAGAGTTTGTAAATTATCCCGAAGCTCCCTACCTTGCTGATCTGCGATAATTATAACTCTCTTATTTTTGTTGCTGTCCTTCTTCTTATGTGATAGTATTATTCCTTCTTCTTTTTCTTTTTCTTCCAGGCTCTTTAGTTCTTGTGAGTTTTTAACCTCCTTTTGCTCATCAACTTCCTTAGATTTCTGTATCTTTGCTGTAATTTCTTTGTTTTCCTTGGGTAATTGCGTTGTTCTTTCTACGGGGTTTAGTTGTATGTTATTACTATCGGTACAATCAATCTGTTTTATTTCAGTTTCTTCTTTCCTTTGAGTAGATGAGCTCGCAATAGTTTTGTCTGTGCTTTCAATAGTATCATCCTGACTTGTAAATATACTTTCTTCTATGCTAAAGGTACGTGATAATTCCTTTAACTCGTCTTCTACTCTCCTTACACGTTTTTGGGCAAAGCTTGTCAGTTTTTTTCTTTCTTTTTTGACATTGTTTAATTTTATGTTTAGTTTCTTGATTCTGTTCTCTTGTTTTCTTATTTTCTTTTCTAGTTTTTTATTTTTCATAATCTTTTTACTTATATTGTTTACATCCTGCGTATCATATAAAGTCTGACATATCTTATCAGCTACATTTCTATTTTCCGTTACATATTTTCGAATTCTCTTTGCCGCCGGTGATGAAATCGTACTCACTAGATTGTCTGATATTCCAATTTTTTTGTACATTGTTATCACTTTGTTTAATTGATCAATTTTCTTTTTTAATTCAAAATTTTCGGCGAGTTGGTTAGCCACTTCAGCATTGGCGGATTCTAATTCTTGACTTATTCTTAGTATATGACTGTTGGCTTCCTCTAAATCATATGACTGTATGATTGGAAGACTCTTTGTAGATGAATCCAGTGTGTTAGAACTTTCTAAGTCTGTGTCATTCATTGTACTGTTGAGCACATCATTTAAATTTAATGAACAGTTTTTTCCTCCACGTTTTTTGCAATTAATATTATTTTCATCCATTTTTTCAAATATTTATAAAGTGAATGATTATGGATAAAAAAAAAATATAATAACAATGTGATATCTTCAATAAGTTTATTCAAAGAAATGGAATAAAGACACCGTATAAATTTTGTTAGTTTTTGAACGCAGCCTGAGTCATACTTCAATCAAACGTCAAAATCACAGAATGTCAATCACAGATGTTTGTTTTGGTCGGAGATGTTTGCAATATGTTAGCAATCAATAGCATTGGACCGATAAATAACCAATCATTTCTTAGGATCTGTTGATTCGTTGTTAATAGTATGGCTTATTCAAATTTGTGACAAATAACCGTTTTAGTAAATCGTACCTTGTGAAAATTATGTTGAAATCGGCATCTTTTTGTGCAGCAAACACTGTAATACAACTCTTAGATGTTATGTTCACTTTGATTGACTAATTTTGGTAAGTAAATTTGGATTTTCTTGTCAATTTCACAATAAAAATACGAGCGCTTCCTTAGACGTATTACTCAGCGGGCTTCCCCCACTCCCTTCTAGAAATTGCTACCTAGCAATAAGGCCGCCTATTTTATAGGCTTTCTTCTATGTTGTTAATTTCTTTTTTTATGTTGTGATGTAATAAAGAATTTCATATTGTACTGTATTGTAAAATGTTAAAAAAAATATTCTGGTTTGGGAGGTACGTAACTGTACCTAAAACTTAAAACCGACTTCAAAATGAAATTCACTCAAAAGAATGAAATAATATTATTATACTTAAATACACAACATTAACCAACAATAACGAAATCAAAGGCGGGTACGAATTAAATTAGGGGCTTAAAATTTTTTATAGGTGTCGGTACCAGCACACAGTTACTTACGTATTAAATGGTATGCTGACACCGACCTCAAAAAAAAATTTAAGCCTCTAATTTAATTCGTACCCGCCTTTGATTTCGTTATTGTTGGTTAATGTTGTGTATTTAAGTATAATAATATTATTTCATACTTTTGAGTGAATTTCATTTTGAAGTCGGTTTTAAGTTTTTTTAAACTTTTTTTTCTCAATTTTAAAATTATTTTGCTACATTTAGTATGTACGGCTGTGTCTTTGGCTGAGCCTGTACGAGCTGTGCGGGGTGTCGTTAGTTATGTCTTGATCTCGAAAATGACATACATTTTAAATCGACTGCCATAAAAGAGAGGTAATATTTTTTCATATAGTCGGGTTTTTAATTTTTATTAAATTAATTGGGTTATTAAGGCTTTAAGATGACTCAATCCGAGCAGGTTGAGACGTGTTAAAATAATATCGATCGTAAGTATATTCATTTAAAGTTCAAATCAATGCGGGCTTCAACGCGGCTGTTACGTTGAAACCGATTTGTTTTCGAGAAATATTGCAATTAATACCAAAAACAGGGTCTACAGTATATTTTTTAACATCAAAAGTGGTAATAATTTTAAAATTGTATTCAATTTAATCAATTTTATTACTTTAAGTAGGTATATTATATTTTTTTTCCATGGTGATAGCTTTACACAGTCTTTTAGTAATTTGAACTTGTGGCGCATCACTAAATCGTGCGCACATCACTAGTGCAGCTGGTTTTGGACGAACGCGGGACGAGGCGCGCGGCGCGGGCGCAGAGCACCCGGCCGAGAGTCAGTCGCAGCGAGGCTTCGCAGTGCACGTCCGATCAGCTTACGCGTAGAACCTGTGTCGCCGCTTGCTAGCTATACCTACACTTTATTACGCTAATGCATTGTGCCTTACATAGCTAAAAATAAAGTAATCGCTTTATTAACCACTGTACTACGGTTGTTTTCAATTAGCAAACCCATTGCTAAAAACTGAATATTGTGATTAGACTCATCTAGAGGGCTTAAAAGTAATTGCTGTTGGCTACGCTGTCGTAGTTCGTTCGTAGCGTATATCAGTGTTCCCGCTTTGTAGCGAAAACTTGCTGTAAACTGTTCATTGATATTGACGCTCGTGGATGGCCTTTAGTGCAATGAAGTTCTCTAGTGGTGACCGCGCACCGGAAGACATAGCGTGACCAAGCCTACCACACGGTAAACCGACGACCTGGTGAAGGTCGCGGGAAGCCGCTGGATGCAGGAAGCTCAGAGACCTTTGTCCAGCAGTGGATGACTTCAGGCCGGTATGATTATAATGGTAATGTTTGTGACAGGCTGGACCTGCGTAAATCTAAAAATAATTCATCATTTTACTCACCGCTGGTGGTGTGACTACAACACACTCAATCAATAGTCTGTGGCACCGCATTGGCAAACTCTAAATTCTCGTAAACATAGAAGAAAAAAACTTTTAATGCGAAATTCAAACTATCATATCTGATACTAGTGGATGTCCGCAGCTTCGCCCGCGCTGTTCCCGATTTTTGCGGTTCCCGTGGGAATTTCCTAAAATCCTTTCTTAGCAGATGCCTACGTCATAACATCTACCTGCATGCCAAATTTCAGCCCGATCCGTCCAGTGGTTTGGGCTGTGCATTGATAGATCACTATGTCAGTCAGTCAGTCAGTCACCTTTGCGTCATATATATTTAGATTTTCAAACAAATAAAATAGCATTGTAATAAAACATTCATAGAGTTCAATTTGGAGCGTTTCTTACGTGTTACCGCCGATAAAAATGTGCGTTTATTACATTGTAAGGCTGTGGGCTCATAAAACGAGTTCAGTGGATCAGAAACAGCAGTAACGTTGAAAAAATGCTACTCAGCATGATTTTATGCAATATCTTTTTTCTTAAGTACTTTGTGGTACTTTGTTCATCTTCTTATTCGTAGGTATGCCTATGACTGTTATTTTTTTTGTGCCTGGTCGGTGAATAAACGGTTTATCTATCTATCTATCTTAGTTGTGAGAACTGGCAAGTGCGTGTTGGGTTCCATCTTAGAGTATTTATGTGTATTATTTATACTCAAAGGGTTCCATATAGTCATTAGGTTCCTCATAACGTGAAGAGAGCTTATCACAGAATCCTTACTTGTCATTATCTTTACTTAATAATATTATAAATGTGAAAATGTGTTTGTTTATTTTTTTGTTTGTTACCTTTTCACGCTTCAGAATCTTGACCAATCTTGATGAAATTTGGCACGCAGGTAGCCTGTGTCACTGGGAAGGACATAGGCTACTTTTTATCTCGTGAAAATAGCATAGTCCAATGCAGTTCCTGAGGAAACTAAAAGAATATTTTTGTTGGTTAATTTCTATTTGATAGTTTTGATTTCTCGCAAAGAGATAGTTGAAGGGGTGGGAAACATATCCTGACATAGTTCCCGAGGGGTTTAAGGAAAACTTATTTCCACGCTCGCGCACCTCGTCGGCGTCGCAATGTACCAACGGATTGAAGTGTTTTTTTTTGTAATTGGTTGAGGGGCCCATCACAGACTGCTAATCGGAATAGCCCGATTTAGTTCCTGTGGGATCTTGAGAAAACCCGTGTCCACGCTCGCTTGTTTGTTACTCTTTCACGCAAAAACTACTGAACGTATCTGGGTGAAATTTGGTAGGTAGACAGATTAGGACCTGGATTAACACAAAAGCTACATTATTACACGCTCGCGAGTACGCACCACTCACCCTCAAAGACAGTCATAAAAATCGGGCAAAATCTAGTAATCTTGATAACTTTCTTTGAGAGTGCTCACTAAGAGCCACTTGTACATGGCTTTAGTTTCACGGTAATGAGTTTAGAAACGCGAGGAAGGCGGGGGGGGGGGGGGGGGAGAATTTGGCGGCGTGTATCTTGCTCACGGTACACCTGATCCTGATCCCCTGTAAACACTAAAGACCACACGGGAGGGTGCACTTGAAACATATTTTTCATCCCCCCCCTCCCTTAGTTTGCGAGATAATCTTAAATGACTACGGAACCCTAAAAATTAAATATTATTTTAAAATTCCAAACTGTACTTTATGTACTTTTGTACAAAATTACATGAAATGCGTTTCCAAAAACCGATAAAGTGCGAATCAAAACCGCGCACAAGTGGTTTCGTACCATCATACTAGATGGCGCTAGTTTCTTCACGTATGGAGACTTTCAATTTTTCTAATTTTTCGTATTTGTTGTTATAGCGGCAACAGAAATACAGCATCTGTGGAAATTTCAACTTTGTAGCTATCACGGTTCATGAAATACAGCCTGGTGACAGACGGACGGCGAAGTCTTAAAGCTTAAAGCAAGCGAGAGTTGTAAGAATTTCTCTACACACACACAACTGAACCTCCGTTGACCTCCTTGACCGCCTCCGTAGCTCAGAGGCAAAGTTCACTGGCTTTACACAGGAGGTCGCAGGTTCGATTCCCGGCGGGGTCAATTGTAAGACTCGGTTTGGTTGGTGGTAGGGCATTTTCTAAGCCCGCCTGGCTAGCTACCACCATCTTATCTAAGTCTTGTCGCCAAATATCAATGTTGATATCATTGGTGTCTTCCGGCATGAAGATAAGATAGCCAGTTCCCCATTGCGTTGGGGAATCTTGGTAAGCCCGCTTCCATCTTCGGCAACATCGTCACTTACCACCAGGTGAGATGTTGTCAAGGGTTTACCAATTGTGCATTAAAAAAAAACAAAAAAAAACTGGGGTATCGCCAGGGGTATCGTGGGTCCGCAATGTAGTAATGGGTCCCGTTTTTACCCTTTGGGTACGGAACCCTAAAATGTCTGTCTGTTACGGACCAGAATGATCTAAGTAAGGACTACGGAACCAAGTGTGAGCACTTGTAGGCTGCAATTACAAAATCTGGTGGTTTCTATCTTATACACTTGTATGGAGCTTTATGCCCGCGACTTTGTCCGCGTGGAGGTTTTAAATTTTCCCACGGGAACTCTTGAATTTTCGGGGATAAAAAGTATCCTTTATGTTAACCCGGGCTCTATGGAACCACCATACAAAATTTCATCAAAATCGGCCTGGTAGTTTTTGCGTGATGCGCGAATATACAGACAGATAGAGAGACAAAAATTCCAAAAGTTGTTATTTTGGCCTCTATATCGTTAATAATGTCCACCACAGTTATTATTTTCCAAAAATGTATGATGTACAAACACGGCCCCTTTACAGTTTTATTATATGTATCATAATCATCAATCATATCAGCTCCTATTCGTCCCCACCGAGGGGCTCGAGCCTACCCTGAATTAGGGAAATGGGGCCTTAGTCGACCACGCGGGCCCAGATAGATAGATGTAATCACCAAAGTTGAAAAGTTAATATCCCAGGTTAAAATAAAGTACTAAAACCTATTTGGTTTTGTTCTTAACACCTGCGCCACCTTTGTCAGTTTGCCGTGCCGACTGCCACTTGAAATATGAACGGCGTTTTATTATATTTACCGGGGCGGGGGGTAAGCTTCCCTATTTATTTTTAGGATTTTCACGTCAGCGCCAAAGTATATATATTAGTACTAACATACACTATGGACACTCCCTGTCGCTCTCTAGATTGCGACCTCACCCCCTCGTCACCCAGATAGATACAGATTGGTTATAGTTTGGTTGTTGAAAGTGTAGGATTTCGACGCCATTTTGTTTGTTCCGTCATTCCTTTTCTGAAATGTCATTTCTGGCCCTTTGTATGAAGTGTCCAGGGTGTGTCAGCGCGGTCATAATCATTTAAAAGCCAAATAGAAAGCTGAACTAATAGTACTCAAAATGATTTTATAGAAAAATATCCATCATCATCATAAGATAAGATAAGCATTTATTCAGATCCCACACAAGCAAAAAAAAACAGGTTATACAATGCAAGAAAAACATTAATAATTAATACTACTTATTTTAAAATCTTAATAACTATTAAATATAAGGTGGGCTAGGAAAATGACCAGGCTCAGCTTAAATACTGCGAAACCGTAGATTCATAGCGCTGATGTTTCTGCCATCATCATCATATCAGCCGAAAAACGTCCACTGCTGGATAAAGGCCTCCCCCAAGGATTTCCACGACAACCGGTCCTGCGCTGCCCGCATCCATCGGTTTCCCGCGATCTTCACCAGGTCGTCGGTCCACCGTGTGGGAGGACTGCCTACGCTACGTTTTCCGGTGCACGGTCGCCACTCGAAAACTTTACTACCCCAACGGCCATCTGTTCTACAAGCTATGTGCCCTGCCCACTGCCACTTCAAAATATCCAAAATGAAACAAAATATTTCTAATTTTATAATAAATCAATCTTTAAGGAATTAAGTGTTCTGTTGCTTTGAAAGGTGTTGACTTTTATTGCTGAGTCGTAATTAATTTCGCTTGTCCGATCTTAACAAAACACACTGCCATTTAATTCTCCCGCAGATCTCAATGCAAATTGAGTCCAAGGCAAAAGTTGCTGCAATGAAGCTAGGCATTCTGTCTAAGATGAGACGGTACTTCACACCTGGACAGCTTCTTTCTTTATATCAAGCTCGAGTCCGATCTTGTATGGAGTACCAACCGTTCTCACCTATGGGATGGATCAGCTCGCTATCAGTTGGATGCCTTGGACGCCATCGACCGACGCGCCCGTAGACTCATTGACGACGATGAGCTTGTCCAAAACAAGCTTCAAAGCCTTGAGCATCGCCGCAAAGTTACCTGTCTTTCGGTTTTCTATCGAATTCATTTCGGAGAGTGTGCTCAAGAACTTCAGAATTTCAGTTTGCGTGTACCATCCTCGACTACATCTTCACTTACTATCGGGTGAGATGTGATCAAACGAACTCAAATTTTAATAAAAAAATAATAATAAAAAAGTCTATTTAGAAAGCTAAGATTTCTTTCATTTTAAATATGAAACTGGTGTTACTTTAAACTTTGAAATCATTGTAACAAAACCATTTTTTTAAAATTCAGAAAATACTCGCCTACCACACACTCTCAAAGACAGTCATCAAAACGGCTCAAGAGCCGCTTGCGGCTCACGTACCCCTTACCCTCAGGGTTAAGCTGCAGGCAACAGCTAGTACCAATAGAAAAAGATACAAAAGTCAATAACTCGTTCATCTCTGTAGGCTGTGGTGTTAATATTAGGCACCGCAACCAAAGTATATATATTAGTACTAACATACAGTATGGACACTCCCTGCCGCTCTCTAGATTGCGACCTCACCCCCTCGTCACCCAGATTGATACAGATAGGTTACAGTTTGGTTGTCGGACGTATAGGATTTCGCCGCCATTTTGTTTGTTCCGTCACACCTTTTTTTAAAATGTCATTTCTGGCCCGTTGTATAAAGTGTCCAGGGTGTGCCGCAACGTAGCGTGGCACAACTAATCCAAGTCGCGATTGCTCATAAGTAAAAGCAATTAAAATTGTTTCCGCCCTTCCTAAAAACCTTGTGGGATACAATGGCTCACAGTATTTGCGGTAGCCGCACTTAAGGTACACGTATACCCCTCTTAACTTTTTCAATTAAAACGTCCGGTCGAGGCAAGAAACAACAAAAACAGCCTCTGGACCTCATCTGGACACAAAGCTTTTTTCTCTGTGTCATTCTCGGATTAAGAAAATTTTCGAGTGTCAATTCCCAAGTATTAATGAAGATAAAAAACCACTCTAATTAAAGACAGAGAGGATGGAATTAATAAAATAAGGTTAGACTAAACTAAAGGAGCTTGTGAGGATCTGTGCGTAAAGTTCACTTTTACCACGCTTTATGTTTATATCTATCTATGTAATGGAATCTTTGAACGTGTTTTTCACTCATTTCAAGACGTCGCGGACGAAAATGTATTAATATCCGATGAAAATTCAATAATTCTTGGGCATCATCGTCACTTACAATCGGGTGAGAGATGCAAAAGGCTCACCAATCCTACTAATATTGTAAACGCGAGTTTTTAAGAATGTATGGATGTATGTTTGTTACTCTTTCACGCAAAAACTACTGAACGGATCTGGCTGAAATTTGGTAGGTAGACAGATTAGGACCTAGATTAATACATAGACTACTTTTTTCCACGCTCACGAGCCGGCACTGCGCACCCTCGAAAATTCATAGAAACGTAGTTCACCGGGGGGAAGCAGCGGGAAGCAGCTAGTTAGTAAAGATAATAATAAAGTACCTGGACCTGGCGCGCGAGGTTACTGATAATTATGTGGTGAGTTACCTTAAGTGTGGCTCACCACTCCCCGTAGTCCTATCCGTGAACGGGCTAATTCCAGCCGACCTTGAACGTCACCTAAGGCGGCTGGATCTCCGAGGCAGACCAATAATTGCAGCAATGCAGAAAGCAGTCCTCCTCGACAATCCCCGGATAGTTCGACGCATTCTCTCCCCGTCGCACTGAACTCCAGCCGACTGTGCTTCCTCTGGAGGTGCTCCTGCCACTTCGCCTCGTGCCAAGTGAGCAGAACAGCTTAATTTTTATATTTTAAAATAATAATTTAAAAAAATACACACGTATTAAGAACTGTTGACAATACAACAATTTAAAAAATTAATAGCTTGGGGTGCTTCACTTATATTTTAGTTACTTATTTATTTTTTTATGTAATAATCACGTAAAAATACTAAAAAATATTCTGGTGGAATGTAACATTCAAATGTTTATTTCACCAGACACAAGTATTGTGATCTACCATCGCGATCTTAGCCTAACCTTTTTTTTTATCCACGTTTAGTAAGCACTTGGCATCATCTTACCTAATGGTAACACGATGATGCCGAAGATGGAAGCGGGCTTCCCAAGATTGCCCAACGAACTGGCTATATTATCTTCAAGCTAGAACACAAGATAGATAAGATGGTGGTAGCTAACCAGGCGGGCTTAAGGAATGTCCTTTCACCAACCAAACCGGGTCTTACAAAGTTAGACTACGCCGGGAATCGAACCCGCGACCTCCTTTGCAGCTAATTGACTTAACCTTACCCCACGCATTGGTCGACCGGCGTAGTTACACATTTTTGTCTTGCTTTTAGGTGCCTCAAAATTCGAACGGCAACGCTCCTTCACTAAAGTGTAACCTGTGTCAAATTTATTTAGCCTAAACTTTGAATTTGATTTCGGCTGAAGACAATTAATTGGTAGCATCAGTGGCGTGTCTGCCTGTCACAAATCACAATCAGGATGGTCGCGGATTAGATTTTTATATCCGCCTTAACCCGGTCTGATTGTATCAAAGCGTTTTCTTATAAAGCCGCTTATTAAAACCATCTTATCAACAAGTCTGAGAGCTCACAGTCACTAATTAGCGCTAATATTGATATTTGGAGCTACCTGTAATTATCAGCGTTAGCGCTAAACATTCTAGAAACCACGTAGTATCTTGCTACCATAGGATGTGATTGAATTGCAGGATACTCTTATATACACACAGAAACCCAAAATTAAATTCTCCTCCTCCATGTCGATTGAGCCTGCCTAACTCGTCTGCCAAACCGCTTGTGAGTCCCCTCAGTTTAATGAGTTTCGTAATTTTCCGGATAATAGCTTCTGAATTAGCCCGCTGTTGTCTCTACGTCTAATCTTTGTAATTAGCTCTTTTGGCTGTAGCGTTTAATGAAATCATCTGCCATACTCACATTGTTCAAGCAGCAGCTGAAAATAAATAACTGGAAATAATTCTTTTGTTAGCAAGTACATTTAGATAGCTTTGTTACTGTTTAGTCTAGTAAGACGATGAAATAACAAAATATAACGAAAACACGATTTCAGACTATTAGATAATTTTAATTATGTCCCGAAATATTAAATACTGAAATGATAATTGAAAGTAATTATCATCTTATTTTCGACGCTTTCTCTCCCCGTCGCATTGAACTCCAGCCGACTGTGCTTTCGCTTTGAGGTAAAGATTTTCTAAACGATTTGATAAACTATCATATTTAAGAGAAGATATACAAGATTAAATCAGATTTGATTTATTCTCCTATTTGGGTAATAATTTCCATTCACTTACAAAATATTAATTACATGTTTAAATACGTCGTCGCCAACAGAGCAATTCGCTATTATGCGACTGGTAAGATATGCATCCGAAGAATATTCAGTTATTCGAATGAAATATCATTTTGCTTTCATAAATATTAATATCGTGGCGTCGTCGTCTTCGTGTTAGCCCTGTGAGCGACCGCAAAGAGCAATAATTAAAATGATAATAACAGCTTCGTGCCGAAAACTAGAGCAAAAATGTTAGAAATTTTGTTCTGAGGAAGCTTTTGTAGCGCAATGTGGGCCACTAATACCAGCTTCCCACACCTCATATCTATTATATTAAATAAATTGATGAAATCTAATGCGAGTCCGTTGGGCCGTTCCATCCAATCGATGAGTTTATTTTTGAAGTGAAAACTTCTTTAGCGGCGCTGAGCACTTTTTGTTGGATGGGTAAAAACTTCCAAACTCGCGTCAGGGTCACGGGATGCTGATCGAAAAAGCGTAAGATCGAGGGGAAGGGAGAGGAACAAGTATCTCCCACTCTTTCTACCGTGCCTGAGTGTGCTGCTTCGCTTAGGCAGCACAGGGCGCTTTTCTCAATTTTCCATCTGCCGGTTAGTAGCAAAACTACTCGCCTAGCGACCTAACATCGACATATTGATGTCACTACGTAGTTCAGCTATTTCACACTAGATGTCAATAAGTGTAGAAAGTAATGGGACGTACTCAGAACTATGAGCTTTAAAAAGTTTGTGTAATAAATGAATAAAATGAGGGTTAACATTTTTACTGTTTTGTATGTGTACTGACGTACTTAAAATTTCTAGCACAAAATAATAGACAAATTATTATTACGAACATAATTTTATTTACAAAATTCAATTACCTGCGAAAATAACAGTTTTAGTTAGTTGTTGTCGGTTCGTTGCCCTATCGTTTTGAATGGTTGCGAAATGCTTAAAACGAATATCTATATATTTTTCTGATAAAGATTTAATCAGCAGTATAATATGATTTACAGTCGGTGATTGGTCAAAGCTGTAATTTAAAAAATAAAATGAAATACATACTTATTCTCCTAAAATAATTGAAACTCGGTTATACAAACAATACCGAAACCAACCGACAAATCCAGTTTTAAACTAGGTAAAGTGCCCATCTTTAATTTTTTATGGCCTTTTTTTGTCACTATGAAGTCTGCATCATTAAAATGGCAAGAACAAATCTTTGTATATTTTGTCGGAGTCCAATCCGGTATATTCACTTTTGTGATTCATTGTTGTTTTAAATTATCATCGGATGGAAATCTAAAACAAACAAAAAGAAATAAAATTAACTAGGTGGTAAATTATCTTAATATGAATAAAATGATTATTTAACATTCGAAGTTCTTTCAATTCATGAACAGTCACGGAGAATAGTACGAGTATGTATACAACTCAGATCTTTGTTACTTGAAAATATTTGCTATGAAAATGTTATTTCATTACTGACCATAGCCGTGTGTTATTCGGTAAAATTATTTGAATCTAATTACGGCCCTGGATATTTGGTACGTTGAAAATAGTTGTTCTTGTTGACGATAGATGGCGGCCTGTTTACAATATAATTATAAAAATCACTAAAGTACTGTTTTGGCGACTAAAAAGTATTCAGGTTTAATTGTATACTTTAATTTTCAGTATCCACGTATGATTATAACTATATACCAATGCGGAACTTTACGTACTCGTATTTTTTATTCACAAAAGTTACGCCACCTAGTGTCGAGAAGTATAATTTATACTTGAAAGCCGAGAATTTTCTAGAACTATTTTAATAATTACGTATAAAATTACTTACAAATGAAATGTGATACCATTCATAGCATCAGAACGTCTGTCTGAATAACTTCGACACGATAAAACACAACACTTCATCCTTTTCTTCTTAAAATTGATAAACCGATTGTATCAGTTTTAGAAATTTGCGATGATGATTCTGGTAATAACGATGGTGAAAAAGTCGTCGAAATTATGGATGAAAGCAGGATGAAAGTTGATATTTCTAAGAGATAAAAATTAATGTAATATATAAATAAATAACGATATAATATTATGAATAATAACATGTAAATTGTCATATTTGTGTACGATAGCGCAATAAATAAACATTGTATTCTACCTCATAAATGATAGTATTTTTGTACTTATAATTAAACACAACGTTAATACTAAAGTTTTCACTTCTGCCGGCACTCCCGGAGTGCTACCGGTGTGTTTTTTTTAAATAAATGTTACGCATGCACAGATTCGACATCAAGGGCTTACCAATTGTGAATTTAAAAGAATCACTGCGCTCCCATCTAGAATATAATACGAGTCTGTACGGCCGTTCTTTTTCTTTATGTGCCATCTACATCCAGGAGGTCGGCGACCATTTGTCCATACATGGTCGGACAAATCGGTCAATTCTTTATGTGCCATCTACATCCAGGAGGTCGGCGACCATTTGTCCATACATGGTCGGACAAATCGGTCAATTCTTTATGTGCCATCTACATCCAGGAGGTCGGCGACCATTTGTCCATACATGGTCGGACAAATCGGTCAATTCTTTATGTGCCATCTACATCCAGGAGGTCGGCGACCATTTGTCCATACATGGTCGGACAAATCGGTCAATTCTTTATGTGCCATCTACATCCAGGAGGTCGGCGACCATTTGTCCATACATGGTCGGACAAATCGGTCAATTCTTTATGTGCCATCTACATCCAGGAGGTCGGCGACCATTTGTCCATACATGGTCGGACAAATCGGTCAATTCTTTATGTGCCATCTACATCCAGGAGGTCGGCGACCATTTGTCCATACATGGTCGGACAAATCGGTCAATTCTTTATGTGCCATCTACATCCAGGAGGTCGGCGACCATTTGTCCATACATGGTCGGACAAATCGGTCAATTCTTTATGTGCCATCTACATCCAGGAGGTCGGCGACCATTTGTCCATACATGGTCGGACAAATCGGTCAATTCTTTATGTGCCATCTACATCCAGGAGGTCGGCGACCATTTGTCCATACATGGTCGGACAAATCGGTCAATTCTTTATGTGCCATCTACATCCAGGAGGTCGGCGACCATTTGTCCATACATGGTCGGACAAATCGGTCAATTCTATAATTGCCATCTCCATCCAGGAGGTCGGCGACCATTTGTCTATACATGGTCGGACAAATCGGTCAATTCTTTATGTGCCATCTACATCCAGGAGGTCGGCGACCATTTGTCCATACATGGTCGGACAAATCGGTCAATTCTATAATTGCCATCTCCATCCAGGAGGTCGGCGACCATTTGTCTATACATGGTCGGACAAATCGGTCAATTCTTTATGTGCCATCTACATCCAGGAGGTCGGCGACCATTTGTCCATACATGGTCGGACAAATCGGTCAATTCTATAATTGCCATCTCCATCCAGGAGGTCGGCGACCATTTGTCTATACATGGTCGGACAAATCGGTCAATTCTTTATGTGCCATCTACATCCAGGAGGTCGGCGACCATTTGTCCATACATGGTCGGACAAATCGGTCAATTCTATAATTGCCATCTCCATCCAGGAGGTCGGCGACCATTTGTCTATACATGGTCGGACAAATCGGTCAATTCTTTATGTGCCATCTACATCCAGGAGGTCGGCGACCATTTGTCCATACATGGTCGGACAAATCGGTCAATTCTTTACGTGCCATCTACATCCAGGAGGTCGGCGACCATTTGTCCATACATGGTCGGACAAATCGGTCAATTCTTTACGTGCCATCTACATCCAGGAGGTCGGCGACCATTTGTCCATACATGGTCGGACAAATCGGTCAATTCTTTACGTGCCATCTACATCCAGGAGGTCGGCGACCATTTGTCCATACATGGTCGGACAAATCGGTCAATTCTTTACGTGCCATCTCCATCCAGGAGGCCGGCGACCATTTGTGACGTCCAGCCAATATGGCTTCTCCACAGATCTAATAAATTCTCAACTCAGTGCTGCCACCTTAATCACAATCAGTCTACCGCTAATGCGTCATCTTTGCTACCACATACGATCGGCTCACGAGTACAAGCGATTGTCACGCCACCGCCGGTTTCACCCGGGTTCTAATACCTGACGTTTGATCCAATTAAATGTAAAGATCTATGTAAACGTATCTCGAGCTGGTATTGGTCGCGTTTTCAACGACGCTCCGACATATAGATTTGTCTATCGATCGTATGTATCGATATGCGAATTTTTATGAAAGTTATTTATGTATAGATTTGTCTTAAAGCTTTTAAATCACCTAAGTTTCGCTCTTTTTAATTAAATAAAAAAGAATAAAAAATATGGAACCTATTTCGAGTCCGTCCGGCAGTTTCATCAAGCCGATTAACTTATTTTTTTTAACACCTTTGTGTTGCTGCACAGATTTGTCATCAAGTATTGAATATCACCAAACTTTAGCCCTTCTCAAGTATACCCAAACGCGATTTTCGTTACTTTCTTCCTAACATCTCCGGTTCTAATTGTAGAACGCGGTTTGTTTTGATCTTAAAACACTGGCTGGAACGATCTCTTTCATTCGAACTATGCCCAATTTAATTGATTGGGTTGGAAGGAAGCTAGGTTTGAACATTCAATGCGCACATTCTCGCACACCGCACAGCGTCTTGGCGATCCGCTTGCGGGTTGCGAGTCGCCCGCCGCGCAATCTTGACGTCTATAATTAAAAAAATTAATGCCGCGGAGCAGCAAAGGCCCTTCTCGTTGTTTATTAAAATGGAGACAAATTAAAATATATGGTTTAAAATAGGTTAGGTTTGTGATAAAAGTCTTCGTTCTAAATATTGAATAAAGTGGGTAGCTACTCCTCGAGAATTCCCAGAACAATATTGGTTCGTAAATACGGCGGCGTCCCACGGGCTAGGTAATGGAATTTACCCACCTAATTGGGTCTCATATAATAATAACGTGTAACAAAATTTAAGAGCGGTAATGAAATTATTTAAAGAGATATGTATTAAAAAAAACTGAACGAAATTATTTAATGCCGATAAAGACGAAAGGGAAGCTTTACAAAACAGCTATAAAACCTGCTCTCTTATATTATGGCACGGAGCGTTGCGGCTCGACAAAGCAACAGCTAAAAGCGCATGTTTAGCTGGTCAGCGGGAGTCACACTTCTTGATAAAGTCAGAAACAACCATGTCAGGGCAACCTACAAACTAGCACCCATCACAGATAAAATTAAAGAAAAACGGCTGCGCTGGTTCGGCCACGTTTCAAGACGTCAAAATGATCGATCATATAGTTAGAGTAGTCCTGAAACTACCATAGACAAAGCGGGGACGCGAAAGACACCCCGCGACTTGGTGGACAACGGTCCAAAAGGATCTAAAGACACCTCGCCACTAGGTGGACAACGGTCCAAAAGGACCTTAAGACACCCCGCCACTTGGTGGACAACGGTCCAAAAGGACCTAAAGACACCCCGCCACTTGGAGGACCTAAAGGAGTTTTCTCTAGACGAAGACAGGGCGCAGAATAGGCCAGAATGGAAAAAAAACTACCCTAAGTGAATCATCATCACTTACCATCAGGTGAGATGATGCTAAGGGCTAACCAATTGTGAATAGAAAATGGGCTAAGGCACGGGAAGCTGATGATGATGATGAAAGAAATTATTTAATGTAACTTTAAATGAAAGAAAATAACACTTTTTTCCTCATTACGAGAGCTGAACTCGTTAACAATAAACGGTTATGACTGTTTGCAGTAAATATAATAATAGCGCTTGCCAAAACAGTTGGACTTTAATTTGCGAAAATAGACTTTTGGTTACTATCAGAGAACCCGCAAGTGGTCTTGTTACAACAACTTTTATGTTGGCACTTTGTAGGAATAGTTTTTTGTACGTATTTATTATTTGTCAGAATTTTCACATATGCTGCGTTACTATGTAGGTCAAGGAATTCCGAGATGTTTAACGGTTCGAAATTGGGAACGAGTGGTGAGAAAAATATCTTGAGCTCAAGAAGAGATTTAAAAGGTTTTTAAGCAGCGTTTTGTACAGAATACAGATGCCAGATTGGATTGTAGCCTTTACTTACACTTACAAAATATATCTAAGTATGCAAAACATGCCCCGGCGATTAGATTCAATAAAATATATTATATTGTTATTCTCCGTTCTTCGCTATAAAATTGCACATTTCGCCGCGATTACACTTCACTACATGTATAGTGCGCTAGTTAGTGGCACTACATACAGGGCGTTTTGTTTACACTGCACTACATAGGAACTTTAACTCAGTCAGAGACCAAACGCCGAACATGGCGCCCGTGCTTGCTAAAATGCTTTTAATTGGTCTCTGACTGAGTTAGAGTTCCTATTTAGTGCAGTTTAAACAAAACGCTACTAGTGCAATATATGTAGTGAAGTGTAATTGCGGCCTCAAAATTATATTTAAACTAGCTTTTGCCCGCGCCTTCCCTCGCGTGGACATCTTTTTTATAACTGTGTATGAGAGTAAGTAGTGCACGAGCCGCAAGTGGTGATCGTGAAAAAGAGTTTTTCAGATCCTTCGGGAATTAGGTACGTCGGGCTATCTCTGTGCAATATTACATATCACAAAGCGTGGAAAATAGTTTTCTCCAGATCCTTCGGGAATTAGGTACGTCGGGCTATCTCTGTGCAATATTACATATCACAAAGCGTGGAAAATAGTTTTCTCCAGATCCTTCGGGAATTAGGTACGTCGGGCTATCTCTGTGCAATATTACATATCACAAAGCGTGGAAAATAGTTTTCTCCAGATCCTTCGGGAATTAGGTACGTCGGGCTATCTCTGTGCAATATTACATATCACAAAGCGTGGAAAATAGTTTTCTCCAGATCCTTCGGGAATTAGGTACGTCGGGCTATCTCTGTGCAATATTACATATCACAAAGCGTGGAAAATAGTTTTCTCCAGATCCTTCGGGAATTAGGTACGTCGGGCTATCTCTGTGCAATATTACATATCACAAAGCGTTAAAATATTTTTCTCCAGATCCTTCGGGAATTAGGTACGTCGGGCTATCTCTGTGCAATAATACATATCACAAAGCGTGGAAAATAGTTTTCTCCAGATCCTTCGGGAATTAGGTACGTCGGGCTATCTCTGTGCAATATTACATATCACAAAGCGTGGAAAATAGTTTTCTCCAGATCCTTCGGGAATTAGGTACGTCGGGCTATCTCTGTGCAATATTACATGTCACAAAGCGTGGAAGTTTTCTCCAGATCCTTCGGGAATCACATCGGACTATGCTGATTAGCACTCTATGTCACCCACCAATATTTCTATGAAAAAAGTCAAATCAATACGTTGCTCCATTTCCGAAGTGCGCGAGCATGGAAAAAAGTTTTCCTCAGATCCCTCGGGAACTATATCTGGCAATGCTAATTAATAGCCTGTGCAAAAATAAAATAAAAATTCACTGGTTATAAAGTAGCCTATGTCACTTCCCGTCTCCTCAACTACTTTTGTGCTAAAAATCGCGTTGATCCGTTACTCTGTTGTGACGTGAAATAAGGACTAACAAACAGCTATCCCACGGGAACCACTTAAAAATCGGGTTTAAAAACAGCGTATATATGTAAAGATTGATTAAGTCGTTGAAGCGTGAATTGTTAACAAGCAAACGATCGAACACATTTTCACATTTAATAGAAAGGATTGGAAGCTAAATGTTATTAGTATATCAGCGAGATTATTTCATCGAATAAATATTTTCATGCCAGTGTTAACATGACAGGCCCGCAAGATTTGATTGGCATGTAGTCAGTAAATGATTGACTTAAACAAGATATACCGCTTACTAAAAATCAATTTTTCGTTGATCAATGAAAAAAGAGCCTTGAATTAAATGATTTAGATATACTTATATACCTAAGGTCTAACAAAATTAGCTGAAACTATTTTGACTGGTGCTTCTACCCATGAAACTGAACAATTTTCCCCATGGAAACCATAGTCCAATCGCAAAAAAAAATTGGCTCTCCAATACTAACTCGATTAGCTGATCAGCCAACTTAGTATGGAAAGTTCAAATTTTTTTTTTGAGATTTGACTATGGGTTTCATGGGGAAAGTTGTTTGGTTTCATGGGTAGAAGCACCAGTCAAAATAGTTTTAGCTAATTTTGTTAGACCTTGTGCAATGTGTTCTGAAATGATAATTGCACTCCGAATTCTGCTAAATTTTGTAATTTGTATTTGACTTTTGTCAATTCGACGTGGGAATTCAAATTCAACTTCCATACAAAATCTGCCCCCCCACCCCCCTCAACGTTGTGGCGTTGTGGTTACGTCTGATCGGACTTTAAAAGACAATTTTAATAAATGTAACGCAGTTTAATAATTTGTCTATCAAGAAGTAATAACTTTCGAAAAACCTAAAAACTTTTAGGTACAAGCTTTTACTATTGCATTGTCACGCGAAATACGAGTACATATGCATGCAAAATTTCAGCTCAATTGGAAACCAGGAAGTGGGTCAAATTTAACTTGCAAGATTTCATTACAGACACCGGGATAGGTGAAACTGAAAAACTCAAAAGTGCCTATAAAACCAAAAAACTTTTAGGTACAAGTTTTTAATATTGCATTGTCTCGCGATGTATATATATATATATATGCATGCAAAATTTCAGCTTAATCAAAAACCGGAAAGTGGGACAAATTTAACTTGCAAGTTTTCATTACAGACACCGCACCGGGATAGGTGAAAGTAAATAAAAGCTTGTAAATAAAAGCTTCTAAAAAGATAACCAAGCTTCATCTCTTTCATTTAGTAAGTAGGTCATGATCATCATCATCATATCAGCCGTAGGACGTCCACTGCTGGACATAGGCCTCCCCCAAGGATCTCCACGACGACCGGTTCTGCGCTGCCCGCATCCAGCGGCTTCCCGCGACCTTCACCAGGTCCACCGAGTGGGAGGCCTGCCAACAAGTAGGTTAATAAAAGTAACGTTTTGCTTAATCGGTCTCTTGCGACACTACTAATTGGTTTCGATGTTTTCACTGAACCTTAGCTTAGTTTTCTGAAGGGCTTTGTGTTGTTTTGCTTAGGGAATATCTTAGTGGATACCAATAGAATAGGATTGGCTTCAGGCAACTCCGAGCGCAGCCGGCTACATCCAGCCAGTATACCTAATTGGGTTCAGGCGACTCCGAGCGCAGCCGGCTACAACCAGCGAGTATACCTAATTGGGTTCAGGCAACTCCGAGCGCAGCCGGCTTCAACCAGCCAGTATACCTAATTGGGTTCAGGCAACTCCGAGCGCAGCCGACTTCAATCAGCCAGTATACCTAATTGGGTTCAGGCAACTCCGAGCGCAGCCGGCTTCAACCAGCCAGTATACCTAATTGGGTTCAGGCAACTCCGAGCGCAGCCGGCTTCAACCAGTCTGTATACCTAATTGGGTTCAGGCAACTCCGAGCGCAGCCAGCTACATCCAGCTAGTATACCTAATTGGGTTCAGGCAACTCCGAGCGTAGTCGGCTACACCCAGCCAGTATACCTAATTGGGTTCAGGCAACTCCGAGCGCAGCCGGCTTCAATCAGCCAGTATACCTAATTAGGTTCAGGCAACTCCGAGCGCAGTCGGCTACACCCAGCCAGTATACCTAATTAGGTTCAGGCAACTCCGAGCGCAGTCGGCTACACCCAGCCAGTATACCTAATTAGGTTCAGGCAACTCCGAGTGCAGTCGGCTACAATACAATACAATTCTTTATTGAAAACTTCTTTGTTATAAGTCAAAGTCTATATTACAAAAAATAAGCTAATTTAAGCTTAAAAAATTAAAAATATATTTTTAATAAAAATATAAATTAGATTAAAATGTCAACATTAATTAATTTTTTTATAGTAAATTATAAAACACATGGCATTTCCATAAATTCATTATAACTATAAAATTGACGGAGTAATAGCCAATTTTTAAATTTTCTTTTAAAGGTTTGGCGGGAGGCTGCATTTACTATCTCTAATGGTATCCGATTGTATACATTAGGTCCCTGGATATATATGGACTAGTAGACCGATCGATCCGATTTGGCCAGCTTGTGTGGCGGTACGACTAGTCGGTCTTTGTGGGCGTTGTTGCGCAAGTTGTACGTCTCATTTATACCCCTACGCTGAAACGACTCGAGGTTACTGTGCACGAACACTCCCACCTGGTAGATGTACTCGCAGGGTAAGGGGAGAATCCCGAGCGCCTTGAAGTGTGGTCCGCATGGTTCGCCGAGCGGCGCACCCACCATTGCGCGTACGGCTCGCTTCTGCATCACGAAAACTCGATCAGCGTCCGCGGCTCGAGCCCATAGCTCAGCGCCGTACGTTAAGTTAGAGTGCACCGTGGCGAAATAGCATGCCCGCACCGCTTCTTTCGATGCAGTGCTCGCAAGGCGTCGGAGGGCGAAACATGTGCGACCCAGCTTCGTGCAGAGCTCCTCAATGTGTGATTCCCACGTGAGAGCGCCGTCCACATGGAAACCCAACAGTTTCGTCGATCGTACCTGGTGCAGTTGCCTATCGCCTAACAGTACCTTATACGAATGGGGAAACTTCCCGTTCAGGCAGACCTAATTGGGTTCAGGCAACTCCGAGCGCAGTCAGCTACACCCAGCCAGTATTCCTAATTGGGTTCAGGCAACTCCGAGCGCAGTCGGCTACACCCAGCCAGTACTCGTATACCTAATTAGGTTCAGGCAACTCCGAGCGCAATCGGCTACACCCAGCCAGTATACCTAATTGGGTTCAGGCAACTCCGAGCGCAGCCGGCTACAACCAGCCAGTATACCTAATCGAAGAACGGACAGTTGTTGATCGTGCTCCACCTACTCAGTCCACCTGGGTGAACACCAATAGAATAGGATTGGGTTCAGGGTTCAGGCAAGTCCGAGCGCAGCCGGATACGACCAGCGAGTATACCTTTATTGGAGAACGGACAGTTGTTAGTCGTGCTCCACCTATTCAGTCCACCTAGGTGGACCACGGGCTTTTTTTTCCGTATTCCAATTTTCTGTGACTGCTTTTTTTTAAAAAAAAGTAATTGTCCGTGGTACGCCTAACAAAAAGAAAATAATTATTTATATATTTTTCAATTTAATTTGAATCTATTTTCATGGAAAATCTATTATACTTTTGATAAATCCAACTGGACATTATAGCCTGTCGACTATTACTCCTAAACTAAGAAAGCCTACTACTATATTAATATAGATGATAGTAGGTCGAGGCCTACTTGGCCGTTATAATTTTCCTTGTAAACTGATTGTTTGTCCTACTTTTTTTTTAATATTTCCTTTTACATCGGTTTTACAGTAAATATTGTGCTTGTTGTGGCAACTACAAGTATTTTAAAGATTATTCAAGTCAAATCAAAATAATTTTCGAAAAACCTAAAAACTTTTAGGTACAAGCTTTTAATATTGCATTGTCACGCGATAACTATATGCATGCCAAATTTCAGCGCAATCGGAAATCGGGAAGTGGGTCAAATTTAACTTGCAAGATTTCACCCGAACAAACATACTTACAAACATTGCAAGTGAAATAAAAGCTTGTAAAATAGTTTTCATCGGGAACCTTAATGTAAACTTTTTGAACGACCTATTCAACGACACCCCAACACCATTAGACGAGAAAAAAATCATCCCCACTGTACCATTAAAAAAAATTTTTCAAGATTTTTTTCCCACCATTTTGCCATGATTAATTTGTATAACCAATGTCAAATTAAAGTCTGTCAAATTATAGTCTGTGAGCTAAGCCGCAGACATACAGACAGAAAGACAAACAGACAGGCGGACCTGGCGGAACTGCAAGGGTTCCTTGTTGCTAAAAACGTCGTATGAGACTTACATGGGCGTAAAATGTGCGGCTCGGTCTTACTATTTACCACCCTAGTGTAATAAATAACTAATAAAAAAAGACGTGGGGCACTCGGGGACTGCCCCGGTAAAGCTATTGCATAGCATTTTGACGTGAATACGTCTTTAAAATTACCTCCATAGGGATGCAATCCAAAAAAACGAATGATAACAAAATCGGGGGATACAGTTTAGTGTTGTAGCTACATATCTATCATCTCCATCCAAATTTCGTTTACACCACTTGATAGCTAAAGAATCAAAGAATTTATTACGCTAAGTAAGGACTGTAACACATCGCGCGCGGGGGAGGGGGCAGCCCCGCCATTTTGAAGGTCATTTTGCTGCGTATCGAGATTTCCATTTAGTATAACTTTCGACTCGGTGAAGCTACGACGTTCATTCAAGTTTCAATCGTCAGCTCTCGTCAAAATCTATCGATTATATTATATTATCTATGATTATGACATACATAAATAATAATATTTTATATAGAAACTAAAAATGAAGAATAAAGAAATCCTGTTGTAATGGCAATTGGCTTTTTACTTAATTGCCCAAAATATTTAATGAATTCGCTCGCAATGAGTTATGGACGTCATCTCTCTATTTCGTATTGCGAAGCATTTCGCAGCTAATTTGCGAGTCATAATTATAATCTCCTGGCAACTGCTCAATTAGTGGAGCTGGCTGATCGCTCTTGCATATTTTATCACCGCTAATCTCTTGACCGATTAGTTCGGAGTGATTCGATATTTTGCTAGCTAGGTAATATATTGTTTTCTGGTAGTTTATACCAAGAGATTAACGGAGTGTAATTTTATGTTGACTGAATACTTTAATGAACATTTGATCAGTTTTCCCAAAAAAGATTGATATTTTTGGTGGAGTCCTGTTTTTATTATATTTTAATTTTTTATGGTACCTCCTCTACACGTAAAGTGCGGATGATTTTTTTGCTCGTCTATTCAAGATTCAATATATTTATTCAAATAAGGTGCAAATTACACTCTATCTGATAGTCATACAATAGTAATCACTTAATGTCATTTGTAAAAAATCAAGAAATAAACAATCCGTCGTCTTCTGCCATTCTTTTGTAATTTCTCTTACCAAGGTCTGCTGCAAGAAATTTCTTATAGAAAGAAGCTGTACCTTTTGTATGTTATATCTAGTTTAATGTTTGTTTGTCTCTATTTCTGTGTGCAATAAATTGTGAAATAAATAAATAATAAATCATTAGTTAGAAACGTTAAAATCCAATCCTTGATATAAAACAATTTATGTCATTAGAACATGAAAACAATATGACACGATAAGTTATACATTAAAACCATTGTTTGACAAGAGTAGGCCAGTTCACACGCACAGCACCCGGTCACGAGTATAACGCGAGAGTCAGCCATCTCTTTTTTTATTAAAAATTTGATTGCGTTTGACTGCAACTCACCTGATGGAAAGTGATGATGCAGTCGAATATGACACAATCAGACTCCAATAATGTGTATTCACTCTTGCCTTGAAGATCTTCAAAACTATAGGAATCGGGAATTATTTATGGTGTGATGTGTAGATAGGTTGTTTTATATATTATATATGTAATATTATTATTATAATATTATAAAATATAGAGAATGTAAAAAAATGATTTAGGACCCGTAACCTAGGGCTTCTACTCATCACACTGATCAACTTTCCCCAAGGAACCCATATTGAATTCTCAAAAAAAAAATGTATACTCCATACTAAAATGTACAAAACTGGTCGATCATTTGTATGAAGAATATTTTTTTTTTTGGCGTTTTCAGCAAAGTCGCAGAATAAAAATTTCAGTATGATGAGTAGAAGCCCCAGTTAACGGGACCTATACCAATTTTGTTACAACCTGAATAGGTAGGTACCCTATTAAAACTTTAGTAGGACGTGAGTTTATTCTTATCGGTGCTAGTAGTCTCCACCGTCGTAGTGTTAAATCATTAAATCACTTGAATCATCGCGGCAGTTCTAAATCATACTTAATCTGCAAGATTGATGTTACGAGTACATACTAAGATCGAGCGCCTGAACTGAAGCTGTTAATTTTAAGCCGGATTCAATATATAGGGAGCAAAGATTAAATTAGGATTAAAGTATGAGACAAGTCCACTTGATGTCTTAGCAGTTTCGTGTTTAATATTCTGTACGAGTCAGTACTCTCTCTCTCACACACACACACACATACAACATCAGAGGCGAGGTTCAGCTGAACCCGCAACTACGCCACTTAAATCTTAGGTCGGCTTAAAGTTTCACCTCTAATGGCTTAAATAGGAACTCCATGTTGGGATTTGTAAACAAGAAAAGTTTGGTTTAGAGATTATAATTACAAATGTTTTAAGGAATATATTATAATGTGACCTAAATTATGTAAGGAGTTGACGATGCGACAATGAAGTTCGTTACTTGTAAGGACGTTTGAATTTTGAAATTAATAAAACACGTTTCAACAAATTGTTCCTATGACGTTATGTTGGCTAACCTGTTTGTTATGCATAGAAAACGTAATTAATGCATGACAGACAGGTTAGCCAACATGATGTGATAGATTTTTTTTGTTAAAACGGTCTATAACCAAAAAGGGTACGAATTTTTGTGGCATAGTGAAAATATTGTAACGTTTTTTTTTCAAAGTCTTTCGTACTGATATAATCTTTATAATTCGATAGAGAAATGCAAATACAATCTGAACAAAATTATACAGTCCTGGTCAACTAATTAGAGGCGAGTAACTAAAAAGCAAGATCTTCACTCAAGTGCGAGAAATTAAATTTATCAAGGGGCTTTGAAGCTTGTTTACCAATAACAAGTAAATAGGCTAGTATTATAAATATTAAATGGTCATGAAGGGAAATAGCTACACACCGTTAATATTTTTTTATTAAAGAAATACATCACTGCGACTCTCGCATACTGACTAAGTAATGAATGGACAACTAATTAGGGATACGAAATATTTTTTCTTTTTTTTATCAGTTTGAAAATCATCTTTATCGTGACTAATTTTATTGCAGTTTCATGTAGTTTTCAGTATGTGTTACGGTTTTAAAAGATGGAACAAAAACAAAAAATCTAATAAACACGTTTCTTGAAAAGGGGCCCCTAAACTTAAAAACACTATTTGTTATTAAATTTTCTATAATAACACATGTTCTACACGTAACAATTTACACCAGCAACCTATCACAGTTCAAAAGATACAGACATTTAATTTGTGTCTAATCATGAAGCGTCACTAATTAGTTGACCATCACTGTATTTTGACCTAAAGTGTCACGTTACTGAGTTACTTTGAGAAATATAAAGGCAAATCATTGTTTTGACAACTTTTAACTACAAATATCTCAGCAAGGTAACGCTTTCAACTACAAATATATCAGCAAGGTATCGCTTTTAACTACAAATATCTCAGCAAGGTAACGCTTTTAACTACAAATATCTCAGCAAGGTAACGCTTTTAATTACAAATACCTCAGCAAGGTAACGCTTTTAACTACAAATATCTCAGCAAGGTAACGCTTTATGTTAAAATCTCAGTATATTTTCGGTTTGTATTTGCATTTTCTATCTAAAAATATAAGTTCAATCGTGACCTTAAAGATAAAAAAACATATGAACATAATACTTAATTTAATGTCACTTTGACACGCTCCATATAAAAAGGTTCTAATACTTTTTATGGGACATCAGTATCACTCATAAATAAAAATACCATTTAAAACATCATCAATCCAAACAAACAGTACATACCTAATAATTCTAACAAATAATTAAAATTGGCAATAACCTGTCCGAGTTAGATGATAAATGTTTTATTTAAGATCGCCTAAACTCTGCAGGTACTAATAATCCCATGTCAGGATACGAAAAAATATGGTGTCTATCTTGTCATATGAATGAAATGTGGCTCAGCCGAGCGATGGACGGACAAAGAGTAATAGGTCGAATAAATAAAGAATATTCTTTATAAAATGTAGGAAGGGGGAGGGAGGGACACGTGATCGGGGTCAGTCGAGTTCATCCTCACTTATGTTATGAATGCAAAAGTGTGTTTGTTCATTTGTCCTTCTTTCACGTTGCAACGTATTTACACAGATTGACAAACAAATGAAGATTTAATTAAATGAAGACTGTCTCAAAAGGGCTTTTGCAAACAGAGACCTTAATGTATTCTTTAAAACAAAAAGACTTTTATGCACTGAGATAGTTGACGGGGTATGACATAAACATGACATAGGATACGTTTTATCCCTAAAAAAATATGCAGCCTGACGTAGATCCCGCGGGGATCTGGAAAAAAATCATTTTCATTTTTCATTTACATTATGATACGAGGGTGGTAAGTAGGAAATTGGGAAACGTGTAACATTTGTAAGCCTGAGCCGCAACAAATGTTTTTCAATACAATTGTTTGAAAACAATAACAACACTATAGCACTGTCCCTGCTGCACTGACATATTTGTCTTACTACACTTGTTCAATTTCAACAGCAAATTAATTTTAGCTGGTTGGTTGATTTACGGACAACCAAGAGGCATGCATCCACAATTTAAATTGAAACTGAGCAAGTGAGGTTAGGAGGCCAATTTTAAGTTTAAGCATTGCAAGATTGGATGGAAGGTGCTATGGAGCAAAGTATGCTGCGAATTTCCTAACGAGATCGAATCAGAAAATCTCTCACAAAATCACTAAACTTTAAGTGGCAGTGGATGGGGCATATAGCTCGTAGAATAGATGGCCACTGGGGAGGTAATTTTCTTGAGTGACGACCGCACGCCGGAAGATAGCGTAAGCAGGCCAACCATTCGTTGAACCGACGACTTGGTGAAGGTCGCATGCGGGAAGACGCTAGATACGGTCGTCGTGAAAATTTTTGGGGAGGTCTTTTTCTAGCAGTGGACGTCTTTCGGCTGATTTGATTATTACAAGATTGACAGTCAGAGACTAGAGAATGTGGTCTAGAAATAAAAAAAAGTAAAAAACGGTGAAATAAATTTTGCACACACTGGCAAAATGAAACGGACTGTGCGATATATAGTACCACTTTTCGAGCAACTGTATTGAAACACTATATCCACGCGGGTGAAGCCGCAGGCAAAAGAACTAGTTAGAAATAATATAGCTCTTCTTTATTTTACTTGTCTTATTTGTGACAGGTTTTCAATGACCATCAAATCACCATGAACAACCAGTAAAACGTTACTGAGCATACCTACTTTTTCGCGGGTGAACTTGATCAACCGCCTGGCGGGAACTTCGTGGGGTACCCGTGCTGACGTCCTAAGGACATCCACATTGGCTCTGGTATAGGTACTCCACAGTAGAATATCGAAGCATACACACTAGCAAAGTGGATGTACAATTGAACGGAGCCGTGCCTACTATCACGGGTGTTCTACGCCCAACACCCACTCCTCGGCTGCCCGCCCGTACAGCCCCCTCCCATCTAAAGCGCAAAAGTGGAAAGCGTTAAGCTACCACACCGGATGCCAATTACTTAAACTCTTTACAGGGACATTCGGGAACGCCTTGAGTCACCCAGGCCCATCTGGACGGATCTCGGAATCAAGCATCCGCTAGACCTACCGTCATCTTGGCAAGCGGAGTGGTAGAAACACGAATGCTCAGCGAGCAGCGTAGTTTAAGATCCGACTGTACAACTGCCTGGCTTCAAGGCGGGCCGTAAGATTTGGACTACGTTTAATCGCATCTGAACAGAGATCGCCCGCTGTAACTAACACCTTTACCACTACACTACCACCTTTTAAGGCTTCGCTGCCGTGCGACTGTGGCGCCCCTCATAAACGGTTTTTCATATCACGGAGGAGTTCGCGGACGGATTTAATGAGCTAAACGACCTAACCCCGGCCGCCTCTATAGACTGTCTACAGAACTTAGATACAGACATTTAACTTTACAGCGCAGGTTTCCTTTAGAAAGGCCGTACGATAATAATAATAATTTGGCTTTTCTTTCCGTCGGAAACAAGTAGCCTCCGATTCTACCGCTCTAACTTGTCGATAACTTTGTTCCCGCGGGCAAAGAGAAAAGTTCAGAAAATACATTGGAAATATTGTGTAACGTTGGTACAAGAACGAATCAATCCTTGTGTAAAATAAAAATACCTACTTTAATCGTTGTTTGCTTTTGATAAAATCTGCTTTAGTAACAAGCTTAACTTAGTTTATTTATTCGACAAAAAGTAAGTGAAAACTTCTTGATAGTGATAGTACAACATTAATCTTTGCAGGTTTATCCATGTACTAGTTAATTTGTTGCTGACAATTAATCATAATCATAATCATTTCATTTTAAAATGTTCTTTAAGCTTCATTTACCTACGCTATGTTCACAAAAAAATGAAATAACATAATTATACAGCTATCAAAAAAAAAACCTTGTAGGTAAACTTGAAAAAAAATGAGGGGCAATAATTTAATTTTCTGTGAGGAAAAATTGTGCATGTTTTGTGATCGTTATTTTATTAAATGACAAAAAAATATTTTTTTTATATTCTTTTCGTTATAGATAAATGATAGGTAACACTAGATAAATATTTAGACAATACACTTTTGAAATTTGTTTCCTACTTATATCTTACGATATAGAATAGTTCATTTTTGGAGTTTTGGGTTTTTTATCTACACTCAGCTGTATAAGTATGTTTATAAGTGAGGGTTATGCCGAATGAGCCTTCCGCGTGAATTTGACTGAGTATGTAGAAAAAAAAACTGATTAATCTATTACCTACAGTGAAAACATGATCTCAATGCGACAAAAAAATGACGAAGTTACAACGATTTTAGTAGAGCAGTTTCTAAAACTAAAAAAACGCATTTATATTAAATAGGGCGCCATTCGCGTGACGTCATTTTTCTAAGTCACTTTGAAGTGGTCTATAATTTTGAGGAGTGGTAGTGGTATGGACGGAACCCTCATTTTGCGAATTCTTCTCTACTTTTCATACTTTTCTATACAGTGTGATAGGGCCAATTATTCGACTGCAGACCGCTGTTCGGCATCTGTGTTTACTAGTTGTTTGAACGTCTGTAAGTATGTCGGTGTGTGTGTGTGTGTGTGTGTGTGTATAATTAAAGATGTATGTACGCATGGATACATGAACGTACTGAATGTACATATGTATATGCATGTTATTATGTATGTAAGTACACGTGGAATGTAAGTATGTTTATATTTAGGCACGTATTGATTTATGTATGGATTTGTGTGTAGCTATGTTTATATGGATGGATGTCGGCGTGTGTGTGTTTGTATGTATATGTATAATATGATAGCTACACTTAAGTAAATACCTATTTATTATATTCATACCTGTTTATTTTGTCTCCACGTATTTCTGAACTGGAATAATTAGCATTATTTCTGGAAATTTCGTCCACCATAAAATTATCAACCGTCGGAAGATTGTCAGGTTGTGCTTTTTCAAAACGGGATTGCATGTTATTCTTTAAATGAACCTTGCAAAATACGTTTAGTTTCAGAACAGGTAGTTTATATCGATGCCCCCGGCAGTCTGGTAATGAGCTAGAATAGATGTTTTCGTGTTATTTCATTTTCAGTAACTATAAATGTAGCTCGGAATACACCTTGTATTTTTTTTAAAGAAGTTAAGAAAAATTACGGATTTGTTCCATTAGAGCGAACAATATTTTATTTAAAACGAATAATGCGGTTATACAATATTACTGAAATACATGTAAGGAAGTTATACAGTAAAGAACATTGCGATTTTATTCGCGATAAAATATTTTAATTGATATATGGTAATAAAAATAATATTGTACTCGCACTTACCAAATATCAATTAAAATATTTTTACGCGAATAAAATCGCTATGTTCTTTACTTATGTTAAACTATTTACAGTAATAGCATTTTACCCAATTTTATGCAATGGATTCAAAAATTTTATCATTATTACATTATCCGTCGAAAATAATAGTTGACACACAATAAAACATTAACAGATCTTTACTGTCCACTGCATTTGATATCCGACCTGTATTTTCATGTATTTTGATGATGGTGAAGATGATCTATCCGACTGATTTCGGTCATGGCGATCACTTCGACTCCTAGTCGGTTTGCCGCGCGTGCGCTCGAAGATGGCCTATGTAACCTTGTTAATTGTGGATGGGAGGACGAAAAATCAAACACAACTCTTGGACATTTGATCGACCTCCCGGAAATTCGGATTTCCAGATTTGAGGATCATAGTGTCTATGTATAAGGAAATCTCTACATCCCGTTGTTGTGGGGGACTTTAACGTGAAGCTAGGCAAACGAGGAGATAAAGAACCAAAATAGCAACTTATTACATATACACACTTTTAAAAACTTACAATTAAATAATAACGTAATGAGTATTTACTGTACAACTCTTGAAACATAATTTACACGAATAATATCGTCATCTTTTATTACATAAGGCAATCAGTGATACAAAAACAATAAAATACACTTTCATCAAATTTGATGAAACTAATAAGAATAAGAAAAATTTGATAAGACCTATCAAACTGTAAAAAAATAGCTTTGATTTGATAATCACACAACTTTCGTAGCATTTTTTTGAAAAGAAGTTATGAGTAAAAATAGTTTTATAATTGTCCTGTAAAATTTGAAATTTGCGATTATCTGATTATTCGTCGGGGGCGTCGATATTACAGTTTCACAGTTTTTATAGCCACAGTGGAACTGAATTAATTCGACGGAGAGAACAGATAAATGAGGTAGGAATGAGTATTCAACGCGAGCCTCGTGAAGTATGACGTCATCGCTCGTGGCGGCGGCGGCGGCGCGGCGCTGCGTTTTGAATTAAGCGTTTATAAATCTACATATACAGGATGTTTGGGAAGTAGTGTAGGAACGGATACGTTCCTATATGACGAGAACAACGGAGATATCTCCGCCAGGCGAGGTGTTGTGCCTGGGGTCCGGCCGTGGACCAACCGTGTGTGGTTGGTTCTTGTATATATGCTTATGAGCAAGGAAATGTAGATAGTGCGTTGTAGATGCTTTGTTAATAGACTTCTTGCGATGATGGTGCAATCTATCGAGGTGAAGATGCAACGCTCCATATAGTTTGATCGATGGTTCAGTCATGTCCTGTGGTATGTAGTTGTTAGTGGCGGGTGCTGCAGATGTCGCCACAGTAGTGCAGAAAACTGAAAGGGGAGCCAGAGGCGGTCATTTGGAATAGATTTGGCTTAATACAGTGATTATTAATACAGTTAAATATTTCGTGATTTTCCAAAAAAATATTATACTACAGTTGAAGTGCAAAATACGGTAAAAACTTCGCTAATTTATGAGATTTCCAACAGAGTTAAAAAGTTAAAAAAGAACAAATGAGTTGCTACAAAAAACTATGATTGTTGTCATAAGGGTGCCTCGAATCCCTTAACTAATTTTACAACAATTTTCTATGGAAAAAAATAAAGTTCGATTTTTTTGCATGAACTTGTGAATTCAACGTTATTAAATGATTCTAGAGAGTCACAGATGTCTGATATGTGAAAAACATGATAAATTTTGGTCTTTAAAAAAACATGAAAATAATAATAATAATAAATCTTTATTTCAGGCTAAAAATACCTATCAGATCTATCTTCTGCAGCCTTCTTAGCTGCTTTCAAACTGTGCCCTCTGCCTCTGGATGTCACTGAATAATTTAAAAATTGATTTGTTGTTTCCACTATTTTTTTATGTATTACTATTTTCGTGTGCTCCTTCTGATTAAAGGACCATATAGTCCTTGGGGCGCGGGATGTTGATGTAATAAATTACACTAAGAAAGTTACACCAGTGAAATTGACTAAGTCCTTTTAGTACCGCAAATTGCTAATAGATGACACTGTAAGTTTTTAGAACGCGGTAACGTTACGTTTGACTGGTGTATGCTAAGCAGTTAATGCTCAGTACGAACACAAACCAAATCAAAGACGCGCAGAGGAAAGAAAGACACACAAAGAAATGTATCATACAATTCACAACAAAACAATATGAAGACTGCTACAGTGAAAACATTTGTCGCAGAAGTAGACAGCACTTGTACGTACTGACTGCTCACAGAGCCATTACATTTGTCACTGCAAAGATTTTGCCACATTGGAAATTCCAGACCGTCAAGAATTTGTAATAATGTTTCTTGAAAATTTGTATGGGACTTAGGGCACCCTTTTGACAGCAATCACTATTTTTTGTTGCAATTAATTGTATTTTTTTTAACTTTTTAACTTTGTTGAAAGCTGATAAAAGGGGGAAGTTTTTACCGTATTTTACACTTCAACTGTAGTATAACCTTTTTTTGGAAAATCACGAAATATTTAAACAAATGCGTTTTTCATACAAAATCTGAAAATTAAAAAGCTAATATCTCGAAAACCGCAAGACTTAGGCTCTGGTAGGTATTAAGTCAAATCTATTCCAAATAACCGCCTCTGGCTCCCCTTTCAGTTTTCTGCACTACTTGGATAACAATGGATGCAAACGCGGTGATCACAGCGATGGCGTGACACGTCCATTTTGCTCACAGATCACCACTACTTGTGTTCTGCTCGACGCTCCGTCAAAAAGTGTCTGCTCCGAGACTGACGTCCAGTTAAAGTGGCTTCTCCACAGATCTAATAAATTCTCAACTCAGTGTGGCAGCACAAACAGCCTTCCGTTAATACATCATCTTTGCTACCACAAACGATCGTCTCACGAGTACAAGCGATCGTCACGCCACCACCGGTTTCACCCAGGTACTAATACCTGACGTTTGATCCAAACAAAGTGTAACTATGTAAACTTATCTCGAGCTGGTATTGGTCGCGTTTTCAATGACACTCCGACACGGCCATCCTGCGAGTCACACGTCCTCGGGTGACTAACCTGAAAAAGAAAAGGGTAGCCAGTAGATTCCATTTCGTTCGGCCAATCCTGACCTTCATTAGGAAGGTCCACAGCTCAAGGAATAAAAGCAACGCTAATAATGTGAAGCTTTAATTCAAGACTACAATCATGGTGACAACACATTTTAACAGCCTCAAAAAACCAAAATAATTTCACTCTCGTAAACTAAATAAACCTCAGCATTAGCATCGTAACTCAAACAATCTCAAATCAGTTTAGGTCTCCAAGGTAAATCACAGCTGCAAGGCTTGAAACCTTACAACCATTTACAACTTTTAGGGGCACATAGAACGGAACATAATCATCATCGCAAATCACAAGCGACGGAACACCAGAACTGAACATCACCACATCCAGGTGGCGGGACACCACAAAGAATCATCATCACTAACGCCAAGCGACGGAATACCAATCAGTCATCATCACCAGTCCAGGTGACGGAACACCATCACCACCAATCTAGGCAGTGGAACACCATCATCACCAATCTAGGCAATGGAACACCATCATCACCAATCTAGGCAATGGAACACCATCATCACCAATCTAGGCAATGGAACACCATCATCACCAATACAGGCGACGGAATACCATCATCACCAATCTAGGCAATGGAACACCATCATCACCAATACAGGCGACGGAATACCATCATCACCAATCTAGGCAATGGAACACCATCATCACCAATACAGGCGACGGAATACCATCATCGCCAGTACAGGCGACGGAATACCATCAACAGTTTTAGCCGGTAAACGGGATACTTCTTTTTTACAAAAACACGAATGTACCTGCTACACATCATGACAGAACGAGTCTGACAAAACAAGCAGCAGCCAATTCATGCAAACATATAGCGCCATTCAGCACTCTTCATTTACCGCTGAAACATGTTGGAACACTTCAGTGCTACACACAAAAATAAACGATAAAGAAAAAAATTACAACTGTACACAATTGATTGAGTTACGATCTGTCAATACAATTAACATTGAAAGGTAGACGCCTCTGCACCAGATTCATCGTCAACATCCGGAGGCAAATAACCTTCGGACATACTACGTAAACGGTCATGGGCATACTTGTAACTTCGTCTCAAATTCAAAGCTTGTAATTTGTATCTGTCACCTTCTAAGACCTCTACGACCCTGAACGGCCCTCGGTATTTGGGATCTAACTTGGTTTGGTTACGCTCCTTATTTTGTATCACCACAACAGTCACCCATCTTGGCAACTCTGGGCCACCTCCATCCGGTGCCCAAACAAACAACAGTCACCCAACCTGGCGACTCTCAGACACCTCCATCCGGTGCCCGCCCAAACACACAGTCACTCGACCTGGCGACTCTCAGACAACCTCTCAGGTGTCCGCCCAAAAACACAGTCACCCTACCTGGCGACTCTTGGACCACCTCCCTCCGGTGTCCAACCACACTATCGCTTCCATGCGGCGATCTCAAACATCACCTCTTTCTGGTCATTGCCAACATCACCTCCCCGGTGATACGCCTGCGAGCCAAACGCACGCCACACACAGTTGTGGCCGCACAGCAACGAGAAAATCAACTCGGTGTTTTACGCCTACGTCTACGAATGGCTGAGGCTATTGGCATCCAGTTGCGAAAAATAGTTTACGTCTAAGGTTCAAAATACAAACTAGTGAACGTTAAAATCACGGTCAAGTACAAAAGTCCTTAATCTGCACTAGTAGATGGTCGAGGTTCAGTCTCTCCATCATCAATTCTGTCCAAGTCAATAATACTGTCACTATCGGGCATTTAACGTAGTCTGTCCTCAATAACTGACGGTATTTGATATCTAAAGTGGTAGGTAACGCTTCTCCATTTGTAACAACACAAAGTTAGGTAACTTGTGAAACTGAGCTTTTGTCTAGAAATCAGCCAGTGGCGCTGCCTCAGAGCAATACACCACCCCATCTCTTCCCAAGGGTTTCACAAGAAGTGACTAAGGGACTAAAAATTTGAGGACAAGCAACATCGTCCTTCACGCTCATACTGTACCGCCAAACAGCCCGCCAAGCGTAGCGTTTTTTTTTTTTTTTTTTTTTTTTTACAATTGGTGAAACCGCTCCAACATGGGGGAGGCCCATGTCTATTATCACATCAGCAGCAAGCTGATTAACAACTCCTGTAATAGGATGCGTTACTCTCCGTATTATCACTAGTATGTTGTCGTGCTTCACTTAGATAAAATTACAGCCTGTGTGTGTAATCGACAAACATGACATTTAGAGGTTAGGCTACTTTACTCGTACCTAGAAGCAACTCCAGGAGGCTGTACTTCGTAACTCGGTTAACCCAACAGTTTGGTTGCTGCCAAATGATCATCATGGAAGGACTTGTAACATTGAAATCTCATTACTATACTCGAAGGAAGTGAGCATATTTTAAAGGACACTTAACTAAGAGTACCAACGTTTAAACGTGCTAAGATTCACCTGACCGTTGCCACGCGCCTAAAGCGTTTATGAACGTAAGTTCAAATACAAGGGGGCATTACGTAGATAGAATGACACGTGGACGTATTTGAACAGAGGTTACAAAATCAGTCATTTCGATTTAATAGGTAAAGAATGCACCTGATGTAACCACTAGCTATGCCTGACGTGGTTAAATAGTGACCACCTATGAAGTCAATCGATGTTCCAAGCTATCAGAGGAAGCAATTTCCGTTCAGGCATGTTGTTATTTTTTTTTTTCACGGTTATCAACACTTGCGTTCTATGCTATCCTTTTTCTTTACCAGCATGATAAGGCCGTCAAAAAGGGAAAGCTTCGGGGCTTATGACATTCGCAGCCTCCAGCCCATGAATCCTGTATCATCATCACATCAGCCGTAAGACGTTCATCACTGCACTCCGCATACTACCCTGTTATTATTCTTTTTTTTTTACAATTGGTAAACAAAATATTTTATTGGGGTCCCCGAAACTCATCTACCTACATAGGGTCTATACGATAGCGGGGCATTAAGGATGCCCTCGACAAATTCATCACGAAAGCTATTAAAAATAGGCAACAACTTTGGCCTATGCTCAATGAGGATATCAGTTTCCATACTACGAAAGCTAATAAGGGTTTACTCCATGTTAAGATGTCAGTCTCAATATTATAAAAGCTTAAAGGGGTTTCAATACTTTCAATCCTGGTTTAGGTTTGTATTACCGAAACTCTAACTAAATGAATCATCATATTTACAATGAGTCCTCTTTTTAAATCTTCCGTTCAATCACGACGTTTTGTCATAAGTCATCATTACAGCTCATATACGTCCCCACCGAGGGGCTCGAGCCTACCCTGAATCAGGGCGATTAGGCCTTAGTCGACCACGCGGGCCCAGTGCGGGTTGGTCGACTTCACACACAACCTTCGAGTTTCTTCGCAGGCGTGTGCAGGTTTCCTCACGATGTTTTCCTTCACCGTTAAAGCAATCGGTAAGTATGTACGTAAGTTTTTTAAAAACTCATTGGTACATTGGCCGTCCAGATTTGAACCCGGTACCTCTGGTTAGATGTACGGAGTCGTTACCGGTTGAGCCACCGACGCTTTATCATAAGTAATGATCCGAAAGTACGTGAAAAAGTACTTTGAAGGACAACAAGGCATCATTTTGGCTGCTAATGCAATCACCACTAGAAGGGTAAGGGACTACTCTATTCGCATCCTTTCCGACAGTCGAGTTGTTTTGTTGTTGACAGACTCGTTTCAATATACCGTCAAGCCTAGATTTAAAATATCTGAACCGATCATAATATCGTTCGGCACGTAGGTACTCGTCTGGCATAACAAAAAAATGAAAATTCTGAACAATGCCCGTCAATACTACCCTCACTCGATATTTGTTCTGTACAGTAAACTTAAGAGTTGCCTACAAAAGTCAATAGTGCGTTAGTATTGAACACACTCCCGAAAGTCTATACACGAAACTTTCTTTAACGAGAGAACAGTAGGCACCACTACAGATTAGGTAATAGTACTACGCACGTACTACTACCACCATCAAAACAAAAGGGGTACGACTCACCGGATTTTCGTAACTCCGCGTACATCACGCACTTCGCAGAAGCCGCACGCGCCGCTTGCGTGCATCTCCGCTGCTGCCAGCATAGCCCACGCTGTCACCTCATTCCAATGGTCGTTCCGTAAGGGAGATGTCGACAGTTGAGCATCGTGCACGTGTATTAGCTTCAGGTATATTTCGGTTGAATGCTGGCAATATGATTGCAGCAGATGTAGTCGATGGTGCTTGCATAACCTCAATCAATCGCAGCATGTTCTGGTTCTGTAGCACGAAGAATTGTTGCCAGTGGTTTTTATTTCGCTGCTCCATCATCAATTTTCACATTTTCCCCGTCGTTGTCCACTTGTTGCGAGCGCTGGGAACAATCCAACTTCTGATCTCGAAGGAAGTGAGTAGGTTAGGGATGGCCTTGTGGTTCACGTCCTTAACTATTTCGGTATTGGGCGTCGAAATAACAATGCAGCTATATCACAGAGGTCCTTCTTCAATAGTCTTGATCATTTGGTAATCGAAATTGTACAGGATGCCTTGGATAACAATGGATGCAAACGCGGTGATCACAGCGATGGCGTGACACGTCCATTTTGCTCACAGATCACCACTACTTGTGTTCTGCTCGACGCTCCGTCAAAAAGTGTCTGCTCCGAGACTGACGTCCAGCTAATGTGGCTTCTCCACAGATCTAATAAATTCTCAACTCAGTGTGGCAGCACAAACAGCCTTCCGTTAATACATCATCTTTGCTACCACAAACGATCGTCTCACGAGTACAAGCGATCGTCACGCCACCACCGGTTTCACCCAGGTACTAATACCTGACGTTTGATCCAAACAAAGTGTAACTATGTAAACTTATCTCGAGCTGGTATTGGTCGCGTTTTCAATGACACTCCGACATATATATATATATATATATATATATATATATATATAAGGCTGGACTAATTTAATTTTTGTGTTTTTGCATTTGTCTTCGTCCGGAATAGGATAATAAGTATAAAAATATGATATTCATAAAAATATATATATATTATCAGTCAAAAACTAATTGGTTTTAAGGTAGTGTAGTGTAGTTAGGGTAGTGTAGTATGAGGTAGTCTAGGGTAGGGTAGGGTAGGGTAGTGTAGTGTAGGGTAGTGTAGGCTAGTGTAGTGTAGGGTAGTGTAGAGTAGAGTAGGGTAGGGTATGATAGGGTAGTGTACGGTAGTGTAGGGTAGTGTAGGCTAGTGTAGTGTAGGGTAGTGTAGAGTAGAGTAGGGTAGGGTATGATAGGGTAGTGTACGGTTGGGTAGGGTAGGGTAGTGTAGTGTAGTTTAAAGTGGAACGAAGTTCGCCGGGACAGCTAGTTTGTAATAAATTTCTGGACCGATTTGTGTCATTTAAAAACCATGATGATCAAAAAACATATACACGTAACTAAATAGGTTTAAGCCCAAAATTCTGTTTTGTGCGGAAAGCTCATTGTGGTACTTTGTGATATCAGCATAGTACCCACTGTTTGCGAAACATTTAAAATGTGCCCACTGGCGTTCCTAAACCGTTGAACATAGAAACTTGAAATCACCCATGGAAGTGGGCTATACTTTTAGGTACAAGCTTTTGATATTGGTTTCCGATTAAGCAAAAATTTTGCATGCATAGGTATATTGCGTGATAGCCATATACATATGCATGCAAAATTTTAGCTCAATCGGAAACCGGGAAGTGGGTCAAATTTAACTTGCAAGATTTCACCCGAACAAACATACTCGTACATACTTTGCTAGTTAATTAAGAGCTTGTAACAAAGTAAAAATTATCTATTTAAAGTTAAAACTGACAAGAAAAATAATTTCGGATATTCTGTGATGAGTAGTTGTATGTACCCCAAACACGCACACTTAGAAATGTAATATAGGTACGTATTCTTATTTTTATCCACAATTGGCACTGCTTAGTTCTTTTAAACCCAACCTACTTAGTTTTAATTTCGAGGAATAGCTTCTGCGATAATTTCCCAATTACTAGATTTCATAAATTTTAAGTGATTTGTCAAATATATAAAAAATTAGATTTTCCCTTGATTGGCATTTGATGACGTCACTGCCGCCGGAATTACATAATTAAAATTGTTCAGATATTCTACAAGGCTCGTAAATAAAAGAATCATTTAGATAAGTAATGATTGTATACTGTAAATACATTCTAAGTAAGTGAATCCTGACTAATAGTATAAATGTGAAACTGTGTTTGTTTGTTTGTTTGTTTCCTTTTCACGCTTCAACGCCTTGACCAATCTTAATGAAATTTGGCATGCAGGTAGCATGTGTCACGAGGAAGGACACATGCTACTTTTTATCCTGTGAAAATAGCATAGCCCGATGCAGTTCTTGAGGGAACTGAAAAATACTCTTTTTTGGGTTAATTTCTTTAACATCGCAACGGAACAATGGATTGTTGTGATTTTTTGCACAGAGATGGTTTAGGGGGTGGGAAATGACATTATTTACAAATAAGCATATCCTGACATAGTTCCCGAGGGATCTGGAAAAAAATCATGCTCACGCTCGCTGCGGCTCGCTCACCGCGCACCCTCTAAGACAGTCATTACAACTATGTCGACGCGGGCGAAGCTGCGGGCAAAAGATAGTTATATTCATAATCGTCAATTGACATTAGTACTAGGGCCTTTTTTCATAGTATTTGGGCCTGTGACGTCATCATAAACATTTGAACGTTTAACATTTGAAAAATCATAAAAAAATAACTAATGAATAAAAAGAAAATTCAATGGGGAACTGGTTATCTTGTTTTCAAGCAGCAATACATCAATGCTGTTAGCAAAGATGTTTGGTGGCGAGACTTAAATAAGAAGTGGTAGCTAGCTTGGTGGGCTTAGAAAATACCCTTCCACCAACCAAACCGAGCCTTACAAAGTTAGACTTTGCCGGGAATCGAAACCACGACCTCCTGATGTAAAGCTAATAAACTAACCATTGCGCGATGGAGGCGGTTAGAATCCTTAACAATTTTATAAATGTGGAAATATTGTAACTGGAAAATGTGTTTGTTTTGTTTGTTCATCTTCACGCTTCGACGCATCACCCAATCTTACCGAAATTTAGCTTACGCGTAGCATGTGGCATTTTTTGGCATGGACCATTTTATCCCGTATTCTTAAGTGGTATCCGTTGGATAGCTGTTTGTTAACTCTCTCTTTTTTTAGGTTTCCGAAGCAAACCAGGAGCCCCTTTAGTATCGCCAAGTCTGTCCGCGGCTTAGCTCAGAGACTATTAGTACTAGAAAGCTGCAATTTGGCATGGGTACATATTAATAATTAAGCATCAGTGGCTCAACCGGTAACGACTCGGTCCATCTAACCAGAGGTACCGGGTTCAAATCCGGACGGCCAATGTACCAATGAGTTTTTCAAAAACTTACGTACATATTCTTACCGATTGCTTTAACGGTGAAGGAAAACATCGTGAGGAAACCTGCACACGCCTGCGAAGAAACTCGAAGGTTGTGTGTAAAGTCGACAAACCCGCACTGGGCCCGCGTGGTCGACTAAGGTCTAATCGCCCTGATTCAGGGTAGGCTCGAGCCCCTCGGTGGGGACGTATATGAGCTGATATAATAATACATATTAATCACGCCGACAAAGTGGTACAATAAATTCTTGAAAAAAGTTTACATGTAAAGAGGGGGTGATATTAGTGTCCTACAGTGTGACAGTGTGACCGTGTGACAGTGTGACAGTGTGACAGTGTGACAGTGTGACAGTGTGACAGTGTGACAGTGTGACAGTGTGACAGTGTGACAGTGTGACAGTGTGACAGTGTGCGGTATCGGTGAGTAAGTCTCTCAAAACTGCTGAGGGTATACAAAAACCATTTTTCAATTCAGGATCGGTTTGTTAGCTCTAAAGTAGTAATTTTTGTGAGCGTCAAGTGTCCCTTGCAGGTTGCGTTACCACCCGTCCGGATAAAGCTGGAGAATGTTCGACTTTTTGACCTCTTGTCCGGCCAAATTTGACTGTGTCCGGCCCATCCGACTTTTGTTATACTTTTGTATTTTCCTTGCACCGTTCCCTTTTTTATTCATTCGTGCGCGTAACTTGCGCGTAAGTATAAACGCTGGCGGTTTTGTGGCGCGACCTATCAGTTTTCCTGCGACACACTTACTCCGTCGTAAGTTTTGGAAGTTTTTGTAAGAAAAACAAGAGAATTCTGATTTTGAACTACTGTTTGCTCATAAAAAAAAATTCGAGCGAGACCTACAGTACTCGCACATGATGTGTAACATGTGACAAAATACTTTATAAAAGGACGACAAAGATACGGCAGACTAGGCTGTATGGTCATAGATACCTTTGCCTTTTCCGCGCTTTTAAAGTCTGAAAAAAGGACGGCAAAGATACGGCAGACTAGGCTGTATGGTCATAGATACCTTTGCCTTTTCCGCGCTTTTAAAGCCTGAAAAAACGCGACTTCCTGTTACACATGGGACACATTTCCGTCCCATTTCACGAAATCACTCCCAAAAATTGCAGGAAAGCGAGAGCAAAGATGTTACACATCAAAAATATTATGTAACCTATTTCAAATCGCTGAGTAACATAGATTGTTATCCTCAGTTCCGCACTTTTTGAGAATATTACTTTGCGATACATGGTCATAATGCCAATGTTGAAATAGTATTCTCTTTAATAGAGCATCAATGGACGAAACAAAGAAACAGATTAAACACCAAAACAATACGCTAAAATGTTGTGTGTTGAATTTTATTACGATACTTATTCAACATTTAAAGATTTTTATGATAAAATCATAAAAGAAACGGAGCTTTCAAAGCAGTTTCAGAAGAAGAAAAAAATGGATACAAAAATAGGTAGGTATGTGTTTTATTTCAGATTTATCCATTTTTTGTAAGGCCTTGAGATTCTAAAGTCCGGCATTTTTTTAGCAGGATGTTCGGTTTTCTGAGTTTTAGAGATAGCAACGTTAGTTGCGGCCGAAATAATAGTGGCATAGGCTAACATTAGCATAGCCCGACATAGTTCCTGAAAGATCTGGAAAAAACCCATTTCCACGTTTGCGAGCCGCTTGTGGTTCGCACACTACCCACCCTCGAAGATAATCTTAGAAACTATGTCCACGCAGGCTAGTATGAAATACGTATACGTATACGTATTATTGATTATTCAGGCTTTGCTGATCAGCTCGCAAGGTTCCTAAAAACCACATCGTGGCTCCTTCACACTTTCCTTTTATTTCATTGCTTGGTTTCCCTGCGTGTCGCGCCACTCGCATGTTATTTTTATCGTCGGCGTCGTTTGATACATGTTTTTATCACCGCACAGGGATCTATAGATAGTTTTATTTTAGCACTAACAAAGTGAATCGTGTTTGCTCGATTCACTTTTACGACTTAAGAAGTTGATTGGAAAAAGCGACGGGAAAATTGACGAATTTTTAAGTTATTGTATAGCTTTTATCGCGGGCTTTGAGGGGACCGAATTAAGAAATTTCGTAACGAAAAAAACCTGACACCCTAAAAAAAATAAAAATATATTGAGTTCTAAAAATTTACAGTGCCATCTATCTATCCATCATGATGATGGTGATGGTGATGGTGATGGTGGTCGTGTTGGTGGTCGTGATGGTAGTCGCGATGGTGGTCGCGATGGTGGTTGCGATGGTGGTCGCGATGGTGGTCGATGACGATGACGATGATGATTTAACTTTCTTAACTTTCTTAGTGTTAATTTATTACATAAACATCCCGCGCCCAAAGGACTATATGGTACTGGTAAATAGTGCATAAATAAAAAACAAATAAATAGTTATAATTGCATAAGTTGATAAAAATGCTATGCAATAGCTTTACCGTAGCAGTCCCCGAGTGCCGCACGTCAATTTAATTTAAAGTAGGATAAACGGTTTTTTCTATTAATTGTTAAGGCCTCGATATCATCTTACCTATTGGTAAATGACGATAATGCCGAAGATGGAAGCCGGCTTACCAAGATTCCTCAACACAATGGGGAATAGGCTATCCTGTCTTCATGCCGAAATACATCGATATTGTTAAAATTAACTTTTTGACGGCAATACTTAAATAAGATGGTGGTAGATAGCTAGTTGGGCTTAGGATAAGACTCCGCCGGGAATCGAATCGGTGACCCCTAGTGTAAAGCGGATGGAGAAGAAATGTTGAAGAACTCTAGTACCCTAGACGTACACGACATGTCGTTGAATATATTTTTATCAGTCTGGTCAATTATATCCAATATTTAGTTAAAACTATTCAATGATATGTTTAACGACGGTATATACCCTGATTTTCTTAAATGCATGCGTGTTTGTACTATATACAAGGGTAAAGGAGAAAAGAAAAGTGTTGACAGTCACAGGCCAATAACAATAGTCCCAGCAGTGTCCAAATTAGGAGAGTATATAATATTATCAAACATTATGAATTACTTAGAAAATCAAGATCTAATCAGTGATCGGCAATATGCTAATTGTAAAAAAAAACGAGACCTACAGTACTCGCATATGATGTGTAACATGTGACAAAATACTTATGAAATTAATTAATTATCGGGTCGTACATTCACGGGCCGACCTTTCGAATAGTGTATGTTATATTTGCCTTTGCCATCACACTAGGCTGCATGGCTATGACAACCTTAGTTTTCGAGAATTAAAAAACGTTCGCATTTCCTGTTACACATTTCCGTCCCATTTCACGAAATCACTCCCACAAATTGCAGGAAAGCGAGAGCAAAGATGTTACACATCAAAAAAGGTCCACATCTCAGGCGACTAATCAGGTCGAGGACGCAGTTATCACTAGTATAGACGATAGGTATAAGACTGCCGGTGTCTTTTGCGACCTTACTAAATCATTTGATGTAATAAAAAATAATTTACTATTGGAAAAACGGAATAATTAAAAACTTCCATCAACTTCTTAAATCGTTTCTAACAAACCGTAAACAAACTGTAGAAGTAACAGTAGATGGTCGAAAATTTAGGTCCCGTCTCGGCGATGTGACCATTGGTACACCGCAAGGATCAGCATTAGGCAACACTATGTTTTTGGCCTACATAAACGACCTACCTTCCTACATTACGGAAGGTCTAATCGTGATTTTTGCAGACGATACCGCAGTAATTGTGTGCGCTAAAACGTATGAAATCCTCAATACCAAAATTGTAAACCTTTGTAAAAAGTTACGCGACTGGTTTAGTACTAACGGATTGATCTTAAACATGTCTTAATCCAATATAATTTTGTTCACTGGTAGAACTGTCCCTAGGTCTCTTTGCATGAACTGTCCGGTACCACTTGTTCATGAATGTAGATTCCTTGGCTTCACTCTCGACCAGAATCTTAACTGGAAGTGTCATATCCAGAACTTGTGTAACAAACTTAGCAGTGCTGTGTATGCGCTCCGAAAACTCCGCCCACTGGTTTCTATTCAGGTATTGCGGCAGACATACTTTGCGTATTTCCATTCCCTGATGTCATATTATGGTACCATACTTTGGGGAAATTCCACTGACACCGACAGCGTATTCATCGCTCAAAAACGAGCTGTCAAAATATTATCGGGCATTAAACCACGTACCACGTGTCGCTCGCATTTTAGGAGACATGGAATATTGACAACCTATTCCCAATATATTTATGACATCGTGATATACGTACGACAAAATATGATCCAATTTCAAGTTCAAGTTCGAAATCGCGTATTAAGGCTAGGCACTGGTGGAAAAGCGGAGAAACCCTTTTGCTAGATCAATTTTTTTGGGTAATTACTGCTAAATATCAATCTTGCAAAAAATATTGGACATACTTAAGGATATTGTCTGAGGAATGTGCTAATATTTTACACGATAGTGTGTACTTTACTCGATCATAAAAAATCCCAAAAACAGGTCTAAAACGTCTAAAAAAAGTCTAAAACGAATTGTTTATTAACAAAATTTCTAAATTTGCACATAGTTTTTGTATGGAGATATTTCTTTTTAATTACTACAGACAACCTGCTAAATTTTAGTTTTTAAATTTAAGTCTTAAGAGAAATAACAACGTAAAACATTGAAAAAGTGCAAAAGTATGGTTATTGTCTTGTCTCTTTACACGTCAAGGAAAAACCAGAGACAACTGTTTTACAAATGCCTCGCCTTTAGAAACACTGGGCGATTAAATATTTGTGTCTCTACACACTACACTGGCCACGAGATATCCGCGTGTCATAGGGCCTAGTATATACGAGCAACTACCGTCCACTCTGCGGGGAATAACCAATGATGAGACATTTAGGCACCGGTTGAAAGACTTCTTGTTGGAAAATGAATTTTACTGTACTAAATATTTTTTTAAAATAATTTAATAATAATTGTGTCATTTTAAAATTTTGTAACATGAGTTACCAATATGTATTTTATTACTGTAGTTCTCTACTTTATTTTGTCATTTTGGTAATTTTATTAGTTTAATTTTTGTATTGCTTTCTTTGTGACGATCACATCACTATTGACATTTTATATTATGACCTGACATGTATAATTAAGAATTTGTGACGTGAAATAAATAAAACTAAAACTATTATGGTTTTATAGGAAGATCCTCGTATTACGGTTTTAGAGAAATGCCCCACATATTACGGTTTCATAGGAAGACCCAAATATTACGGTTTTAAAGGAAGACCCATATATTACCTTTTTATAGAAAAACCCACATATTGATGGTATTATAATCAATAATAGAAGTTAGGCAGACGACATGGTGTTGCTGAGCCCATCGGTCAGTGCACTCAGAAAACTTTTAAATATCCGTGTAGCATATGCACAGTCCCATGGACTTAAATATAATGTAATAAAGAGCTAGCTGCTGGTGTTTCGGGCGGGACGTAGGAGTCCTTCTTGTGTTCCGCCAGTGACACTAAGTGGGTTTGCTTTGAATCGAGTCACCCATTTTAAATACTTAGGCCACTACATTACCGAGGACCTGGGTGATAATGTGGACGTGGAAAGGGAACGCAGGGCGTTGGCAGTTAGGTGTAATATGCTTGCTCGCAGGTTTGCTCGCTGCTCTATGGATGTCAAAGTAACATGCTTCAAAGCTTTATGCCAGTCATTTACACCTGTAACCTGTGGGTAAGCTACACACAAAAGGCTGTCAACGCCTTGCGGGTCCAATATAATAATGGACTTAGGATGTTGTTGGGGCTGCCGCGATTCTGCAGTGCATCGTCGATGTGTGCTGAGGGACATATTGATGACTTTTTTACAATTATGAGGAAAAGGGTTGCTTCCTTGATGCACCGTGTTCGCGGCAGCGCCAACAGTCTCCTATCTACTGTTGGGGACAGGATTGATAGCCCTATGGTAAGGCACTGGGTAACATGGATGAGTCCATCTTGCCCCAAACCGTAAGCTATGAAAACTTTTATTTGCTTCAGTGTTACTAATCTACAAATTGTCTGTTTTTTACTAACCCATGTAAATATGAATTTCTTATCATTTGAAATAAAAAAATATTCTATTCTATTCTATATTCGCCCTGATTCAGGGTAGGCTCGAGCCCCTCGGTGGGGACGTATATGAGCTGTAATGATGATGATGATTCTATATTACGGTTTTAGAGGAAGACCCACATATTACGGTTTTAGAGCAAGACCCACATATTACGGTTTTAGAGGTTTTTTTGGTATTGACTTGTATCCCGTGATATTCATCTGATGATACGAACCATGATATGATGATTCATATCAGCCGAAAAACGTCCACGGCTGGACAAAGGCCACCCCCAAGCGTCTCCACGACGACCGGTCCTGCGATGCCCGCATCCAGCATATCCGCATCCCTAGATATTATTATATTGTTATTAATCGTGTATCGGTGGCTGTCCTATCATAGATAACATCAACAATATTCTTAAACGTTTTTCCACTTCTAAAAATTTCAGCGTTTCTCTTAAAAGTATGATCTTAAATGGGGTATTTGGGGATATCTGGATCATGAAAAGGCTTCAATTAAAAAAAAAAATTCAACGTTTTTGAATAATCCTAAATTCGACGTAACTGACATTATTTAATTCTATCGCGCTTTACAACTACCGAGAACCGCCTTGGGGAAAACGGGAACAGACCTCGCAAATAAGGTTGATAAATGCACCCTGGCGGAGGGTGCGACTGAAATTATAATGAGGCCACGTTGTTGGCGTGAGTCGAGAATAAAACATATGTGATTATGTACTTGTGCGGCTGGGTACGCGGGGGTACACCGTACACGTTCCCCCATCCATGAAGATGGTTCCCTTTTTACCGTTGAAGGGCGTGCTTTTGAAGATGTATTGACTGAAAGTTTTGCCCCCTAGAAATTTTTAGAACAGCCCAGTACATTTGAAAGTATTCGAGCGCATTCCCCAACAACATCCCAGATCATTGTGGAAAATTTCAGAACACTGTAAACAAAAATATTATATTTGCAATGAAAATGGATTTTCCTAGGAATGACACTTACCTTGATAGACCAGGAATGTAAAGCATTACCTAAATACAAAATTTCCTCTAAATCTCAAGAGCCGTTTAAAAAATAAACAATAATATATACAGGGTGTAAAAAATGGTGTAAGTACCTTTAACTGGGGCTTCTACTAATCAAATTGAACAACTTTCCCTAAGGAACCCATAGTCAATTCTCAAAAAAATTGACCCTTCATATAAGAATGCACAAAATGGTCATTCAGCTGATCATTTTGTATGAAATCGTTTTTTTTTTGCGATTTCAGCAAAGTCATAGTACAAAAGTTAATAAAAGTAATATAAGGTTAATTAAAATATTAAATAACCTTTTGAGTGACTCAAACTTTCTGTAGCCCGGGAACAGAGTAAGATTACCAAATGATGACTGTGATCCTCATCCTCAGGGCTTTGGAATACCTACAGTTGATAAGAAATTTTCGCAAAGCTCCGAAACTCCACCGAGTAATGTTGATTCTGATAATTTCGCTAAGCTCCGAAACTCCACCGAGTAATGTTGATCCTGATAATTTCACTACGCTCCGAAACTCCACCGAGTAATGTTGATTCTGATAATTTCGCTACGCTCTGAAACTCCACCGAGTAATCTTGACTGAAAATTTCGCTAAGCCCCAAAACTCCACCGAGCAAACTCGATTCTGATAATTTTCGAAAAACCTAAAAACTTTAAAGTATACGAGTTAAAAAGAGTGTTTATGTTAACCGCAAAATCAAATCGATTGCGAGATTTACACAAACATACATACATACATACAAACATTGCAAGTTAAATAAAAGCTTATGAAATGAAAGTTTCTCTTAAATCAACACGAGGTGAATGTTATGAAATGAGAGTCAATAGGAACGAGTATTAGACAATCTGTCTAAGAATATAATTAGAACTAATCATTGCGCTCATATTTTGAAATGAAATCGCTTGAATAATTTAAGAGCCAATCCTAATATTGATCCCTGATCGGCGGCGAGATCAAAGGGATTACGGGATCCATACTGATGCCTCTATTAACGCGGGGAATAACCTTTCACAGGCCCTCCAAACCCCGAAGACATTTCAATTGTCAGCTATTGATAAGGATTAAAGTTCCTCTCATGTAATTGGTTAGATCGACTATATTTAGACAAATGTCATGAAAATTTAAAGTGACGGTATATAGGGTCTTAACAAAGGTATGCACTTATTTTTAAATGGAGTTTGTACTCATGAATCTGAACAACTTTCCCTAAGAAACCGATGGACAATTCGCAAAAAAAAATTTGGACTTCCATACAAAGTTCGCCCGCCAGCTGATCGATTTGCATGGGAAGTCCAAATTTTTTTTGCGAATTGACCATGGGTTTCATGGGGAAAGTTGTTCAGTTTCATCAGTACAAGCTCCAGTTAAAAATAAGTGCATAACTTTGTTAAGACCCTATATATACCTACTAAAACATAAAATGTTATTTTAGGGTCTCTGTTCGAGTTGCTTATATTTCCCCCAATCCAATTTTACTGTTGTAAGTCCAAGTAGACATAGTAAGCGTACATACCTACTTATCTTAAACTACACTTGAATCTATAAAAGCAAAAACCGGCCAAGTGCGACTGTGACTTGCGCACCGAGGGTTCCGCACCGCTTCAACTCTTCACACGAGTACAACTATTTTACCGCCTCCGTAGCCCAGAGGCAAAAGTTCACTGGCTTTACACAGGAGGTCGCGGGTTCGACTCCCGGCGGGGTCATTTGTAAGACTCGGTTTGGTTGGTGGTAGGGCATTTTCTAAGCCCGGCTGGCTAGCTTACACCATCTTATCTAAGTCTTGCCGCCAAATATCGATGTTGATATCATTGGTGTGTTCCGGCATGAAGATAAGATAGCCAGTTTCCCATTGCGTTGGGAATCTTGGTAAGCCCGCTTCCATCTTCGGCAACATCGTCACTTACCACCAGGTGAGATGTTGTCAAGGGTGTCTCTCCCATACTAACTCGATCAGCTGATCAGCCAACTTACTATGGGAAGTTCAATTTTTTTTTGAGATTTGACTATGGGTTTCATGGAGAAAGTTGTTCAGTTTCATGGGTAAAAGCACCAGTTAAAGTAGTTTCAGCTAATTTTGTTAGACCTTATATAAATATACGACTCACACTTGGTCTTTATTATTTGTTTTTTTACTTTAGGGTTCGCCTTATATCTATAAACCAAGGTTCCCGCTTATACTTGTATGTATTACAGTGTTTATGTTAGAGCAAAAACAAAAAAAAAACATTTTAAAAAAACTCTTATTTTTTTATATCTCGTCAGTGAATCCGAATTTATGCAGGTGTAACAAAATTGGTGTAGGTCCCGGTAAGTGGGGCTCTACTCATCATACTGATTCTTTCGTACCTACAATCAAATCTAAAAATATATTCGACGCCCATGCACAAAACGATCTTTTTGTATGAAAAGTAATTTTTGACGTGACAACGTCTAATAAATCGATGGACGCCGCCTGCACGCACGAAAAAGGATGACTCAATGTACCGTTACGCTCATTGTCCCGTTACGTTATGACGTTGTCACGTTAAACTATCGTCCGTAAACCGACTGAAAACCAATTTTTTTTAGGTGTTTTGGGAAAAGTTGGTCAGTAAGATAAGTGGAAGCCTTAACGGCTCCTACTCCAAGTTTGTTACACCCTGTACATATCATATTCTATGAAACTTTCAGCCGGCTACCCACTGCTGTAAAAAAAAACTAAGCCTTTTTTATTCACAACAGATAAACTTTTGGCATAATCTCACTTGATTGTAAGTGACAATGATGCCGAAGACGGAAGCGGGCCTACTAAGATTCCCCATGATTTCTTTTATAGGTCTAACAGCCGGACAGGACGGACGGACGGACAGCGTGGCCTTAATAAGCGTAGAGTTTTTTTTTTTAAGTTCCACTGCCAGAAAAATACTATGTGTATTAGACTTTTAGACTTTACAATAAACTTCCAAATAATATCAAAGATTTACCTATTAAAATATTCAAGACAAAGTTGTACAAATGGCTTAACGACAAAAACTATTATAATGTAAAAGCATTCTTGCAATAATGTAATCCATTTTATGTTCTACTTTATTATTATAAACTTATAATATTGTTTACAATTTGATTTATATCTACCTGCACTGACACTATTTTGCATGCTTATTTTTATAAGTGAGACATGATGTACCTTATATATATATTTGTTCATCTTAACCACCATGTTTCCAGCGAATAAATGATTTGAATTTGAATTTGAATAACCCGTTACCTAGTACGGATCCCTAAAACTCATTCTCATAGCTTGTACTTATTTACGAGTACATCCTACGCATCGTATATTTACACTAATAAATCACCGTTTTCCTCAAGTGATCACGAGCTCGCGTCGGGGTATCTTCATCGTCATGTATCAACCACTAGGGTGTAACAATTTGTCACTCAAATTGGTACCGTCATGCATATATTTGCCAAGCTATCTTATAAATAAAATTAAAATTGTTTATTTCAGGTAACTAGGATCCATAGTATGTTAGTAAGACTTATAGTAGGTTAGTTAACATCTTATCAGCTCATATACGTCCTCACCGAGGGGCTCGAGCCTACCCTGAATTGCCTTAGTCGACCACGCGGGCCCAGTGCGGGTTGGTCGACTACCCACACAACCTTCGAGTTTCTTCGTAGGCGTGTGCAGGTTTCCTCACGATATTTTCTTTCACCGTAAGAGCTTCGGATAAACTTACGTATGAAATCGAAAATCGAAAACACATTGGTACGTGGCAGGATTCGAACCACGGCCTCCCGGACAGGAGGTAGCGGCCGTAACCGTTACGCCACCGACGCGACCGAGATGTTAGTGATACAGTAAAAATAAAAAATAACATAGCATTTGAAGAATATAGACCATTTAACTAGCATGTGCTGAGGGCGATGATTACCCTTCGCACGAGGCACCTTTATAGCGGCGAAGTGCACCTATTAGCTAAACTATTATAATATTTCAACAAAGTTGTTAAACATGGCGTACTTTCAGAGGCTAAAATATTGATTTGAAAATTAAATATTTTGCATAGACATCTTTCTTTCACGCGGTTGTGACTTTATTTTACGAGCTCGATCGTTACTTTTGCAGTTTAGTTTTACATGTCAATTTAAAAAGTTTAGTAGCAAGGAGTTTTTATACATGAAATAAAATCTGGTAGATTTTATACGAGGAAAAATGACAGACTCCGTACGTCTTATTATTGAATTCTCAAAGTTCTTTAAAATGGTTGTTTCTTTTTATTATATTTAGTTACTAGTTTTAGTTTGAGAACGTCGATGGCGTAATGGCAAGACCGCTACCTCCTGTCCGGGAGGTCGTGGTTCGAACCCCGCCACGTACCAATGTGATTTCGAATTTCGATTTCATATGTACGTTTATCCGACGCTCTTACGGTGAAGGAAAACATCGTGAGGAAACCTGCACACGCCTGCGAAGAAACTCGAAGGTTGTGTGTGACCCTATTGCTCTAATTCAGGGTAAGCTCAAGTCCCTCGTTGGGGATATACATGAGCTGATATGATGATCTACAGTGAACGAATTTGATTTGAGTAAATAATAATGAACAAAGGCCTCCCCCAAGGATTTCCACGACGACCGGTCCTGCGCTGCCCGCATCCATCGGCTTCCCGCGACCTTCACCAGGTCATCGGTCCACCGCGTGGGAGGCCTGCCTACGCTACGTTTTCCGGTGCGCGGTCGCCACTCGAGAACTTTACTGCCCCATCGGCCATCTGTTCTACGAGCTATGTGCCCTGCCCACTGCCACTTCAGTCTAGCGATTCTGTGAGCTATGTCGGTTACTTTAGTTCTCCTGCGGATCTCCTCGTTTCTGATTCGATCACGCAGAGAAACTCCGAGCATAGCACGCTCCATTGCCCTTTGGGTGACCTTGAGCTTTCTTATGAGGCCCATAGTAAGCGACCATGTCTCAGTTCCATAAGTCATCACTGGCAACACACACTGGTCAAAGACCTTAGTCTTGAGACACTGCGGTATTTGGGACGTGAAGATATTGCGAAGCTTCCCGAATGCTGCCCAGCCGAGTTGGATTCGTCGATTGATCTCTTTCTTGAAGTTGGACCTGCCTAGCTGGACTGCTTGTCCCAGGTATACATATTCGTCAACAACTTCCAGTGTAGAGTCTCCAACCTTTAGAGGAGTGGGTGCGACACGGACATTTAACATTATTTTCGTCTTGTCCATGTTCATTTTAAGACCCACTTGTTGAGAGACCTTACTGAGGCCATCGAGCATTGTGCTTAGGTCTTCCATAGTCTCAGCCATGACCACGATATCGTCAGCGAATCGGAGGTGGGATATGTACTCGCCGTTGATATTGATGCCGAGTCCACCCCAGTCCAGAAGCTTAAAAACATCTTCCAGGGCGGCGGTGAACAGTTTCGGAGATATAACGTCTCCCTGTCTCACCCCTCGCTGCAACTGCATAGGTTTCGAGTCCTGGTCCTGGAGGCGAACCGACATGGTGGCGTTTTCATACAGACACTTCAACACCTCGATGTATCGATGGTCAATTTGGCACCGCTGGAGAGACTGTAGCACAGCCCAGGTTTCGACTGAATCAAAGGCCTTCTCATAGTCCACAAATGCCAAGCATAGTGGCTGATTGTACTCTTCGGTCTTCTGTATAATTGCCGCAGCGTATGTATGTGGTCTATGGTACTAAAGCCTTTTCGGAAACCGGCTTGTTCGGGAGGCTGGAAGTCGTCAAACCTGCGTGCGAGACGATTAGTAATGACTCTCGAAAACAGCTTGTAGACATGGCTCAGAAGTGAGATGGGTCTGTAGTTCTTCAGCAGAGTGTTGTCACCCTTTTTGAAGAAAAGCACGACCACACTTCTGTGCCATGCCTTAGGCGTTTGTCCCTCGAGTATAACGGAATTAAATAACTTCTGAAGAGCTTTAAGTACCGGTGTTCCACCTGCTTTCAGAAGTTCAGCCGTAATTCCATCATCACCCGGTGCCTTGTTGTTCTTGAGCTGTTTGAGAGCCATTCTAATCTCGTACAGGCTGACGTCCGGGATATCTTCGGTATAGTGTCGGGTTAGTCTGGCTCTTGGGTCTTCAGCCAGATCGCTGACAGGCAAACGTGTGGTCTTGTACAATTGTCCATAGAACTTCTCAACTTCTTCCAGCAACTCAGTCTTAGACGATATGGTCCTGCCGTCCTCAGTCTTCAGCTTGGTCAGTTGGCTTTGTCCAACAGACAGATCTCTCGCGAACACTTTTGAGCCTTTGTTGTGCTCAATCGCCTCTTTAATACAATTTGTATTATATTGGCGTAAATCGCGAGTTAGGGACTTAGAGATCTGCCTGTTTAGTTGCCGATACTGAGTAGCGTCTTCAGAGGACTCCAAAACCAATCTGCGTCTTTCTTCCATGAGGTTGCTGGTGAAGTCGGAGATTTTTTTGGTTCTGTTTGAACGGCAAGTTTTAAAAATCTTAGACCCGACCGTTTGAACAATTTCCACGAACCTGTCATTATAATCGTCCACATTCTCGCAGTCTCCTAGGCATTCGAAACGATTGTACAACTCGAGCTGAAAGCTCTCGGGGTTTTGGAGCTGGATGGGCGCCTTTGTTCAGCATGGGACGATTTGTGGCTGATATGATGATGATGATGATGAAATAATAATATATAGCTTACATAATCGCTAAACGCAGGGCACATAACTCGTCGAACAGATGCCCGTTGGGGTAGTAAAGTTCTCGAGTGGCGACCGCACACCAGAAGACCTAGTGTAGGTAGCCCTCCCACTCGGTAGACTAACGACCTGGTGAAGTTCGCAGGAAGCCGCTCGAGGCGAGCAGTGCAGGAGGCCTTTGTCCAGCAGTGAACATCTTTCGGCTAATATGGTGATGCCTACTTTATTATCTTGGTAGATATTGCTATACAAAAATAAATCAAGAATTCAGGCAGCTTCCTTTTAAAACCTATTTTTATCGCTTTAACCTTTACAATTTGTTAAATTGGCCATATTTTACGATTATTCAGTGAACTGCGTGCGTCTACCTTGAGATTACATAATAAATGTTATCTCGTTAAGGGGTGGTTCGAATGTAAGGGCACGTGTAGGCAGCTACTTGTTACTTTTGGAAGTCGCGTAAGACAAAGTGTGCTGGAGAATACAGGATGTAATTTAACTCTTCAACTGTCAAAGAAGGAAAAGAAGTATTTTAATCAAAATTAAACGTTACTAACAAAACTGGACCAAATAACTGAATAAAAAACAACATAGAGTAGTATAATTTTAAAAAAATCTTTAGAAATTACAAATAAAATTTGTGTGAAACGAATGCTACCAAAAACATAAATGTAAAAGGGAGCCAAGTTCGATACAAAAAATGTGAAGGGATTGGGCGGGAGAACAACTTTCTCCAAGGAACCCATAGTATTTATTTATTTATTCACAATTGGTAAACCCTTGACAACATCTCACCTGGTGGTAAGTGACGATGTTGCCGAAGGTGGAAGCGGGTTTACCAAGATTCCCCAACGCAATGGGCTATCTTATCTTCATGCCGGAACACACCAATGATATCAACATTGATATTTGGCGGCAAGACTTAGATAAGATGGTGGTAGCTAGCCAATTAAATTAATTTTTGTAAAGTAATAATATTCACCTTTTCTTTTTATTTAAGTACCTATATACTAATTCCCGCGGCTTCGTCCCCGTGTATTTCGATAATGATCGGTTTTTTTTAACCTATTTCCATCCTGAAATTTCATTCTAACCATTGGTGAAAGATTTTTTAAATCAGATGAGTAGTTTCGAAGATTACCTCCAGCATACATATACAGGGTGTAACAAAATTGGTGTTAGTCCCGTTAACTGGGGGTTCTACTCGTCATATTGAACTACTTTCTCCAAGGAATCCATAGTCAATTCTCCAAAAAAAAATTTGGACTCTCCATACTAAAATGCACAAAATCGGTCGATCAGCTGATCGATTTGTATGAAGAGTAAAAAAAAATATTTACGTTTTCAGCAAAGTTGTAGACCAAAAGTTGTTTAGTATGATCAGTAGAAGCCCCAGTTAATGGGACCTACACCAATTTTGTTATACCCTATATAAAAAAATTCCTGTTTATGATATTAGCATAGATGTACTTATCCATAACACATTGTTTATAACAACGGTGATTGCACGGAAAACACGATGCGCGAGTCAGACTCGCACTTGGCCAGTTAATTTTTTTTTATTTGTACGCCCAATAACCAATCTCGATGCTTAATTTCAAGTTTATTTAGACTTAAAACACATCGAAGTGGCACGGCATGACAGGGCGGCGATAAGCAGTTTCAGTTTCAAAGCATTTAATACTTTATCTCCATTGCTAAAATGCATAGTATCACTTGAAAAGGGTCGCGTGGCAACCCGCGGCATCGCGAACAGTCTTGCGACCGGTCAAAGCGCAGACGCTGCAGACCGCTGTCCTGCAATTTCGTCGTGCCACTTCGGTGTATTTTGAGCCTGTCACTTGGAAGTGGTGTCTATTTTTGACTCATTAATTTTAATTAATTTCGTGAGTTCAACTTTTAGTATTTACCGTTTATATACGCTCAATGGCCTACCTCGACGCCAAATTTAATGTTTCTAATTCACCTGGTAGTGTCCTATAATTTTAATGAGTGAGTGAGTAAGTCATAAAAATTGAGACATCAATATTTATATTACATACATAGTAAATAAATGTGAAAATCTGTTTGTTTGTTATCTCTTCACAATTCAACACCTCAACCAATCTTTGCGAAAAGTTTCCTTAGTCCTTTTACATGGCACGTAGCCTGTGTCATGTAAAAGGACTAAGGAAACTTTTTATCCCGGGAATATAGCATAGTCCGATGCAGTTCCTGAGGGAACTGAAAAAATACTCTTTTGACGTTACAACGTCTAATAAATCGATGGACGCCGCCTGCACGCACGAAAAAGGATGACTCATTGTCCCGTTACGCTCATTGTCCCGTTACGTTATGATGTTGTCACGTTAAACTATCGTCCGTTAACCGAATTTACAGACAACCAATTTTTTATTTTATTTCTTTAACATCGCAACGGAACATTCCCTCTCGTATATCTACCAGATACGCTAAACTACCAGGTTTATGATATAGCGTCCCCACTTATCGTCATCGCAACGGAACAATGGCTTGTTGTGATTTTTTGCACAGAGATGGCTGAGGGAGTACGAGATAACATATACTACTAACTAGGTTAGCCCGAGAAGGTTCCCGAGCGATCTGAGAACAACCCTCTTCCACCCTCACGTACGTCAGCGTCGCAAAGGAGCACCGGATATACGTGGTTTTTTTTGCATAGAAATAGTCGAGGTGATGGGAAGTAACATAGACTACTAATCAGAATAGCTAGATATAGTTCTCGAGTGACCTCGAAAACAGCAATGGAAACGATGTCCGTGAGGGTGAAGCCACGGGCAAAAGCTAGTATAATATATTTATGAAAATTGAATTCAAGGTGATCAATGGGGTTCCACTAGATACACAAAATCGCAAATGTGTAGGATGAACCGATTTTAAGTTACGGTTTAGTCGAATTGCTCGAAATAGTTTGTGTAATATAACCCACTACCGGTGTCGGCCTTTTACTTTACCAACTTAGCTGACACACTGCCTTGTATCTAGATAAAACTTTTTAAATAATGTGTTCCATTTTAAGATAATCTGCAAAGAATACTTTAAAATAGTTTTCGAATATAGGTAATTATATTTTAAAGGAAAATATAGTAATTTATTATGACCAGCAGGCGTAGTATGAGGTCATAGACATATGTCGCGCGCGACAAGAGAAAATTATCTCTTTCTACGGGCTTTTGTCGCGTGTGCGAGCATGCCGTTACAGGTAGAGAGTGTGTCGAGAAAAAAGTCGCGGCGACATAGCAGTTTGATAGGCGACAAATCTGTTATAAGATTTTTTTTTGCTGTTCGCAAATTGCTTGGTTTGTATTTCCAAAAAGAGACCGAGGTATGAAAATTTGCTTGATTAAGTAATAATTTGACACAAAAACAACTGGAATCGTTTGTGAGGTGGACAAACGTAGTGATTAAATGCTCTTTGGAGGTAAGGGGACTGTCTGGCTCCGTTGGTTTTCGTGCAAGTTTCTGAGACTAAAGCAAAGAAAATTAAAGGAAAAGCAAGTACCTAATTTGTTATTTGATGACAAAACAATAATAAAACACAAAAAATCTATAAACAGTCGCTAGAAGTTTGTCGACACCTCAAAGGGGTTCCGACATATGTCTTCAATCAAACGTCAAAATAAAGCCTATTCCGATGCGATCATGCTCGGCACGAGATAAAAATCTCTATACACTCTCTACAAATGACAGATGAGAGCGAGACTAGTCTTATTTAAAATAAGTCTTTTTTAGTCTAGTTTATCTCGCGAGGGCCATGCTCAGTGTCGAGATACAACCGTTTTGTCGCGCTTCGAAGTCTACATTTGACATTAGTGGGTAGACAAAATGGACCTCATGCTACGCCTGCTGACATCCGTTGGTCCACTCATTGTTCAGGTCAAAGGTGACAACTTTTGTACTACCACTTTGTAAGTAAGTCATCATATCAGCTTATATACGTCCCCACCGAGGGGCTCGAGCCTACCCTGAATTAGGGCGATCAGGCCTTAGTCGACCACGCGGGCCCAGTGCGGGTTGGTCGACTTCACACACAACTTGCGAGTTTATTTGCAGGTGTGTGCAGGTTTCCTCACGATGATGTTTTCCTTCACCGTCGTAAGTTTTTGAAAAACTCATTGGAACATTGGCCGTCCAGATTTGAACCCGGTACCTCTGGTAACTGGTTAGAAGGACCGAGTCGTTTTTAGGAAAACCGAATTTTTTAGGAAAAGTCAAATATTTTTTGACGTTTATACTTAAAAAGTGGTAGATCAAAAGTTGTCGACTTTGACCTGAACAATGTGTAGACCAACGGATGTCAGGTCATAATGAATAACCTTGCTACAAGTAAGCAATTAAATCATCCTGTGGGTTGCTCTCGTAACTTCGGTAGAGTCGTAAAACAGTATGTCTGAAGAGTCCCTAGATATACATATATAGGATGATTTTTAATTAGTTCTTGATAGCAAAGGATATGAATGTAGGTATTCGTGGTTACAAACAACGTTCCCAAAGAAACTATATGTCAAATATATAAAAAAAAATTGGTCCATTGTACATTTTTGCCGATTTAATAACGAGGACCAAAAATTGTTTTTCTGATTTGACATATAGTTTCTTTGGGAAAGTTGTTAGCAATCACGAGTACATGCGTATCTTTTGTTATCAAGAACTAATTAAAAGTCATCCTGTATACAAAGATAAGTTAGCGGGTTACCTACTATTAATCTTGCCTAACAAACCTATACATATTTTATACTGTTCGGAGTGAGGAAAGCGTATATTAATTAATTTAATTAATGCCGATATGTAGCTTCGTTAATCTACACATTTTATTGTTCTACTCGACGTACAGAGCATTTAAGGTATTATTGTTTAAATCTAGCTGCTTATAGGAATAATATTATGATATCATACTATCTAAAAAAAAATGACGGGTTGCACTCCGGGAGTGCCGGCAGAAGTGAAAACTTGAATATTAATGTTGTGCATTTATATTACATTAAAAAGTTTATGGTTAGATAAACCATAAAAAAGCGTCGGTGGCTCAACCGGTAAAGACTCGGTCCATCTAACCAGAGGTACCGGGTTCAAATCTGGACGGCCAATGTACCAATGAGTTTTTCAAAAACTTACGTACATATAATTACCGATTGCTTTAACGGTGAATGAAAACATCGTGAGGAAACCTGCAACACGCCTGCGAAGAAACTTGAAGGTTATGTGTGAAGTCGACCAACCCGCACTGGGCCCGCGTGGTCGACTAAGGCCTAATCGCCCTGATTCAGGGTAGGCTCGAGCCCCTCGGTGGGGATGTATATGAGTTGATATATTAAAATAATAAAAAAGTTTATATCTCAGAAAAATCAACAAAAAATGAACTCCATCCGTCTTACGAATTTTCGATCAGGTCACGTGTCCTGACGCGAGTTTAACTTTTTTTACCCATTACAAAAAAAGTGCACAACGCCGCTAAAGAAGTTTTCACTTCAAAAAACAGTCAAGTGCGAGTTGTGTTCGCGCACCGAGGGTTCCGTACCACCAAACCTCTCCACACGAGTACAACAATGATAGGTACCTCTTCATTTCAATCATGAGAAATATTAATAATGTTTTTTTGTTATTCAGTTCGAGATCCTTTATACTGTAATCACACCAAGTTTAACGCTTTCATCTATTATCATTTTTACGATAGTTCAAAAAAAAACCTTTTAATTCAGAGATTTGTTACCATAGATGGGTTATGCACTAACAAAACCACATTTGAAAATCGAACCCATTTACACACACATTATAATAGGTACCTACCGAATGCTACTATGAAAAGAGATGCCAATTGGCATCTTTTTTTTGCTTCACTTTTAGGACGCATGTAACCTATCTATCTCCCCTTATATATAGTATATCTCTGTTTTAATTCTTAAGTTTTGACTTCATAATTTTTATTACTTGTTAGTAATTTCCCAAAAATATTACGGTTCAAAAGATATATTCTTTTGAAGATCGGACAGACGGACATACAGCAAAGGATTAGTATTAGTTTCCTCGGGTACTGAGCCCAGAAACTACGATATTTTTTGACAAAATCTCAGTACTTACACCAACTTTGGTACATTCTGCATCAAGATCTTGGTCATCATTCTAGTCAAATGGTATATTATTCTGTCTCAAACAGCACGTGCCTCCAAGGCATTCTTACTAACTCAAACAGCACGTGCCTCCAAGGCATTCTTACTAACTAATATTATTCTTATTTACTAATATTATTCTTATTTACTAATATTATAAATGTGAAAATGTGTTTAATTGTTTGTTTGTTGCCTTTTCACGCTTCAACACCTCGTCCAGTCTTGATAGAATTTGGCATGCAGGTTGCCTGTGTCACTGGAAAGGACATAGGCTACTTTTTATCCCGTTAAAATAGCATAGTCCGGTGCAGCTCCTGAGGGAACGGAAAAATACTCTTTTTTTGGGTAATATCTTTAACATTGCAACGGAATAATGGATTGTTGTGATTTTTTGATCAGAGATAGTTGAGGACAAAGTTCCCGAGGGATCTGGGGAAAATTTATTTCCAGGCCCGCGCACGTCGGCATCGCAACGGCGCAAAGTATTGAAATGATTTTGTGTATAGAATAGGTTGAGGGGGTGGGAAGTGACATAGACTGCTAATCAGAATAGCCCTTTTATAGTTCCGGAGGGATCTGAAGAAAACTGATGTCCACGCTCGCGAGGCGCTGCGGCTCGCGCACCACTCACTCTCAAAGACTGACATAAAAACGATGTCCAAGATATAGTAGTAAAGATTTATTAAATTACACCACTGAATATCACACCCAGAAAACGGCCCCTAGTCCCGGCGGCCCTGCTATTCCTGGCTCCGGTAGCAGTCATGGTACCAAACCAAACCTTTTAGCCCTGGCAACTTACAACACGCGTACTGCGGACTGACGAGAAGCTCACAGAACTCGAAGAAACATTGAGCAGGTTATGGTAGGATATCGTAGGTCTACGTCAAGTCCGAAGAGAGGGAGAGGACACCATGATCCTTAAATCCGAAAATCTGCTCTATTTCCGGGAGGGCGACCAACTGTCCCAGGGTGGTGTCGGGTTTCTCGTCCACAAGTCTCTCATTAACAATGTGATCCAGATCGTGAGCGTTTCTACAAGGGTAGCATACCTTATACTCAGAATCACCAAACGGTATTCAATTAAGGTCATACAGGTATATACGCGCCTTCCACGGAACACTCCGACGACGACGTAGAGACTTTTTTGATGTGTAACATCTTTGCTCTCGCTTTCCTGCAATTTGTGGGAGTGATTTCGTGAAATGGGACGGAAATGTGTCCCATGGGACGGAAATGTGTAACAGGGAGTCGCGTTTTTTCAGGCTTTAAAAGCGCGGAAAAGGCAAAGGTATCTATGACCATACAGCCTAGTCTGCCGTATCTTTGCCGTCCTTTTATAAAGTATTTTGTCACATGTTACACATCATATGCGAGTACTGTAGGTCTCGCTCGAATTTTTTTTAAAATCACAATTGGTAAACCCTTGACAACATCTCACCTGGTGGTAAGTGACGATGTTGGCGAAGATGGAAGCGGGCTTACCAAGATTCCCCAACGCGTTGGGGAACTGGCTATGTTACCTTCATTCCGGAACACACCAATGATATCAACATTGATATTTGGCGGCAAGACTTAGATAAGATGGTAATAGTTAGCCAGGCGAGCTTAGAAAATGCCCTACCACCAACCAAACCGAGTCTTACAATTGACCCCGCCGGGAATCGAACCCGCAATCTCCTGTATAAAGCCAGTGAACTTTGCCTCTGAGCTACGGAGGCGGTTAAAACTATGTATGAGGGACTATGTATGAGGATATCTCTACAGCCATACATAGCACCAGGACCAATTATACCGTTGTACCATTAAGTTTTTCGAAACTTACGTACATTACTTAGCGATTGCTTTAACGGAGAAGGAAATCATCGTGAGGAAAACTGCACATCTGATTCCAGATGTATAGGAAAGGTCGCGTTGCACATGTCCGTTGGTGTAAATCTAAAATGCCCTTCACGTGACCGCGGGTAATTCTGAAATATTACAGATTATCGTTATTTTTGACGTCAATTACTCCTAAACGATAGAAAACCCAAGGTTGAAAAAAATACTCTTATTGTTGATGATGTTACTTAAAGTCAAAAGCTATTAGAAACACGATGGAGCCAATGACTTCTATATTACTGGATGGAGTAGTTTTGGCTCGATAGAAAAAAATCCCAAAGATAGGTCTACACCGTTACTTTGAACTCCAGTTATGACTAACATTTTTAATAAACAACAATATTTGTTACGATAATACAAAGTGAGAATGTTATGTTATTTTTTATAATTTCATTGCATGTACCTAGTTTTTGATTGAAACGAAATACCCTTGAAAAAGTGCAAAAGTGTGGTTATTTTCTTTACTCTTTACACATGAAGAAAAAACAGTGGCAACTGTTCCAATTGCCGTAATGCTAAGTGAAACACCAGGCTTGTACTAGATGGCGCTAGTTTCTTCACGTTTTTATTTTTTCACTTTTTCTAATTTTTTGTATTTGTTGTTATAGCGGCAACAGAAATACATCATCTGAGAAAACTTCAGCTGTCTAGCTATCACGGTTCATGAAATACAGCCCGGTGACAGACGGACGGACGGACAGCGATAGGGTCCCGTTTTTAACCTTTGGGTACGGAACCCTAAAAAAGAACGGTCATATGCATTCTTCTTTCTATTCATTTTCTCATAGGTTGTGATGAAAAATTGCGTGTGTCACTCGGGGCCAAAATATTTTATTTTCTTGCGACGTATATTGAATTCCTTGATAAGCACAAGATTCAAACTAACGCCCTCTGTACAAAATGTTACTTTGTCCCCTTGTAACACAAACGAGTATTGTAAATTTATCCTTGGGGAAAGTTATTCAGTATGGTGAGTAGAAGCTTTAGTCAGTAGTCAGTCAGGGCTTAGTGCTGTGTTATTATTTTGTTTTTAAAAAACTCGAAGAAAACCGAGATTAGAAACCTATTGGGTGAGGTGCTGTCGATCGTTTTTTATTCAAGTGAGTTTTTGTTTTTGATGGCGGATACGACCCCACATTGTTAGTTGGATGAAATCTTGTTTTACCGCTTTTTAAATAAAAGGCAGTTTTTTGTACTTTCCTCACAAATTGATAGTCTACGTCGATAAAATTTGTATGTAGAGTCCAACAAATTTCGGCGTTTATTTTAAAAGTGGTATAATAAAAATTGGCAACAAGGAAAACGTGGTCGTGTTAAAAACACACCTCTAATAGGTAGTTACAAAAAATCTAGTAGATAACCGAAAAATCAGAAATGTAGGGTAGTTAGTTATAATATAATTTAGGAAGAGTTACTAGTCTGTGCCTTAGAATAGAAGAGTGCTCACAGTGGTCAGATGGGCTCTAAAAAGAAACTTGCTACATACGTAGAGTTACCTACATAGAAATGAGGTCGGGTTAATATTGGTCAGTTTACAGTACTCGCCAGTTTCCGTAACTAGTCAGTTTACAGACCTCGCCAGTTTCCGTAACTAGTCAGTTTACAGACCTCGCCAGTTTCCGTAACTAGTCAGTTTCCCTACTCGCCAGTTTTATCAAATTCGTTAGGTAATCAATTTCCTTAGTTCGTAAGTCTCCCCAACTCGTCAGTTAAAGCAAATCGTAACATATTTTAAATGAGCTAGCGAAGCGAGGCTCTCCCCCACCCCCCCCCTGGGTAGCAAAATGCTTCGTGTTGGAAACTGGCGAGTTCTGTAAACTGACCAGTCTCCCGACTCTTGAAATGCTATGGGCATACATACCTACCGTCCCGCCGATCTTAAATTGCGGCTTGCAACCGCTCCCACGAGAGGCAGCAAATTGGCCACAGGTATTTAATTTTATCCGAAAGCGTGCGGTACGGTTACTGGTCAGCCAACATATTATTATACCTTTGCCTACCTCTATGAGCGTTGCAGATTCCATGGCAAAATTTTTACAACAAATACAGGTTTTTCTGTAAGCTAGGTACTTACGTAATAAACGCAGTAAAATCGGCAAACTCCGCATCAGACAACCGGAGTTATTACTTGAAAACTGTTTGTCTCGGGATACGCTAAATCGTTTCCCCAGTTCCAATAGTTCAGAAACACCAACGACACGATCTTAACGACTTACAGAAAACGGCAAACCAGTTAAAAATATGTTATTACAAAAACACTAGTTCCTTTTAAAAAAAGGAAAAAAAAATAAAAAAAAATTATTAAACTGTCCCTTCAACAATACTCCATACGAGGGGGCTCACAATTTTTTTTCGTATCGCTGCAAAAATCTTGTATAGGGGGCACCCTTAAAAATGTTGTTTACAAAAGGCCTTCATTTTTATTTGGCGTTATAATGTAAAATACTTACCTACAAAACTTTATATAACTGTAGAGTTAAAAACGAGGAGGCACAGTCAGAAAAAACTTTTATGTATTTATTTATTGTTCATTGTACACAGTAAATGAGAAATACAAAAGTAAAAAAAAAAAACATAAGATTTACAATTGGTATGCTTAACTCTGTAAGAGTTTTCTGCCAACAAACCAGTAATTGAGAAAGAAATGAAATGCGAACAGGTAGAGGCGTGTACAAATTTGTTATTGGGAATGTTAAAAAAAATAAAATACTGTTAAGATATAAGTTCCTAAGTATTATGTTACTTATAACAAATACAAATAAGTTTAATATACCTACTGTCTATGGTGTAAGTCTACATTTAATGTAAATAGTTGATATGATTGATATTGATAATTTTGAGTACTGAAGGACGAGGGATGGTAAATGAAACTGTTCCGCGTCGATGCTAATTTCAGACTGATTTAATTCAGGTAAAAAGTCTACTTGCACACGTATGCTAAACGTGGCGGCACTTTAAGGCTGCGCTACATTGATACCTATTGTAATATATTATGTACGTATCTATGCAATAGCCCGTACATACTGCATAAATAAATAAATAATCATAAAAATAATATACTTTCGAATACTACATACATAAAATCAATAATAAACATACATAATAATAATATAATACATATGTACCTACAATGTTGCCATATAGGGAAAGCAAGTCAGGTCAGGTAATGCTCTTTTATTTTCCTCTTAAATATGTGTATGCTAGGACTGTCGCGAATTTCGTGGGGAAGGGCATTCCAAAGTCGCACCGAATGAACAGAAAAAGACTAACCATAGCGGGAGGAGCAGTGAGAGGTAAGTTTTAGCAACAGTGATTAAATAGATCGGCAAGGCATATCTCTAGAGATATATCCTTGGAACCATGTATTCAAAGCGATCACGCAAATATGAAGGAGAGGAAGGATTGTAAAAGATTTTATAAAGGAAAGAGAGAATGTGTACATCACGACGACGACGACGAACAGGAAGCCACTTAAGTTTAGAACTTTCACTTGTATTTGGGGTCAAACATTTTTTTTCATCACCAAAATAATTTTCATTCACTCATTTTAGTAATGTCTAGTACATGTATTGTTTCAGAGTTTTAAGTATATAGTTAAAATAAAAATTAAAAGAGGAGAGGACACGAAAAGCTTCACTTTGGAACTCAATATATTAAAAATGCTACTTTAATGTAAATAAAATCAAGGAAACCTTTAATTCATTTTAAGAGACCTATTCAACGATACCCCCTCGAGATGGAAAACTAAAAAAATCCTCTCACATATATCCAAAAATTATTATTTTTTACATATTGACTTCATTTTCTATTTTGGGTCCTAATTTTAATAGTGGCAGAGAAAATTGACTATCACAGAAGGACAGACGGACACGAAGGACGGAGAGACATTACGAAATTATAAAGGTAATTTTTGCCATTTTGGCTCCGGAACCCTAAACAGAAGTAGAGAAGGAGATAAGCATTGGAGGTAAACTTATTATTATTATTATCTCTCTCATCAGCTCATTACGTCCCCACCGAGGGGCTCGAACCTACCCTGCATTAGGGCGATCGGGCCTTAGTTGACCACGCCGGCTCAGTGCGGGTTGTCGACTTCACACACAACCTGCGAGTTCCTCCGCAGGCGTGTGCAGGGTTCCTAACGATGTTTTCCTTCACCGTATAAGAGCGTCGGATAAACATATATACGAAATCAAAATTCGAAAACACATTGGTATGTGCCAGGATCGAACCACGACATCCCGGACAGGAGGTAGCGGCTCTTGCCATTTGGCGCTCTTAACGGTTTACAATGAAATTTACGTTGTATTATTATAATCATCATTATTTTTAAAATTTCTATGTTATCGCTCTTAAACCTATTATTTAGTGTTTTAATATTGCTTCGCGTTGTCTAAATTTCAAATAGCAAATTCCAAAACCCACTCTAGCTTGCTAAAATATATACTCGTAAATCAGTGAGTTAGTATAGCTATTAATTCCGGGAGGAGACTGAGACGCTCTCTATTTGGAATACTAAATAGAATTATAAATTCAGCGGTAGGTATGTATTAAACCAATGCTTTTAATTAGTAACTAACTTAGCGAGAGTACTCGTGGTTAACTAGTATATTGATTCGGCAAAAAGCTTTAGGAATGGGACAGAACTTGCCTTTTAAATACACAGGTAATTGTTTATACTTAGTAATAAATAACACAATTACAATTAGAGATTTCTTACCATAGATGGGTTATGCACTTACAAACAATATTTGAAAATCGAACCCATTTACACACACAATATTATTGTTACCATAGATGGGTTATGCACTAACAAACAATATTTGAAAATCGAACCCATTTACACACACAATATTATTATTACCATAGATGGGTTATGCACTTACAAACAATATTTTTTTTGAAAATCGAACCCATTTACACACACACAATATTATTATTACCATATATGGTTTATGCACTAACATACAATATTTGAAAATCGAACCCATTTACACACACAATATTATTGTTACCATAGATGGGTTATGCACTAGCATATACAATATTTGAAAATCGAACCCATTTACACACACAATATAATTGTTACCATAGATGGGTTATGCACTAACAAACAATATTTGAAAATCGAAGCCATTTACACACACAATATTATTGTTACCATAGATGGGTAATGCACTAACATACAATATTTTGGAAATCGAACCCATTTACACACACACAATATTATTATTACCATAGATGGGTTATGCACTAACAAACAATATTTGAAAATCGAAGCCATTTACACACACAATATTATTGTTACCATTGATGGGTTATGCACTAACAAACAATATTTGAAAATCGAACCCATTTACACACACACAATATTTTAGGGAGTTCGCTTCCGTTGCACCGAATGCTACTAAGAAAAGAGATGCCAATTGGCATCATTTATTTGCTTCACTTTTAGGACGCACGTAACCTATCTACCTCCCCTTATGTATAGCATATCACTGATTACAATAAGAGATTAGCGCTGATTCCAATCGTAATATGTGACAACTTAACTGGCCTGACATTTAACATCTATTTTGTACTACTTCAAATCAACAGAGAATGTAACCGACGAAAACGTGAAAAGAGATCCAAGTGCACTTTTGAGTATCTATGAATCCATTATTTGGAATTGTTGGGTATGATGGATTCAGAGGGAATAATAAGTGTACTAGGATCCATCAACGGAACCATTCACTGGATTCAAGTGGACGGAACAGGTAAATAGCGAATGCGGAAATATTTACACAAATAGAATTAAATGTGGACTTTGATGTATATGTGGCAGGAATATTGTATGATTAGCCATTTTACAAATGCTCAGGCAAATTGTATAATTCGGACGTATATAAACGGCCAGGCAAATTCTAAAATGCTGTACGCAGATTGTAAAATGACCAAGCAAATATATGATAAGTCATTTTACAAATTGTCAGGAAAATAGTATATAAACCGTCCGTATATAAACGGTCGGGTAAATTTTAAAATTCTATACGCAGATTGTTAAATGCTGAGCCAGGTAAATATATAAACGGTCAGGCAAATTCTAAAGTGCTGTACGCTGATATTAAAATTCCGAGCCAGGCAAATCGTAAAATGCTTTATGCAGATTTTAAAATGCTAAGCCAGGCAAATTGTTCAATTCCGTATGCATATTGTAAGTGAGCGAGGTTTGATTGATTATACAATCAACGATTCGCGAGGCACCCCACTCCCGGGTAACGAAAATCTGTGTATGACATTTTAAATCTTTTTTACCTGATTAAACCCAAAGTGTTGGTGTTTAAATCATATTTTAATTTAATTTTTTGGACCCTACCCTTTCCTCCATATTCTACTTCCTATGGTGCGTGTGATAAAATAGTATTAAATTCATGATGCATAAATATCAACCCCTCACAATTTACCTGACCATTTGTAAAATGACAAATAACACTTTATGGCTGTGACATGTAGGTACATGGTGTTATAAAATGGAGATTTTTTTATAGGGGGCTTCTACTCATAAAACTGAACAACTTTTATTGTATAACTTTGCTGAAATCGAAAAAAAAACCGAACAATTGCGAGACGGACTCGCTCAGCGAGGGTTCCGTACCACCACACCTCTCCACATGTGCACAACAATAATACTTAACTATTCATTTCGAACAGAAGACGTCAGTTAGAGCGACAGATATTTTTTTCATTCATTAGACTGAGTCCGACTCACTCTTGGCCGGTTTAATTATTTGTTATTTTACTTACAAACATACCAATTTTGACACTCGTGTGGGTTACAGTTTTTACGATAAAGCAAAAACAAAAACCTTTCAAATCAAGTTTCTTGTATACAGGTGCGGCGTCGGCGCACCCTCTCTCTACGCCGAAGCACGTGAGAGATAGTAGTAAATTCATGATGCATAAATATCAACCCCATTTGTAGGAAAGTAATATTTTTTTATTAAAATAAAATATTTTGTGTACCAAGTTCGTGTTGCCAGGAACATTTATTACTATCCTACAAAAGGGCTGATATTTATGCATGATGAATTTACTACTATTCTATCACACGCACCATAGGAAGTAGAATACGGAGGGAAGGGTAGGGTCCAACAAATTAAATTAAAATATGATTTAACCACCAACACTTTGGGTTTAATGAGGTTAAAAAAAGATTAAAAATGGTGCAACCAATAAAATAGAACGGTGATGATAAAAAGTAAAAGACAGGAGAATCATAGTATCGATGATGATGAGGAATGACAATTTCAAAAACAAACAAAATATAACAAAAAGTGAAAATAGATAAATAGATGATATAAAAACAGGTTGAAAATGAAAAAAAAAAATAAACTTCGTCACACAGGTGTAACATAAAGGTGCAGTGATTCTTTAAGATGCATTTTATTTTTTATTTTTCATACAAATTGGTCAGCTGATTGGCCAGTTTTGTATGAAAATATCCAAAAAAAATGTTCCCGATTTCAGCAAAGTTGTAGAACAAAAGTTGTTCAGTTTGATGAGTACAAGCCCACTGCACCTTTATGTTACCTACACCATGTATACATGTTCAACCCGGCGTGAATGAGGTGGAAAATAATTACACCAACTGCGAGGTGGGTGTGACATACCCAAATATAGAAATTGTCGATTTTGATAACTGCAGTGAATATTTATTACTGTAATATATTAGTTAACATTAGGGACATGAGGTAAAATGATAAAGTTACCCAGTTCTAGTTATAAAAGTATTTATATTTCTTTAAAAAAACAAAGTAGTATTTTTTACACAAAAATCAACAATATTTAAGAACTATGACTTAATATTTAAAAACTGAAATATTTTGAACACTGTGCACACAAAATTAAAAAATATATCTGTCTTATATAATTTAGCTTCGAGATAACTTAAAGTTAACATAAAACATTCTAATATCTTCTTTTATGAGGTCGGATATTACGTACCCGCTGTGTGTTTGCGGACGTGTAGTTCACTAAAAATAAAAACACTTAAAATCTACTCCTCGCGGCACTCTTTTCAGCTACTGAGCCAGCCGAGTTCCAGCAATCGCGCAGTTCAGTGTTTTATAAATTGGTGGGTATGAGATACCCGACCTCATTCACGCCGGGTTAATAACGTTTAATCCATGAAAACTTCACCTATTACGGTTCAAAAGATACAGCCCGAGGTCAGACAGACGGATAGATCGACGGATGGAATAGGCTTAGTATTAGGGTCTCAAATCCCGTTACCTGGTACGGAACCCTAAAAATTTACTGCCATCGTCGTAAAAAAAATATATAAAAAATTAAATATTTTATTTCTTTTTTGTTGTGATGCTATAAAGAATATTGTATTGTATTGTATTTCACCTAACATCCTGTACTCGTGGGTAGTACATTATACTTGAAATAGCAGTAAACACTTACCTGTACAAGTGTACATAAATCTCCAGTCTTCGCAGGGCTTATATTTAACGAAATTTATTTCCCTCGGCCTGCGAGAACATTTAACATTAATTCTGTTATTTTATCACTTTACAAGAACAGTCGGTGGCTCAACCGGTAACGACTCGGTCCTCCTAACCAGAGGTCCCGGGTTCAAATCCGGACGGCCAATGTACCAATGATTTTTCGAAACTTACATACGTATACTTACCAATTGCTTTAACGGTGAAGGAAAACATCGTGAGGAAACCTGCACATCTGATTCCAGATGTGTATGAAGGTCGCGTTGCATACGTCTGTCCGTAGGTGTAAATCTAAATGCCCTACACGTGACCGCGGGTGATGCTAAGTGCAACGCCAGGCAACCGCCGCCTATCCCTTGGATAGCACGGTTAATTGTGCCACTACAGAAGTCAGCACTTACAATGTTATGGATAGAGATATATAGAAAAAGAAACAAGTTGAACGTTGAAAAACTTAAGTGTGATAACAAAATGGATCATAAAATAATGATTTATGAATCATTATCATCATCATAATATCCAAAAGACGTCCACTGGGACAAAGGCCTCCCCAGGGACTTCCACAAAGACCGGCCCTACGCTGCCTACATTCAGCGGTACAAACTTTTATGAGTAGAAAAAATATATGGACAATGTTATCAAATATAATCTAAGCACTCGTAAATTTATATAGGAGTCGGGTTATGACTGGTCAGTTTACAGGACTCGCCAGTTTCCATAACTAGTCAGTTTCCAACAAAGGTCAGTTTCATGTTATTCGTTAATTCGTCAGTTTCAGAGAGTCGGGTTACAGAACTTGCTAGTTTCTATAACACGAAACATTTCGCTACCCAGGGCGGAGTCAAAGTATCGCTTGCTTCCCTTGCTTATTTAAAAAATGTTACGATTTGCTTTAACTAACGAGTTGGGGAGACTGGCGAATTAAGGAAACTGACGAGTGAGAAAATTGACCAGCTAACGAATTACATGAAACTGGCGAGTGAGAAAATTGACCAGCTATCGAATCACATGAAACTGGCGAGTGAGAAAATTGACCAGCTAACGAATTACATGAAACTGGCGAGTGAGAAAATTTACCAGCTAACGAATTACATGAAACTGGCGAGTGAGAAAATTGACCAGCTAACGAATTACATGAAACGGACGAGTGAGAAAATTGACCAGCTAACGAATTACATGAAACTGACGAGTGAGATAATTGACCAGCTAACGAATTACATGAAACTGACGAGTGAGATAATTGACCAGCTAACGAATTACATGAAACTGGCGAGAGAGATAATTGACCAGCTAACGAATTACATGAAACTGACAAGTGCGAAAATTGACCAGCTAACGAATTACATGAAACTGACGAGTAAGAAAATTGACCAGCTAACGAATTACATGAAACTGACGAGTGAGATAATTGACCAGCTAACGAATTACATGAAACTGACGAGTGAGAAAATTTACCAGCTAACGAATTACATGAAACTGACGAGTGAGAAAATTGACCAGCTAACGAATGACATGAAACTGACGAGTGAGAAAATTGACCAGCTAACGAATTACATGAAACTGACGAGTGAGAAAATTGACCAGCTAACGAATTACATGAAACTGGCGAGTAAGAAAATTTACCAGCTAATGAATTACATGAAACTGACGAGTGAGAAAATTGACCAGCTAACGAATTACATGAAACTGGTGAGTAAGAAAATTGACCAGCTAACGAATTACATGAAACTGACGAGTGAGAAAATTGACCAGCTAACGAATTACATGAAACTGACGAGTAAGAAAATTGACCAGCTAACGAATTACATGAAACTGATGAGTGAGATAATTGACCAGCTAACGAATTACATGAAAGTGGCGAGCAGGGAAACTGATTAGTTACGGAAACTCACGAGTTCTGTAAACTGACCAGTCATAACCCTACCTAGATTTAGACGCTAAATTGTAATGTAAAAATAAAATAAAAATAAAAAAATAAAAAAATAAAAAAAGCCTTTATTTCCCAGAACCCTAAAATAACATTGATTATATACCTACATACTATATTATTGTAACCTAAATTAATAATTAACTTTTGTATATTATTATGTAATTTTTCTGTCATGGGTTTTGGGCCCCTCCACGGGTGAAGGCCTCCTCCAGTTTCTTCCATTTTTCCCTGTCTCTTGCAATTTTTATCCAATCCTTTCCTACCGTATCTATTAGATCGTCAGCCCATCTTCTTTTTGGTCTACCTACTCTTCTTTTTCCTTGTGGCCCTTTCCACTCTGTAGCTTTAGCAGACCATCTACCGTCTTTGTATCGTGCTATATGTCCGGCCCATTGCCATTTCAGTTTTAGGGCTTGCGTGAGGGCATCGGTTAACTTGGTCTTTCGCCTAATTACTTCGTTTCTGATTTTATGGATTTTCCTTATGTTGAGAATACTTCTCTCCATAGCTCTTTGTGTAGTTACGACTTTTTGTTTGGCTTTAGTTGTGAGTATCCAAGTTTGGCAACCGTATAGCAGACAGGGCAGAATGCAGGTATCAAGTACAATCTTCTTCATGTTTATCAAGTAATCTCCTTTTAAGATTTCCTTGAACGACCAAAATTTCTTCCATGCTATATTTGTTCTTCTTTCAATTTCGTCTTCATTATTTGATTTATTGAACGATACTTGTTTGCCTAGGTAGATATAACTATCAACATATTCTATTGTGGTGGTAGTTACTTTAATAGGTTTTTTATTACTATTTGTCATTATTTTGGTTTTGTTGGCGTTCATTTCTAGTCCAACTTCCGAGCTTTCTTGGTCCAGTGAGCATAGCATTTCTTGCAGATCTTTTGACGTTTCCGCTAGTATGACTATGTCATCGGCGAATCTTAGATGATTTAAATAGCTGTTATTTATTTTAATACCCTTTGTTGTCCAGGCAATTTTTTTAAATATGTTCTCTAATACAGCAATAAATAATTTAGGCGACAGGGGGTCGCCTTGTCTGACTCCTCTTTCAATATTTATTGCTTCACCTCTCGATTCTAATTTCACATTACTTATCCCGTTACTGTATATATATTTTATGATGTTTATGTATTTTGAGTTGATATTTAGGGTGCTTAGTGACTCCCATATAGAACTATGGCTAATGCTGTCGAACGCTTTGCTGTAATCAATAAATCCTAGATATAGAGGCTTTTTAAATTCTTCATACTTTTCGATAATTTGTTCTAGTGCCTGGATATGATCTAGTGTGCTGAAGCTGGAGCGAAATCCTGCCTGTTCTATGGGTTGTGCGCTGTCAATGTCTTGTGTTATGCGTTTTAGGAGTACTGATGAGAAAACTTTGTAAACATTTGCTAGTAAACTTATTGGTCTATAATTGTTGATATCGAGCGGGTTACCTTTTTTATGCAGCAGTATGATATCTGATTTACACCATTGGTTTGGAACACTTTCAGTTTCTAATATAAGGTTGAATAATTCTGTGAGAGGGTGCAATAAGATTGATGCTCCTATTTTCAGGGCTTCGTTGGTTATCCCATCTGGACCTGGGCTTTTGTGTGATTTTAGTTTCTTTATTTGTAAGAGTATCTCTGTTTCGTCTATGGGTGTGGTTGTTTGTGTGTTGTGAGGCTGGTTTGATTCCATAGCTACTTCAGTGTTGTCTTCTTTTCTCTTGTAGAGGTCTTGATAAAAAGTAGTTGCCTGTTGTATAATATCTTGTCTTGTTTTGGATTCATTATATTTACTTTCAAGTTTTTGTATCCAAGTTTTGTGTAATTTCAACTCTTTAAATGCTTTTTTTGTGCTTCTGTATATGTTTATATTTGCTGTTATTACTCTTTGCCTGTACTCACTATAATCTCTTTTAATAGCTTTGCTGGTTTCTTTGTATAATCTGCTTATTTCTTTCTTTGTGTTTGTATCTTTGTTCTTTTTAATTGCTAGTTCGTTTCTTTTGTTTATTAGTGCTAATGTATCTTTACTGAATATTTTATGTTGTTTTTCTTTTCTAGAGGTATTTTCATGTGTTTGGCTGTATATTATGGCCTTTTCAATCTTATCGTAGTAAGATTGTACACTTGTAATGCCTTGTAATTTGTTTTCGATGCACAGTTTCAGGTTCGCTTTATAATGCTTTATTTCGTCGTCTGTCTTGGGGATTTTTGGTAGTGGTTTGAAATTTTTCCTGCTCTTTTTCGGTTGGTTTAGGTTAAATGTTATTCTTATTAGTCTATGATCTGTTCGATATTTTACATTATTGAGGACTTCATAGTTCTGGACTTGTTTTAGGACATTTGTCATGATGTAGTCGATTTCGTTCTTGACATTTTCGTCTGGTGACTTCCAAGTCCATCTTCTGCTGAGTCTTAATTTAAAGTAGGTATTTATTATGGCCAACTTGTATTCAAGAGCATAATTTAGTAGCCGTTCCCCTCTTTCGTTTCTTTGGCCTAGGCCATATTTTCCCATTATAAGACTTTCTTCTTCTCTAGGTTGCCCTATTTTTGCGTTGAAGTCTCCTAACACTATGACTTTCTCATTTGCCATTGTATGGGCTCTTTTTAAGTCGTAATATAATTTTTGCATATCGGCTTCATTGGATCTGTCTGTCGGTGCATAAGCCTGGATTATAGAAAGGTTTAGACTTCCAAATTTCATTTGTAATAATGCTACTCTCTCTGAAATCCCAGTGAAATTTATGATATTGTGTTTCCATGCCTTTTTTATGAGAAAACCGACCCCGTACAGGCCTTTGGTTTCTCCGATGTAGCAGAAAATGTAATTTAGATATTCTTCTATATGGCTTCCTAGTCTCCTTACTTCCGAAAGACCAAGTATGTCGCAGTTTATATTCTCTAGTGCGTGAGTAAGTTCTAGGTAGCGTTCTATTGATGCCAGGGACCTTACGTTATATGTTCCAATTTTTATTTGATTCTTGTACTCGCTATCCTGATTTGTGTCGATGATTTGTGGTTTAACTGGAGGGTTTTGGTCGTGATCTTCCACGGTGACCAGCCGGCTTGGAAGATGTACTTCATGTGTTGCTTTGAGTTTTTCTACTTTGTTTTTGTGTATTTTTGGGAGGGGCTGGGGAGTTTGCTATGCGTTCTTGATGTAGTCTTGCGTGTTTGTATTGTTGATATTAGTTTTGCTTATCAGGAAGTTTAGCATACCTGGTTTTATTACGTTTTCGGACTGGCTTAAGGATCTTTGTTTTGGTAGTGAAGCTAGAGTTTTATTCTTTTTGTTTACGTGAGGTCTCTGTTCTACATATTTGATTGGTGCATTTTCTGGCGAGTTTGGGAGAATCCTTTTTCTATTGTTACTATTTGTAGGTGTATTCTCTAATATGACAAGCCTGTCGTATTTAATTATCGCAAAATTTCCCTTTTCCCTTTCGGCTTTTACCTGCTCTTGTAGCTCTTTCCTTATTTGTAGAACTGATGGAGGGTAGTCCTCTTTTACGTAGTATGGTGTATCCTTTAGAGTTCCTTTGTGCTTAAGAATACTAATCTTCCTGCCAAGTGTTGAAAAAGTAACTACTATAGGTCGTGGCTTATCATTCTTCTTTCCTATTCTTCTGACGGCTTCTAAATCTTTTTGATCTATTTTAATCGAGAAGTATTTACATACGAAATCTATAATATTGTTTTCCAGATTAGAATAGGATTTTTCATCTTCTTGCAGCCCAAAGAACACTAGATTACGTTGCCTAGCCTGTTTTTCTATATAATGTATTCTTTGTTCCTGATTTTCTACTCTCATCTTGAGGTTTTCATATTTTCCTTCTAGAATTGTAAATTTTTCTTCTAATATTTTATTTATATTTGTTGTTACTTTTTCTGTCACTTCCTCAGCATTCTTATTTATCAATTTCTTCTGTTCGTCGAGCTCCTTCTGTATTATGCGAAGTGCTTCCATTACCTCTTCCATTTTGTTGAAATAAATTGGTAAGGTGCCCTCTGTTTTTACTTTCCGGAACTTCGTATAATGGGTGATTGGGTTGTGGTCTACAATAGCTCAAAGTGGATAGAAGTGCAACTAGATGTGCAAATACTCCCTGGCAGATGTTGTTGTCCGTATATGGTAGTTTTCAAGACTGTCGATTTGGATGTCCTCCGTATTTACTTTCCGGAGCTTCGTGTATTGGGTAATTGGGTTGTAGTGGAACAGAGGACGAAACGATCACCAGCAAATTCAAACTGGACAGAAGTATAACTACTCCCCGGCAGATGGCGTTGTCCGTATGTGGTAGTTATTGATTTTGTCGATTTGGATGATTCACTTTTTCTTAGGTTATGTTGAAGACCTTTGCACTAAGATCGACTTTAACAAAGCTTTCAAAGCAAGTATTTGTATACTGCTCTGCCACTGATAGTTAGTCAACGCACAAATCACTCAAAGTCGCCGGGGTTTGTTCTATCAATCAAAAAACTCTGTGTATGTAAATGTTTTTTGCCACTGTTTTTGTACTGATTTTTTAGCTTGTTGTTTTATATTTCACTTTGGCCGTATGATTTGACCGCTTATACACCTTTTTAACGATTTCACTCACTGTAACTTCGCGAATATATAGTTGATTTAGCAATAATAACACGAAGCTGATGTTGACAGTGGCTCACCAGCGCCCTCCTCCATCCATTTCCATTTCACGAAATTGTAATGTAAGCGTGTCGTAAATCCAATGTCTGTGCAGATCTAAGCAGGCTGAAAAGCTCCAGTTTCCTATATCGCGTGACACATTTCTTTTGAGTTTTAAATTTTATTCACCGTTAAACTGAATTTCTCACCGCCGCCGCCGCCACCGGTGCCACCGGCGCCACCTATGAATGCGGCGATACTTCAGCTTCATTCACCATTCAGATGCGGCTGTGGGGTTTCTGGGTCACACTGAGAGTCCTACACCTGCAAATGTAAAATTGAAGTTCTTCGTGGGAATTTGTGGTAGGTATATCCTACTAATATTATAAACGCGAAAGTTTGTATGTATAGACGGATGTTTGTTACTCTTTCACGCTTCAACCACTGAACGGATCGGGATGAAACTTGGCACACGTATAGGTTAGATCCTGGATTAACATATAGGCTACTTTTTATCCAGATTTCTTAAGTGGTTCCCGTGGGATAGCTGTTAACTCCCTCTTTTTTGGTATGAAGCGAAGGATTGACGTGCTAATTAATACTGATTATCGAATTGACTACTAATTAGCATAGCCCGACATAGTTCCCAAGGGATCTAGAATTGACTCAGTTCCCACGCTCGACAGCACGACATACATAAAAACTATGTTCACGCGAAAACTAACTAACTACTGAACATATCTGGCTGAAATTTGTTAGGTAGATAGCTTAGGACCTGGATTAACACATAGGATACCTTTTTCCACGCTCGCGAGCCACTTGCGGCTTGCGCACTGCGCACCCTCAAAGACAGTCATAACACTATGTTCAAGCGAGCGAAACCGCTGGCAAAATCTAGTATATATATACAGGATGTAACAAAATTGGTGTAGGTTCCGTTAATACAGGATGTAACAAAATTGGTGTAGGTTCCGTTAACTGGGGGTTCTACTCGTCATACTGAACAACTTTCTCCATGGAACCCATAATCAATTCTCAAAAAAAAATCATTCTAAAACGCACAAAATCGGTCGATCAGTTGATCGATTTGTATGAAGAGTAAAAAAAAAACTTTTAAGTTTTCAGCAAAGTCGTAGAGCAAAAGTTGTTCAGTATGATGAGTAGAAGCCCCAGTTAACGGGACCTACACCAATTTTGTTACAATCTGTATATCGTACCGGAAGAAATACATAGGTACACATCATCATCATCATCATCATCATATCAGCCGAAGGACGTCCACAGCTGGACATAGGCCTCCCCCAAGGATCTCCATGACGACCGGTTCTGCGCTGCCCGCATCCAGCGGCATCCCGCGACCTTCACCAGGTCATCGGTCCACCGAGTGGGAGGCCTGCCTACACTACGTTTTCCGGTGCGTGGTCGCCACTCGAAAACTTTACTACCCCAACGGCCATCTGTTCTACGAGCAATGTGCCCCGCCCACTGCCACTTAAGTTTAGCAATTCTGAGAGCTATGTCGGTTACTTTGGTTCTCTTACGGATCTCCTCGTTTTTGATTCGATCACGCAGAGAAACTCCGAGCATAGCACGCTCTACGCACTGCGGGGTCGGGAAAGTAACAAACGATGTTACCAAATGATACCTATTAAATTCAAACAAAATACACGACAGCGACAGAAAAATTTTTTTTTTTATGAAATTCGGACTGTTTAGCGCGAGTACGACTCGCACTTGGTCAGTTTTAGTATCACGCTTTTATCACGCTTCGTCTGTATGTTTGTATGTTTGTATGTAACCGACTCCTTTGGACTCGATTTTGACCCACTTTAAACGGACAGATTTAATTCAAACTTTGTAGACTTATCAAGAATCAGCGACAATATAATAATTTCATAAGTTTGAACTATAAAATAAAAAATAAATAGAGTTTAAAAAAACTAAAAAACACGCTTTTAAAGTATACATCAGACTAAAAAGTAAAAAATAATTATTAATATTAGTGGAAAATAATAATTAACAAATTACTAGTATTATTGTGAAAAAGTGTGGGTTGCTCGATAGACGAAAAATATGGCACAGAGCGCCCCACGCTTTTTCACAATAATACTAGTAATTTGTTAATTATTATTTTCAACTTATATTAATAATTATTTTTTACTTTTTAGTCTGATGTACAGAGGCCAGCACATCAAGCTATACACTCGTAGTGCGATTCTGATCCATACGCATTCGGCATAAGAACGCTACGAAGGTCAAAGTGTGTAGTTTGATTTGCTGGCCTGTGTACATTAAAAACGTGTTTTTTAGTTTTTTAAAACTCTATTTTTATTTTTTGTTTTACTTAAGGCTTTTACGCTTGTTTTTACGATAGAGCAAAAACAAAAAAAAAACTTTAAAAAACAGACAGACCGACGGAAGGTTATCTGATCCTCTCCGTAGTTCCTTCGATGCTGAGCATCATGGCATTGTGAAGGCGGAGAGTGCTCTCCATTCTGCTCTGTCACTCGCTGCGGGCACAGCCTCATGAAGCTACAGCTTGATGGTGCTAGTTACCTGGTACGGACCCCTTAAAGAATCATCATATCAGCCGATAGACGTCCATTACTAGACAAAGGCCTCCCCCAAGGATTTCTATGACGACCGGTCCTGCGCTGCCCGCATCCAGCGGCTTTCCGCGACCTTCAGCAGGACGTTGGTCCAACCTGCCAACAACCCGCTGAGGCCCGCCTCCACTCGAGAACTTTACTGCCCCAACGGCCAATGCTAATCAGATCCACGAATCCAAAGATAAAATCCAAACCACTCACAGCAAATGAACGGCAACAGTTACGAAGAGATTAAAAGGAAATTGTAAGATGGGTACGAGTAAGTACTTACGAATCTTCAAGTCGAGAGTGAATAGGCACTATTTGAGCTTGCGTGCTACATCCTCGGCTGCATCGGCACTTACTATAAGGTGAGGTGCAGCCAATCGCACTCAAATTTTTAATTAAAAAAAACTACTACATAGTTACTTACATCGCTGGCTCAGGGACCCAAAATTGATCTAAGCCTCTACAAACTAGAACATTTTGAAAATGAGAAATAGGGTAACGAAACGGAAACATAAAATCGAGCGTAGCTCTCAGAATTGAGAGATGTATGTACTTACTTCGCTTGTTCAGTGACCCAAATAGGATTTTGGCCTCCGCTCCGCCGCCAAATCACGCTATTTTCTTCTGTCCTGCATCACTTCGTGCCAATCGGATCTTTGCAGTGCGTTCAGGCCCTTATTGTTGGACGCCCCAGGTACCGGTGGAATGGCGAAGTGCAAAAGGACAGATGTATTAAAAACAAAAAAAAAGATACTCGGGGACTGCCACGGTAAAGCTATTGCATAGCATTTTTTATCAACCTTTAACACTAAGAAAGTTACACCAGTAAAATTGACTAAGTCCTTTTAGTACCGCAAATCGCTAATAGATGGCACTGTAAGTTTTTTTAGAACGCGGTAACGTTACGTCACGCTCGGCCGAGCTACATTGTAGGCGGAGTGTGGGGTGTTAGGTTTTTCCGTTACGGAATTTCTTGATTCGGTCGCCGCGCTCAAAGCCCGCGATAAAAGCTATGCAATAGCTTAAAAAATACAAGGATAGGTATGTAATCAAACCCACTATTAGAAATTAAATGGTGGGTAAACATACCTTATGCCTAATGTTAAGATATTTTGAGAGTACGGTGGCTTTAAACCCAAGAAGACGTGTTTTTTCTAAAAGCTCATTCTGTTACATTTGGGAATACCCCGCATAATATTTCATCACTTTTATGAAGTTTCAAGAAACTAAAGAAGTAAAAAAATGTCCCATCTAATCTTTTTTTTTTTTAATAAAATGGCATTGAATTAAAATTGAATCGGCAATTACATTAGTAAAGTCAATAATTTTAAGAGTACCCAATAAAAATTAAAATATGAATTTCAGGGCAATTTGGAATATTCCAGTATTTCGAAACGCCAAACAAAATCCTGAGGCACACGATTTATCATTAGATTTTCATGAGTTTGCGTTACTTACAATGAAATGAAATCCGAAATCAAACACTTTCAGTTAGATATACATAGGTACATGGACACTAGGCTTACCATAATTATGAAGAGCCTAACCAGCAAGAGGCTCATTTTTGCCTGCTTTGCTTTTCACGTGTTTTTTATTTTTTGAAGTGTCGACAATATACGAAGAACAAAGCCGAAAAAAAATTTGTATGTATGAGTATGAACGTAGTTTTCACTGGTGTGCACTTTCTTTAGAATCTTTTTGTCGCGTTTAAAGCGAGGTATTGATTGGAACAGTTGTCTCTGTCTTTTTCTTTACGTGTAGAGAGTAAAGAAAATAACCACACTTTTCCACTTTTTCAATGGTTTTTCGTTTCAATAAAAAACTACAATGAAAGTATAAAAAGTAATAACATTACTTACTTTGTATTATCTTAACAAATATTGTTATATATATTTTTTAATTTATACTTCAAAATATTAGTCATAACTAGAGTTGAAAGTAATGGTGTAGACCTTCTTTGGGATTTTTTTCTATCGAGCCATAACTGCTCAATGGTGTTTCTAATAGCTTTTGACTTTAAGGGATATCATTAAAAATAAGGGTATTTTTTTCAACCTTGGGTTTTCTATCGTTTAGGAGTAATTAACGTCAAATATAACGAAAATCTGTATTATTACCGGCTTAACATTTTCATAAAACTCACTGCATGACATTTTGAAGTAGGTTTTGCGCGTGAGCAAGGCTTCTAGTTTTTCCATCCTTCCCTGATCGTCAGATCACATTTTTTTTCATATATTTCCACTGGCGCTGAAGTACCGGGGAGATACATAGTAAACCCCAGATTTTTTTTCACGCTTTGACCGGGACGCTGATGTAAACTGGCCAGGACGCCGGGACAGGGGTCTTAAACCGAGACTCTCCCGGTCAAACTGGGACGTATGGTAAACCTAGAGTACATACTTATCTAAAAACCATTTAACAGTCCTCTCTCAGTGGAATCAATCCCTGGAATTCATTAAAAGCGATATCGATTTACTTACACATAGTGCCTATTCGATGACGCAGAGAAATTCCGAGCATAGAACGCTCCATTGCCCTCTGGGTGACCTTCAGCCTTTTTATAAGGCCCGTAGTAAGCTACAATGTCTCAGTTATGTATACCATCACTGGCAACACACACTGGTCGAAGACCTTGGTCTTAAGACACTGCGGTATTTGGGACTTGAAGATATTGCGAAGCTTCCCTAACGCTGCCGAGCCGAGTTGGATTCGATGATTGATCTCGTTCTTGAAGTTCGACCTACCTAACGGGACTGTTTGTCCCAGGTACACATATTCGGTAACAACTTCGAGTGTAGAGCCTCCACCTTCTGAGATTAGTACGTGCGACACGGACGTTTGCCACAACGTTGTCCACGTTGACGTCTGCGTGATCGAATCAGGAACGAGGAGATCCGTAGGAACCAAAGTAACTAACATAGCTCCTAGAATTGCTAAAATTAAGTGGCAGTAGGCGAGGAACATAGCTTGTAGAACATTGTAAAGTTCTCGAGTGGCAACATAGCGTAGGCTGGCCTCGCAAGGTCTCGGGAAGCCGGTGGATGCGGGCAGTACAGATCCGGTCGTCGTGGAAATCCTTGGGGGAGGCCTATGTCCAACATTGGACGTCCTTCGGCTCATATGATGATGACGATGTGCACTGTGTTACTCGTAAGATTAAGTACAAGGGCAATAAGTTTAGGTATGTCAGTAGTTTTTGACGATTGACCTTATCTCACGTGAGTGGAGGCAGAAGAAAACAATTCTGAAGGAGGAAGAAAGGAAAAAAAGCGGGATAAGTGCAAGTTCACCTGGCGTGTAGAGAGTTCCGTACGTTGTAGAAATTTCCTTTGTTACTTTAAATACCATAGACTTCTTACAAGTTTTTTTAGTCTACAGGTAACTTTTTAAATATTTTTTGTATTTTTTTTTAAAATAGGCATAGTAGTTTTGGAGATAAGGGGGGGGGGGGGGAGGGGACGGTCAAAATTCGCCTATTTCCTAAATAACTTCAAAATTGTTTCATAATCTTCATCATATCAGCCGAAAGACGTCCACTGCTGGACATAGGCCTCCCCAAAGAATTTCCACGACGACCGGTTTTGCGCTATCCGCATCCAGCGACTTCTCGCGACCTTCACCAGGCCATCGGTCCACCGAGTGGAATGCTTGTCTACGCTATAAAACAAAATTATTTACCTTAAAATTATAATAAAATACAGTTGAGATTCTCACAAACAGCGCTTTCATTTGATGTGACACACAATACAGGGTGTAAAAAGACCACTCCCGGAAACTTAAACTGGGGCTTCTACTCATCATACTTAAGAATTTTCTCCAAGGAACCCATACTGAGATCTCGAAAAGTTTTTTGGACTTCCCATACAAAATTGGTCGATTAGCTGGCTGATTTGTATGAAAAGTCGTTTTTTTTTGAGATCTCAGTATGGGTTCCTTGGAGAAAATTCTTAAGTATGATGAGTAGAAGCCCCAGTCTAAGTTTCCGGGAGTGGTCTTTTTACTACATGTTACGGGTAATGCTATGTGCGCTGCAGTGCATATTCAGAGCAGCACCTAACATTACCCAACCAGTGTTACGTCACAGTATTAGGAAAAAAATTCAACACACTAGAGTCAGGATAAGTTTATATTTACGCAAAATCACAATGAACTTTTTTCAAAACATACTAAAGTCAAAACAAGTTTATATTCACAAAAAATCACAACTAACTTTGTTAAAATCAAACTAAAGTCAGGATAAGTTTCATCATCCATATCAGCCGAAAAACGTCCACTTCTGGACAAAGGCCTCCCCCAAAGATTTCCACGACAACTGGTCCTGCGCTGCCCGCATCCAGCGGCTTCCCGCGATCATCACCAGGCCGTCAGTCCACCGCGTGGGAGGCCTGCCAACATTACGTTTTCCGGTGCGCGGCCGCCACTCGAGAATTTTACTGACTTTTTTATTTTCTACTGTATCCCTCAAAACTGGCCCCCATATTCATTCATTCATTCAACGACATTCATTTAACGACGTTACACATTCTATAATGGTTCCTTTTTTTTAAGGTACAGAACCTTAAAAACAAAACAAAAAACAAGAAAGGTTTCGAAAGAAAAAGTTTATTTCTCACATCAAAAACCTCTTTTCCCATTTTATCGCTGAACTTCTTTATCACCAAGCTTGATGGTTTGCTCTTTGTGCCTTTTCAGCATTGTGAACTTGCCCTACCTTCTAATAATTCCGCACTCTAAAAAAATATATACTAGGAGGTAACGACAAATTTGGTAACGATAACGGAAATGGATAAAGTTAGGTTGAGAGGATAAATGGCAACCCTCTGATGTTAAATATATCGGCCTGCCTGCGCAAAGTGGTTGCGTTATGTACTTATAGCGCCTGAAAAACTAGTTATCGTGACCAAAAAAAAAATGTTAAGGGAAATGGCTGAGTAAGATATAAAATGATATAGTTGTACTCATGACAATTATGCAAAAACTGACCAAATATTCGGTTGCGTTATGGAGCAACGCCCGTTAGTAATAGGAATTCTGGACTAGGCCCCCACTCCCTGCCGGAGCACCAAAGTTGGGAATGGCGGACATTAGTTCCTTAAAAAAAGCATTAAAATAATGTTATCGCCCCCCATTCAAATCGTTTGCGCGTTGTCCTATTTCGCTATATTCAAGCGTTTCCGAGATAGGAATTCCAGGCAACTTTGGGGCTCCGGCAGGGTGGTGGGATCCTGGTCCAGAACTCTCGCTATTCCTACTACTAACGGGCATAGCTCCATAACGCAACCGAATATTCGGTCAGTTTTTGCATAATTGTCATGAGTACAACTAGTACTTTCAGTTTATATCTTACTCAGCCATTTCCCTTATCGTTTTTTTGGTCACGATAAATGTTTTTCAGGCGCTATAAGTACATAACACAACCACTTTGCGCAGGCAGACCGAGATATTTAACATTAGAGGGTTGCCATTTATCCTCTCAACCTAAGTTTATCCATTTCCGTTATCGTTACCATATTTGTCTAAGAGGTTCAAAAAATCAACCTTCAGTATTGAATTTGTTCGACCTTTCTACACAGATTTCATGATCTAGGTACCTAGAATGGTTACCGAATTTGAGATCCTGTTTACAATTAGGTACGTAATTTTATGTCTAAATGTTTTTAATGTATTATTCATAGCCTTTGATGGCAGCGTATTATGCTTGATGAAGGCTTAATATCCTTTTAAAATGTTTCCTCTTTGCTAAGTCAAGGTTTATTAGAGGAATGTGAAATACCGCAATATTCTACTCTTTGTTGAGCCTAATATCCTGCAAAATAAAAGAGTAATTTAACCACGCCACCCTAACAAAGCCGTATTTTAAACAAAATGTTGATTGTAACAGCACAAAGCCGCGGTTTATGGCCAGCTCATCGGCTCTGAATAGAACTTATCATGTAAACACTATAGTGCGTACAGCTTATCAGATTACTGTTGAATGCACTTTATTCTCCACTTTTGAACGTGTTTTCGATAGCATACTTTTTTTTAGCAATTGCATAGCTTTTATCGCGGGCTTTGAGCGCGGCGACCTAATCAAGAAATTCCGTAACGAAAATAAAACCTAACACTCCCCACTCCGCCTACCATGTAGCTCGGCCGAACGTAACGTAACGTTACCGCCTTCTAAAAACTTACAGTGCCATCTATAAGCGATTTGCGGTGCTAAAAGGACTTCGTCAATTTTACTGGTGTAACTTTCTTAGTGTTAATTTATTACATAAACATCCCGCGCCCCAAGGACTATAATAATGGTCCTTTATTCAAAAGGAGCACACGAAAACAGTAAAACATCAAAAAATAGTGAATAAATACTGCTTAAATAAAAATAAAAATATAATTGCATAAGTTGATAAAAAATGCTATGCAATAGCTTTACCGCGGCAGTCCCCGAGTGCCACACGCTTTTTTTACTATATTATAAACACGAAAGTGTGTTTGTTTGTCCTTTCTTCACGTCACAACGGATCAACGTTTTTGCACAGAGATACCTACTCGTACTCGCAGATGACGAAGTGTGAAGTAACCTCGGCTACTTTTTACCCGACTGCCTCAGAAGGGGGGATTTGTTTTTTGAGTGTATGTTTGTATGTATGTATGTAGTTTACGAAGTTCCCCGCTACAGCCTGAACGGCTTGAAGGATTTTAACGTATGAAGTATCGTTAGATTCGTTTGAGTGACATAGAATACATTTTTATCCGACTGGGCAAAAGGAGGGGGGATAAGTTTTACGCACTCGGGTTTTTTAATTTATAATCAATTCCTAAAGTTATTATCCTGTAAAATTAGCATAGGGGAGCTGTATAAAACTATTTTTAGGGTTCCGTAGTACAATAAGGAACCCATATAGTTTCGTCATGTCTGTCTGTCCGTATGTCCGTCTGTCCGCGGTCTAGCTCCTAGACTATTAGTATTTAAGAGCTGAAATTTGGCAAAGATATATATATAATAATAACGCGGAGAGAACTGTAAAAAAAATTTGGAAAAAAAACTTTTTAAGGGTACCTCCCCTACAAGTAAAGTAGGGTTGTTTTTTTTTTCTCGTCAAACCCAGTCGTGTGGGGGGTATCGTTGGTTAGAACTTAAAAAATAGTTGATACTGAGTTTGAGTCTTCTAAGACCATTTTATAATTTAAGGTTCCGTTTTCGAAAAAATAGGCTTGAAAGTGCTAAATTTTGATGGAGTCGAGTGTCCCCCCCCCCCACCCCCTAACAACTAAACGTTAATGTTAAATGTCAATGACAAATGCGCACCCTCGAATACAGTCATAAAACTATTATCACTCCGGCGAGGCCGCTGGCAAATGTTACATAAATTAATTGTCTTTTTTGTAAGATTACTGTAATTATTATGCATTCGATATCTAAACATAATCTATGACATACCTAATGCCAGAGATTTTATCCTAAATTTTCGAGGTTATATTATAATAAAATAATCTATTGACGTTATCTTATAAAAACCTTGCTAGGTTTCTGTCTGTACCATCGTATTAGAAGTCGCTAGTTTCTTCACGTTTCTTGTATGGGGGCCTCAACTTTATTGGTAATAGCGGCAATAGAAATACACATTCTGTAAAAACTTCACTTGTCTACCAATTACAGCCCGCTGACAGACAGACGGACAGACGGACAGACGGACAGACGGACAGGGTCATGTTGGTCACCCGTTGGGTGTACGGCGGAACCCTAAAAACCTGGCATTCAAATGGATATCCATGTACTTATTATTCTAAGATTTCCAAGTGAATGAACTGCATCTTTTATTCAGGTCGGGATAATGACGCTGCCTTTCTTTTACGATGGGCTATTATATTGTTCACCCCGCGATAACTCTAAGAGTTTTATAAGGGATTTTTCAGGTTTTAGTTCTGTTTGCGTAAAGCGTCGGTGGCTCAACCGGTAACGACTCGGTCCATCTAACCAGAGGTACCGGGTTCAAATCTGGACGGCCAATTTATCAATGAGTTTTTCAAAAACTTACGTACATACTTACCGATTGCTTTAACGGTGAAGGAAAACATCGTGAGGAAACCTATACACGCCTGCGAAGAAACTCGAAGGTTGTGTGTGAAGTCGACCAACCCGCACTGGGCCCGCGTGGTCGACTAAGGCCTAATCGCCCTGATTCAGGGTAGGCTCGAGCCCCTCGGTGGGGACGTATATGAGCTGTAATGATAGTTCTGTTTGAAATTATTGTGTGTTTTATCACTTCACGCTTCAACAACTCAAGCAACCTTGACGAAATTTGGCATGCAAGTAGCCTGTGTCATGGGGAAAGACATAGGCAACTTTTTGCCTCGTTTAAATGGCATAATCCGATACAGTTCCTGAAGGAACTATATAAGGAATCTTTTTTTGGTAGATTTATTTAACAGAGCAACGGATTGTTGTGCATTTTTGCACAGAGATGGTTGAGGGGCTGGGAAATGACAAAGAGTACTAGCTAACATAGCACGTGACGGTTCCCGAGCGATCTTTTTTTTTATCCACAGCTGATAAGCCCTTGTCATCATCTCACCTGATGGTAAGTGACGATGATGCCGAAGATGGAAGCGGGTTTATCAAGATTCCCAAAAGCAATGGGGATCTAGCTATCTTATCTTCAAGCCAGTTTGTTGCTTGAATGCTGTATACACTGATGTCTGGATAAGATGGTGGTAGCTAGCCAGACGGGCATAGAAAATGCCCTTCCACCAACCAAACCGAGTCTTACAAAGTTGAGCCCACCAGAAATCAAACCCGCGACCTCATGGTGTGAAGCGTATGGACTATCCATTACGCCACGAAGGCGGTTAGAGTAAACTACTTGCTGTCTTCGCTCTTAAGCCGCTTTCGGCTCGCGCACCACTCATCCTCAAAGACAGTCACAAAAGCGTTTTTAACCGCCTCCGTAGCTCAGAGGCAAAGTTCACGGGCTTTACACAGGAGGTCGCGGGTTCGATTCCCGGCGGGGTCATTTGTAAGACTCGGTTTTGTTGGTGGTAGGGCATTTTCTAAGCCCGCCTGGCTAGCTACCACCATCTTATCTAAGTCTTGCCGCCAAATATCAATGTTGATATCATTGGTGTGTTCCGGCATGAAGATAAGATAGCCAGTTCCCCATTGCGTTGGGAAATCTCGGTAAGCCCGCTTCCATCTTCGGCAAAATCTTCATTTACCACCAGATGAGATGTTGTCAAGGGTTTACCAATTGTTAATAAAAGAAAAAAGGTGTTTAGTAGTGGTTTTTAAGTTCTCGACACGTTTCAATAGTTACTCTAATTACGGCATGCGTAATTACGTGCTAATTAAGTAGCCTATATTATTATTATCATGAACCTTTCACTCTTGATATCCACGCGGACAAAGCTGCGGGCCAATGCTCGTCCTCAATAAGATATCTACTTAATTATATTCAATACTAGCTTTTTTTTAATTAAGAGGCGGTTAAAACCTACCACTACTTTGTTTAAATTCAGCTGAAAGAAGTGCCCCCATTAAATCTGAGACGACTATAGGCACGAGTATAAATATACTTCTCAACGTTGTCTAGGATTAATTTTATTGTCGAAACGTGGGTTTTAAAATGAAAAGCTATAAAAATACATGACATAGAAACTTTCTAGTTATAAAGTTCTCAACGAATCCTTATCAAAGTCCTTATCCTCAACGAATTTCGCTTTAGGTGATATTTTGTACCGCCTAGCTATCTACCACCATCTTATCTAAGTCTTGTCGCCAAACATCAGTGTTAACAACATTGATGTGTTCCGGCTTGAAGATAAGATAGCCAGTTCTCCATTGCGTTGGGGAATCTTGGTAAGCCCGCTTTCATCTTCGGCATTATCGTCACTTACCATCAGGTGAGATGATGCCAAGGGCTTACTAATTGTGAATTAAAAAAAACGACGGGTTGCACTCCGGGAGTGCCGGCAGAAGTGAAAACTTGAATATTAACGTTGTGCATTTTTGATATTTTGGAATGGTTAGGGAATGATTTTGCACGAATTGCTTTGATTATCAGTATAAAAGTACTATCATTTATAGAATAGAATTATAGAGTAGAATACAATATTTATTTATTGCGCTATCGTACACAAATATGACAATTTATATTACATTAAAAAGTTTATATCTCAGAAAAATCAACAAAAAATCAACTCCATCCGTCTTACGAATTTTCGATCAGATCACGTGTCCTGACGCGAGTTTAACATTTTTTACCCATTACAAAACAAGTGCACAACGCCGCTAAAGAAGTTTTCACTTCAAAAAAATAAAAAAAATACAATTGTGTTTCACTTCGATAACAAGAAATAAATAGTAGTAACGTGACGTTACAATTGTGCAAAATAATAAGTCTTTACCTATGAAATTGCCGATTTAGTTTTTGAAATTCAATGCCAACTTATATTGACAATAAAAAAGTTGTTATTTTTTTATTATTGACCTTATGGTGACACTACTTATGGTATTTTATTAGTAACTAGTGTCATGTCTGTCATGTTCTAATCCTCTGAGATATGTACTATTGAATGGAATAAAGGCGTTTTCTTAGTGGTCAGATGGGACAAGCCTAGTTTTTAGACTAGTTAGTTATCTTGTTTTTTCCTGAAGTTACGAAATCTTATGCGGGGTATTCCCAAATATGATAAAATGTGTATTTTTTGTCTCAATAAAGGCGATTTTTTCAGGTTAAAAAATCCGACTTTTCCGATTTAAAGAAACTGTGCTCTCAAAATATCTAAACAATAGACATATTTTTACCACCATTGAATTTCTAATAGTCTGATGCTATTTTGAGAATAAATTTTGTTTTAATAACTATTGTTCTTAATATAAATTTTCATCTTTAAACTTTTTTATACAATCGGCAATTTCATAGGTGAAGACATATTACCTAACAAAAAAATTGTTCATGAGAACTGAGAGGATAAACAAATATAGTATTTGTCTATCTTGAAATTTGCTATCCCTATCTTAAGAAGGGGTATAAAGCAAAATTAAATGATTTAATTTAAAAGTCCTAAAAACATTACGTAAATATACGTAGACTATCTGCCTGACTGATTCCATATAATTATTCAACCTGCTGACAGAATTTCACGAGAATCGGTCAAGAAATGCGACCTGTAGAGGAAAACATCCCGCCACGTACCAATATGATTTCGAATTTAGATTTTAACCGACTTTTAACCGACGTTCTTACGTTGAAGGAAAACATCGTGAGGAAACCGGCACACGCCTACCATCACTACAATTAGCAAAAACAAAAAACCTTAAAAAATAAGTTACCTACATATCTGTTCATATAATAAATAATATATAACGTACATATATATATTAACGTACATATAATATTTTTAGATAATTAGCTGAAAGAAATAGTTTGTAAAAATTTTAACTAATTATATTCGTTTCAAAAAATACAGCCATTTACTTTGTCGGTCTAACGGTGGTGTAGTTTAATAGGAGCCCGTTGGCACCCTTTGGATACGGGACCCTAAAAAACAAGTATTGGATGAAGATAACATGTTGAGCAGTGTTATGTGCACAGGTATTGTAATTACTAAGCTCTATGAAATTAACTGTACAGCCACGCTGTGCATACTTCCTCCTGTTGCTTTTACCGTCTGGCATATAGAAATCCAAACGAAGTTAGACGCTTACCTAGTAACAAAGAAAAGAGACCCCCATGGTGTAATGGTTAGTCCATTCGCTTCACACCAGGAAGTCGTGGGATCGATTCCCGGCGGGGTCAACGTTGTAAGACTCGGTTTGGTTGGTGGTAGGGCATTTTCATAGTCCGCCTGGCTAGCTACAACCATCTTATCTAAGTCTTGCCGCCAAACATCAGTGTTAACAGCATTGATGTGTTCCGGCTTAAGATAAGATAGCCAGATACCCATTGCGTTGGGAAATCTTGGTAAGCCCCCTTCCATGTTCGGCATAATCGTCACCAAGGGCTCATCAGTTGAGGATAAAAAAAACATATTAAAAAAACAGACTTTATGAAAAACTTACAAATTAACGTTATTAAGTTCTATTAATTGACTTAGTTTCATAAAATTCGATAGAGCCATTTTTCAGAGAAAATCTTACAAAATCTGGAATTGTGTAGGAAATATCTTATTCTGATTTTTCTGCAATAAAAAAATGAATAGTGAAGTAAGCCGCCTAAATTAGGTCCATTTTTGAACAATAAAATAGAGACAATCCAACTTCAACAAAATCTGGCAATACAGGGTGTAACAAAATTGGTGTAGGTCCCATTAACTGGGGCTTCTACTCGTCACACAACTTTCTCCAAGGACCCCATAATCAATTCTCAAAAACAAATTTGGACCCTCCATACTAAAATGCACAATATCGGGCGATCAGCTGATCGATTTGTATGAATATTTTTTTTACGTTTTCAGTAGTCGTAGATCAAAAATTGTTCAGTATGATGAGTAGAAGCCCCAGTTAACGGGACCTTCACCAATTTTGTTACACACTGTATAAGCAATGTAGCTTCTTAGAATAAGTAGATGTATAAAAAAAATATCTACGGGTTGTAACAGGCACCGAGCGTGAAATTGCCTTCCAATAGAAATCCAAGAGGCAAGGTAAAGAGATAGTTTAATTAAACAACCAATGGTTTCCAATTTTCGATGTTCGACTTATCTGCGTCGGAAAGTAATTACATAGAGCCCCTACAAGTACTTTAATGTTACAAACAAAGGATTACACTCTTGTTCAAATTTTAATTTAGGTTCCCACTTATCGTTTTAAGCATTATTTAGGCAAAGGCCAAATACAGAAATATACATGTCGCAGCCATCTGGATAAATCCGGCATTTGATTGAAAGACTAGCCCGTTAATTAAATGGCGACATTCGATTGACTGACTAAAAGACAATTTGCCAAGTCGTTGAATGTAAAGTTCAACGACTTAGCTGAACGTCATTTAGCCAAGTCGTTGAATGGGATATTCCAAATATACTCCGAATAAAAATCCGATGATTTCTTCTTCTGCAAAGCATTCTGCTACCCATGTGAGGGAGATTCGCTTCGCGAGGCTCTTTGACTGTATAATCAATTAAACCTGAACGAACCTAATATCGCTAGCTTTGCTCGCTTATTTACAGTTGGTTTAAGAAAAACAAATTTTTGCCAACTCCCTTTTTGCTGTATGGGATTTTACGTTCGCCATGTTCAAAGGGCTAGCTTACATTTAGCCAACTAGTTGAACTTTGAGTGACGCTTGTTCAATCAACGTTCGGCCTAGCATACAATCAGCTAACTAGTTGAACGTTAAGTGACGCTTGTTCGGCCCAGTCATTTAATTGAATGTCGCCATTCAATCAACGGGATAGCCTTTCAATCATGGTGGATTTAACCAGATGGCTGCGATATACACATCATATAGGAAAACACGGCTCACACCCCGGACACTGCATACAATGGTCGTGAAATGAAATTCCTAAAAACAAATGATAGAGTAAATAAAATCACGGCGAAATCCTATACGTTTGAGAAGCAAACTATAACCAATATGAATCAATCTGGGTGACGAGGGGGTGAGGTCGCAATCTAGAGAGCGGCAGGGAGTGTTTATACTGTATGTTAGTACTAATATGTATACTTTGGTATGGTACAGTAGGGAATATGCATTTTTTTATTTAGCAAACATGAAAGAGTTTTCAAATACTTACGTATTTACAATAAGTAGTGTACAAGGTACAGTACAAGGCAGATATTGATTGTCATTGCGAAACAGGAGCTCACAGGAAACTGCACGCGCTTGGACTTGAACGGAAAGTTGTTCGAGATTTGGGGGATCCTCATCATCTTACCCGAAAGATCTCTACTGCTGGAGACAGGCCTCCTCCAAGGATTTCCATGACGACCGGTCCTGCGCTGCCTGCATCTAGCAACTAGCCGCGATCCTCACCAGGTCGTCGATCCACCTCGTGGGAGACTTCCCTACGCTATTTCTTCCGGTGCGCGGTCGCCACCTGAGAACTTTACTTTAGAGGGGGATGAATGGTATAAAAACTGACTCACCGGCGCCACAACCAATCAGATTTTCTACTTTCAGCCAAGTTACGTTACACAGTCCTGGAGGGGTTTTTTTTTTTTAAAAACATAATGTAAGGATAACATAATCGGTACTCCGACTGTAAGGATAACTGATGCGCAAGGAGCCCGGATACACTTGGTCTATGATGCTTTTAATGGATGTATACTTTCTCTATGATGCTTTTAATGGATGTATACTTTCTCTATGATGCTTTTAATGGATGTATACTTTCTCTATGATGCTTTTAATGGATGTATACTTTCTCTATGATGCTTTTAATGGATGTATACTTTCTCTATGATGCTTTTAATGGATGTATACTTTCTCTATGATGCTTTTAATGGATGTAAACTTTCTCTATGATGCTTTTAATGGATGTATACTTTCTCTATGATGCTTTTAATGGATGTATACTTTCTCGTCTACACAACCTCGTCCCACTCGATTTGGCTGAAGATGCGATGTTATGAATACAAATTAGAAATATGTTAAGGCGAGGCATTTGTAAAACAGTTGTCTCTGTTTTATACTTTACGTGTATAGAGTCAAGAAAATAACCACACTTTTGCACTTTTTCAATGTTTTACGTTGTTATTTCTCTTAAGACTTCAATTTAAAAACTAAAATTTAGCAGATTCTCTGTAGTATTTAAAAAGAAATATCTCCATATAAAAACTTTGTGCAAATTTAGAAATTTTATAAATAAACAATTAGTTTTAGACTTTTTTTAGACGTTTGAGACCTGTTTTTGGGATTTTTTATGATCGAGTAAAGTACACACTATCGTGTAAAATATTAGCACATTCCTCAGACAATATCCTTAAGTATGTCCAATATTTTTTGCAAGACCGATATTTAGCAGTGATTACCCAAAAAAATGATCTAGCAAAAGGGTTTCTCCGCTTCTCCACCGGTGCCTCGCCTTAAAAGCGTTCGCTTTAATAGATTTTCATTTACAAGGCACAGGGGCAGAATGAAAATGATGAAATCCACCATCTTAATTCAAAATTCTAGTTTACGTTCAGAATTCGATACAACATCCAACAAACACGTTCTAAAATTAATTCAAAGATAACCTAACTCAAATTATTTCACACCATGCGAAATTAAAAGCCGCAGCCTGCCCCTTTTTAACTGACTTCAAAAAAATGAGGTTCTCAGTTTGACCTGTATGTATGTATGTTTGTCCACGATTATCTCGCGTTTGGCTGAACCGATTTTTTTGTGTTAGTTTTAGCACACCTGAGAGATTCCCTGATGCGCTGTTTAACCAGATCACCGTACACGCTGTGAATGAGTTCCTGGCCGTGGCAGTTGTACCAGCCAGTTGGTGTTCGGTAATAGCCCCTCTCCAATTTTGGAGAGCACATCATGTTAGACCTGAATATTTTACGTGAGGTGCAATTTCTGTACTCCCGGCCAAAGAACAGAGATCATGAGACAGGCGTTCACCTCACCGGCCCTGGTGCCCCACATCACCTCCAGCAACGTCTGACGAAAAAAAACCGAAAAGAGCTGATTAATTATCATCTTTACACTCCCGGTCGTAACGGTATAATACATTAGTTCTATGGGAAGTACAGGAAGGAAGTAGGCATTAGTTACCAGTGGGCAATAACTGCCGCCGGTCTTAGAAGGATATAAGCAATCTATGTTATTCAGTTACCTAACTTTATGTTAAAAATCTGCAAGGCTAAGAAAAATTTAAATATTAATATTATAGTAGAGACAGGTAAACAGAATTGGCATTGGTGTAAAAACCGGTCAAGTGCGAGTCGACTCGCATGCGAAGGGTTCCATACCCCGTACAAGGTAAAAATCACCTTTCTCAATTTTATTTTAGTTTTTCATTAGTTGTCTATTAATCTTCTTCTTCTTCGTCGTCGTTCCCTCACTGCTGAGGATCGTGACCACATAGTGTCCTCCACTTGAGACGATTTTGGGCCAGGTGGACTGCCCGGTGTAGACTGCCCCCCGCCTTGCCCTTTATGACATCGGACCATCTGACTGGTGTTCTTCCTCTTGCGCGTTTTCCCTCAATCTGTCTACTAATTACGGTTCATGACATACAGCCCGCTGGCAGATAAACAGACGGACGGCGGAGGCTTTCTATTACTGACCCGTTGACACTCTTTGATTACGGAACCCTAAAGATGTAGGTATTTTTAAAATGTTTATTGAAAATCAAGAAAATTTTAAAAATCTAATATGAGTATACTTTATTTTTTAATTATTGGTTATTTATTTATGATATTTTAGATTTCGTTAAACTAATGAAGTCATCGGGCTCAAAAAACACCCACAGTGTTAATTTAAGTAGATATGAAATGAATTCAATTAAGTAATATTTAGATTCAAGATTCAACACTCTTTCTGATAGTCATAAAATAGTGATTACATAATTAGTTAATAACGTCAAAATCCAATCCTTGATATAAAAAAAACAGATTATATAGATTATGTATTTATTGACGTGATAACGTCTTATAATTCGATGGAGCCGGCTGCACGCACGAAAAAACATGACGCATGCGTCGTTACCTCGCTCTGAGGCGTTCCGTCATGCGTCGTTACCTCGCTCTGAGGCGTTCCGTGTAAGTCTTGAAGTGCAAGCGAGAGCGCGAACGAGCGACAAAGAAGCACAATCGGCCTTTACGTTCGGCAGCGTTCGACATCCGTCTCTCTCCAACTTGAGTGAGCGATGTGTCTGTGTGAACAGCTGCTATACTATAGTACATCTACATGTTTTGCTTTTGACGTGATAACGTCTTATAATTCGATGGAGCCGGCTGCACGCACGAAAAAACATGACGCATGCGTCGTTACCTCGCTCTGAGGCGTTCCGTCATGCGTCGTTACCTCGCTCTGAGGCGTTCCGTGTAAGTCTTGAAGTGCAAGCGAGAGCGCGAACGAGCGACAAAGAAGCACAATCGGCCTTTACGTTCGGCAGCGTTCGACATCCGTCTCTCTCCAACTTGAGTGAGCGATGTGTCTGTGTGAACAGCTGCTATACTATAGTACATCTACATGTTTTGCTTTTTTCGCTATGGCGGGAAAAAATAATCAGTTTTCCTATGCGCGCTCATCTAACAATGGCGATCGGCCATAGACTAGAATGAGGTTTGTTTGTTTTTTGCTTTCCGCGGATAGCGTTTTAGCCACGTACAAAATGGGGAATTATAAGTTTTCTTTATTACAGAAAAAAAAAGTTATATTTGAGTGAAAGTTTTATTTATTATACACTAGCGACCCGCCCCGGCTTCGCACGGAAGCAATGCTGATACTAAATACACTACAGAAAAACTGAGAACGTGCGGCCGGCGGTACCGCCGCAAACGCTACGTCCCGCAATTTTTAAATCTGTAATATCTTCGAAAATATTCACTTAAATCATACGGTGTAACAAAAAATATAAAAATATAAAAAATAACAGTACTTCTCCACTATTTAATGGATGTTATTATACATATAAACCTTCCTCTTGAATCACTCTATCTATTAAAAAAAACCGCATCAAAATCCGTTGCGTAGTTTCAAAGATTTAAGCATACAAAGGGACATAGGGACAGAGAAAGCGACTTTGTTTTATACTATGTAGTGAAGTGATGATAGTGAAGTGATAGTGATAGTGATGATGATGATAGTGATGTACAAGTTGAAATTTTCTATTTAAATACGAAGTTGCATGAAATGAGTAAGCAATAGGTACAGTCATTTATTTGCACTATTGAACACGATCTTTTTTTGTATCGAAACTTTTTTAAGAACAAAGCAATTCAACCAATAAAATAAAATAAAACGTGATAACGTCTTATAATTCGATGGAGCCGGCTGCACGCACGAAAAAACATGACGCATGCGGCGTTACCTCGCTTTGAGGCGTTCCATTTAAGGCTTGAAGTGCAAGCGAGAGCGCGCAATGAGCGACAAAGAGGCACAATCAGCCTCCGCGTTCGGCTGCGTTCGACATCTGTCTCTCTCCTACTTGAGTGAGCGATGCGTCCGCGTGGACAGCTGCTATACATTAATACATTTACATGTTTTCGTCAAGTATGAAGTGCAGTGAAAAGTGAATGTGGTGTCAATTGTTTATAGCTACGATAATTGCGGCGATAAATGTAATGATTCTTTCGATATTATGAAACCATTCCATCACTATTTTCTTATAACGTTGTCACGTTAAACTATCGTCCGTAAACCGACTTTACAGACAACTAATTTTTTAGTTTAATTTTTTCACATATCACAATCACAATATCTTTATTATTTTTATATTGTCATACCTACCCTAGAATACAATACTTCCTCTACCCTACGTACGTACGTACCGTACTACGGGATCGAGAAAGTAAAAAAACCGGTAAAGTGCGAGTCAGAACCGCGCACAAAGGGTTCCGTACCATCATACTAGATGGCGCTAGTTTCTTCACGTTTAAAAAAACACGTTTTTTTGTATGGAGAATTTCACTTTTTCTAATTTTTGTATTTGTTGTTATAGCGGCAACAGAAATACATCTTCTGTGAAAATTTTAACTGTCTAGCTATCACGGTTCATGAAATACAGCCTGGTGACAGACAGACAGACAGAAGGACAGCGGAGTCTTAGTAATAGCACACCCTGGACACTTCATACAACGGGCCAGAAATGACATTTCAGAAAAAGGAATGACTGAACAAACAAAAACGCTGCAAAATCCTATACGTTCGACAACCAAACTGTAACCAATCTCTATCAATCTGGGTGACGAGGGAGTGAGGTCGCAATCTAGAGAGCGGCAGGGAGTGTCCATACTGTATGTTAGTACTAATAAATATACTTCGGTAATAGGGTCCCGTTTTTACCCTTTGGGTACGGAACCCTAAAAAGTGAACAACGTCAAGTGCTACGAGTAAGTTCAATTTAACAAAATGCTATTCTTGATTGTTTCAGGTGACGAAAACCGAACAAACACTGTAACGTGTTAGTGAAAGAAGCAAACTGCCAACCAGTGACAAAAAGTTCCGAAGCCGAAGTGGGGGGTGATGTTATTTGGAAGCAAAGTGATTGGTTCGAAAATGCAGTGGGCTGGAGGGGGGAAGAGGAGGGGGACTGTGACGTCACCGTGACTCAGCGTATTCAATAACTTCTGTTTGCCTAGTGGGAGTGACTAAGAGACGCAAGATGTCAGCAGGTAGGTAAATCAATTAGGTTAAGCAAATAACGATAGTAAACAATGACTTCTATATTACTGGCGTAAGGACCCGGCCAACACGCGCGACTAATGCTCCCAGCGAATTGGTGCGAAAATCGAAAGTTTCGCACACTCGCGACTCAGTCGTCTGCGGGAAATTGTAGAGTGCGGTGGAAAGATATTCCATATAAAATGCCTTATAGTATTGTTAGAGGTTGCTAAAATCATGAAGGAAAGGCTAAAAAGAAACATGGGATTGTATTTTTGTAAACTTACATTGTATTTTTTCTTGTATACAAATTAAATAAACGCATTTCAGCGACAATTCTACCAAGGTTCTTTTAGCTCGGCACTGACGTCAACTCTCACCCACGCTAGTTCGTACAAGTTACGTTAGATGGCGCAAATTTTTGCTTGTATGAAGAAAATTTAAGTAAATAATGGAGACGGGCGGATCCTTCTGTCCAAATCTGTGATAGTAAATAATAGTATGGAGTCCAATTTAGAACACGCTTTACTCGGGTTAATATAATCGGTACAGTCAATCATGGCTTTTGTGTTCACTTGAGTGTGTGAGTGCATAGAGAACAGAGGATGTGTGTGTTTTTTTCACAATTTTCTCTAAAAATATGACAAAAAAAACAACTTATTGCACTAGCGGCTTACGTACTTGGAGATGGATTATTTTCTCGAAATGAAGAGCAATAATTTTCGAAAAACTTAAAAGCTTTTTGGTACAAGCTTTTATTACAAGAGTTTTTATGCTGAAAAAGCCAAATGCTTAAATGAGTATAAAAAATACACGGTTCCAAATTAAAAAAGCCGGCAAAGTGCGAGTCAGAACCGCACACATACAAGCTTTTATTTTAGTTCAAGTCCATGCCACGAGTTATCGCCCCCGGCCATTATCGGGTTATACATTAATGGGTCGTGCATTACCGGGTTGGGTATTTTTGAGAACCAAATGCATGTTTCCATTTTGCATTTCCATATCCAAAAAATGGCGAGCACAGGAGGAACGTATTGAAAACAATAGAAGATCCTGGGACCTTGCACTTGATTCTATCTCCAAAAAATGGCCAAGTGCGAGTCAGATCCGCACACAAAGAGTTTCGTACCATCATACTAGATAGAGCTAGTACAAAGGGTTCCGTACCATCATACTAGATAGAGCTAGTACAAAGGGTTCCGTACCATCATACTAGATAGAGCTAGTACAAAGGGTTCCGTACCATCATACTAGATAGAGCTAGTACAAAGGGTTCCGTACCATCATACTAGATAGAGCTAGTACAAAGAGTTAAGTACCATCATACTAGATAGAGCTAGTACAAAGAGTTAAGTACCATCATACTAGATAGAGCTAGTACAAAGGGTTCCGTACCATCATACTAGATAGAGCTAGTACAAAGGGTTCCGTACCATCATACTAGATAGAGCTAGTACAAAGGGTTCCGTACCATCATACTAGATAGAGCTAGTACAAAGGGTTCCGTACCATCATACTAGATAGAGCTAGTACAAAGGGTTCCGTACCATCATACTAGATAGAGCTACTACAAAGGGTTCCGTACCATCATACTAGATAGAGCTAGTACAAAGGGTTTCGTACCATCATACTAGATAGAGCTAGTACAAAGAGTTAAGTACCATCATACTAGATAGAGCTAGTACAAAGGGTTCCGTACCATCATACTAGATAGAGCTAGTACAAAGGGTTCCGTACCATCATACTAGATAGAGCTAGTACAAAGGGTTCCGTACCATCATACTAGATAGAGCTAGTACAAAGGGTTCCGTACCATCATACTAGATAGAGCTAGTACAAAGAGTTAAGTACCATCATACTAGATAGAGCTAGTACAAAGAGTTAAGTACCATCATACTAGATAGAGCTAGTACAAAGAGTTAAGTACCATCATACTAGATAGAGCTAGTACAAAGAGTTAAGTACCATCGTACTAGATAGAGCTAGTACAAAGGGTTCCGTACCATCATACTAGATAGAGCTAGTACAAAGGGTTCCGTACCATCATACTAGATAGAGCTAGTACAAAGGGTTCCATACCATCATACTAGATAGAGCTAGTACAAAGGGTTCCGTACCATCATACTAGATAGAGCTAGTACAAAGGGTTCCGTACCATCATACTAGATAGAGCTAGTACAAAGGGTTCCGTACCATCATACTAGATAGAGCTAGTACAAAGGGTTCCGTACCATCATACTAGATAGAGCTAGTACAAAGGGTTCCGTACCATCATACTAGATAGAGCTAGTACAAAGGGTTCCGTACCATCATACTAGATAGAGCTAGTACAAAGGGTTCCGTACCATCATACTAGATAGAGCTAGTACAAAGGGTTCCGTACCATCATACTAGATAGAGCTAGTACAAAGGGTTCCGTACCATCATACTAGATAGAGCTAGTACAAAGGGTTCCGTACCATCATACTAGATAGAGCTAGTACAAAGGGTTCCGTACCATCATACTAGATAGAGCTAGTACAAAGGGTTCCGTACCATCATACTAGATAGAGCTAGTACAAAGGGTTCCGTACCATCATACTAGATAGAGCTAGTACAAAGGGTTCCGTACCATCATACTAGATAGAGCTAGTACAAAGGGTTCCGTACCATCATACTAGATAGAGCTAGTACAAAGGGTTCCGTACCATCATACTAGATAGAGCTAGTACAAAGGGTTCCGTACCATCATACTAGATAGAGCTAGTACAAAGGGTTCCGTACCATCATACTAGATAGAGCTAGTACAAAGGGTTCCGTACCATCATACTAGATAGAGCTAGTACAAAGGGTTCCGTACCATCATACTAGATAGAGCTAGTACAAAGGGTTCCGTACCATCATACTAGATAGAGCTAGTACAAAGGGTTCCGTACCATCATACTAGATAGAGCTAGTACAAAGGGTTCCGTACCATCATACTAGATAGAGCTAGTACAAAGGGTTCCGTACCATCATACTAGATAGAGCTAGTACAAAGGGTTCCGTACCATCATACTAGATAGAGCTAGTACAAAGGGTTCCGTACCATCATACTAGATAGAGCTAGTACAAAGGGTTCCGTACCATCATACTAGATAGAGCTAGTACAAAGGGTTCCGTACCATCATACTAGATAGAGCTAGTACAAAGGGTTCCGTACCATCATACTAGATAGAGCTAGTACAAAGGGTTCCGTACCATCATACTAGATAGAGCTAGTACAAAGGGTTCCGTACCATCATACTAGATAGAGCTAGTACAAAGGGTTCCGTACCATCATACTAGATAGAGCTAGTACAAAGGGTTCCGTACCATCATACTAGATAGAGCTAGTACAAAGGGTTCCGTACCATCATACTAGATAGAGCTAGTACAAAGGGTTCCGTACCATCATACTAGATAGAGCTAGTACAAAGGGTTCCGTACCATCATACTAGATAGAGCTAGTACAAAGGGTTCCGTACCATCATACTAGATAGAGCTAGTACAAAGGGTTCCGTACCATCATACTAGATGGCGCTTGTTTTTTCATGTTAAAAAAAACGTGCTTTGTATGGAGACTCTCCTTATTTTTTAATTTTTTGTACTTTTTGTTATAGCGGCAACAGAAATACATCATCTGTAAAAATTTCAACCTGTCTAGCTATCACGGTTCATGAAATACAGCGTGGTGACAGACGGACGGACAGCGAAGTCTTAGTTGAAGGGTAGACTGGCATATAAAGTGCCACTTTTCAAGCAACTGTATTGAAAATGATAATTAAACATTCTGATCGGGTTTCGGCAGGATTGTTAGTTTATCGTTAGCAGCCATACAACAAAAAATAAAAAATGCAAAACTGTCAATAACGGCTCCTACGATTTTGATGAATCTTTTTGAGTAAAAATTGTTGTTTATGTACTGCTAAGTGGTAGTATTGGCTATACTGGCAATATTCGTTAAAGAGTACCTGTCTGTCTTTAAACATAAAAATTAAAATTTCAAAATCTCAAAAATGGCTACAACGATTTTGATGAAACTTTGTAAGTAGTTATTTTTAATAGCGTGCTGTTATGTAGCAGTATCGATTATGCTGTCATAATTCGTTCAAGGCAAACCCCTATCATCATCATCATATCATCTCATATACGTCCCCACCATGGGGCTAGAGTCTACCATGAATTAGGGCGATCGGGCCATATTCGACCACGCGGGCCCGTGCGGGTCGGTCGACTTCATACACGACCTTTGAGTTTTTCAGCAGGCGTGTGCAGGTTTCCTCACGATATGTTTTCCTTCACCGTAAGAGCGTCGGATAAACGAAGATAGGAAATCGAAATTAAAAAACACATTGGTACGTGGCAGGATTCGAACCACGACCTCCCGGACAGTAAGTAGCGGCTCTTGCTATTGCGCCACCGACGCTCCCAAAACCACCCCATACAACGGAAATTTTGTATAGGGGCAATGTTGCTGTACAATTTGTTTAAACATTACCTGCCACAAGATAAAAAAAAGTCATTCGAAATCGTAGGTCTCCGGTACCTATGTAACGACAAAGATAGAGGTAGAAATATTTGAACTTATGGTTTTGAGTAAGAAATAACTTGTCTTACGACGAGTATGTCAGTCAACTTCACCTTGAAACCAACTGAAATACAGTCACTCTACATTGTAACTACTACTACTAAACAGCCTGCTTTAGCATCAGCCAAAGGACGTCCACTGCTGGACATAGGCCTCCCTTAAGTTGAAGGGTTTTACCCGGCTACGAAAAAATGAGGGTTATGTTTTTGACAGTTTATGTATGTATTTAATAAACCACTTAACTGATCTTGACAAATGTGGTGTCTTTGGATCCGTACCATCACTCCGCGTGTCATAGGACATTAAAAAAAACATGGCTAATTTTATAGGTAAATATAACAAGCAAAAATGTTTTTTTAGATATTCATATCATGTTTGGTATCAAAAGAAAGGTCTTGACGAGCATTTTATAAATATATACATATTACACATGTAAATATTTTAAATTTCTTAGCAAATGGTCTCACAAGCGATACTACGCGACGGATCAATGTACGCGCGCTACAATCAAGCGACACGACATGCGGCCTCGGGTAGCTAGGTGGGATGGAGTTATATACTCTTGAGCACAAAAAAAAATAAGAGTAAAAAAATTGAAAACAAGAGTTGTGAAAAATAAACGCTGTGATTTCACACGGGACACTCTTGTTTTCATACTTTTCCGTAGTCGGGTTTTAGGTGTTTTAACTTTAATTTCATGCCGTAATCGTCACGCTTGGCAGACGGGCTGGCGATAGCAGTGTGCGATGTGGTGGCACAGTATGCGGTAAGGACGCTGTTGCCCATCCTCCGGCTTAGTCCCTTAATCGTCTCTTACGGCACCCACGGAAAGAGATGGGATGATATTAAGCCGGGAGCCATACGCCTATATTGTAACAAAACGTTTCAAAATTACAAGCACACCAAATCTTTCCAGCAGGCTCAGCGGTGGCGATGATCGGAGCCAACCTCCGCTTCGGGTACGGTGGATCCAGCAACTCATCGCTGCTGAACAATACGCGGTACTGCCCGCCCGGCGGCGCGGCCAGCGCTGCGGCGCTGCTGGCGCTGTCGGGGCTCGGCATGTCCGCCAACTTGGCGCTCATGACTGTGATACTCAGCAAGAAGCAGCTAAGGAGGTTCGTAGTGACACTAGTAGATAATATCGTTAATCGATCAGAAAGCTGCAGCGCTGCTGGCGCTGTTAGGGCTCGGCATGTGCGCCAACTTGGCGCTCAAGACTATGATATTCAGCAAGAAGCAGCTGAGGAGGTCACTCAGTAATGACACACAAACAGAAAGCTGCAGCGCTGCCGACGCTGTCTAGTTTTGGCATACCCGCCACTTGGCGCTCGTATCTGTGATACTCGGCAAGAAAAGGAGGCTATGATAGAAACTCTGGTTATTTGAAAGTAGCAGCGATGCTAGCGCTGATTTAGGATAGACATGCCTGAGAACTTAGCGCTCTTATCTATGATACTTACTCAGAAGAAAACAGCTTAAGAGGTTACGCGTAGTACTGGTGCTTGCTAGAAAGCTGCAGCGCTACTAAATTATAGCTAGGCTCGCAAAAGTCTACCTGCTGACGAGTACGACTGATGCGATACTTGATACGAGGTAATCAGTAAGATGCCGCTGAAGAGCACTTTAACAGATTGAAATGAACTGAACTTTGGCAAGAAATGGCCGCAGTTGGCTGCAGTAGACAATTTTACGGTTCAATGTAGCTGTAGTGTGGAGTAAGGGGCGTTCTGTGCGTTTGTGGCGGCAGCTGTCAGCTAGAACGCGCTATTGACATTTCTTCGCCACTGAGCATATATACAGATTCTAATCATCAACGATCGGTCCACGGCCGGACCCCAGGCACACCACCTCGCCTGGCGGAGATATTATCTCCTATTACTCTCGACAAATAGGAACCATTAGGAACACACCGTTCTTTAAGGAAGGGGCATTGATTGGAACAGTTGTCTCTGTTTTTTTTCTTTATATGTAAAGAGAAAAGATAACCACACTACTGCACTTTTTCAATATTTTTTCGTTTGAATTAACAGTACAGTACAGTTAATTTAAAAAAATCTAAGTGGCATATTAAAGCGTGTGTTTAGACTAATCGACTAAGAAAATTCAGACGTTTGAATCGGTCTGGTTTGCCTTTAGAATGCAAATCTCTGTTTTAAAAGAGGTTTCTTTGATATATACTTTTTCTGTTATAACAGTTAACGAATCGTATTTATGAATTAAAATTAAAGTTACAAAATATCACTTCATATGTTTTGTAATTGCTGAGAAAAATCGAGATCCCTGCGACCAAAGTTTCCAATGAACCGCCATAAACGTTGAAAAATATAAGTGTGACATTTATAGTTCAAAAAAAGTCTAAAAAAACTAAAAAACGACTTCAAAATGAAACTCACTCAAAAGTATGAAATAATATTATTATACTTATATACACAACATTAACCAACAATAACTAAATCAAAGGTGAGTACGAATTAAATTAGGGGCTTAAAATTTTTTTTGAGGTCGGTACCAGCACACAGTTACTTACGTATCAAATGGTTTAGATTCGATGGTTTGCTGACACCGACCTCAAAAAAAATTTTAAGCCTCTAATTTAATTCGTACCCACCTTTGATTTCGTTATTGTTGGTTAATGTTGTGTATTTAAGTATAAAGCTGCTCTGCGACTGTGTGTTTTTTTTTTGTATGTTTGTTACGCAATATCTCCGTGTAATGTGAAACTATTTTCAAAATTCTTTTTAATTCGAAAGAGTATATTCCCGAAGGGGTACTATTGTCACCAAGTCAGCATCTGATGATGGGATCCCAGGGAAATCGAGGGCAACCCTCAAATTTTATGGGCACGTATTACGTTTTTCATGTATTTTCTAAAATGATTAAAGTATTTACGTCTGGTAGTCATCATCTCATGTTCATGAGCTGATGAAGGAAGGTACAAGTCTTCATTGGTGAGGAGTTGGAGGATAATTATTTATTTATTATACGTAGATACATAGGTACGTATAGACCGATAGTTGTATTCGTTCAGGTTATTCAGATGAGCTGATGATGCAAGATTTAACTCCTTAACTTTCATGCTGTTGGGATGATGATGGCAGCCACACAAATCTGTATCTGTTAATGAAACACATGCATTATGATTTAATGATTCCTATTGGCGAGTAGCAATAAAAATTTAGCATTAACACTAAAAATAAAGAAAATAAAAGTTAAAAAAAAACTTAAAAACGACTGCAAAATGAAATTTACTCAAAAGTATGAAATAATAGTTTAATACTTAAATACACGACAATAACTAACAATGACGAAATCAAAGGTGGGTACGAATTAAATTAGGAGCTTAAAATTTTCAGTCCAAGTCAGCAAAGCCATCGAATCTAAAACATTTGATACGTAAATGTAACTGCGTGCTGGTACCGACCTGAAAAAAAATGTAGGCCCCCGATTTAATTCGTACCCACCTTTGATTTCGTTATTGTTGGCTAATGTCGTGTATTTAAGTATAAGAATATTATTTCATACTTTTGAGTAAATTTTATTTTGAAGACGGTTTTTAGTTTTTTTCAACTTTTATTTTTTGACGTGACTACGTCTAATAAATTGATGGACCCAGGCTGCACGCACGACAAAGGATGACTCATTGTCCCGTTACGCTCATTGTCCCGTTACGCACATGGTAACGTTACGATCGGAGCGAGAGCGTTATACGAAGGTTTGATCATTTCATCAATGTTTTGTTATGACGTTTTCACGTTAAACTATCGTCCGTAAACCGACTATACAGCCAACCAATTTTTTTCCTTAATTTTTTACACACGTCTGAGGCCACCAACGGCATCGGCTCCCAGTGGCTTTATTTCTGGGTGCCGGGACTGATACCGGAGACGTAAACACTAAAAATTATAATACTCCTTACAAGTACTTCGAAATGGAAATTCATAAAGCTGTGCTTGATTATTCCGCCCTGAGACGAAAGTAGGCTTAGACTGGAGTGGGAGGAGGGGAGCTTGCGTCTTCAGACACTAAGCTTGGACCGTTATTTAGATTCTTTGAATATTAATTTTACTCAGAGGACGACGTTATAGATAATTTTAAATGTCTTAAACACAAAACTAATTAGACACCTATACGTAGTACGAAGTGGGCGTAGCTCAGAGAGATTTGCGTGGAAGGTTCGATCACGTAGATCAACTGACCTGAAGCACGGTCATTATCTTGATGGATTTGATTCTCAGTGGATTTTTCTAGACCGTTTCCGTGATTCGCGTTGGTGTTGGTTGCTATCACTAATAGAAGGCAGTCGTTAAGCCAGGTTAGAAACCATAGGTGGCTTCAAAAACTTCTGAAAGTAGGGTTTTCTACTAGCCCTAAAACCCCCACCAACCCGGACTGGCTCCCGTGTGTGGAGTGTGGCGATACCTTCCCGTCAAAGGCGTCGCCAGCCCATGACAAATAGAAGGAGGATAGGTACAGAAAAAGACGATAGAATAAGCCGAAATTTTTAAATTCAATAGAAATGACAACATTAAATAAATTAAATTTAACAGGAAAGGAACCTATTGATTAGTCGAAGAGTGAGCGAAGTGAGCGAGAATTTCTTATTGTGTATTAAAGACGCTCTCAATTTTAAGTGCATTTTTAGGATATTTTAGGTTAGGTATAATTTTAGGTTTATCACTGCCACATGCCACTCTTTATGGATGCCAATGAATTTATCATAGGGTCAGCCAAAAGCTTTAGTTTTGTTGCTGTCAATTATTAAGTTCAGTACATGTGATCATTTATCAAAGTTACGAAAAATAAGTGAAAAACCATGCTCTGCGTTCTTTCTGCATCTAAGAACGACTGATTCGACTCCAACAACAGCACAGGTACCGATCACCTACTATTATACAGACTGTCTAGTCATAAAGTGCACAAACGAAAGGGAGTGAAACTAGACTCAAATTTATCGTTAAAAAAATAAGGAAAAAATTCAAAAAATTCGGTAATATTTATAGATTTTTAAGTTTATATTATTATCGCGGGCTTTGAGCGCGGCGACCAAATCAAGAAATTCCGTAACGAAAAAACCTAACACCCCACACCCCACCTACCATGTAGCTCGGCCGAGCGTGACGTAACGTTACCGCGTTCTAAAAAAACTTACAGTGCCATCTATTAGCGGTCCCTTATCACGAATCCGTTAACGGAAGTGAAAAAAGTGGCCGGCTTTTTGAACTTTTTAGTTACTGGACTGATTGATTCTAAAATCGATATCTGAGGGTCTCTGAAGTCCCTTACCAAGAATACGTTTGCCAGAATTTAAAAAAGTGGCCGTGAGGAGTTAGAGGATCCAAGAAATTCCGTCCAGCCGGTAATCTGGTAGAGGGAGGAGACACCAAATCTCCTAAAAGGCAATTTGAATTTAAAGGACCTCGTGTTCTCCTTCTTCGCCTAGCCTTATTCCCATTAGTTAACGTCAGCTGTCCTAGGATGCTATCTGCATTAACTCTCAGAACAACTCGGGGAACTTTCAATTGTTTTTTGGCTCACTACAGACGTTGAGGAGTTGGGGCTTTATGAAATGGCAGTGCAAATGCTGTTGTCAGAGTTACAAAATGACATCGAAACCGGGCAAAATCGACTGTCTACGATCTTAACCCTTTCCGAGCCAGACCCAGCTTGCTTTCTTTTAGCTGCCGTTGTCAGAATTAAAAAATGACACCAAACCCGGGCAAAATCCACTATCTACCATCTTAACCCTTGCCGATCCAGACCCAGCTTACTTTCTTCCTCCCCTCTCTGCGATGGCTACGCCATTACTTCCCGAATTTGGGAATTGACCCGTGCCGTAGTAATGGGGACATTTATGTTTTGTTAATAGCTTTAGTTATGATTTCTTTTGGAGAAATTGACATTTAAAGATTACAATGTGATCGTATCAGCCACATTAAGCCGACGCTGTTCTGAAGATTTTTTTTCTTTGACTAATGACCAGCGAGAGTAATGTAGTTCAATGCTAATGACTTATTTTTTTAGTAAACAACGACTGCGTACAATATGAACAAACACAGTTTGTTCGTGATGTAAAAACCACTTTTTCCATAAAAAGGTCAGCACGTATAATTTCGTCGGTGTAGTTGGAATGACCGCCATTCAAAGGGTCCGCTACTGTAATAAAACGAACGAACCTGATTTGGGTTGTATATGGGATGGGCTAGTTACTTTGGCTTTAGGAAAGAGTGGTAAATCTTGTGAAAATGTTTATTTTTTTGTCTTACGTAAGCTATGGCTCAGAGAAAGTAAATCTTTCGCGTTATATTGGGTGTGACTAATGTAGTACAGATATTTCTCCCGATGAAATGTTAGATATTTACTAATCATCATTACAGCTCATATACGTCCCCACCGAGGGGCTCGAGCCTACCCTGAATCAGGGCGATTAGGCCTTAGTCGACCACGCGGGCCCAGTGCGGGTTGGTCGACTTTACACACAACCTTCGAGTTTCTTCGCAGGCGTGTGCAGGTTTCCTCACGATGTTTTCCTTCACCGTTAAAGCAATCGGTAAGTATGTACGTAAGTTTTTTTGAAAAACTCATTGGTACATTGGCCGTCCAGATTTGAACCCGGTACCTCTGGTTAGATGGACCGAGTCGTTACCGGTTGAGCCACCGACGCTTTTTAGTCTATATTTACTAATAAATTTAATAGTAGATATTTACTAATATGAAGGCTCAATGCAAACATGCCTGAAATAATATATTGACTTTCAATGACAGATTTCAAATTTTTAATTATAATGCAAAAGTAATTTACATGTAAAAATTAAATAAACCAATCATTGCAATTTAAATAAATCGGTCCTACAAGATTTTATTTTAGTTTAAGTCCATGCCACGAGTTATCGCTCGGCCATTATCGGGTTTTACATCAATGGGTCATGCATTATCGGGTTGGGTATTTTTGAGACCCAAATGCATGTTTCCATTTTGCATTTACATACCAAAAATATGGCGAGCACAGAAGGAACCAATTGAAAACAATAGATGATAATGGGACCTCGATTCTATCTCCTACCATTATAAAAAAACCGGCCAAGTGCGAGTCAGCACCGCACACAAAGGGTTCCGTACCATCATTCTAGATGGCGCTAGTACAAAGGGTTCCGTACCATCATACTAGATGGCGCTAGTTTCTCCACGTTTAAAAAAAACACGTTTTTTGTATGGAGACCCCCTTATTTTTAACTTTTTCTAATTTTTAGTATTTGTTGTTATAGCGGCAACAGAAATACATCATCTATGAAAATTTCAACTGTATGATAGCTATCACATTCATGAAATACAGCCTGGTGACAGACGGACAGACTGACAGACAGACGGACGGACAGCGGAGTCTTAGTAATAGGGTCCCGTTTTTACCCTTAGGGTGCGGAACCCTAAAAACTAAGTAAATGACCTGTGATAAATATTATAAATAAGCTCAATAAACTTATCTTTAATTCTACGACCTGAACCAAAGCTGCTCGTACGCTATGAAAAATAGAAACCAGAGACTAGCTCAAGTTCCGAGTGTTAGTTAACTGGCGTGCGGTCTACTGTACGATATTTGGTCACTTTCAGCGACTCACAATTTAAGCCAATAGGGGATCAGACTGCTAGTCATTTGAGTTACTTTTTATGATATGTCAAAAACGAAATTTTGTTTTAAAAATGTTTGAAATACCCACAAGTGACGTCATAGATTTTAAGCGTCATTGACGAACTTATTTTGTGAGTTTGATCAATTAAAAATTGAAGACATGATTGAAAAACAAAACAATTACAGAATTTTTTATGACAATGAATATCATTATCTGTGAGAAATACGTGAACCATAAATTTCCGCTTATCTCGATGACAAATGTACAAGTTACAAATTAGTTAAATAAACTTTACGTATAAAATACCTACCTCCATCCATAACATTACGCATATTATAACTTTCCGACGAGATAGAATTACAGTCCTTCTGTATAAATATACGTGCCGTGTCTCTGTTGTGTTGAGCAAAACTTATAAAAAAAAAACAACCACCATCGTTAAGAAAGTCTAGTTGTTCTTTAGTTTAAAATTGCGAAAAACGATAGTGATAGAAACAAAATTTGAATTTGTTTTAAGTCCCGCAAATGGTGTCATCATAATACAGAAATATTACCTAACAGCCTGTCGCGACACCTTTAGTAACCCGACGTAGAGAATAATGAACCATAACACAAGCGACGAGAGTACAAAATATGTATAAGACATCTACAACGCGCTATTAACATTTCTTCGCTACTGAGTATATCATCATCATCAAATCAGCAGAAGGACGTCCACTGCTGGACATATGCCTCCCCCAAGGAGTATATTCTTGTATACAAATAACAACCGTCAACGGTTGATCCACGGCCGGATACCAGGCATTCCGCCTGGCCTGGCAGAGATATCTATCTTTGGTATAGGAGAAAAGAAACTCACCGTTTCTACATACCCACCATAATAAACACAGGGTTCTGTTACTGGAGCCCCGTCAAACCATCAGGTGAGATGATGCCAAGGGCTTACCAATTGTGAATAAAAAAATAAAAAAAGTATTTGAAAAAGCTTTTAATGAAACTGAATTATCACAACTGATCAAATTAGTATTAATAAGTTAAAGTCGAAAAACATAAAAGCTTTTGGGTACAAGCTTTTATTTAATAGTACAAAGGTAAATAACAAACGAGTGACATTTGTAAGCCCGAACCGCAGGCGAGGGTTTACTTCGTCAAGAGTTTGCATTTTAACTTTTACACCCATGTATCATACGACGTTTTTCAATACAGTTGTGAGAAACAGGTAAAATAAAAATCGTTCAAGTGCGAGTCGGATTTGCGCTCTGAGGGTTCTCTCCACTCAACCATGACAATGATACATATTCACATTACAAACAAAAGAGATCAACGCGGGTGACAGCTATATACTTTTTTAATTGAGTTTGAACCACTTAGTGCGAGTACAACTCACAATTATTAAATTTATTTACCGGTTCTTGTTATTTGTTGTTTTACTTGTTTTAGAGTTTACTCCTTAAGAATCGATTTTCATATAATTATTATGCCCGGGATATGAAAAATTATGGGGAGTAAAATCAGACGTTATGCGTTAGTTGTATAGCATAGTTACATATTAATTTTGTGCGCAACTTATTTGGGTGTATGTATGTATGTTTATTTCTTTGGCACGTCCTGTATCCTAAACGGCTTGATGAATTTTGTGGTGTGGGGTGTCGTTAGATTTGTCTTGTCATAAATGAAATAAGTGGCCGCCATTTTGATTTTTTTAGCAACTGGACCGCTTGCATCCAAAATCGATATCTGAGGGTCCCAGCTGAGGTACCTTATCACGAAACCGTTGTCATAATTAAAAAAGTGGCCGCAATTTTGATTTTTTTAGTAACTGGACCGATTGCTTCCAAAATCGATATTTGAAGGTCCCTCATGCCCCTTATCACGAATCTGTTTCAGAATTGAAAAAAAGTGGCCGCCATTTTGAACTTTTTAGTTACCGGACCGAATGCTTCTAAAATCGATATCTGAGGTTCCCTGAAGTCCCTTATAACAAATCCGTTGTCAGAATTGAAAAAGGTGGCCGCCATTTCGAACTATTTAGTTACTGGACCGATTGCTTCCAAAGTCGATATTGAGGATCCGTGAAGTCCATGATCACGAATCGGTTGTCAGAATTGAAAAGAGTGGCCGCCATTTTGAACTTTTATATCGATATTGGAAGCAATCTGACCAGTAACTAAAAAGTTCAAAATGGCGGCCACTTTTAAAATTCTGTCAACGGATTCGTGATTAGGGACTTCAGATATCGACTTTCGAAGCAATCGGTTAAGTAACTAAAAAATACGATGTTGCCTGTAAAGTCGATTTACGGACGATAATTTAACGTGATAACGTGTCACAAACCGAACGCTTGTGTGCTTTAGAACACACGACTGAAAGATCTAAGATACCGCCCATAGTCGGATGAGTTAACTCTTTGGCATTTCCTCACAAAGAATCGATCTTGTAAGATCCTGGAAGCCTAGTACTTTTAATCCTTTTAACTTATCTTAACTTGACCTTGACCTTGCCGTAGACCTTGACCTTGACCTTAGCAGGCTCCAAGCCCCAGGCCCTAAGCCCCAACCCCCAACCAAACATACATACATACACCCAAATAAGTTGCGCACAAAATTAATAAATATACTATACAAATATCGCTTAACGCATAACGCAGCATAACGCATAACGTCTGATTTTACTCCCCATAAATTTTCATACCCCGGGCTTATATCATCATATCAGCCGACGGACGTCCACTGCTGGACATAGGCATCCCCCAAGGATTTCCTTATCGACCGGTAATGCGCTGCCCGCATCCAGCGGCTTCCCGCGACCTTCACCAGGTCATCGGTCCACCGAGTGGGAGGCCTACCTACGCTACGTTTTCCGGTACGCGGTCGCCACTCGAAAACGTTACTGCCCCAACGGAAATTCATTCTTCGAGCTATGTGCCCCGCCCATTGCCACTTGAGTTTATCAATTCTGAGAGCTATGTCGGTTACTTTGGTTCTCCTACGGATCTCCTCGTTTCAGATTCGATCACGCAGAGAAACTCCGAGCATAGCACGCTCCATTGCCCTTTGGGTGACCTTGAGCCTTCTTATGAGATCCATAGTAAGCGACCATGTCTCAGTTCCGTATGTTGCCACTGGCAACACACACTGCTCGAGGACCTTGGTCTTAAGACACTGCGGTATCTGGAACGTAAAGAGATAGCGAAGCTTCCCGAACGCTGCCTAGCCGAGTTGGATTCGACGATAAATTAATTAATTAATAACAAAATCAATTCTTAAGGAGTAAACTCCAAAAAATTAATACAGTAAATACATGTACAAAATATGTATATTTCGTAGTAATGAGATACTCAAATGATAAATATCCATTTGTCAGTGAATCGAGTTAAAATCAGTCCCGTTGAAACGAGTAATTCAATGTTGAATAACTTATTGTGCTGAACTTGTTAACTTATTTGACCTGGCTCCAGCTAGCGGAGATACGGCCTTAAGTAAATCGAATTATTCCATTGTGAAGATAGGCTTTAGGGGCTGCTATGGCGTTGCAGCTTTTTCTAGAGAAACCTTTATTTGTCCACAATTGATAAGATTTTTTTAACAATTTACACTTTTAGCAAAGTATATAATATATATTAGTACTAACATACAGTATGGACCCAGATTGGTACATATTGGTTACAGTTTGGTGGTCGAACGTATAGGATCTCGCTGCCATTTTGTTTGTTCAGTCATTCGATTTTTGAAATGTCATTTCTGGCCCGTTGTATGAAGTGTCCAGGTGCTTTTAGTACACTCATATCAAACAAACACTTAGGAATAACATGAGATTGTCCAGTAGGTGGTCTTATTTCTGAAAGCAATCTCTTTCAGACAACCTCATAATTATATTGTTTTCGTTCTAATCGTAAAGGATCCTAAAAAAAACACTTATGTAATTCTCGATTTTTTCCGTGAAAGCAGCCGGCGGTTTTTTGTTATTAAACCTTTTCGGGCGGGCGAGCAGCGTCTTTGCCTGCGTGAATATTGTTTTCGTTTAAATCGTAAAAAATTTTTACAAAATACAAAATCAAAATAAAAATTCCAAGAATTTACTAAAGTACAAAGGCCGACTTATCCCTTAGAGGGATCTATTCAAGCCAACTAGGGCAAGTTTAACCCTTCGCATACAAGGTGACAAAAAGTTACGTACCATGCAAGGTGGGGTCTAAATGACCCGAACCTAAGTGACTCCTGTGTAAATATACTTTAAAAAAACACATTCAAAAATGCGTTTTTATCAATTTAGAGGATAGTTAGAACGACAATGAAAAGCCAATTTTTATTGGCAATCAATGGTTTGTTTTAATTTTGCAGTGAAATATGCGGCTCATCAGGCTCATTCAAACTGAAAAACTAAGCATAGACAAATCAGTTAATCCTCGTTTATACTTAAATGACGTTAGAAAAAACAGAAAATGATATTAAGTCTTAAAATAGTAAATATTGTGGGAACTTCCAAGTATATTATTTTCATTTTTAAAACAATCTTTACAAAACAAATATGCATCTCACTGACTCTAAACACGTCTATCCCAGTCAAGCGCCCGCACAGCACTGAATTAACCCAACAGATCGACGTGGCTATGCTGCAAACCCAGCTACTCAAAATTACAGTCCTCGCCGTTACGTTTTTTTTTAATATTAAATTTTAAAACCGTTGGGGTCTAAAAGACCCCACCTTGTATGCGAAGGGTTAATATTGTTCTGTGTCAATTTGTTGAGACGAATTCAACATGTCAGAAGAAATTAAGCCGACTGAGAGCTTCCATCGAAAATACTGTTTTATTTCTTTGAAATATAACATAATAATGTACAGAGGCCAGCACATCAAGCTAGACACTCGTAGTGCGATTCTGATCCATACCCATTCGGCATAAGAACGGTACAAAGTCCAAAGTGTGTAGCTTGATGTGCTGGCCTGTGTACAAATGTAATGGAATTGTTCCTCTTTATGAGGACTACAAAAAAGTCAGCAATGGCATACGAGTATGTCTATATTATACGGATAGCTTTCTATAACCATTTTAATGTTTTTTTTTATTATAAAAATTATGTGAAGTTAACTGTAAACATTGTACATAAAAGTGTATCCTGTAGTATTTATACTCTAATCGTAATAGTATTTAGAGACGTCGTGACGTAGTATACTCTATGTAACTAGTATCAAAGAATCCTACTGATATTATAAACGCGAAAGTTTGTAAGAATGTATGGATGTATGTTTGTTACTCTTTCACGCAAAAACTACTGAACGGATCTGTCTGAAATTTGATAGGTAGACAGATTAGGACCTCGATTTTTTACATGCTTGCGAGCCGCTTGCGGATCGCGCACTGCGCACCCTCGAAAAGTCATAGAAACGTTGTCCACGCGGGTGAAGCCGTGGGAAACAGCTAGTACTAAATAAAACTACGTGTTAGTATCTTATCTGTAGTATAGTCTAATCATAATCTCATCATCATCATCATATCAGCCGAAGGACGTCCACTGCTGGACATAGGCCTCCCCCAAGAATCTCCATGACGACCGGTTCTGCGCAACCCGCATCCAGCGGCTTCCCGCGACCTTCACCAGGTCATCGGTCCACTGAGTGGGAGGCCTGCCTACACTACGCTTTCCGGTGCGTGGCCGCCATTCGAGAACTTTACTGCCCCAACGGCCATCTGTTCTACGAGCAATGTGCTCTGCCCACTGCCACTTTAAGTTTAGCAATTTTGAGAGCTGTGTCGGTTACTTTAATTCTCCTGCGGATCTCCTCGTTTCTGATTCGATCACGCAAAGAAACTCCGAGCATAGCACGCTTTGTTGCCCTTTGGGTGATCTTGAGCCTTCTTATGAGGGCCATAGTAAGCGACCATGTCTCAGTTCCGTATATCATCACTGGCAACACACAGTGGTCGAAGACCTTGGTCTTAAGACACACAATCATAATCTAAACTAATATTATAAAGAGGAAAGATTTGTATTTTTGTATGGGGGGCGTCCATTAATTACGTGAGGTGTTTAAAGGAGGGAGGGAGTCAAGCTAAATCTTTCCAAATCTCATATGGGGGAGAGGGGGGTTTTAGCAAATATCACGTAATTTGTTTTCTTGTAGAAAACGGTGTAAAATTGCGAAAAAATAAAGTTAAATCAAAGTAAAAAATCTAGAATGAAAATATGGCGAAATTTCACACAACAGTGTTTGTCGTATTTGTCCAAACCCCACAGAGAAGCACAGTAGCTCTTCGATTGCGTTTTTTTGTAATAACTCCGAAATGTTTTATCAGATAAATTTATTTTTTTATTCAAAAAATCAAATTTTGTTAATCAGATATATTTTTTTATTAAGTTTAAAAAACTACATCAATCACCGCAAACCGCGTGAAAATTGGTTGATTCATTTAAAAGTTACAGCAGTTTGAAGATTGAAAAAATTCGTGTTTCATCAAACTTTTATTAGACTCTTTTTATAATCCAACGCGTTTCCAGCCAAAATACAAATTTTAAAAAATCTCACGTGAGATTTGGGGAGTTGAGGAAAATCTCACTAAATCTCACCAGAGGGGGAGGGGGGGTCAAAAAATCCTGAAAAAAGCCTCACGTAATTTATGGACGCCCCCATGTTTGTAACGAATGAACTCAAAAACTACTGGACCGATTTCAAAAATCCTTTACTATTAGATTGCTACATTAACCCTGAGTAACCTAATGTATAAACTTCAATAATGTAACCCAAGATGTCAAAAAAAACCTAACCGCTCCGGGGATGCCGACAGACGAGAAAACTTTTTACAGTTTTATAAGTTTTGACCCTCCGAGTGATCCTGACAACCGACTAGGTTGACAAAGTTTTAACCTTGCGAGTGTTCCTGGTGCGGTGTCGTTTACGTTACAGTGTCGCCAGTTCAATGGTTTTTCTTATCTCAAAAATGCCCATGCGCCTAAAGAACTTTTCACTTAAAAAATTGCCATGAAATTTCTTTCATCGCATGTGCTGCGGTAACTATTGATGATAGAACAAACAAATATTACACAATACTAAAGAAAATATCAATATCTACAAAAAAATAAATCCTAATAAACCATTTCGTATTCAAGACTGATTCAATATAATGTAAATAACTTTTTAAATTATTCAAATCGGACATTGCATTCAAAAGATAATACATCTATGAAATAGGTAGCCGCAGATGATCATCATATCAGCCGAAAAACGTCCACTGCTGGACAAAGGCCTCCCCTAAGCCGCGGATGCAAACATACATTAATTACTCTATGTTTATCCCATTTAATAAAATGTCCTAAAAAACATTTATACCTATATATATTAAAAAAAATCGGCAAATCTCATGAGTCTCCCATAAAAATATTTAATATGGAGCCAAGTCTGGCAGTACTTTTTTAAAATCAATATTCAGTAAATTGCACCGTAGTTCTCTTTTAAACATACTGAGTAAATAATAATATTTAAACTTATGATCAATACATTTTTTGCATCGGTGTTGCCTAGAACTTTATTTCATCTCATTTATAAAGATATTTTTTCGACTCGGCAATCACGAAATGTATTTGTTTGTAATGTAAATTATTTCCAACTGTCATGAATGCATCGTCCTCATGTTTATTAAGCATTCTCGAGCCTTTCTCGACAGGGATTTGGGACAATTTTCGTGAATATATGTACGATGATGTTTAAAGTAAGTAAGTAAGTAAGTAAGTAAGTATTTATTTGCTTTTAAACAAGGTACAGTAAGTAAAATGATGTTCGTAATTAAAGTAGGAATCACTTGTTTAGCCATATAAAACAACAGCATGCAAATGTTATTACAGTATTAAATAGATAGAAACAAAACAAAAAAAACTTCAAATTTAATCATTGACATACATCATAATTTGTGACCCAAAAACTCATCAAGAGAATAAAACATATTATGAAGAAGCCATTCATGTAGGGTTTTCTTAAATCTATTGAAAGGCAGGTCTTTAAACGACTGCGGTATTTTGTTATATATGACGTGACCCATCCAATAGCAATTCTTTTGATAATTAGTAGTCTTGGGAATTTCGCTCATAACTAGCCTGTTGGGTTTTCTTTTCACTCTTGCAGTTACTTCACTCGCTTGCTTGTAGAATGTTTTCTGATATTTTTTAACAAATTTAGCCATTTCAAATACGTAAAGACAAGGCAGCGGCAAGATTTTTAGGGTCTTAAATAGCGGTCTACATGATACGTCCTGTGCTACTCCGTATATTGAACGAATACATTTTTTTTGGGCTATGAAAACACTCATAACGTTTGTGCTGTTGCCCCAGATTACTATTCCATAACGAAGGATGAATTCAACGCAAGCATAATAAGCTGTGACAGCCGTACTTCTAGATGCAACTCTTGTCAGTTTATAGAGAGCGAAAGAAAAACTATTAATTTTGGCACATATTTTTTCAACTTGGTCTTTCCAGTTTAGTTTGTCATCGATTGTTGTGCCAAGAAATTTAACACATGTTGCCCTCTGTAGAGTTTGTCCTTTATAATTAATACTAAGATTTTGTTTATTATTATAATTAATGAATGTCGATTTATTAAATTTAATTTGAAGATTATTATTGTCAAGCCATTCGATTATTGATATTATTGTATTATTAATGTCAGACACGTGATTACTCAATGTCAACTCATTATTAGATATCAAATTATTATTGGATGTCACAATTACTGATATGTCATCTGCGAATAAAATAGTCCTATGTTTTGTTACGTCTGGTAAGTCATTTATATAAATGAGGAATAATAGTGGGCCAAGCACACTACCTTGCGGGACCCCATAAGCGTTGGTCTTAAATTTAGAACTGTAACGTTTCACGTGATTATTGTCAAGCTTAGTTATTTGTACGCACTGTATTCTATTCATAAGATACGTACTTAACCATCCAAGTGCTGGTCCTCGAATCCCATAATTTTCAAGCTTTCGTAATAATTGGTCATGTGACACAAAATCGAAAGCTTTCGACATGTCGAAAAAAAGCACAGTCGTAAGCAGTTTGGAGTTTGTACTCTTTAGGACATCCTTAATTAAGTTAAATGTTGCCAGAGTGGTTGATTTCTCTTTCTGGAACCCAAATTGATAGTTTTTAATAATGTCATGTTTTAAAAGAAACTCATTAGTTGTGTGTGCATTACTTTCTCAAAATTTTTTGAGAAAATGGGTATTAGCGTAATGGGTCGATAATTTCCCATATCGCTTCTAGGACCTCTCTTATATAAAGGCTTAACAATGGAAACTTTTAGTTTATTGGGAAATAATCCTGTTTCCAGTGAAAGGTTTATGAGATATACTAGAACAGCCTTAATCTGATCTTTGACTAACTTAACAACTTTGGTGCAGACATTATCGTAGCCCTCAGAATTCGTTGTATTAAGAGAATTTATAGTATCACTCACACAGTTTTCATCAATGGGAGCAAGGAAAATTGAATTATTTTGTAAATGTTTAGTACCAGTGTTTTTAGTTTTAAAATTACTTTTGTTAGTAAATTTAATGTAATAATCATTAAACGCTTCAGCTATTTGTATAGGATTAGTTAAAGCATTTCCATTATTGTCTATCATGTCTATATACTGATCTATATTACATTTTTCTGTTTCAGTGTTAATAACTTCCCATGTTGATTTACCAAGGTTTTTACTATTTATTATGTAATTGTTGTTTGTTTGTCTTTTTGCGTTATAAATACACTTTCTTAGTAGTTTATTATAGTCAAAATATGTTTTTCTATGGTGTTCATTTTTGTGTATATAGTACCTATAACGAAGATTATTCTTAGTATTGCAACATTTCCGTAAGCCCTTTGTAATCCAGTTTAAGAACGGCTTACCTTTAGTTTTTATTTTTATGACCGGGAAACAAAGGTCATAAAAGAATCTAAAGAGTTCATAAAATTCATCAAACGCTTTATTAAGTTGAGATTTAGCAAAAACCTCAGAGAATGAAAGACCACTCAGACAGTTTCGAAATTTAACCACATTCTCATTTGAGTAGCTACGTTTATAAATGAATACCGACTTAGGTGCAATCTTCTTTGAATTAACCACAAATTTTAATACCTGAGCAGTATTATGATCAGAGAGCCACAAGGGCACAACTTGTCCAATTGCATTACTGATATTACTGAGCGCATGGTCAATACATGCTGAGCCTCTTGTAGGCTCTGTGATGTGAAGAATCAAGCTGAAAGCTGTGATAGTTTCCTTTAGGCGCTTAGTTGAACTGTTGTTATCCAAAGTGTTTATATTGATGTCACCGACCAGGACTAGTTTCTTTTTTGGATATTTCACAAGACACTCATGTAACAATAAATCCAGCTTCTGAAAAAAATTGTCGAGATGTCGTTTTTTTTTTGAAGGAGTTCTATAAACACATACAACTAGAAGGTTATTATAAGGAACTAAAATAGAACAACACTCAAAGTGAAAATGTGCTGCAAATTCCTTAAAACTATCCACGTTCTTATAAGACATACCCTTTTTAATCATAATACATGAACCACCCCTTTTTTTATCTCGACATTAGCTGGACGCTAATTCATAATTCCTAATTTGTATATTTCTTTCTTCGCCGGACTTAATAAATGTTTCGGTAAAGCATATCACGTCGGGATCTACTTGCTGATTTAGATTTTGAAGCGTTATTTCTATTAATTCTTTCTTTGACGATAACCCTTGGATATTTTGGTGGAGTATCACGAATTGGTTGGACTCAGTATTAGGTGTTTTAGACAAGAAAAAGCTGTCTACTGTCTCGAAACACATTTTTGGTAGGGTCATTACTTGTTCCTGGTGTGCATGGCATTATATTAGTTTTTTCCTGCAAAACATATGAAATGAAATATATATTTTTTAAAGGCATAATAAACATTCGGTCCGCAAAATAACTACTTGAGCGGCAAGATTTCATGATTGAGCGGCAGAAAAACATGTCTATAAGCAGCAACTCAACACTGTAGGAAGAGTGTGGTACGGGGAGTTCTAAATGGAAGCGGGAGCGAGCGAAGCGAGCTCGGACTTGCGGAGCACCCCGACTCGGATCCGTTAGGTTCGGAGACTGTGCGGGGAGGCGAGCTAAGCTCGCCTCCCCGCACAGTCGTAGTGTTAGGTTTAACATGAGAACACAGAAGTAGGAGCCCCGAAGGGGCTCCGTCGACCACTCAACACTGTAGGAAGAGTGTAGTACGGGGATGTTTAAAATAATTACAGCCATCCAGAATGACATAAATTGCTGATTGATTTTGAAATGTTTGCTGACCATGAGTTGCTGACCAATTAGCTATTTCTGCTGACCGATTAGCTATTTCTGCTGACCGATTATATTTTTCTGCTCACAGAAATAACAATACTATGCTAACCATTTAATTGACACCCATATGAAATTGCAACCTCTTGTCGTGATTTATGATTCTCTGATATTACTGGGAAATAATAGGGAATCGTTCCCTTTTTCGGTGGGGGTGTGGTTTCCAGATGCTGACAAGACAATTTAGGTTTCATAAAGTAGGATTTGATATTGTCAAAAGTCAAAAATTGCAATTTGTATTCAGTCATATCAATGTGGAAATTAATTTTCCTAGTCATGTAACGCAAAAAATCTGTTTTTGTCATGTTATTATACAGTGGTTTTATGAAGGTACAGTAATCTAAATGTTGGGTCCATAACTCCAGATAGTGATTTAGAGTTCGTTCATTTAAATAGGGGTTTTTGTTTACAGGCATAAGGTACACCTTAGCGTTCTTCAAAGCGTTAAGCATGAGGCACAAATCATGATGCAAAATTTCTGGGTTTCGTTCATTACATCCTACACTTAATACTATAATATCATTCGAATTCAAATTTTTTGCTATATTATAACAGTACTTTAAAACGACAGCACTTGACGCATTGCTCATGACAAAACCAAAAGGGGTATATTTATCATTCCATCTTCCTTGTCTAGATTGTAGAATCGCTGTAGATAGGCCCATAAGTTGATCATCACCTATTAAATGCAACGCCCGTGTGGGTTGAGACCTACAGGTGCCATCTGTCGATATTCCGTCTGTGGTATTGGTTGCGAGCATGCTCACGTCATTGGATTTTTCATCTAAGTGCGAGCCGTGAGCTTGTTCCGAAGCTGCATCCAGGTAAAATGGAACTATAGTGCGGTTATTTAGAATTTGTAAATACTACGGTGTTCCTTGGTATAACTTTGGATGTTTCACTTCAATGGGGACCACACATTGAAACTTTAGCGGGAAGGCTTAGTTCAGCTGCTTATGCCGTTAAGAAAATGAGACAATTAACGAATGTGGGTACCGCGAGACTAGTGTATTTTAGTTACTTCCATAGTATAATGTCTTAAGGCATCTTACTGTGCGGTTGATATAGAAACTATTTTCATCTTGCAGAAAAGAGCTATCCGCGCAATCTATCAGATGCGATCACGTGAGATGTTACAGAATAAGTTCAAAGAAATCAACATTTTAATTGTTGCTCGTCAATTTATATATGAAAACATTATATACGTTCGTTAGGAATTAGAATTTATTATCCAAAAACAGTGACAGGCATAATTTGAATTTAAGAAATGTAAATAAAATAGATATAGCCTTTTCGAGACTGAGTAAGGTTAAAAAGTCATTTGTGGGACAGTGTATAAGATTCTATAATAAAATTCCAGAAAATGTAACTAGTTTGTCAGAGGATAAATTCAAGACTCATGTCAAAAAATGCTTGTGCTCTAGAGAATATTATAAAATAATAGATTTTGTAAATGACAAAGTTATATATGTTGATTCTATAATAAGTACCATTACCTAAGACTGTAATCTGAATCATGACATTATTTGTAATACACAATAAGTTTTCTTAACTATTTAAAAGTGTGTCTAAACTCCTATTTAAAATAAATTATTATGATTTTGCTGATTATTGATTTTAAAAAGTACTGTCAGACTTGGATTCACCATAGAGCTAATATATTTTTAGAGGAGACTCGTAAGACTTGGAGAATTTTTCACATAAAAAATTTTCTGATTTAATTATTTTTTTCTAACTATATTAGAAGCCTATAAATATGCTCGTGCAACTTTATGTCTCTTGAAAATGACGGACTTCCTTAGAAACTATCAACCCCTATTTCACCCTCTTAGGGCTGGATTTTTGCTGTTTTCAGACTTTTGCCTTTATGCCAGATTTCAACTTTCGAATTCACCTGGTAGTGGTCTATCTTTTTGATGATCAGCGTGTTAGTTAGTGAGTGAGTGAGTGATGAAATATCTTAACTTCGATTAACGATATTTTAAAAACCGCTGCAGTTAGAAACTTGTAATTTGGAATATACATTGTTTATGTTACGTAAACAATCCAATATAAAATACAGTCAGTTTCTTCAGTCAATAACAAATATTTCAAGACCTCAAAGTTTTGATTTTTCAACACATTTGCGTTGAGTTGCTTCGAGAAAAGTGGCCCCTGATATTATTAATCACTCCACACTGACACCACATTAGTATCTACATTGCACACATGCGAAGCCGGGGCGGGTCACTAGTACCTTATTATAAAATTCAGTACTGTATCAAACACAGTTTTAACGTCTGAATGTCCGCCAACTTTGACCAGCTTGACGGAACTGGTTTCCCTCGAGTTGTCTGTCTGACCCTACCCGAGTTTGGGAAGAGACCTTGTAGTGGGGACGTTTGTGGATGGGTACAGTTGGTAAGTACTTAGGTGCAACGGCATACGATGTCACATAATATACCTATCTAAGCTTATATCTATTGTAGCCTATAAGCATACTTATGTATCTACCTGTTGGTATGGCCAGTCTGGTCTCGGCCACCAGTCCTTGTACACGCGTCAAGATAATATACATAGTAGCCCAATTTCGGAGTTTCTTTCAACCCTAAACTTTAGTAGCTACTAGTGGTACCATTTGTATATATTTAAATATATAAAGGACTAGCTGTTTCCCGCGGCTTCACCCGAGTGGACAACGTTTCTATGACTTTTCGAGGTTGCGCCGTGCGCGAGCCGCAATAGTTTTTGCGTGAAATAGTAACAAACATACATCCATACATTCTTACAAACTTTCGCGTATATTAATAGCTTTTTCCCGCGGCTTCGCCCGCGTGGACAGCATTTTTATGAGTGTCTAAGACACTGATGATTAGTAAAGGGTGATTAGTAAATTATGTCGTTTCCCACCTACTCAACCATCTCTGTGCAAAAAATCACAACAATCGAGTATTTTTTTAGTTCCCTCAGGAACTGCATCAGATTATGCAATTTTCCCGGGATAAAAAGTAGCCTATGTCCTTCCCCGTGACACAGGCTACCTGCATGCCAAATTTCATAAAGATTGGCCAAGGCGTTGAAGCGTGAAAAGGTAACAAACAAAAAAACACATTTTCACATTTATAATATTAGTAAGGATTTGCCTACACGGGACACTCGAATACATAGGTATTTGTGTATCGTCGTCTACGAAGACTAGGTAAAACAGATAAAAACATTGCTTGAATGCTAGTGAAATAAATCTTTAGGAAAAACAAACAAAACTGTAGACTGTTCCAATTTTTCTATTCTAGTCTGCACCTTCGTAATAGTCCGATAAAGTTTTAAAGTGAAAATAGTTTTGCAAGCTTCTACCGTGTCCATTTTAAATTTCTGCCGATTCTTCAGACTTACTTAGACTTTGATAGCTGAATATGTGAATAGGCTTTGTTAAGGAAAAGTGTACTCAACACTTAAATAAGTTCCTTTTTTGAAGTCGGTTAGCCCATTCGCTTCACACCAGGAGGTCGCGGGTTCGATTCCCGGTGGGGTCAATTTGTAAGACTCGGTTTGGTTGGTGGTAGGGCATTTTCTAAGCCCGCCTGGCTAGCTACCACCATCTTATCTAAGTCTTGCCGCCAAACATCAGTGTTAACAACATTGATGTGTTCCGGCTTGATGATAAGATAGCCAAGTTCTCCATTGCGTTGGAGAATCTTGGTAAGCCCGCTTCCATCTTCGGCATCATCGTCACTTACCATCAGGTGAGATGATGCCAAGGGCTTACCAATTGTGAATAAGAAAAGTCGGTAAAAACCGTTGAGGAATCTTACTATTTGGAAATGCAATGATTTTCTTGCTAATAGTAGGTGCAATGTATAATTAATTCCAAATAGATTTGCTCAACAGTCACATGGAAAATTGACATCTGACGAAACTTCAATTATTTATGAATAATTATTAATTCAATTACCCGCCTCCGTGGCTTTATTAGCTTCACATTATGAGGTCGCGGGCTTGACTCCACTAGTCTTGAGATCTCGCGGCTAGTATTGTTTCACTGTAAGGAGAAAGATAGGACAATACTGTACATCAAGAATTTTTCACATATTTTAGCTAAATCTAAGAAAATAGTAATGCACTCGTGTCTCAAGACAGGCTCCCGGTGGCAGGTGGCACAGATTTATAATATATAAATAAATAATAAATAAATAAATAAATATTGTGGGACAAATCACACATTGTCATCTGGCCCCAAAGTAGGATTCCCTGTGTTATGGGAACCAGAGACTGATATACATACTTATATACGTTTAAATACATACATATATAGATATTTAACATCCAGACACAGAGCAAACAAATCTGCTCATCACACAAATGTTTGCCCTGGGTGGGGATCGAACCCACAACTCTCGGATCAGCCGACAAGAGCACTAACCACTGAGCCACCGAGTCAGTCTATATGGTACTGCGGACGGGCGCACGACAGTGCACACAGCAATTACCACTATATCACCACTCACCAGTGCTGAGCGCCGCCTCGGCACTAACTTTGTCTTCGAGTTTGACTGACACACTGAACAGTAGATGAAAGCAGACTAAACTTGATATGAGATAAGATTTGAAGCTTTCTTTACACGTGATTTAGTTAAAAATAATAAGCAGTTAAAAACTTACCGGATTGTAACTGGAATATTAACTGCTTTGGCTAGTACGAAGCAATCAAAAGCATAAAAATGAGAACTCTACAGGATGAAATTTTATAAATTTTGTTCCCATTAACTATGGCTTCTACTCATGAAACTGAAAAAATTTCCCCAAGAAGTCCATACAATCAGAGCAAAAAAATGGGACTCTAAATACAAACTCTCAACACTAATTTCGGCCATTTTTTAAAAATTATAATCAGTAATTTAAAAAACGAAACGTATGAGCCTAACTTTTGTTCTGGCTGACAACCTATCAAAAATTGGTCCAAATCGGTTAACATTTAAGTGGTGAAAATCGTTAACGTCCTTTGGATGAAAAGTAGATTTTTCACCGTGGGTTTACAGTCCTTTTAGTGAAATTTCACGCTGTATCTTTTTCTCTTTTGCCCTTAACCTTCGAAGTCCCAGAGTTCCAAACACTCGGCATACCTATACCTAGCCACAGAGAAGATTATGTAATAGCTTTCCACATCAATATTTTTGATCCGTTTTTTCACTCCCCCCACTTAACGGTTGTCACTCAGAATTCAGGAGAGCCTGCGGCATCGGTTTGACTGATAAATTACCCGCCAATCTCCTTTTTTCTTAATCTACTTTACAGGGTAGGAACTTCATAATATTCTTGTCTTCGGTGACGATGTTGGTTAGTTAATCGTGTAACTGTACTACTTAAAAGAAAATAAATTAAACTAAAAAAACTAAAAAACACGCTTTTAAAGTACATCAGACTAAAAAGTAAAAAATAAACTTAAAACGGACAGTTTTAATTCGAACTTTGTAGACTTATCAAGAATCAGCGACAATATAATAATTTCATAAGTTCGAACTAAAAAATAAAAAATAAATAGGGTTTAAAAAACAAAAAAACACGCTTTTAAAGTAAATCAGACTAAAAAGTAAAAAATAATTCTTAATATAAGTTGAAAATAATAATTAACAAAAAATACTAGTATTATTGTGAAAAAGCGTGGGGCGCTCTGTGCCATATTTTTCGTCTATCGAGCAACCCACACTTTTTCACAATTATACAATTAATTTGTTAATTTATATTTTCAACTTATATTAAGAATTATATTTTACTTTTTAGTCTGATATACTTTAAAAGCGTGTTTTTTTGTTTTTTAAACCCTATTTATTTTTTAGTTCAAACTTATGAAATTATTATATTGTCGCTGATTCTTGAGAAGTCTACAAAGTTTGAATTAAATCTGTCCGGTTAAAGTGGGTCAAAATCGAGTCCAAAGGAGTCGGTTACATACAAACATACAAACATACAGGTGAAGCTAATAAAAGCGTGATATTAAGGGCCACATACATTTTCTCAGTCCATTCTCATACAAAGAGGTGGCCCCAGTGATAGCTACACTGTTAAAATTTTCACAGATGATATATTTCTGTTGCCGCTATAACAAGAAATACAAAAAAAAATAAAAAGTGAAAAAATAAGGGGGGGGTCTCTATCTCCACACAAAAAACGTGATTTTTTTTTAAACATGAAGAAACTAGCGCCATCTAGTGTGATGGTACGGAACCCTGTGTGTGCGGTTCTGACTCGCACTTAGCCGGTTTTTCTAAATCAAGAAAAGTAAGGAAACTAGGGAGTGCGGTCATTAGGTTAGATTTTTTTTCCCATTGCATTGGGGAATCCTGGTAAGCCCGCTTCCATCTTCGGTATCAGTGTATCATTTTAGGGTACCACACACCCAAAGGGTGACCAACGGGACCCTATTACTAAGCCTTCGCTGTCCGTCTGTCTCTCTGTCAGCGGGCTGTATGACATGAACCGTATTAGGTAGACAGTTGATATTATCACAGACTGTGTATTTCTATTGCCGCTAGAACAGCAAGTAATAAAAAATAAAAAAAAGGTAAAAAATTAAGGCCCCCCCCATTTTCTAAAAATGTGTTTTTATAGCTATTTTTGAGGTATTTTTGATTTAGCATTTTCGTAAAAAGACTAACACATACAAGCGTGAAACTTGGTGTGATAGATAATAGTAAAAATTCGTAAGTAAAACAAAAAAATAAAAAAAACCGGTCACCCGTTACATTCGAGTCGTAATCGCGCTAAGGAGTTCGAACTGAATTTAAAAAATATGTATTATATTTTTCTGTCGCTCATGTTGATGTCTTTTATTTGTAATGTGAATAGATAGCATTTTCATAGTTGTGTAAAGAGGTGTGGTAGTACGGAACTTTAAGAGCGCGAGTTCGACTCGCACTTGGCTGCTTTTACTTTTTCGCCAATCGTCAATAACATTTATTTAGTAAAAGCCTAAAAAAATTGCTTATTCATTTAATCTAAACATTTCCATAGTGTTAAAAATCTTAAAAGCTTACTCTGTCCGATTTTTTCCAGCGAGATCTATTATTTTGTCCTACTTTTTCGTTAGGAGAGGGTGTATTGAATATCCGCCCTTTAACTTAATCAATCTATGTCTTCGGAAAAGGGAAAATGACGTCAAAAAAATCCTGTTTGGTCTGTTATATGGAGCTTCGTTGCTTCATCTATCACTGATGTTTTCCATCATGATAATGGTCTCGTTTGGGTCAATTTAATAATTTGTGTATAACATTATTTTACGAGTGAGTATGATATTATTCGCACCTATATTGCAAAAATAATTGAAAACGCTGAACACGTTAAAAACCGACTTCATACCCTATCGAATAAAAAAACCGGCCAAGTGCGAGTCAGAACCGCACACTTAGAGTTCCGTACCATCATACTAGATGGCGCTAGTTTCTTCATGTTTAAAAAAAATACACGTTTTTTGTATGAAACCCTCTTATTTTTTCACTTTTTCTAATTTTTAGTATTTGTTGTTAAAGCGGCAACAGAAATACATCATCTGTAAAAAATTCAACTGTCTAACTATCACGGTTCATAAAATACAGCCTGGTGACAGACCGACAGATGGACGGACAGCGAAGTCTTAGTAATAGGGTCCTGTTTTACCCTTTTATTACGGAACCCTTAAAAAAATAATGAAATTCGGTTCACAGTCTGCGAAGATATCGTGTATACAAAACAAATAAACAAAAAAACATACAGTCGAATTGAGAACCTCCTGCTGTTTTAAAGTCGATTGATACGCATCTTGTGTCTTGTTAAAAATTAAAATCTTATTTATTTTATTATTAATTATTGTCTGTTATGAATCTTATTGGTTCCTACCATTTTCTAATGTCAATTATTATTATTATTTTTTAAATGTACTTTGAATGTCTTAATGCGTTCGTTTTTTTTTTGTATTTTTATTTTCAATTGGTAAGCCCTTTGCATCGTCTCACCTGATGGTAAGTGACGATGATGCCAAAGATGGAAGCGGGCTTACCAAGATTCCCCAACGCAATGGGGATCTGGCTATCTTATCTTCAAGCCGGAACACATCAATGTTGTTAACACTGATGTTTGCCAACAAGATGCTATATAACTGACGCACATTGCCACAGAATATACATTCATCATCGTACCGTGCTACCAGACCAATTTCGGCGCCAAAAATTAAAACTTGTAAAGTAAAATAACTAACAACTAATTTTCTTGTTTGGAGTTCAGAAAGAATAATTAAATTAGCTTACTTTGACCGTTATTACAAGCTTTATACTATACACTCGAGAGCGATGAATCCGGGTCACTTAAAGAATCCTGAAAATCTCGGAAACTAAGAAAGCTAGCTTCATGAAATAAATTGTGTTTAATAGACAATTTAATACTCCTTAAATGAAGTCATTAAAACTTCTTAGTTATTGTAAAGTTATGTCATAAAAAAATCAAATTTGAAAAAGAGAGACTTTCGAAGATGGAACTACGAAATTACTACATTTGTTTTTTCTTTTGTTTCTAATCTGTCATTTAAGTGGGTACATAAAGCATGTTGATAGTGTTCAATATTTATTATTCAAGCAGTAATCATGTCGCTTACACCTGAAGATTGCACCAGAACACTCACAATGCTGGAAAACGGCCGGGGTCAGCGCGATACAGCCACGACTGTCGGTTTGTCGCTCTCAACAGTACAAAGAGTTCTCCAACGTTACGAGGAAACTGGCTCTAACCTACGCAGACCAGGAACAGGCAGAACCAGGTGTACCACAGCACGAGAAGATCGATACTTGGTGAACACAATGCTTCGTAATCGCTTTCTCACAGGAACTGAACTTACAAATCAGTTTCGACGCCTCGGAGGAAGTAACCCAAGCGCATGGACAGTAAGGCGACGACTTGCTGAAGCTAACTTGAAACCACTTAGACCTGCAAACGGCCCTACACTGGAGCGTGGGCATCGTATTTCAAGACTAAGATATGCCCAGAACCACTTAAATTGGAGTATTGGAGATTGGTCAAAAGTTATGTTCTCCGACGAATCAAAATTTATGCTCTACAAGCACGATGGAAGACACAGAGTGTATAGAAGACCAGGGGAAAGATTCAAGCAAGCATGCATCGAAGAAAAAGTAGCCTACGGTGGTGGGTCTGTACATGTGTGTGCCGGAATTTCTTCTGAGAGTCGCACAGAACTGGTGTTCATAGAAAACGGCTCTTTAACTAGCGAAAGATATGTGGAAGACATCCTCAATGAACACGTTGGTCCATTTATGGTCAATTTGGATGAGGATGCTATTTTTATGCATGACAATGCCCGGCCTCATACGGGTTGGATTGTGAATGACTACCTTCAACAGATGAACATTACTCGTATGGAGTGGCCAGCACGCAGCCCGGATATCAACCCGATCAAGCATGCTTGGGACGAGCTAGGGAGATGCGTAAAACAAAGAAGCCCTCCCCCAATCACGTTTCGTGAGCTCAAAATTGCTCTCACAGAGGAATGGGAGAATATTCCCCCAAATCGTATAAGGAACTTGGTGTACAGCATGCCAAACCGCGTAAACACAGTGATGGAAGCACGAGGAGGCAATACGAAGTATTAAAATTCAAGTAAATCGTAATGTTGTTCAAAAATGTCATGTTTCCTATTTTTGTTTTAAGGCGAGATCAGCAGTTTTTTTTATTTATGTAATTTTTTGTAAATAAAATGAAGTGACTCGTAAATTTTATTACTTTCATATAAGAGGTATGAAAGTGTCTATTAAACACAATTTATTTCATGAAGCTAGCCTTCTTAGTTTCCGAGATTTTTAGGATTCTTTAAGTGACCCGGATTCATCGCTTTCGAGTGTAAGAATAGGACCCGTGCTGCTTCCGCAGCATTTTTTAAATTTTATATTGGACATCGAGAGTGCTCGGCGGGCGACTCGCAACCCGCAAGAATCACATCTAACTTTCCTCCAAGGCTCCAAATTTAAGTGGGCAATAGCTCAAATGAAAGAGCTCATTCCAGCGAGTGTACGAAGTAACTATTATCTCATCTGTCCGAGTGTACGAAGTAACTAGTATCTCATCTGTGCGAGGGTACGAAGTAACTAGTATCTCATCTGTGCGAGTGTACGAAGTAACTAGTATCTCATCTGTGCGAGTGTACGAAGTAACTAGTATCTCATCTGTGCGAGTGTTTTTAGATCAAAGCGAATCACGTACTTCAATTAGAACTGGAGGTATTGAAAGAAAGCTACGGAAATCGCGTTTGGGTATAATTGAGAAGGGCGAAAGTTAGTGATTTTCAATAGTTGAAGACAAATCTGTATGTACATCAATATACCTTTTATTAAAAAAAATTGGTTCGATTGAACAACCAAACGGACTCGAAATTGATTTCGTTTTTTTTCATTTTTTTTATGAAGGGCGAATTTTAATGCTTGATGACAAATATATAAATAAATAACTTTCATTTTAAATAAAGAATTGGCAACAGGCTGGATTGAACGGCCGGAATCCTCAAACAAGATTTCATAATTTTGTTTACTATGTTGAGAAGGGGCGAAAGTTAGGTGATTTCCAATGCTTGATGTCAATTTTGTGTAAGAATATTTTTCCTTTAAAACAAAATCAAGCAAATTGGTTTACAAGAACTGCTGGATGGACTCAACATAGATTTCATATTTTTTATTTATTTATTTGAGAAGGGCGAATGTCAGGTAATTTCAATGCTTGATGACAAATTTATAAATAAACTAGTTTTTTCCCGCGGCTTCGCCAGCGTGGACATCGTTTTTGTGACTGTCTTTAAGGGTGATTACTAGTAAATTATATCGTTTCCCACCTACTCAACCATCTCTGTGCAAAAAATCACAGCAATCGAGTATTTTTTTAGTTCCCTCAGGAAATGCATCATATTATGCTATTTTCCCGGGATAAAAAGTAGCCTATGTCCTTCACCGTGACACAGGCTACCTACATGCCAAATTTCATAAAGATTGGTCAAGGCGTTGAAGCGTGAAAGGTAACAAACAAATACATTTTCACATTTATAATATTAGTAATACCTTTCATTTTAAAAAACAATTGGCATATCGGTTAGTTAGATAGAATGGCCGGACGGACCCGGATTAGATTTTATATTTTTTTTAATACATCAAGGTATTTTTTGATGATTGATGACAAATATGTGCATCAATACCTTTCATTTAAAAAATAATTAGGTAAATGGGTCGGTTACAACGGCCGGACGAATTCGCATTAGATTTTATCAATTCTTTAAATATACAAAAAAACTTGCCGTGTTAGTTAGTTTTGGACGAACTTGGAAGCTAAATTAAAACCATCACTTCTCAGTTTTAGCGTAAACTTTGCGATAAGTTCGGAGAACAATGCATGGTTAGCTAAGTGACGTCTGTGGGACTCCCAAAGATGGCGGGCCAGTTATTAGCACCCCCATGATATGGGTATCAAATGAAAGTGTTTGCTGAGAAGAACACGAAATAAATAAAACTCTTTTCAAATTAAAGCTTATATCTTAAAGTTTTTAGGTTTGAAAAAAAAAACATTTTGATAATGAATTTCGTCTAGTTATGGAAATCGTGTTGTCCTCATCCTACGTCAGTATCTTTTGAGTTCATTGTCACAATCTTTAAAGCTTTTTAGTAATAAATTAAAATAAACCTAAGTGTCTAAGTTCAGCGATAAATTTTAATAATTTGCTTTAGTACACGATAAATTACTTGTTATCTTTCTGTTTATCATAATTTAAGACATCTGCCTACGCTCTGGGGGATACATTTCATCCGTCGAAAATGTTAAGATTGTTTTGACATTACACGCATAAATCATCTTAAGCTGTTATCAAAGTTATTAGAATAGTTTGAGATCGTTAATTTACGAGTACATAAAGTATTTTACCATAATTTGGTAGTAGCACAGATTACTATGTAGTAGTATGTATTGCAGCAAAAACTTTTTGTTTTGTTTTTACTGCAAAACCATTTCCGTCTTCATAGTTTATGACTATATTCTTTTTAAAAGAATGGTCGTTTAAATTCTGATAGATTTTGGTCTGGACGGTTTTTTTGGCGGAATTTGTGGTAGACACATTCGTAGTTTTATTTTGTTGTTTTTGATGTGTAACATCTTTGCTCTCGCTTTCCTGCAATTTGTGGGAGTGATTTCGTGAAATGGGACGGAAATGTGTCCCATGGGACGGAAATGTGTCCCAGGGAGTCGCGTTTTTTCAGGCTTTAAAAGCGCGGAAAAGGCAAAGGTATCTATGACCATACAGCCTGGTCTGCTGTATCTTTGCCGTCCTTTTTTCAGGCTTTAAAAGCGCGGAAAAGGCAAAGGTATCTATGACCATACAGCCTAGTCTGCCGTATCTTTGCCGTCCTTTTATAAAGTATTTTGTCACATGTTACACATCATATGCAAGTACTGTAGGTCTCGCTCGAATTTTTTTTTTCATTGTTTTCTGCTACGATTTTGTTCAAGAAGTGGTGCATTTTGGAGAAAATCGTCTAGCGCACGTGAGCAATGTGGAGAACAAGAAAATAAAACGAAGGAGGACAAGAGAACCCAACTTGCTCTGGGTGCAGTTTTATAGCAACTGGGTGTTCCACCTCAGAATGTAGCTGCTGCAAATGCTGTCAAGAATTTCAGAGAAGATCTGTAATGCACCGTGTGACAAAAATATTGGAAACGGGGATAAAAACCCTTACGGAATTTGCCACATATGATACGTAGAATTTGGGATGGGGCCTTAAAGTAGGACTATGAAAACGAAAGAATAGTTAAGGTAAAGAAAGAATATAATTAAACAATGGATCCCAAATAAATTAATAAAATAAATTCTTAATCTATGTTGAATACATAAATTTTGTTGTATAAAAAATATTTACCAGTTGGTTTGGTGAAAACATAAATTTTGTTGTATAAAAATTATTTACCAGTTGGTTTCGTGAAAACATAAATTTTGTTGTATAAAAAATATTTACCAGTTGGTTTGGTGAAAACAACGTACGTCGTTTTCTCTTATGTCTATGAAGATTTCCACACGGAAAACTATACACAGCGTAAAACTAGGGGTAATTAAGAATTTACCCCAGGGCACTCTAAACACTATAAAAACTTGCGATAATTAAATCTTGCCCCGGGGCACTCTAAACAGTACTCAAAATTCTTGGAGGTTACTTTTTATTACCAAGAGACTCTTCTTAAAAATAATAGTTTAAACTGATTGCCAAAAAAATTAAACCATGATTAAACTGCGCACAAAATTTAGCGTTTTCGTTTACTCCAGCTTGTGATTCGGAAGACGATGAATCGGAAAGAATAAAGAGCTACTTCCCTCGACTGCCCTCTGGTAGGGTAGATCAGGTCTTCGGTCCGAAGGTTGAACGTGCCCCGAGTGGTAGTTAGGATCTGCAGCGACGGCACGACAGCCAGGAAGTATTGAAATTCCTTTAGCTGGGTTAAGCTGGTGACCTCCAGAAATACGGCGTGGGCTCCGATAACTATTACAAATAGTATCACAGTGGTTCAAATACTAAACACTTTAATTTAATATATCAGTAAATAAAACGACGGCCATTCTCGTCCGTCCAAAAAATCTCTCTTACTTGTCAAAAAAGTCACCAATATTTTCAAATTAAATTTCCATAGAGGAACAAAATCAAAAGAGAATTTAATTATGAAACGCAACAAAGGAGATAGGCTCGAAACGATAGTTTGCGTTTCAACCGGCACTAGCATTACAAATCAAAAACTAAAGGAAGCTTAAATACGTCAGGCCTGGCTGTATGGTCTTAGTCATCTTTGTCTTTTCCGCGCTTATGAAAGCCGGAGAGAAGAAACCAAAAAAAAATATTTTGGTCTGTCACTATTGGTGGTTTGTTTTTTAAAGAGGATATTGACATCACTCTCGTTTTGTGTTGACTAAACTTTATTATTTTTATTTTACCACGTATTGTGGGTTGTTTTCGGTTCCCTCGCCGTTTTTTTGGAGATAAGTTTTTTAGCTTGTTCTTTATACCGTCTTATTTTAAAACAAATTATGCTTATGTACTATCTAAAAATATGATAAACATACAAAGGAACTCATTACTACAACAGTAAATCTATATTTATAAAGGTCGATGTGTAAATGTGGGTATGTGTGTAGGTATGAATGTTCCCTATTAACTCCAAAACGGTTGGAGCCATTTTGATGAAATTTTTAGGGAATCTTCATATTAACCCAGCAGGTGATCGTGTGAAGATTTGGTAGCGATCGGAAAAAAACGCGCGCGGAGATGCCGTGGGGCGGGTCACTAGTAGGTATTATAATACAGAATTTAAAAATAAAAATGCATGGTGATTTTTAAATGGCATCTGTAATCCAATATTAAAATTAAATACTATTCGTTGGCAAGTTTGTTAACGGCTGGAAAGATTCGATTTTTTTATTTCGTAATTGTCCGAACAAGGTTTTTAGAGAAAGAAAAAAATTGAAAAGTTGTCTGCTGAATTTTGAAAATTAGAAAAAACTGAAAGCGTTTTTTTCTATGGGCTTTTTGTATGAACTTAACTCCATGACTAACAATTCGCACGATGGACCCTCGATTACAGTCATGAAAACCAGTCAAGTGCGAGTTGACTCGCACATGAAGAGCGTGCCATCGTACAAAAAAAAATCGTTTTTTTTTTACAATTGATAAGTCCTTGGCATCATCTCACCTGATGGTAAGTGACGATGATGCTGAAGATGGAAGCGTGCTTACCAAGATTCCCTAACGCAATGGAGAACTTGTATGTTCCTTTAATTTTATTTTCTATTAGTGAGGACTTTTGAGTGGCTTTCTGTATTTATGTGATTTTATAGTGTTATATTAGCTGTAATACTTCCTATTAAATAAATAAATAAATATATTTTTTTTTTTTATATTGTACCGCCAATAGAAATACACACTCTGTGAAAATTTCAACTAAATTATTTAATTATTTTTATTAATACGATTCATTACTTACTATGACGGACGGACGGACAATGGAGGCTAGTAATACGTTCCCGTTGGCAACTTTTAGGTACGGAACCATAAAAAATGATTTCCACGTAGACAAAAACGGGAAAAAGCTAGTTAGTAAGGAAGTAGAGTCATACTACGCTTAAAACGCATAAAATTGCATCTGTAGTGTAGCAGATTGTCCAATAATGAAATACCTAGGCGTGACGTCATAGTTTTGCAGCGTCATTTATATACTCATTTTGTGATTTTGATTAATTAAAAATCGAAGACTTGATGGAAAACAAAACGAGTAAGGTTTTCCGAAGTGTAAGTAGGAGGGCAATTTAGTGATGAAGAGTTCATAATTTATTTCTGATGCTGTCGTCATCCCTGTTCCAATAGCTGTAACCCACCTGTAACCCAATGAATTTGATGTTTGAGTGGACAGAGACAAGCGTTGTAAAATTAATTCATGCGATGAGCCGCGTCTGAAACAGTTATATTAAAATATACTGCAGGGTCCACTCGTACCCGTGATTTGTACTGACTTTTAACGACTTCAAAAAAGTGCCTAAGGGGTCCCCAGGAGGATCGAGTTTCCATCCAAACGTTCCGCTTTAATACAAAAACTATATGTCGGATTGAATCCAAACTTTGCAAATATATTGAGTGGAAATATATTGATGTTTGTAATTACTTTTATAATATGTACCTATAAATTTGTGAGGCTCTTGTCCTGTTTTTTTTTAAAAAAAAATAAAAAATTGGGGTGCGTTTGGCTGCACCTCACCTGATGGTAACTGGCGAATCTAATCTAATTACGTTACGATTTTTACAAAATAAGTCAACTAAAAGATTTGACAGCCCTTGTGATCCCACAGCTGCCTTTGCGCCATAGCCCAGGGCCACCAGGCGGTCGGCCGGGGTCCGCTCGCCGCAAAGGGCCGTACCTCATTACCATGCCAAGAGTCAATTTCGGTTCAAATAATCCACTATAAAGCCGATGCTTGTTTGAACTGAAAGATGTTTACAACGAGGAGCGGCTTGTAAAGTTTTTTCCATCTTCCAGTTATGAAAATTTGAAATGTAAATAATTGAAAACGCTTAACACGTTAAAAAACCGACTTCCATCGTAACAACTTAGTACATTTTTGCATTATTATTTTTGGTTTTTGTACTACACCGATTTTGATAAAATTTATATGGGACCACACGGGAAGCACTAGCCTTCATGAAAAAAAAGAATCATAAAAATTGGTTCACCCAGTCAAAAGTTCTGAGGTCAGATATAAGTGAATCAAATTATTCTACTTATATCTTGTCGCAATTAAGAAAATAAAGTATTTCTCCTTGAAACACATGATATATTCTTTGTGAAATGTGTAATGTGAAAGGAGATATTAACACGTAAATTTTGTGTAATTATTATTATTAATATTAATTTTATTACAAGTAACATAGACTCATACATGGTTAGTATTAAACAGTGAAAAATCAAGAAAATTGTGTGTGTGTGTTACACATAAAAAAACATGCAGACGAATTGAGAACCTCCTCCTTTTTGGAAGTCGCTTGAAAAGCAAATAATTTTGCCCTATTTTCTTGATTTTTCACTGTTTATTACTAACCATGTATGAGTCTATGTTACTTGTAATAAAATTAATATTAATAATAATTACACAAAATTTACGTGTTAATATCTCCTTTCACATTACACATTTCACAAAGAATATATCATGTGTTTCAAGGAGAAATACTTTATTTTCTTAATTGCGACATGATATAAGTAGAATCATTTGATTTTCCCAAAATCCACGGTCCACCTCGGGGGAGGCCTGCCTACGCTACATTTTCTGGTGCGCGGTCGAGCTGGAGGCGGGCAGCGCAGGACCGGTCGTCGTGGAAATCCTTTGTCTCGATGTGGACGTTTTTCGGCTGATATGATGATGTTGATAATTTGAATTTAAGTTAGTTTAGCCGTACCTATGTCCAGCAGTGGACGTCCTTCGGCTGATATGATATTACGTACCTATAGGTATGATATATAGAACAGTTTCGAGCCATATAAATCTTTTACTTATAACAGGTAATTCGTTATTTAGTAAGGTGTGTTAACCAATATAGAAATAAATATAATTTTCAAAAAGCCCAAAAACTTTTAGGTAAAATCTTTAATTTGAACTATTTCGTTTTCTTCTTAGCAAAATCTTTCATTTAATTCCTATAACATGGGTGTACACAGGCCAGCACATCAAGCTACACATCTTGGATTTTGTACCGTTCTTATGCCGAATGGGTATGGATCAGAATCGCACTACGAGTGTATAGCTTGATGTGCTGGCCTCTGTATATAAAAAATAACTGATCCGCCATCTTTGAATTTTTAATGACGTCACTTAGCTAACCATGCATTTTTATCCAAACTTAAGTGTATGCAAAATTTCAGCCCAATCGGAAATCGGGAAGTGGTTCTAATTTAACTTCCAAGGTTTGTCCCAAACTAATTAACAAACTAATAACTAAGTAACATGCCAAGCTAACTTTAAGCTGGTAATTATAAAGAGAAACCGACTAACTACCGATTAAGATAATTTTAAAAATGACTTTTCTGATGTAGACGTTTTTATACTACTTTGGGTGCCTTTAAAAGTGCGATTAGAAAAGTAAAAATTGTTGTAAAATTAATTTTGTCTTAGGGCTCGTATATTTCATGTTTTACTTTTATTAAGTGGAAATCCAGGTCGTTTTTAATTTAAAATTTATATGTAAATAAATATATAAATAAATAAATAAATATATTTAAGAATGTTTGTTTCCTAAATTAATAAAATAAAAATAAATAAATAAATAAGATAGATATCTGTAAGAAGTCCGTTTTGAAACGTAAAAAATATTTTTTAAATTAAGACATTTTGTGTTGATTTTTTTAATAGCAACTTAATAATTTTTTTTTAATTAAAATTAACAAATACACTTATCGACTTATTTTTACCTTTTTAGTGTAAGTAATCTAGGGCAGACTGGGAGGATCTGAACAAACTCACCCCGGAGGCCAAAAACTGGATCCAAAATCTTGATATTAGTTTTTAGTTTATTTTGCAGGAACTGAATAAGGCCATACGATTATAATAATAATCTATATTTTTTTAATTAAAAATTTGAGTGCGTTTGGCTGCACCTGACCTGATGGTAAGTGCCGATGCAGCCGAGGATGTAACACACAAGCTCAAATAGTGCCTATTCACACTCGTAATTGGTAATATGGTAATATTGTACTTACCCAGGTGGTCCCACGGGCTGCTGTTCCACCAAGCGGTGGTGGACTGCGCGCGCGCCGCCATCTTGCTTCCGCTCGGCATCGCCGTGTTCCGGTGCCAGCCCGTGTACAAGTGCTCGCTGGTTGAGACCGCTTTCCTGTTGCTTGTGAGTCTAACGTAGTCCTTAATAATTCCAATAGTGACCTCCATCTTTTTAACACCTCCATAACTAGTCTGAGGCGCGCACTCTCAGCTGGTTTTTTCGATTCTCAAGATTATTAAAATAGTTACCTACCTACGTGCTTACTTTTACTATCTATTTATAATATATATCTATAGCACTATCATACTGGTAGATACTTAAATAGTTGAGCTGTTTCGATTCTTTGTTTCGAGTTTCGTTAATTTTTGAGTTCTTTCTTTTTCTATTTGTCTTAAATTGTTTAACTGCATTATTAATCTTTTTTGCGAAAACTTTATAATGACTTCTTAGATACCTACCATTCTCTTATATACTTATGTTGTTAAAGCTGTATGTTTTCCGACTTGAATAAAATAAAATGAATAAAAAATAAATTTCACACGGATTTTTTTTTATTCAGAATTGGTAAGCCCTTTGGCATCATCTCACCTGATGGTAAGTGACGATGAACATTGATGTTTGACGGCAAGACTTAGATAAGATTGTGGTAGCTATTCAGGCGGGCGCAGAAAATGCCCTTCCACCAAGCAAACCGAGTCTTATAAAGTTAGACTCCGCCGGTAATCGAAACCGCGACCTCCTGTGTGAATGACGACTTAATCATTACGCCACAGAGGTGTTCTCCGAATCACAAATATGACTCATAAGCATTTACGTACCAGGTGTAATAAAATTGGTGTATAGGAGCCGTAAACAGAGGGCTTATAACTCATCATACTAAACAATATTTTCCAAGAAACGCGAATGTATGGATGTTTGATTGCTCCACTTTCACGCCTAAACAGCTAAACGGATTTTGATCAAATTTAGTTGGTAGATAGATCAAGCACTAGATTAACACATTGGGTAAATTTTATTTCACGCTAGCGCACCGTGCACCCTCGGTTACAGTTACAAAAACTATATCCACATGGTCAAAGCCGTAAACAAAAGCTTTTTAACAAATATTTTTTTTAACTCTTTATACAAGTCGATTAGCTGAGAGTCCAATTTTGTGCATTTTTGTGTGGAGATTCCAAAATATATTTTAGAATAATCTGTACGACTTGGGGAAAGTTGTACAATATTTAGAATAACTCGTAAAAAATATGTAAACTAAGGTTCCCATATTCTGTTGTTCCTCCATCATACTCCCGGGTCGGGGAGTTGTCGTCTATCACTTGATTTAATCAAAGTTTAGCAAAGATTGTCCCACTCAGGGCACATACGTTGCTGTTTACATTAGTAGACCCCATATGTATAGCAGATTTTAATCAAAGTTTTGCAAAGATTGTCCCACTCAGGGCAGAGTGGTTGCTGTTCACATTAACTGAAAGGATTTTTGAAAGAATTTTTGAAAATTCAACCCTTAAAGGGGTGCATCGGGAGTTCAAAATTTACAAGGAGAAATCGTATAAATTATCTCTTCACGGCAGCGGGGGATTCCCGAAAAAATCGAAATAACCCATTGCTTTTCCTTGCGTAGACGTGTCTAATATCGCAGGTATTTTGGGAAGATGACGTTTAATGGTCATGCTAAAACACGAACTTTTTTTTAAAAAAATAAAACAGTTTTATGTATGCCCAACATACATCTACTTCCAGAGGTAACTTACCACACGGTTTTTTTTTATTAAAAATTTGAGTGCGTTTGGCTGCACCTCACCTCACGGTATTAGAAATAAAGTGTTAACTAAGAGATTTATCACAAAAGACGCTGGAAACAGCTATACAGTCATGAAAACGATATCTACGCGGACGAAGCCTAGAAAATAGTAACGTTTTGTGAAATGTAACCCGAAATGGGACCTCTACATCAAACAAAAGTGTCACTTTCACCGCAAAGAAAGGAGACACCTGGAGAGTGGCTCTTGTTTGTGACAAGGCTTCTCATGAACCTCAAAAAACCGGCGAGTCAGAACCGCACACATAGGGTTCCGTACCGTCATACTAGATAGCGCTAGTTTCTTCATGTTTAAAAAAACACGTTTTTTGCATGGCGAACTCCCTTAATTTTTCACTTTTTCTAATTTTCAGTATTTGTTGTTATAGCGGCAACAGAAATACATCATCTGTGAAAATTTCAACTGTCTAGCTATCAAGGTTCATGAAATACAGCCTGGCGACAGACGGACAGACAGACGTACAGCGAAGTCTTAGTAATCGTTTTACCCTTTTGGTACGGTACCCTAATAACCGGCCAAGTGCAATTCGGAGTCGCGCACGAAGGGTACCATAGTACCTTTTTAGATACGTACTTCTCACGTTTCAAAAAAACACTTTTCTTGTATGGGGGGCCCTTTGTTAATTTGATTTAAGTTTGAACATTTTTATGATTTTTCTTGCACTATTCCACAATTATAATATCATTTTTATGATGATCACGAAACCGGTTGCAGTATAAACAAATTTGTCTTTTATTTATATTGATTGTGGAATAGTGCAAGAAAAATCATAAAAATGCTATTCAGTGTTCCATCAAGAAACTATTATCGTAAGTATACGATAATTAAAGTTTTATTTGATTTTATAGCGGCAATAGAGATATACAATTGTAAAATTTCAACTGAATTACTATTGTGGTTCATAAAATACAACCCGTTTACAGATAGATGGACGGAACGACAGCGGAGGCTTAGTAGTAGGGTCCAGTTAGCGCCTTTTGGGTACAGAACCCTAAAAAGTTGTATTTTTTCTGAATTATGTATCCTACGAAGAGAGGATAGTTAGACCTCACTCAATATAAGCTTTCAAGACATCATACTGTGTCTGAAAGTTAAATCATCTACATATATGATATTTGTATAGCACTTCTCTCTCTAAACAGCACCGAAAGCGTTGATAAGCGAGCTTAGCGTGTTTTTCATTTTTTATTCGTTATTCTTGTAAACACAATCCATTATTATTATTTTTTTACTTAGGTTAAATTTTTGTGTTTATATCGAAATCCATTTGTGTATGGTTTTTTTTATTAGCTCATAGTTAATTTTGTAATGTTATCACATAGTGTTTACGTAAGGTGTAAACTTCCCTAATAAAATAAAATAAGTAAGTAGGTACCTATACCTACCTATAATCATTACCCTTATTAGAAGGGAAAATTTCTGGTGAAATTTTCACCAGAAATTTAGTGTTAGATGGCTTTGTTTAAATTTCTCACTTCACTGGCTCGCGACCCGAAGAGGGTCTTGGCTTCAAATCGAAACCACTTTTGTTCAAGGCTCAGAGTAGCACAGGTATGTTCCTTGTTCGCTCAGGCTTACTACTTCACGCCTGTTACAGAACTAGGTAGGTAAGTCTCAGATTAAAAGTAATATTTTTAAGCTATTGTATAGCTTTTATCGCGGGCTTTGAGGGGACCGAATCAAGAAATTTCGTAACGAAAATATAACCCGACACCTCAAAAAAAAAATATATTTTTTTTTTATTACAATTGGTAAACCCTTGACAACATATATATATATTGAGTTCTAAAAAACTTACAGTGATGATGATGATAGTGATTGTGGTGATGGTGAGGGGGATGGTGAGGGGATGGTGAGAGGGGTGGTGAGGGAATGGTGAGGGGAATGGGAAGGAGCTGGTGAGGGGATGGTGAGGGGTGGTGAGGGGGTGGTGAGGGGATGGTGAGGGGAGTGGTGAGGGGGATGGTGAGGGGGATGGTGATGATGATGATTAACTTTCTTAGTGTTAATTTATTACATAAACATCCCGCGCCCCAAGGACTATATGGTACTTGAAGGGGATTGTATGAATTGAAACTCCATAGATTTGTTCGAAGTTCGACGTCAGAGCGAGACACATATAGTGAGATAGTTGCAGAGAGAGAAAGTATGGCGGTGGTTGCCTTTATTTGTAAGATTTTATCTATCTCGCTATTAGTGGGATCATGGGTGACGGTTTATTTAGAAAAGGACAACAATACAAAAAATACTTAGAAACTAATTACATACATGAACATTTAAAACAAAGGAACATAAGTGCTTAAAAACATTATTTACAAATTGGAGGGTTTATTTCCTCTAGTCGCTTACAGTCTCCCCCTCGGTGCGCTTAATAGCACCCATAGTGATCGGGGTAGCGACGTTTTCTCCTGTGCTTTCGCCAGTTCGCATCTTGCGGTTTTTTCTTAACATGAGTTGCTATACGTGTTTTGTTTTCAAGCAGGTTTTTGAACAAGGCGATGTACTGCAGGAATCGGGCTGTGGCTCGTAAAAGGCGTAACCATGTAGAGCATCGCGTCGGCTCGGGAGTAACAATGGTTACACGTCTAATCGTGTGGGTTGTAAGACGTTCTTCTCCGATTGTTACGGGTACAGTAGCGGATCGGTCAAGCGGCCATTCTGACTCGGACTTTCGTAGGAAGGCGGTGCCGGAAAACCATCTATGGCTTGAGTGGGAGTTTCCTGGGGTGCCGCGGGTTGCGTCGTCAGTCACGTTTTCTTTCGTGGGTGCCCATCTCCACTCATCGGATTTGGTATGATCTTCCATCTCGGCTAGCCGGTGAGCTACGAACATCTTGAACGTGCGTGGGTTGGACTTGGCAAGAACAGTGCGTGAGTCGGACCAGTATAATCTTCTCTTTATTTTCTTATCCATTTCTGTCTGTATGGTGGCGTATGCTTTTTCACTGGCATCGCAGAACATGTGTAGCGCCGCCTCTTGGTTCGTTTGCGATACGCATCTTGGTATGTACAAACTACTTAGTTCGTGTAGGTGCGATAGCCATGCGCGCCATTGCAGGTCTTGTGCCAGCTGCACGGGCTCGTCCCATCTGGCTCTCGTTCTCCACAGATCTTGGATGAGCATCTTTCCTTGGACGAGCGTAGCTGAAGCAAGGCCTAGCGGGTCATATATTGACATCACAGCGCTAGTTTTGGTAGGCGCGCGTTGTCCTGTAAGCGCCTCTTCGGGCGTGTGTCGCATGTTTAAAGCGAAATTGAACGTATCTTCTTTTACGTTTTCTCCCTTCGCTAGGGTTTTTATTTCCCTTTCAAAGCAGTCTCGCTGAACAATTTCGAAAAGGCTTTCTTCGGCGTTTTTTATTGTCTCTTCCGAGTTCGTTAGTGCGAGCGAGAAGGGTAGCGAGTGAGTCGGGTAGATTGTTTCTTATAGACGAGCGAGCGAGAGGTGTAGCGGGGTTGTGTATCTGTCCCTTTCTAGCGTGAGTTAAGTACCAAGCGCGACGCGTAGTAGGCGCGTAGTTCGTAGCAACTTCCGCGTAGCCGCTGTCTATCAAATTTTTCATTTGCTTTTCGTAGCTTTCTTTGAAGTTTTTATCCTTCTTCTTTTTCTTTTCTATGCCGAGCAGTCTTCGCAGAACGTTGGGTCGGCTTTCAGGCATTCGTGTGTCGTCTGTCTTCCATAATAGCCCGGTTTCGAACCATCCTTCGTTGGGCCCGTACTTGCAGGTGGACTTCAATATTGTGAGAGCTCGTTCCTCCGGATCGTTCGCCGGTTTTCTAGGCGCTATTCCGAGCGAATCGATGGTGAAATGTTCTTCTAAGAGCCGCTCAACGGTGTCTTCGTGCGCACTGACATGTGTGAGGTGGTTGATGACTTGTATCGACCTTACAGGCTTCGTTATATTGGAGTAACAGCCATGAAGGACCCATCCTAGGGTCGTAAGCGAAGCGACGGGCCGAGACTTGCTTCCGCTGCGTACGTCTTGTGACACGATCAAGTGCCAGTTATCTTGCCCAATCAGCAGTGAAGGCTGGGCAGTGTCGTACGTGAGCTCGTAGGGCACGTCTTCCAGGTGTGGACAGTCATCCAGGTCTTTCTTCCTGACCGCTTGAGGTGCCAGTTCCAGCTTTTCTATTGTAGATGCGGTCATGTCTTCGTACTCGCGGTAGTAGAGTCCTCTTATTTTCAGTTCAAGCCACCGGGAAGTAGCTTCCTTTAGTCTCTGTCCTCCCATTCCCTCGATGAACAGTTCCTCCTTAGGGCCCCGCGCGCCTATCTCGTCGGCTACGCTTTTCTCGATCAGCGTGACGGTGGAGCCCTCGTCGAGAAGAGCGAAGAGTTTCTTCGTTCCCGTTGGACCCGAGATTTCTACTGGAGCGATCTTTAGGAAGGCTTTCGTGGCCACCAACGTGTTGACCGATGCAGTTTGCTTATCTTCTTTGTGTTCCTCCTGTTTTTCTTGCTTTTCAGGCGCTGAGTCTGCGTGCAGTAGCACGTGGAGGCCACGCCTACACTTGGAACACGGTTTCGCCTTGCAGTTGAAACCTCTGTGTTTTGCACTTCGTAAACAGCAAATTTTTTTATTTTTTTTTCCCCCCTGTTAAGGGAGAGCGGAGGTGAATGCGTTTACGCATACCAGGGGAAGCTTCGGCCGCAGGCCGAAGCTGCCGCTGGTTATGTGGGACTCATAGCTCTGCGCCTATATGCATACGTCCCCGTTACACTCGGAAGGTGTATGAATACGTATGCACAGGCCCAAAGACCACACTACCCACTAAACACCCCCTCGCGAAGTTTGGCAGCGTAGCCACCTTAAAACTATATCGGTGCGACGCCCCCCCCTGGGGAGGGGGGGGGTGCAAAACACGCTAAGGGGGACAGCGCGGAGAGCTCCTGATGGGAGCGGCCGCTAGGTTAGTCACATTAAGTGTGCAAGTGAAGGGACTGTGTCATTCAAAAATTAAGCACTATCTGTTCCTTCCTGAGCTGCCAGGAGGCAGTTCAGGTCGGCTGAAATTTGATTGGGGGGATCAGTAAGGACATTTCTTGGTCTGCGGACCATACTACTAGTTAACACGAGACGCGGGGAATAGTCCGCCGCCTCTCGGATCAACGGATTGGGATGCGACTCCGAGGACTTGAAGAAGTTCTCGGAGAGGCCTTTGAGAAATTGTTGGATGGTCTGAATGTCCATGTCTCGGTGCAGGTCGGCGTTACGGATGTACCACGGGGCGTTAAACGCTCTACGGCAGAAGATGCTTTGGACTGTTTGGATCATGTCTATGAAACGGGGGGACGCGTGTGCAAATACAGGGGCCGCGTATGACATTACCGGTCGGATGCAAACCTTAAAGAGTGTACGCTTGTTGGAGGGGGACATTTTACTATGCCTACCTATCATGCTGTTTAGCCTGCTCATATAGAAGCGGGCATTCCGGGTCACATTTTTGATGTGAGGTCCGAAAGAGAGACATGAGTCGAGAGTGACTCCTAAATATTTGGCTGTGGTTTTCCAGGGGACGCGGGTGCCTAGCATGCGGATTGAATCTGCGGGTTGGTTGATCCTACGATGGTAGTCGAAGCGGACCGCGGAGCTTTTGCTAGGGTTCACTTCGATTCTCCATTTCCTAAACCATCTACCTAACTCGTCAACTGAGGTTTGTAGTTTGTCTATTAGTGGTGATAGAGATATGGACTGCCCCCGTATGTAGAGGGCGGTGTCGTCCGCAAATAGGGAGAGCTGTACTGTAGGCCCTGATTTGCTTGGTTTTGGGATGGGGATGTCATTTGTGTACAGAGTGTACAATGTTGGGGAGAGTACGGACCCTTGGGGGACCCCGGCTCTAATGGGACGCGGTGAGGATAGAACCCCTTCGTGTCTAAAACGGAAATTACGGTCTTGGAGGTAGCACTCCACTATTCTAACAAGTCGGTCTGGTAGGTCCATGTGGTAGAGTTTGTATATAAGTCCCGCATGCCAGACCTTATCGAAGGCCTTTGCGACGTCGAAGAAGACTGCTACTGTCCTTTCGCGTCTGGGGTAAAATCCGTCCAGTATGTATTCGACTATGCGGTGGACTTGTTGAGGACACGAGTGTTTGGCGCGGAACCCAAACTGATGGTTAATTATAAGGGGAGGTTTGTCCGGCGGGAAGATATGACTTTTAATTCGATTGAGTATGACTCTTTCGAAAAGCTTTCCCATAGTCTTGAGTAGACTTATGGGGCGGTGGTTTGTGGGGATGTTAAGGGGCTTGCCTGGCTTTGGAATACCTATTACTATTGCTTCCTTCCATGCTGTCGGGAAGTAACAGTGTTCGAAGCAGGCGTTTAAGATAATAGCTAGCAGTGCAAGTAACTGTTCCGGATAGCATTTAAGTGCTTTGTTAGAGATACCATCTGCTCCGGGGGCTTTTTTAGGTTTAAGACCTCTAATAATGGAGCGTAGTTCGTCAGTTGATACTGAGATGGGGTCCGCAGTTAGGGGGAGCGAATTCCTATTACGGACCTCATCCTCCACTGTTTTTATATGAGAGGGATCACACTCTTGTGTGCTAGGGGTGCATTGGGAGGCAATGCTGTCCGCGAAGCATTTCGCTTTCTCTATGTCTTCGAAAGCTATGGTATTGTCTGGCCGCGTAAGGGGAGGGATGTGCGTGATTGCGTCTACGCGGAGAGCCTTGGCTACTTTGTAGTAGGCAGTATGGGAGGGGGTGATATCCTCCATGAGTTTCCTCCAGTTGGAGTTTCTCAGTTCGGAAAGGTGCTTCCTAAGCTTACGCTGTAGGAAGTTGGCTTCCCTCCTATTGTCGGGTGTGGGATAGTCTGCGGCTCTACGGAGAGCTGCTCTTTTCTCTGCGATTAAGAGTTTAGTCTCACGCGGGAGTTTGCAGTCTTTGATGGTAACGACCTTTTCGTTCTCCTTAATCGCAGCCTGTACTAAGTGGGTGATACTGCTAACTGCGCTATCTATCTTGTCAGTACTGTCAAGGTAGTCGGGCGAGAAAGCGTATGCGGAGTCGGGGGCGTCAATGGCTGAGGTCAGTGAGTCAGTGATACCGTCCCAGTTGGTGAATTTTGTTGTCGTGGGGGCGGGTGTGCTACTTTGGGGGCCTAGTTTTAGGGAGACTGGACGGTGGTCCGAACCTAGGTCGTCAAGGGTGTCAATTGCGCATACGTTAAGGGAAACTCCCTTAACTATGGCAAAGTCGAGTATGTCCGGGTCTTGGTCCGGGTTATCCGGGTAGTGGGTGGGGGCGTATGGGGAGTATACTGTTAGGTCTAGATCTTCAGTGATTTTGAGGAGCTTTACGCCATTGTTGTTGGTTTTAAGGCAAGTCCAGTCAGTATGTTTGAAGTTGAAGTCTCCAATCATAATGGTGGACTCGCCCAGGGCTAGGATGGCCTCGAAATCACTTTGTAAGGGAATTTTTTTGGGACTGATGTAGACTGAAGCTATGACTATTGACTGGTGTCCTGTCATAGCTAGTTTGACTATAGTGGCTTCCATGTTGGTGAGTTGGGGGGTGGGGATTTGTGAGCAGTGGATTGCTCTCCTATAATAGATGGCTGTTCCACCCTTTACTCCGGTAAGCCTATCGTTTCTAATGAGGTTAAATTCGGGGATTCTAAGACCTTTATCTATTTTGGGTTTGAGGAAAGTTTCCTGCACTGCTAGTATGTCTATGTGCATACTTTTAGCGAAAAGTTTAAGCTCGGGGATATTACTACATAAACCGCGCATTGAACAGGACCCACCTTCCCCTCCTAAGACCAAGGCCTATGTCTTAGTGGAAATTTTTGATCGTCATTCGTTTTGTTTTTCCATAAGGGAAAGTGAACCCTGCATTGCCCCTTCATTGGAGGGAAATTGTAGCTATGGAATATAAAGTTCCCACGAGATGCTTTCTGTCTATAAATAACATCATATCAGTCTCTACACGTCCCCATCGTGGGGCTCAGTCCTCTACTTTTTTAAGAAGTTGAAAATAGACTATTCAGAAATTACCAAAATGCGAGTTACCTTTATCTTTTGTTCTAGATCTAAATAACAAAAGATAAAGGTCGAGGATGTAAGCGAAGGTAAAAGGAAAGAATAAAATAAAATATCCTGGTTGAGTCTTAATAGAAATTGAAAGTTTATTTGACTCAAATTGTGGAGAAACCTTACTTGTTGTAGGCGTAAAACTCCACATTACATTATATAGTAAGTATTAAAAGTACGGCCATACATTAATTTTATCTCTATGTGTTAATTATTGGCCAAGAAGAATTTGCATTTATTCTAGTATTTAATGGTACAAATTTGATATTATATTGAATTATACAGCTCGCCCTGTAAAATGTCACGTACTAAACTTACGGGCGTATATGAATTAGCATTTAATTTATCTACATAAAATAAATAATTAATCAGAATTAAGTAGACTAATGACAGTAATGAAAAGATAATTTAGATATTTTAGACTATACATTTACGTCAAGCAACCAAACTACAACCACTGTACATTTCTGTAACTCACAGAGAACCCTAAATTTTAAAGAACCTTTCGAGTGCTTCCCTATTTGGGTTTAATAAAACTTTGGACATTTAAAAGGTGATTCTAGTTAGGCCTTGAGACCTAAAGAAATACGTACCCAGACACACGTCGCACCTCACAAAACTATTACTTTTCACATCAAAATTCACACAGGACAAAAACAAACAATATTTCAGCCTCGAGACACGACCAACTCGTCTCGCCATTCCATCTTCTGTCCCACTGCCCACGCGCATTTTCAAGAAACAGCCCTGGCTTTCTATCTCCTTCACACACAACACAAATCCAATTCTTTTACTCTTTCGCCCTTTCCTACCCTATCTTGCGAACGTTAAATCGTATTTCATTGGTCCCAAGTGCTAACATTTTACCTACTTGAGTTAAGGAATTCGGCGTCAGACCGAACCTTCAAAAAAATAGTTCAGCAACTCGATATTATTATTAGGATTCCATGTGGTGTTACGCAGTAGTTCTATTTCAAAAGTTATTATTATTAGGGTTCCGTATGGTGTCACGCAGGAACCATCACACACCCCCCCTTGGGAATGAGACAGCGAAACCACAGGCAAGCGGGCGCATTTCCACACTGCAAACAGATACAAAATGTTAAATACAATACAGTCATATCGGAGTCCTTCACATTGTCGGAACTTCCAATTGGGTTTAATACGAGGTCTATTCTGGTTTGTAGAATTGAAGGTGTCTGAATTCGAAGTTTCAAATCTCTATTTCGCTTCTTGCGTTAAATGGGATTACCCTGATTAAAAAAAAAAACGTGTTACAAGACGCTTGAAATAATTTAATTTCATATGCTGCTACCTCACCTTTTTTTTTTTGTTAACTCGCGACACAAGCCGTCGGCCTGTGCATCTGCTATGAATACATGTCATGGCTTCAGCCTCCTGTTAGACTGCTAGTCTTGTCTAGTCTAGTCCAGCCTAAGGCTTCGGATGTGCTGAGCATATACTTGTGACCTTTTATTTATTTTATTTTTATTATTTGTTTAAAACAGAAATATGCTCTCACATGGAGCAGTAGGTGTCTATGACTCTGGGGTTAGAGTTCATCTCATTTCATTTCATTTATTCATTGCTGTGTCACAACTTATGGTGTACAAACATAATAATATGTGTAATAGTAGGTAAGTGTTTTTTTTTTTTCAATTTTTTTTCGTTTGTTTATAGGAATCAAAAAGATCTCAGTTTACAAAAGAGGTACTAAGCTTTTCTAGAAATAGAGCGGATTTCGGGGCTCAGATGCTGCGAGATCTCGTCCCTAAACCAAAAAAGCTGAAATTTGTAATATAATTGATCATTTTAGATCATAGGTGTGGTATGTCCTCCTTATATTCTTGTTCGAATTCCCGGACACCGATTAATGAGAGGCTTGTTACCCATCGAACAAGCCAAAACCTTAACTCAGTGTATGTACGGTGCCAGAAAGTTGCCACTTCGCCTTTCCAAGCCCATATGAAATACCTAGGTTAGGTATTTCTTCTAGATCTAGTTTATTATAGTTTGAATGGATTATATCCATTTGTTTCAAGCTGTCTTTAATAATTGTTGCGTTTTGTTATATAATGTGTATATGTTGTTGCTTTGTTTTGTTATATAGGTGAGCGTCCTCACGCAAAATTTTGTATTTCTATCGGGTATAAATTTGTGTTTATTTGAACCCGATATTTATGTTTGTGTAGATGCATCTATAGACAGCTAGATAGGCCTATTATTTGGTATTTGGGTTGGTGGCTAGGTTTCACCTGGCTAGGTTTCCTATTTAAACTCACTTTAGCCTAACAACATTTCTCAAAGCAAAATTAATAATAATAATACATCAATCGATAAGAACTACACACGAAGTCCCGAATTATACTATATCATACCAAATGGTATTGCAAACTAGATTCCATACCACACAAAAGGTAGATAGGTATAAGAATTTTAGATCTGAGACCTTTCATTTTCCATTTATCTAATTTTACAAATGCCTAGTCAATCTGTTCAAGATATAGCAGAGACACTGACTAGAACCTTAAGGTCATAAATTAAAGGAGGTTATTCTATTATTCGCAAGAGCTGTTTCTCTAAGCGAATTAAGTAGATTTTGCAAAACTGCTCTATCATAACCTTGATGTCTATTTATTGCATTAGTAATTGTTAATATCACCAAGCGTTACCATATAATACTTTGTTCAAAGGAATAATTATTTTAAATTAACGTAATTAATTTAACTAATGATCAAAAGGTGTACCTAATCCATGATATAGAAAGGTATTTGATTGGGTTCTATAAATACTAAACATTTCCTTACATATGAATCTTTGTATCCCTTTTTCCATTAATGAGTTTTCGTAAACTTTATGCAAGGCATTATTCGACAAAGTACAGTATTTTTGTTTTCTTTCCTGATCTATGGTCGAACAACAAAAAAAAAACCCAATTAAAGTCTATCAATCGATAGTCGCAAACAGTGAGATAACATCATATTATATATATATTTATTTTTTTTTTCTTTAATTAACAGTCTGTGTAAGGCTTTATCGTTAATTTTTTTATTATTATTATTATATCAGCTCATATACGTCCCCACCGAGGGGCTCGAGCCTACCCTGAATCAGGGTGATTAGGCCTTAGTCGACCACGCGGGCTCAGTGCGGGGTGGTCGACTTCACTTCACACACAACCTTCGAGTCTCTTCGCATGCGTGTGCAGGCTTCCTCACGATGTTTTTCCTCACCGTTAAAACAATCGGTAAGTATATGTACGTATGTTTTTGAAAAAAACTCATTGGTACATTGGCCGTCCAGATTCGAACCCGGTACCTCTGGTTAGATGGACTGAGTCGTTACCGGTTGAGCCACCGACGTTCCTTTTTTTTTTTATATAATTAAATTACTTTCTTTTATAATATCAAAGAAAACATATTAAGTATTCCGTTTAAGTTTAAGTTTTTTTCTTGAATAGTTATATTGATTGCATATGTACTATCAACAATTATTTAGGGATCCTTTGTGTCTTCATCTCTCTCCACTCCGGAAACCGTAAAAGTGTGGAAAAGTGCGTAATGTACGGCATAGACTACAGTTACTTTAAATAGTTTTGTGTAGTCTTTCAACAATTACTGTTCTAAAGCCGCTAGATACTGGCAGCTGAACACGTGGCTATATGTTGTACCTCACTATATTTTCTTTCGAAGTTGTGGAGTGACGACCGCTACTAAAATAGCGTCGTACGCTAGGTCTGTCGTCCTACGTACAGACACCAGCGAAGCCACTTCGGATGCAACCTTTGCGCCAAATTGCACGTGGAAATCTCATGCGCAGATATATATTTTTTTTTTCTATATGGTAAATACATATTAACATTAATGTGTAAATAATACACCTTCGATGTCGTTGTCTGTCTCAACTCCCTCAGGCCAAAAGATAATGTTTCCTTCATATTGTACCTATATTGAAAGCCAGCAGCAGCTTGTGGAAATCACCTCCTTTTCCAACAGGATGCCAAAATACCACTTGGATGCATTTCGTGAAAACCCTGATTTAGTGCTTTACATTTAGGGTGAAAGCCGTTCGGACGCAGGCAGCACAATGCTGTTGTGGAACTGACATTCAGACCATGATGACGGTAAACTGTGTCATTTTACCGCAAGTTTCCAGTTTAGCGTAAACAATAGGTACGCTTATGTCTGAAATAAAATAAAGGAAACTAGGCGATACTTCTCTGCCATGAGGAACTCCTTCTCTTTCCTGTCACACTCTCTCCATGATGTCCTGATAAAGTCTTTCGTCAGCGTTCCGCGTCTAACGTTCGTCAGCTCGAATCCGCCTCGGCTAACCAGCTTTAGTCACGACAAAATGAGCCGGATCACCCTGGAATTATTTATGTTCAAGTGCGTTTAAACCCATACAGAATAATTTATCCTTTTATTTTCAAAATATAAAATTTTTCTCCGTCTAATGTTAGTCAGCTTTTCTCATGTATATTCTTCATCACAACTTTGTACCAAATAAGTATTCCTTTAATATAAGTCATCATTCCTTGATTAATTTTCTGTGCGAGAATCGAACCCGCTATCCTGGCTTGAACGCAACCCTCTAGAATTGCGCTATGTTGACCATCCTCCATATTGAACTGCTTTAGCTTAATTACATCCACCGATCACGACAAGTGCTCGCTGTAAATATGTATGTATCTCTATACGCAAAACTACTGAACGAATCTGGCTGACATTTGGTAGGTAGACAGACTAGGATCTAGACTAATACAAGGCCTTTCTTCCTTTTTTTTTTTCTTTTTTTTTTCTCACACTCGCGAGCCGCTTGCGACTCGCACACTGCGCACGTCATAGATACGCTGTTCAAGCGGGCGAAGCCACGGGAAACAGCTAGATGACATAACATACATGTTACATAGATTAGTTCGTTAAAATTCCACCCATCTTAAATCGATTTGCGAACATATTATTCAGTTATCAAGTAGTTAGGTATTTGCGAATAAATTATTTATATGTTGTTCCTGAAGCATACTTGATTTATTATGCTCTTAATTTCATTGATCCTTTTATTAAAACATCACCACATTATACTGTTGATCTAAGAAAACAAGACACGGTGATGTCTTAAACACATATAATGAAATTCAATTTAATTAATGCTTAAAGAATTAATGGAATGCACGAATGCAAGTGAATATAGAAATTTCATTCCTCTTTTACCAGACGAGACGTGTAAAACTTAATTTCTCAATTTGGCTCAAAGATAGGGACCACTTAACTTGTTCGTCCGCACCCCAAGAGCAGGTAGAAAGTTTTTTTGTTCATTGTCTCCGGCCGGGGTGAGCGTCGCCGCGTCACTCAACGCAAAAACCCTCGCATTCTTCGTCTCGAAATACCCAAGGCACAAAAATCCCAAAGCACGCATCTGTAATGTATAAAAAAAACACAAGCAGAATCTTTTGCACAGTAACAAAAAAAAATTGGCCTGTTCCGATCGCCAGCCATCCTAAGTGGCGAACTTTGTTAAACCAAATGCTTGATTTATACATAACTTATGTTCGTGGGGCGATATTTCAACCCACGCTACAAAATTGGCTAAAACTAGCCTCTGTCAGCTGACATTGCCTAGCTAGGCAATAAAATTATATTATACCACGCCGATGTTGATTAATGTAGCTAATGATTCGCCACACTGTTATTTATATCATCATTACAGCTCATTGAGTTATTACTTTTTTTTTTTTTTTTGATTGTGAACGTACAAAATAAAATTAAAATTATAACTAGTCAAATTATAACTAGTAAAGACAAGCTATGACATGGTTAATATTTAAAATATTAGTGAAATTAAGCCTCATGAAAATAACATAAATTCTGCAAACTTATTTTGTTAATTAGTTATGCAATAATTATGCTTTCTAGCCCTCTGTGTAATAGACGACAGTGATATACAGGAAGAAATCTTTTCCTTTGTATTAATCTTGTTAGGTATATGTTTTAGTGTAAGTTTAAAATTATTAATAATTAATCATTAAATTTTATGTTATTGTTGCCCGCGTACTACCTGTCTCCGTGCCTTTTCTCTGAACACTGGGTTGTCTGGAAGAATTCGCTCTCAGCGATAAGACCGCCTTAATTGTACGTCTCTTAGTTTTAATTTAAATCTTGCATGTTATGTATTTATTTTTTTATGTACAATAAAGAGTTATTTGAATATATATTTGGGTGGGTTTATTAAAGGTTTAGATGTCTCCGCACTATGGACGTCGTGCGGAGTATAACTGATTTTAAAAGATTGTCCCGGACTGCCACCGGCAAACCTAGTATTATTATTATTTTACAATGGACCCAATTAGTTAATTACGTTGTGTTTTACTTATTTATTTATTTATTTATTTATTTATTTATTTATTTTTAATTCAGGTTTCCAAAGGTGCGTTTCTTTTAGTTAACGCAACGCTTTGATCCGTGGTCACGCGGACCAGATGAACAGGACCCACCTTCCCCTCCTAAGACCAAGGCCTATGTCTTAGTGGAAATTTTTGATCGTCATTCGTTTTGTTTTTCCATAAGGGAAAGTGAACCCTGCATTGCCCCTTCATTGGAGGGAAATTGTAGCTATGGAATATAAAGTTCCCACGAGATGCTTTCTGTCTATAAATAACATCATATCAGTCTCTACACGTCCCCATCGTGGGGCTCAGTCCTCTACTTTTTTAAGAAGTTGAAAATAGACTATTCAGAAATTACCAAAATGCGAGTTACCTTTATCTTTTGTTCTAGATCTAAATAACAAAAGATAAAGGTCGAGGATGTAAGCGAAGGTAAAAGGAAAGAATAAAATAAAATATCCTGGTTGAGTCTTAATAGAAATTGAAAGTTTATTTGACTCAAATTGTGGAGAAACCTTACTTGTTGTAGGCGTAAAACTCCACATTACATTATATAGTAAGTATTAAAAGTACGGCCATACATTAATTTTATCTCTATGTGTTAATTATTGGCCAAGAAGAATTTGCATTTATTCTAGTATTTAATGGTACAAATTTGATATTATATTGAATTATACAGCTCGCCCTGTAAAATGTCACGTACTAAACTTACGGGCGTATATGAATTAGCATTTAATTTATCTACATAAAATAAATAATTAATCAGAATTAAGTAGACTAATGACAGTAATGAAAAGATAATTTAGATATTTTAGACTATACATTTACGTCAAGCAACCAAACTACAACCACTGTACATTTCTGTAACTCACAGAGAACCCTAAATTTTAAAGAACCTTTCGAGTGCTTCCCTATTTGGGTTTAATAAAACTTTGGACATTTAAAAGGTGATTCTAGTTAGGCCTTGAGACCTAAAGAAATACGTACCCAGACACACGTCGCACCTCACAAAACTATTACTTTTCACATCAAAATTCACACAGGACAAAAACAAACAATATTTCAGCCTCGAGACACGACCAACTCGTCTCGCCATTCCATCTTCTGTCCCACTGCCCACGCGCATTTTCAAGAAACAGCCCTGGCTTTCTATCTCCTTCACACACAACACAAATCCAATTCTTTTACTCTTTCGCCCTTTCCTACCCTATCTTGCGAACGTTAAATCGTATTTCATTGGTCCCAAGTGCTAACATTTTACCTACTTGAGTTAAGGAATTCGGCGTCAGACCGAACCTTCAAAAAAATAGTTCAGCATCTCGATATTATTATTAGGATTCCATGTGGTGTTACGCAGTAGTTCTATTTCAAAAGTTATTATTATTAGGGTTCCGTATGGTGTCACGCAGGAACCATCACAGCATGTTAAAAGTGATGAGCGAGAGCCCTTTAGGCTTCACCCGACCGGTATTGGCACTTAAAGTTGGGGTTTTGTTTTGCCCTAAGGGCATTATTAAAACAAGCTTAAGAGGTGGTGGTGTTCCACAAGAGCGAGTAAGCGCTCTTGGGGAGTGCGTGAGGCGCGTATTTTACCAGCTAAAACCGATATTTCGCTGATGTCGATATTAGCAATGGTGGCGGCCACCGTTTGCATATCGTCCTTAAGGGACGGCTGGGAGCCCCCCGGTGGGGGTCGCGGTTGCGGGGGGGGAGGGGTGGCTTTAGGAGCCGGTTTAGGGGGGGGGCTGTAGGGAGAGTCCTACCCCAGGCGTTGTTGGGGGCCGTGTTAGGTTGGACCCTAGGGGTCCTTAACGCGGGGAAATTAGCCGTTGTTGGGGCCGGTGCCCACTTCGAACCCTGTCTGGGTTGCGGGGTGGGATTGCCTCTTAGTGGTGTAGGCGGCTTTGGTTTTGGTGCGCGCGGGCAACCACGGTAGTTGGCCGGATGGCCTACTTGGCCGCATAAGACGCAGGCCGGGGGAGATGTGTCTGTGACGCGGTTACGCTTGCACTCTTTGGTGCCGTGGGACCCTAGGCACTTAACGCACCTCGGGGTGGCAGTGCAGTTAGCCGCTGCGTGGCCGTACATTTGGCAACGGTGACATTGCCCGGGGTAGCCGCGTTTGTGCGGGGCCTCCACCTTTATATTGGTTAACCCACAGATGGTGAGTTTCCCCAATTTAAAGATGTCTTTCGCCCCCGGCTTGTTGGACAAGACGACTAGAGCGAGGGGAAAGTTTTTACCAGAGCGGCTGTGCAGCTTGTGCACACCCTCAACTGGCAAACCTAACGATGTCAGGTCAGTAAATATGTCTTCGTTCGAGATTTCGTAAGGGATACCACGTAGGACAGCGCGAATCTTACGCTCTTCGGGGAGAGCGTAAGTGTGGTAGGGGATCTTGTTGGTCAGTAGGAGCCTAGTGAGGTTCCTAAAGTCGTCGGACGTTGGGACCTCTATTTTAATGGTCTCACCCATGTTTGACGCTTTTGTGTAATGAATCTTATTTTCCTTACAGAGCTGACTAGTGTGTGACCACTTAGTCTTGTCCCTAAGGAAAATGCTCGGGGGGGATTTGATTTTCGGTGGGACCGGGTCGCACCGATTAGGTTTGTTGCCGGAAGGGCCAGATGCCGCGGGCGGCGGGGCGGCGCGGGCGGGGGGGGGGTAACAACTATGTCCGACGAGCGGGGGCGGGTCGACTGCGACGCGGAATTAGCGGGAGGGTTGGGAACCGAAGAGAGAGATGGCGATAGCGCCGCTTGCTTCACTCTTTCGAGGTCAGCAAGCTGTCGCTTCGCAAGCTTTCTCGCTTTCTTGGCGGCTTTCCTATCACTAACGGATTGGAATTGGGAATTAAGGGAATCGGAGTCACCCGTAACGGTGTCCTCCGATGACTCAGATGGACTTGAGTCCTTGGGACGGCTACGTTTGTTAGCGCGGGCTGAGGTTACTGATTCGGAGTCAGCGTCCATGTAATTGTCGGTCTGGTCATTGCCGTTATCGACCTCGGACACTTGCACAGGGGCAGGCGCGGTCGACGAAGGCGTGGGAGACAAGGGCGAGTCGCGTATCTGGGGCGGGGGCAGGTAAGCTGCTAAGGTTTCGCGGGGGATGGTTTGGAGGATTTTCTCCAAGTAGGTGGGCTCATTTTGGAGAATCGCGACTAGCGCAGATGCTAGTCGGTCGGGCGAAATGCCCTGCGCCATTGCGCTATGAGGCAGTGGTGGTACGGGGATAACCCCGACCGAGCGAGACACGGACAAACAGAACACAGGGACACAAAATGACACAGTATACAAGAAAAGGAATAAAAACAATAGTGAAAATAAAAGAGTCTTACTCAAACCGGCGGCAGGAAAGCCGCCCGCGAGAGCGCGGGCGACAAACACACACACACACGCGAGACCCTTACCGACCGACGCTAGCGACGATCGATAAGAGTGCGAACGAGATAGTTGTCGGTGGGGTGCCGAAAGCGGGGGTACTGTGCGCACACGTCCTACCTGGACGGCAGACGGTGAGCGAAAGTCGTAAACAGCGAAAGCATACGCGAGCTTTTCTCACTATCTCCCATCTCTTTTCCACGTTAGCGTTTGTGAATATCGCGCAGCTCTTCAGTTGGTGGTCTCTTTCACACGCAGGGCAGGCGGCATCTTTTGTCTCTTTCTTTTGATTAGTAGCGAAGACGTGTTGCATCTCTCTTTCGCATGCTTCGTCCTCGTCACTCGTCGTTCTGCCGCAGTCGTAATCTGACTCGTAACTTTCTTTTTCGACCACTGCTGTAGCTGCGTTCACCCTTCGTGGTTTTCGTAATGCGCCGCCGTTGTTTGTTTCCCGCTTAACGCTCCCTGTGTCGTAAGCTTCAAACTGGTCGGCTATCTTGTTTAGGAATGTTGACAACGCGAGTAGTATGGGTTGCTCCTCGTCCAAAGCTCGATAATCGAACCACCGGAACCGTATGATGGGGCTCATCTTCTCAATGATTTTCTCAGACAAATCGCTCGAGTGTAGAAAGTTGGTCTTCTTCATCTGGACGATGGTGGCTACTGTGTTGGCTACAACACCTGCAAATTGCACTATTTCTCGTGCGTCGTCCGTCATCGGGCGTAATTTGTCGATATTTGCCATCTCGTTCTTTATGAGGTACGATGGGCGGCCGAATCGTCGTTCCAGGGCGGTGAGGATGTCTTCTGGGTCGCTCGCTGTGTAGAGCCTGCCTTTGATTGCCTCTCTCGCTCTACCCTGTACAGCGCGCCGTAGCCTTGCGACATTTTCTATGCCGCTGAAGTACGACTCCGTGTCCCGGTAAGTGGCGCGGAATGCGATCCACTCGTTTGGGTTCCCGTTGAAGGAGTGCAGCTCTGCTATATAGCGCGGCGCGGTCTTCGGACTGTTGCCCGTGGTACTCGCTTTGATAGCTTCCATTATGGCGTTTGCCAAAGAACTTTCCGTGTCCTTTTTCCTTTCTTCCTTAGGAGCCGGTCGGGGCGCGCTCTCCTCATGCTTCTCCCCTGCCGCCGGCTGCGGCAATATGGCCTCCACTCCAGTAGCAATGTGTGCGTGTTGTCCGACCCACTGGTCTACTCTCTCGTTGACGGTAATGATTTCTTCGTCAGACTCGGAGTCGGAGTTCACCTGCAGTAGTTCCAGACGTAGCCGAGCGCAGTCGGCAGCGGCGCGCGCCTTTTCCAGGTTGAGCTGTTCTAGCTCTAGTTGGGCTTGTATTTCGCCCTGCGGCGCCCCGCTATTGACTTTCCTCCTCTCGACTTGGTTAGGACGGGCATCACTGAAGTGAGCTTTGATGTGTCTGTGCAATCCTTCGCAACCTTCTCTTTCTCTTGTATAGGTGCGTCTCCCTCTCGCGGCGGTTGTTCCTCAACGCCGGTCTTGTTCTCGCTCATCGTCCGATCCGTCGCGTTCGTTGCTGTGCTAGTAGCTGTAGATTCGGTGCCTGATTCCGTAGATACCGTACCCGATTCCGTAGATACCGTACCCGATTCCGTCTCGCTCGTTGTGTTCCCACTACCCGACTTATCAGTTCCCTCGCTTTCTCCCCTTTGCGACCTCGTCTTCATCTCACTGCTACCGAACCGGCTCTTCTGCACGGAACGGTGCGATGAAGAAGCTACCTTGAAAAAGGCCGCCCCACCGCGTACTAAGCCTTGAAAAAGACTGCGGCAGTTACTCCTGCAAGGTTATTGCTGGAGCCTAAATACTCACTAGGAAACTTATGAATTCAGAAACTTTGAGGTCAGAAACTATATGACGGTTGACGGTTGGGTGTCTTCTTTGCCAGCGTTGACCTCTCGACGGTGCGTGGACTCGATGATGCTCTGCTCTGAACGGCGCTGTCCTCTTCTAACCTCGAAGTCAGCTTGCCCGAAGTGAACCTTCTTATTTGAAGATCTTCTATATTGATTCTTCTGTTCTTCGATAATGAATCTTCTTTTCTTCGATAATGAATATTCTTTCTTCGATAATGAATCTTCTTTCTTCTTTACTGACTTCTTTCTTCCATGTGCTGTTTCATTCTTCTAAATCCGGCACTCGATGGACCAAAACTGAAGGGGATTGTATGAATTGAAACTCCATAGATTTGTTCGAAGTTCGACGTCAGAGCGAGACACATATAGTGAGATAGTTGCAGAGAGAGAAAGTATGGCGGTGGTTGCCTTTATTTGTAAGATTTTATCTATCTCGCTATTAGTGGGATCATGGGTGACGGTTTATTTAGAAAAGGACAACAATACAAAAAATACTTAGAAACTAATTACATACATGAACATTTAAAACAAAGGAACATAAGTGCTTAAAAACATTATTTACAAATTGGAGGGTTTATTTCCTCTAGTCGCTTACAGTACTGGTAAATACTACTACATAAATAAAAAATAAATAAATAATTATAATTGCAAAGTTGATAAAAAAATGCTATGCAATAGCTTTACCGCGGCAGTCTCCGAGTGTCACACGTCTTTTTTTTATTTGAGAGGTAAGTACTAAAATGTTTTCCTCATTTGTCAAAATTTCCTTAACAACTTTTTATGATTTAACGATTATATCTACTTTCGACATACCGTTGATAACTTTTTACAATCTGCGTAAATTTCGATAAACTCTTCAAAGCCAATTTTAAGTGGCAGTAGAACTTTTCTTATAAGGATGTTTGCTGGCTGTTGGTACATTTGTGAACACCTCCTTTACCGCAATGCGCCTTGCGCCTCGAAATATAAACACGACTAGACATGACGAGAATGTGCTATTTGTGTACAGGTACAAAATCATTTTTAGATAAGGAAATTGTGAGATACTGGCTCAGCATATTAAATCACGATACAATGTACTTAACAAATTTATTCGAGAAAATCACCTAGTTAACTACAGAAAAAAATATAGGTTCAAAATGATTATAAAGACTTACGAAACTCTTCAACGATAATCAACACATGCATGTTGTTCGGAGAGGATATTATGATAATGTTAAATGTATGTACCGCCACCAATCAGGGAGTGTGTCTCGGTCTACAGCTTCAATCGGCAAATAACATATTTTTGCATAGTAGAACAGAAGGCCGGGCGCACTACCCACCTTGCTTGAAACTGCCTTTCTACGTTGGTATATGTAAGATCTATAAGGAGAATATTATAAATTATATAATCCCTACTAATATTATAAAGGCGAAAGTAACTCTGTCTGTCTGTTACGCTTTCCCGCAAAAACTACTGAACGGATTTGGCTGAAATTTGGTAGGTAGACAGATTAGGACCTGGATTAAGACATAGGCTACTTTTTACCACGCTCGCGAGCCGCTTACGGCTCGCGCACTGCGCACCCTCGAAAAGTCATTGAAACGTGGTCCACGCGGGTGAAGCCGCGGGAAACAGCTAGTATCTATATATTTATTTCACTTGTACTTATCACTGATAAAAAAAAATATTCAATTATATTTATTTCATCAAACAAAGGATTAAAAATATAAAGGTTAAATTTAAATTAGTATTCTTATAAAAATGACATGACATAACAAAAAAAACAGATTTTAGTTATGAAGAAATTGTCTCGGGCTCTACCTACACATATAAAATTATGTTAAGGCCCTAAGATGGGTCAAATCACAATATTCAATTCAAATTATTGAAAGACTGCGCAAAGTAATCACTATGGAAAAATATTTATTATACTTAAAGTAATAAAAAAAACCATTTCATTAAATACAGTTTTAAAAAATATATCCTGTTGATCTAAAAAAATATCCTGTGGATCCTTGTGGTGGTTCCTGGATAGGTATTTGAGATATGTGGAGATACCTAGGTGCAAGATTGACTTAGGTAACCTGTTCTACCTACTGACGAAGATTATTTTTACAGGGCTGAAAGTTTCCCGATGCGATTGGCTCGATCGTCTATCATTTTATTTTAAACGATTTTAGAATACTACAGCATGTGAACTACAATTTACAGTTTAAATTGGAGGGAAATCGTAGTTTTCTAAGGAAAACTTAGTAGTGCATGCAATGGGTAAGGTAAATAAAATATCTGGGTTGAGTCACAGAATTAATTAAGTTTATTGGACTCAAATCGTGGGGACAACCCGTGGTTTCAGAGGGAAACCAGCGGAAAACAACCCACGTGATACAATCAGCTTGTGTGGCTAATATAAAAGAAATAGTTATTGAGCTATTGAATAGCTTTTATTGTGGGCTTTGAGGGGACCGAATCAAGAAATTTCGTAACGAAAATAAAACCTAACACCCCAAAATGTATTACTAAAACTTAAAACTTACAGTGCCATCTATCTATCCATCATGATGATGATGATGAAGACGATGACGATGACGATGATGATGCTGATGATTAACTTTCTTAGTGTTAATTATTACATAAACATCCCGCGCCCCAAGGACTATATGGTAATGGTAAATACTGCATAAATAAATAATGAATAAATAATTATAATTGCATAAGTTGATAAATAATGCTATGCAATAGCTTTACCGTGGCAGTCCCCGAGTGCCACACGTGTTTTTTTAAATCACACAGTCTCTTAAATACAAAGAATTGTGACAGGTTTGACTAGCGGTATATTATTATTTTGTGATGACCGCCCGAAATTACAAGCAAAAGTAACATTTTTAAAGTCTTCGTTTTGACAACTCTTTAAGTGCACTAAAGTTGCAAATTTAACTCACATTATTTGTTAATGTTATGTAAATAATATTGCTTCTACACAAGAGGAATATTGTGAAGTTGAGCGCCTTTAGGATGTACAAATATCTATTAGTGAAGACCTATGGCCTTCAGCCGTGGATTATGGGCTGATGATGATTACCTATTGATTGGTAAATCACACATTAAAACTTAATAAAATAAATCTAATTTAGATTCTAAAGAATCTTAAATTCGATATTTTTAGGGATTCGCAGTTGTGGTTGACTCTAGGATCATCTCATCTTGTTTTTTACATTAATAGTAAATTTTCCTGCTGTCATTTCATTAACAAATTGGCGCTATTTTGAATACTATAAGTTGTACGAACAATTAGAAAATTACTCTTAATTTTAGTTTGTTCCAATTTAAATGAGCATTTTAATTAATTTAACCTTCCTTTTTTCTTCAACATCATCATCATTTCAGCCGAAAAACGTCCACTGGTGGACAAAGGACATTCCAAGACGACCGGTTCTGCGCTGCCCGCATCCAGAGAATCCAGCGGCTTCCCGCGATTTTCACCAGGTCGTCGGTCCACCGCGTGGGACGCCTGCCTACGCTAAGTTTTCCGGTGTGCGATCTTCACTCGAGAACTTTACTACCCCAACGGCCATCTGTTCTACGAGCTATGTGCCCTGCCCACTGCCACTTCAGTTTCCTTTTTTCTTCATTAAATGTCTATTTTCACTTAAATGTTTCTTTTTCTCAGTCATGGTATAAAGTATAGTATGCAACTCTTGAATAAAACGGATTTATAAAGAGGGCCATGAATCACTCGCGTCGCTCAAGATTCTAATACATACTTGAATCCCTCGCTATGCTCGTAATACAATGATCATGGATCACTCCCTAGGGTCATGATTCAGTCGTTATAATCCTTCACTTGCTCGTGATTCATCTATAGCCGTCGCTTTAAATCCGTCCTTTATTCATAGTTGCATAATATACTATTATGTTGAATGAAACCTAGACACAAAAATCAGTCTTTCATTTTAATTTAACACATTTTTTTAACTTATTTGAAAGTGAAAAAATAGTTATTTATGATACAAGAGTGCTAAAAAAGACAATTTACCTTCGTTACGAGTTTGTCATTTTCTTTTAGACTCTGATGTCGAGCTTCAACCGCCGTCAAACGAAGGTTTCTACGCACACGAAGTTGAACAAATCGGTCATCCCTCCTTGATGTACACCTTTTCCTTCCTCGTCCTGCTCTTCTAGCGTAAGAGTTAGTCGCCATGTACCGTTTTATACTGCGATGTATGGTTGATAAATGTCTACCAAGTATGCCGGAGATCATTCGGTAGGTGTTCTTCTCATTTCGAGTGCCCTGATAATCTCAGCCTGTGTTAAATCTGACATAATGCGTTCCTTAATTTCAAAGGCGTCCTAATTTATTGCAAAAGTTACAAAAATCCCGTTTGCCTTAATAAAAACAACACAATTTCAATAAATCGCCTTCAACCGTAATGAGTAAAATGTTCGTGGTAGTCAATAAACGGAATATAATGGAAAGAATTGCAAAAAAAAAGAGACGATCAACATTTTTCTTAATTTAAAATTATTGGTTTTAAAATATATGGCTAGTATAACCAGCCAGTAATCTCAAATAAAAAAGTTTCGTACATATTTTTTATGTTCCGCTAAATTTGCCGGTGATTGTACTTAGCTCAAGTTAGCTTAGCTTAGTTTTCAAAATAAAACTGTAACGGGGCCGTATTAAATATTTTTGAAAATAATAACTGTGGTGGACATTACTAGATATAGAAGCCAAAACAACAACTTTTGGAATTTTTGTCTGTCTTGTCTGTATATATCTGTCTGTATGTTCGCGCATCACGCAAAAACTACCAGTCGTGGGCGTCGAAATAACAATGCAGCTATATCACAGGAGTCCTCCTTCAATAGTCTTGATCATTTGGCAATCGAAATTGTACAGGATGCTTTGGATTACAATGGATGCAAACGCGGTGATCCCAGCCATAGCGTGACACGTCCGTTTTGCTCACAGATCACCACTACTTGTGTTCTGCTCGACGCTCCGTCAAAAAGTGTCTGCCCCGAGACTCAGTGTTGCCACCTTAATCACAAACAGCCTACCGCTAATGCGTCATCTTTGCTACCATATACGATCAGCTCACGAGTACAAGCGATTGTCACGCTACCACCGGTTTCACCCAGGTACTAATACCTGACGTTTGATCAAAATAAAATTTAAAGATCTATGTAAATGTATCTCGAGCTGGTATTGGTCGAATTTTCAAGCTCCGACATGTAGAATACTTTTATCCTGGAAAATTCAAGAGTTCTCGTGGGAAAATTCAAAACCTCCACGCGGATGAAGTCACGGGCACAGCTAGTTTAATTTAAAACTCAATCGGGGAAAGTTTTCAAACTCTTCCTAAAACGCGAGATTTTAAAAATATTATGAGGGATTTTCTCCCGCTTGGAAAACTGGCTTTCAGCAGTTTTTGAATAATAGGATAAATTAAAGGTAGGTGCGAAAGGATCTTTGAATGAAGATGCCTATTCACAGCAGGCACAAAGTGGCGTATATTATCGCATTGAGAACGTTTTTGTTGGAAAAATAGGAGGTCTTGATTCCGACTTGATTTATTTGATACTTAAAAGTTATCAAAATACGAATAATAACACAAAGGCATTTGACTTTGATGCTGAGTTGAAAAGGGGATCTAATGATCCACAATATAACTTTGAGCTAAGCTTTTGAATTTATCTTCAGATATTGTAGGAAATTAAAAGTATAAGATTACAGGCAGATCGGTTAGAAATTACAAAGTATTGTAATTTATGAATATTTTGCTAGATATCTACAATACTTTGTAGATATCTTATTAGATTTAGATTCATAACTAATATCATATAGTGACATATTATACTTTTATTATCCTTAACCTTACTTCCTAACTAATCTAATATTATAAAAGCGAAAGTTTGTGAGTGTGTGAGTGTGTATGTTTGTCACTTCTTCACGCAAAACTTACAGAACGGATCTGGCTGAAATTTGGTAGGTAGATAGATTAGGACCTGGGTTAACACATAGGCTATTTTTTTCACGCTCGCGAGCCGCTTGTGGCTCGCGCTCTGCGCACCCTCGAAAAGTCAAAGAAACGTTGTCCACGTGAGTGAAGCCGCAGGAAACAGCTAGTATTATAAATGCAAAAGTTTTTAGGTATGGATGTTAGTCTTTCACGTAAAAACTACTGAACGTATCTGGATGAAATTTAGTAGGTAGACAGATTAGGACTTGGATTAACACATATGCTACTTTTTTCACGCTCGCGCTCTGTGCACCCTCGGAGACAGTCATAGAAACTATGTTCACGCAAGCGAAGCCGCTGGCAAAAGCTAATATTTAATATACTAACAACGTAACTTCCTAGAATCGATTTCTAATCTTCTTCTTATCGTGTAGCACAATTAACTGTGCTATCCAAGGGATAGACGGCGGTTGCCTGGTGTTACACTTAGCGTCACCCGCGGTCACGTGTGAGGCATTTATATTTACACCTACGGACGTATGCAACGCGATCTTCATACACATCTGGAATCTGATGTTTTCCTTCACCGTTAAAGCAATCGGTAAGTATAAGTTTTTAAGTATCGAAAAACTCATTGGTACATTAAGAATAATATTTTTTATTGCTTAGACATGCATGCAGATTACAAGAAAAGTAAATTAACTAGGTAGTCTTTACATGAGCTACATGTATTTTAAAAACCCTTTTTGCGAGCCTTTTTATATAATCCGGGGAGACATTATTTTTACTACGAATATGTGTTGCAATCAGCCACTATGCTTGGCGTTCGTGGACTATGAGAAAGCCTTCGATTCGGTCGAAACCTGGGCTGTGTTACAGTCTCTCCAGAGGTGCCAAATTGACTATCGATATATCGAAGTGCTGAAGTGTTTGTATGAAAACGCCACCATGTCGGTTCGCCTCCAGGATCAAAACTCGGAACCTATCCAGCTGCAGCGAGGGGTGAGACAGGGAGACGTTATATCTCCGAAACTGTTCACCGCCGCCCTGGAAGATGTTTTTAAGCTTTTGGACTGGGGTGGACTCGGCATCAATATCAACGGTAAGTACATCACCCACCTTCGATTCGCTGACGATATCGTGGTCATGGCTGAGACTATGTACGACCTAGGCACAATGCTCGATGGCCTCAGTAGAGCCTCTCAACAAGTGGGTCTTAGAATGAACATGGACAAGACGAAAATTATGTCAAACGTCCGTATCATACCTACTCCTCTGAAGGTTGGAGGCTCTAATTCGAAGTTGTTACCGAATATGTATACCTGGGACAAACAGTCCAGTTAGGTAGGTCCAACTTCGAGAAAGAGATCAATCGTCGAATCCAACTCGGCTGGGCAGCGTTCGGGAAGCTTCGCAATATCTTTACGTCCCAGATACCGCAGTGTCTTAAGACCAAGGTCTTCGACCAATGTGTGTTGCCAGTGATGACGTACGGAACTGAGACATGGTCGCTTACTATGGGCCTCATAAGAAGGCTCAAGGTCACCCAAAGGGCAATGGAGCGTGCTATGCTCGGAGTTTCTCTGCGTGATCGAATCAGAAACGAGGAGATCCGTAAGAGAACCAAAGTAACCGACATAGCTCTCAGAATTGTTAAACTTAAGTGGCAGTGGGCGGGGCACATTGCTCGTAGAACAGATGTCCGTTGGGGCAGTAAAGTTCTCGAGTGGCGACCACGCACCGGAAAGCGTAGTGTAGGCAGGCCTCCCACTCGGTGGACCGATGACCTGGTGAAGGTCGCGAGAAGCCGCTGGATGCGGGCAGCGCAGAACCGGTCGTCGTGGAGATCCTTGGGGGAGGCCTATGTCCAGCAGTGGACTTCCTTCGGCTGATATGATGATGTGTTGCGGTAACTACGGATAGAATGAAAAGTTGCATGACATTGAGGACGCCAGCCTCAGATAATAGCAAGGTTGTTGGAAAGCGGAAAGGTTTTTGGAGCATTACTTTGAGCAGAGATCTTTGCGCTCTTTCAACTTCCATCATAGCTGTTACACCAGCTCTTCCCCCTGCAGAGATGCAATACCTTAGTATTGATTCACCCAAGCTTGTGTAAACAAGTTTCAGTAGTTTGGCGTCAGCAGCATTACTGAGGAGCTTTATCACAAAAATTATCTATCACAAAAATTTTCTTTCTTACCCTTGCGGCTAATGTTCATATGTGTGATCTAAAAGAAAGTTTGTTATCAACTACAATTCCCAGGTATTTAATTCTATCTACTTGTTCTAGGATTTGACAGTTGCAGAATTGGGTGTTATAACAAGAGTGTATTTTAAACAGTACTTCTTTTTTGGGACGTGATGCTAAAGTCTTATGAAAGCAGGGGAATTCACATTAAGTATTAAATTCCAACCAGCGTTTTAAACTATTAACTCCGGATTTAGCATATTTTAGTGATTGTTCCCACGAGTTACTATGAAACAGGGCTACGGTGTCGTCTGCATTAGAAATAATATCGACGTTCTTTAAACAGCGGTATTAATGTTACTCATATAAAGAATAAACAAGGTTGGGCCCAGGACCCTGCCCTGTGGAACACCGAAGTTGATAGTTTCTTCGTCACTGGTGCAATTAGCTATTCGGATTTTATGTGTTCTGTTCATCAAGTAGCTCTTGAACCAGTGAAGTGGCAAGCCTCTGATACCGTATGATTTCAATTTTACTAGCAGAAAGTCCATCGATACGGTGTCTTAGGCTTTTGCAAGGTCTAGGAACACGCCGATGCATTTTTGTCCTTTTTCCAAGTAAGAAGATACAAGGTCTTTCAGGGATAGCACTGCATCTTCTGTAGATTTTCTACTTCTGAATCCAAATTGATTTGGTGAGAGAAAGTTCTTGGTTTCTAGGTATTTGGTCAGTCTTTTATTTACAACATTTTCCAATAGTTTGTAAAAGACACTTAGTAGTGACATAGGTCTATAATTCTCAGGTTTCGTTTTATCCCCACATTTGTAAATATAGGTATTATCACTTCCTGCTTCCAAGCAGATGGGAAAATCCCGCTTGAGATGCTCAAGTTGATTATGTGCGTAAGGGGTAAAAGATAGCTTTTACTAGGGAGGCAGAACAACCATCTAAACCGCACTGCCGTATTTCAGCTGCGAAAGTAGACTATCTATTTTTTTATGTCTGTATGGTGCATGTAAGAGGATTGGGATTGGGATTGGGTTGACATTGGCCGTCAGGATTTGAACCCGGGACCTCTGGTTAGGAAGAGCGAGTCACCGACGCTTTTTATATTTCTAATAAACACCGCTTTGTAGGTAATCAATGATTACTAATCATTGAAAATACAGTTTTCCATAAAAAAACTTGCATACTTCGTTTCATTTACATGTAGTCTAATAAAATAAAATAAAATATTCAGGACAAATTGCACGCTGTCATTTGCCTTTAAACTAAAATTTTTTGTACTTACGGAAACCGGAGACTGATATACATACTTTTGTACGTTTTGAATACAAACATATACAGGGTGCCTCAGAATTATTAAATCAAATTAGTAATTAGAAACAGCTTGGCATAAGGACCTACCAGATGAGCTAAAATGAAAAATGTCATAGTTATTAGAAGGTTATTTGTTAACTTTATTTTTTGTTTAGGTGACTGTTTCAACAGTGAACATGCTGACCACAGTCCTGAACGACAGTCCTATCTTCCCCGAGAACGAGGAGGAGCAAGCCGACTTAACAGCTCCCCTATTGATGGATAGCCCCCAGGTAGACAAACTGTCTCTGTTCTAATGTAAATGGAGAACAACCTTTTTACACCAAATCCTTAACCTTCGTTCACTGTATCTACTTAATTATAATGTAATTGCTGTTGTCTATTAGTGACTAAATATACACAACGTTGGGGTAGTAAAGTACTCAAGTGGCGAACGCGAAATATGTAGCGTAGGAAGGCCTTCCACTTATCTGTGATAGTAGATGTAAGGTCCAATCTAAACTTACATGTACCTACTATCCAGATTAAAATTAACAAGCAGTAACACTCAGGATTATTCTTATATGTTGCGGGTTTATAGGTCATACACCATCATTAAATCAGCCGGAAGAAGTCTACATCAGGACAAAGGCCACTCTTAGGACTTCCACAACGACCGGTCCTGCGCTGCCCGCAACTAGTAGTTACTTTCGACCTTCACCAGGTCGAGTGGAAGGCCTGCATATGCTACGTGTTCCGGTGCGCGGTCATTATTCGAGAACTTCACTGCCCCAATGACCGTCTGCTCTATGAGCTATGTGGCCCGCCCACAACTAATAAATTAAATTAGTACTAATATGTATACTTTGACTTAAGTTTAGCGAGTCTGTGAGCAATATCGGTTACCTTGGTTTTCCTACTTCCCTATAGGTTTTTCATCATATACGTCCCCACCGAGGGGCTCGAGTCTACCCTGAGTTAGGATGATCATGCCTTAGTTGACCACGCCGGCCCAGTGCGGGTTGATCGACTTCACACACAACCTTCGAGTTACTTCGCAGGCATGTGTAGACTTCCTCGCGATGTTTTCCTTCACCATAAGAGCGTCGGACAAACGTACTTACATATGAAGACGAAATTCGAAAACACATTGGTACGTGGCAGGATTCGACCCACGACCTCCCGGACAGGAGGCGGCGGCCCTAGCCGTTACGCCACCGACACTTATACATTTGATAGGTTTTTACGAGTACCTACCTACGTAAAAAAGAGTCTCACAATTCAAAGGTAATCTGAGAACTGTCTGGAAACAATATTCATTATTATCGATTGTTCCGTGCCGGTGCGAAAAAGCCATTAAATTGAATGGAGGAAATAAATCTTGCTCTATTTTTGCCGAGGGTCTCGTCCGTCGATAAATCGCGAACATTGTATCAGCCATGATACCAGCCACTTATTTTTTTTTTCAAGAAAATGTCTAAATCCAAAGTGATGTATCGCTTTCAAACTACGGAGGAATCGTGAGTAAAGTGCGGCAATTTTTAAGACCTCAGCCTGTTTACAAGTGGGGTTTGCACGGATCACTGAACGTTGTTATTCGACGTTTTACGAGTATAAACTTTGTTTTTTACTTAGTAACTTGGAAAATACATTGCATTTTCTAGACTGCAACAAGGCTTCAAGAATTGCATAGGGTAAAATCAAGATACTTGCCCCAGGGGTTTAGTTGCCACGATTGTAATTACTCTAGTTTCGCAAATGAACCGCATGCTATTTTACTAATATATCGAAAGATTCTCCAATTGCCACTAAGTTGACCGTGTCTCATGTCTCTGTGCGATTGCATGGGAAGGCAAAATGCGATCAAAATTTTTGCGGGGTAGTTGTCCGGTTTCTCGGCGGGGCGTCTATCCTAAACGTAATTTACATGGATTAGGCAACTATCCCCTATGTGGGATAGATGTCCCAAAATAAAGAGGTCCGCAAAAATCGCTAATACTCTAGAAAATATTAAAGATAATGTTTTTTACTTTTCATAAATTTGTAGATAAACACAAATAAGGTATTTTGCTTTTTGTACTGAGATATATAGAGTGATTTCAAAAAGTGTGGCAACTATCCGGCTTTTACCCTAACTAAACTTACATAATATTTTAAACACAGATTTACTGTATAGTATTAGGTAACAGGCAGGTATTTTTTTTCAACCGACTTCAAAAAGGAGGAGGTTCTCAATTCGATTGTAGGTTTTTTTTGTATGTTTGTTACGCGATATCTCCGCCGATTGTGAACTGATTTTCAAAATTCTTTTTTTGTTCGAAGGACTATACTCCCGAGGGGGTCCCATTGTCACTAAGTCAGGATCTGATGATGGGATCCCAGGGAAATCGAGAAAAACCCTCAAATTTTATAGGCACATATTTCGTGTTGCATGTATCCCCTAAAACTATTCAAGTTTTGGCGTCTGTTAGTCATTATCTCATGTTGATGAGCTGATAAAAGAAGGTACAACTCCTTAACGGTTAGGATTTGGAGAATAATTCTTCAAATATTTTACGAAGATACGTAGGTAAATATAGACCGCTAGTTGTATTCTTTCAGGTTATTCAGATAAGCTGATGATGGAAGATTTAACTCCTCAACTCCTCATGCTGTTGAGATTATGGTGGAAACCACAGAAATCTGTATCTGTTAATGAAACACATGCTTTATGATTTGATGGTTCCTATTGGTGACTGCGTGATTGGGTATAACGTTGTTAGATAGATAGCATTATCACTAAAAATAAATAAAAGTTTAAAAAACTTAAAAACCGACTTCAAAATGAAATTCACTCAAAAGTATAAAATAATACTATTATACTTAGATACAAGACATTAACCAACATTAATGAAATCAAAGGTGGGTACGAATTAAATTAGGGGCCTAAATTTTTTTTAAGGTCGGTATCAGCAATGCCATTGAATCTAAAACATTTGATGCGTAAGTAGTCGTGTGCTGATACCGACCTCAAAAATAAATTTGGGCCCCTAATTTAATTCATAGCCACCTTTGATTTCGTTATTGTTGGTTAATGTCGTGTATCTAAATATAATAGTATTATTTTATACTTTTGAGTGAATTTCATTTTGAAGTCGGTTTTCAAGTTTTTTAAACTTTTATTTTTATTGTAAAACCACAGCGTGGAGCGCCGGTAGCGTTATGGTTAGGGCCGCTACCTCCTGTCCGGGAGGTCGTGGGTAGAATCCTGCCACGTACCAATGTGTTTTCGAATTACGATTTTATATGTACGTTAATCCTATATTACGGTAAAGGGAAACCTTTTTTTTTTATTCACTATTGGTAAACCCTTGACAACATCTCACCTGGTGGTAAGCGACGATATTGCCAAAGATGAAAGCGGGCTTACCAAGAATCTCCAACGCAATGGGGAACTGGCTATCTTATCTTCATGCCGGAACACACCAATGATATCAACATTGATATTTGGCGGCAAGACTTAGATAAGATGGTGGTAGCTAGCCAGGCGGGCTTAGAAAATGCCCTACCACCAATCAAACCGAGTCTTACAATTGACCCCGCCGGGAATCGAACCCGCGACCTCCTGTGTAAAGCCAGTGAACTTTGCCTCTGAGCTACGGAGGCGGTTAAATCGTGAGGAAACCTGCGCACACCTGTAAAGAAACTTGAAGGTTGTGTGTGAAGGTGACCAACCTGCACTGGACCCGCGTGGTCGACTAAGGCTCAATCGCCCTAATTCAGGGTAGGCTCTAGCCCCTCGGTAGGGACGTATATGAGTTGATTACAGTGGTGTAACGCCACTGATGTTGGCGTCAAACCTGACATCATTAGTAAACTGCTCATGGGCTCACCTTAAGATGAGTCAAGTGACAATATTCAATTCTAATTATTGAAAGACTGTGTAAAGCTATCACTATGGAAAAAATATATAATATACTTAAATTAATAAAAAATCGATTAAATTGAATACAATTTTAAAAATACTTTTGATGTTAAAAAATATACTGCAGACCCTGTTTTTGGCATTAATTGCAATATTTCTCGAAAACAAATAGTTAATGTTGAATGAAACCAACACACAAAAATCGGTGACTTCAAGACCTTTCATTTTAATTGAACGTATTTTTTTAAACTAATTTGAAAATGAAAAACATGTAAAAACATAGAATTGGGCGTTAGGTTTTAACGTAACAGCTGCGTTAAAGCCCGCATTAATTTGAACTTAAAATGAATAGACTTACGTTCGATATTATTTTAACACGTATCAACATACTCGGATTAAGTCATCTTAGAGCTTAGCGAATGAAGTGTCCCGAGATTTGACTTTTGAACCTGGGGCTTGACCGCCCGTTTTGCCTCTCGACCTTCACACGATTACCCTGGCGAGAACTCGACAGGTCTCTGTTGGACGACTGTATGGCTTCTTTAGTCTATGGTATTACTGTTCGCCATTCTGTAACATATAGTCCAGTCTGTGGGGACATATAGAAGCCTTTGCTCTACAAAAGGTGGCGTAGAAAATGTTTTGACATAATGTTGTTTAAGTATGGCGGCCTAATAGAAATCCAAGTTTTCGACCTCGAGGGGCGCAGGCGCGAGCCGCCATCTTGAATTGAAGGTACCAAAATTAGTTATATTTTAAATAACGCATTAACAGTTTACTTTATCACAAAAATGTCTATAAGAGGTATAAAGAAGACATTTTTTTTTACATTTTTTGTCTACATATTTATTCTGTAAGTCTTATTGGTAAAAAGTTACAAGCGGTGGAAAAAATAATATTTGCAAAAAATTTACTCTGACCTTGCTAGTATCAATCACACGGCGCGTTTTATCTTCTGTGTGTGTGCGTGTGTGGCGCGGATTTGGTGGGAGACAACAAGGTCGCCCTTCAAGGTCGAAAACTTGGATTTTTTTTAGGCCGCTATACCTAAACAATATTATGTCAAAACATTTTCTACGCCACCTTTTGTAGAGCAAAAATACCTACTGACTGGAGAGCATTTTTTACTAACACCTCTCTGATTTGACTGACTCGGTGGCTCAGTGGTTAGTGCGCTTGACTACTGATCCGAGGGTTGTGGGTTCGATCCCCACCCAGGGCAAACATTTGTATGATGAGCAGATTTGTTTGCTCTGTGTCTGGGTGTTAAATATCTATATAAGTATTTATATCAGTCTCTGGTTCCCATAACACAGGGAATCCTACTTTGGGGCCAGATGACCATGTGTAATTTGTCCCATAATATTTATTTATTTTATTTATTTATTTTCTTTCACAATATGAATTTTTAGTGTGTCCTCTTCGGCACCTTCATGATCTGGTTCGCATCGATCACGATCAACCTGGGGCCAACATTTCTCTCGGGCGCTCTGGCGGCCAGCGCCGGCTCCTACAGTTCCTACGGGCCCGCCCCCACGTGTCCCCTAGTGCGGGGCCCCTTCCGGCATTACGTGCTAAACGCCTTGTGGATAGGCGTCAACGCAGTATGCGTTGGACTCACCCTGTTCCACTTGAAGAAACTTCATCGAGATCTTACTAAGGTATGCGAGATTGGGAGGATAGATACTGCGAACAGCATAGCTTAGTTACAAGCTGAAACAACTGATTTGTAAAGAGGGTACTTAATTATTATTTTTTTATTTTGGTTGCCCGTTGATTTGATCCTCGAAAAAAATAGTTTACAAAATGGGTTTCTCATTCTTTACAAATTAGTTTGTTTCAGACATGATATCATAAAGCTTTATATAAAATGATTGGCATCGTTATCACTAGGAACCATGTTCGTTGTAAACTAACTTTTCCATGACCATTTTGTAAAACGTAACAGATTCGTATCGCATCATTCTCATTCATGGCTTCGTGACGAAACAAATATAGAACTAGAAGTTGTTTGGACACAGTAAGTGCAGCAGCGCCATCAAGTTAGTTGTTTTAAGTTATTTCACGGTCGTGAATCGCAAGCTTACGAGAAAACTAGACCGAACCACTCGGGGAAGTCGTTGAAACTCCAAGTCGCATAATTTTGGAGTACTCCTGAAAATTCAGGGGTATGTTGCGCTCGGATAGGAGGCTAGACAAATAATTCTGGCAACTTGTGGAATATCGTAAATAACAAAAATATTTGGTGGCCAAATCTTATTCGTATACAGGCTACACAGTAGCTACATAGGTAGGCGTACGATAGTGTCTGACGGAAAGTTATTTCTGCCACAGCTGCGTGTGATATAAAATTTATGAGATTGTTTCTGGTTCGTCCACACCTCGGTTCGCTTTAACTTTGCTCATTTTTGACTCCTGTCAACTGTGAACCTGCAGACACTGTCGTATGATAACGTGTATCTTGTGGCATGCAGGCTAACGTAGAGGCAGTCCGCGTAGCAGGTCTAGTGACCACGCTTGTCAGCATGGCCGGGGACCACCGCCGGATGGACTCGCTGCCCAACAGCGTCGGGCCTCGGGTAAGCAATGTATCACGCATGTGTCTTTGAAATAGACAGGCAGAGTCATATTCGTCGATGTCTAATCAAGAAGGTAACCTGTGAAGCTAACATTGATAATTTTCAAGCTCGCAAAATGAAAGATAGAGTGGCATTTCAAATGGATTTTTTAGTTCACATTTTACTAAGTAAAAGAAGTAAAAAATATGAGTAAGTACAGTCACCATCAGATATATCGTAGCGGGCGAGATGTTCAAATATTTCTGAGAATCGATGTATTTCAATAAATTATGTACACTAGGAGTTGCTATTAATATCTGAACATCTAATTCTAATTTCTAATATGCAACATTTTAGGAAAAATTACCTTACGTCATTGTGTATTGAGAACATATTTAAAAATCTACTGCTCAGATATTTATGACAAATTAGATGTATATGTATATTAGTAGCAACTTCTTATAATTTATTGAAATACAACACTGCTCAGATATATTTGAACACCTCGCCCGCTACGATATATCTGATAGCGACTGTACATAAAATTTCACATAAATTCCGTCTTACCTATACACCTAGAGGTACAATTGAAGTGGACGCCGACGAATATCGTTCAATCCTTTTAGAAGCATGAGAATACCTTTGTAGATACGAGTATGTATATAAATGTAGAGAAAGTACCTTCCTTCCTGCATTTTGATCGCCTGTTGAAAACCAACGCCTAGTTTATTTTATACTTTTTAACGCTTCTTCAGACTTTACTTCTGTTTTATTAAATCAATAATAACAATTTTACTACACATAAGTACCTATATCTAATGAAAATAACTTACCTTAACCTACTTTTAGATTTTCCTTATAAACTTTCGGAATCCACTTTACCGCAATGGCTTTGTATTTCAGATTGCACAATATTTCCGCCGCACTACCTGTTTCGTCTCAACTTTGATGACAGAGATCTTTTTTACGACTTTTTGCTTCAATGTACTGAACTTCCCCTTCCTGGTTTTGTTATATTAATCTAGATTCTGTTTTATTGTTATTGTTGTACGTTTTGTAAGTTTTATGTGTTTTTCAGACTATTGATGGTGCTCTAGCCGACGGTCGTTGTCGGCCTACCACTAGCTCTTCAAACCTACCTCTCGGAGGGGGGCGTCGTCTGCGAGGCTACCTGGCGAGGGTCGAGCGGGAGGGAGTGCGCCGCGTCAAGATGTTCCTGGTGATCACGGCTGCATATATCCTGTTCTGGGGCCCGCTTTTCCTCATCACACTGCTGCATCACCCAGCGCTGACGTCCCATGTAGCTTACGAGGCAAGTCTGTCTATAGAACGTTCTAGTTTTGGCTACAATGTTAGGATCGAACGCAATAACTATTTTATGAAAACAAGTTTATAAAAATGTGCAATTTAGCCCCCTAAACTATGCCGTTTTATACCTCCACAATACTGATGGTATAAAAATGCAATATCTGGTTCAGAAATTGGAAAGTTTTAGATGGATGTTTGCACTCGTATTTACGACCCAGTAAAGTTTTCAAACAGATAAATCTCTTGCCGAGATATTTTAACAATCAGATTATTCACAGATAAGGACCTGAAGGAAATTAAACAATGATTTATACAACTCGGAAATTAAAACGTCATGATAATCTTACTTCACTTTACACTAATTTATGATGTTACATCAAGTTTTAAGTCTGTACAGTAGTAAAAACGTTAATAACTGCAAAGGCCGGGAAGTAAGCGATTGCTGGATGACTCTGAGTCAGGTGACGCATCCAGCAATTGCCGTTCCGGCCGAGGCCTGCTGTACTGTGCTTTACTTAAACATAGGTAAGAAATGAAAACAATAAATAATATAATTTATTTAGTACACAATAATACAAAAATGAGCCGCCACGGGACGCCTGTGGCAGATGTGAAACACACACTACTACATATTATAGACTGTATATATACGAGTATATACCATCATATAGCGTGGCGACGCGCCGCCACGGCATGCGTCGCCACGCCAGAAATCGATTTTACGTGCGGCATAGATGTTTCACATCAAAAAGTACTTAGGTTACATCTTAAAATTAATTAATGTTGAAACTTATGTCATACATATTGTTATATTAAAACGTAAAAGTTATGGTTTTTCTGGTATAGTCAGAGATTTGTTACCATAGACACGAGTAGGTTATGCACTAACAAACACCATCTGAAAAGTGAGCCCATTTACGAATACAATATTATAGGTAGTGACCTTTCGTTGCACCGAATGCTACTAAGAAAAGAGATGTCAATTGACATCATTTTATTTGCTTCACTTTTTGGACACATGTAACCTACCTACAGGGCGTCCCACGGCTATGCCACATGGAGGGAAAGTACCTTGAATATTGTAGATGGAATATTTTACTGAAAGAAGACATTATTTTAATTTAAAAAACAATTAAGACTGCATTATGTGACAAAAATAATGGAAACTGGGGATAAAAACCCCTATGGAATTTGCCACATATGATACGTAAGATTTAGAGGTTCGGGCCTAAACGGAGATTTAAGAAAAATATTATGGGGTAAATTAGAATTTATGTATTTAATAATTTTTCAAAATAAGAAGGTACAATATACTAGAAAAAGATGTGATGTACATTGGATGACCGTGCTGTTAAAAAAACAATAATATAATATATATTTGGACAATTCCCTGAAATAAATCTAAAGTGACAATTTTATTTGATTAAAAAAAGTTATTTTCATTGAATGCCGGTAGGCAACGATCGTCGCCCCTCCCTTGGTATTTAAATAAGTAACCAAGTACTAAGACAACAAAAGCATTAAATTTTACTTGGGTCTGAATTACCCCACCGTTTTAAAATACACTTATTAGGTACAAAACACTTTTAAAATTTAAAACTAATAACTAAATCGTTAGAAACCGGAGGCAGGAAATCTTCTAGGACGGCAGAAACGCTTTGCGAACATATATAAGAATTGCGCTGGGCAGTAATATTGCTTCGTGAGTCATGACCAATGGCCAGAGAGTCGCTCGGGATAAAGGATTAATTAAGCATTCACTTCCCTTTTGGCAAGCAGCTGGGCGGGCAGTGCAAAAGACTGGCTGGTGGTCAGCACAGCTCCATCCCAGGATCAATCCTGAGTCGG